>JAWWTY010000156.1:26628794-26646805 GCA_035222235.1 Margarornis squamiger
GGGGGGGGGGGGGCATGGGGGGCGGGCCGGGCATGGCGGAGCGGCGGTCGCTGCGGGCCCTGCGGGGCTGCCTGGCCGCGTTCCCGGGCCAGGCCCGCGGTGAGCGCCGCGCCGGGGAGGGCCGGGCCGGGCCGGGCCATGGTGCGGGGGCACAGCGGGAACCAGAGCCGGGGTGAACCCTGCGGCCAGCCTCGCAGCAGAAAGGCCGCGGCACAGAAACAAACCAAAAACCCTAACAAACCGACGGTCCGTTTAGGTTGTTTTCCCGTGTATAAAACAGCAAAACAAAGCACTATTCTAGTTCGCCTGGAATCGCGCTGTGGTATCACCCCTGTATGGGAGGTGCCCCTCCTGTAACATATGCCCTTCATCCCCACGGGCCACGGCCTCAGTTTTCCATCTGGCTCTGAAATTCCTAACGCGCTCCAGGTTTCAACAGAGAATTTCTGGGCTCGGATGGGGCGCGCTGCTTGCCTGTGGTGTGTGGTTTGCAGTGTGTGTGCTGGCAGGAGGCACTTCTGGGATGCTGGCTAACACTTTGTTGTTTTCCTGGACAGAGCTGGGGTGGCCGGAGTCCGTATCCTATCTTGATAGGCCTCCATCCCCGCTGGAGTTTTATCGAGAGTGGGTGAGTCCAAATAAACCTTGTATAATTCGAAATGCCATCAGCCACTGGCCAGCTCTGAAGAAATGGACCTCAGCGTACCTCAGGTATGAACAAGCTTTTAAGCAGGACCAGTCGTTAATTTCAGTTGACCTCACTAAAAACCCCTTGGTTAAGCTTTGCTTTTATTTGTAAGATTAGTTCAGATTCCTCCCTGCTTCTGTATGAAGGTGCTCAGTCTTCCCAGGAAGAGGTGTAAATTTCTTCCTTGCAAACATAATGCCCTCTCAGTTCCGACGCAGCCGGGAGGGTCGGTGTCTGCAGCCAGCAGGCTCAGGCTATTGAAACCCACCTCACTGTAGTGGGACTGCAAGGACAGACCGACTGGTTTATGATTGGGCACACCTTGTTTTTGTAAAAAAACCCAAACAATGAGCATTTTAACAAATAATGATTTTTTAAAGAAAAATCCTTCTTTAGGAGGGGGTTTATGGTTGGATGTAAAATCTGCAGGTTAGGTCTAAATCTGTGGGGTTTAAAGCTAAATTTCTTATGGAACTAAGGGCTGTTAGCCTGATGGTGTGTGTATCTATCAGTTTCTGTCCACCCCTTCTCCCTGGTCAATAGCTTTTGAACATGTGAACCCTTGGATTTGACTGGGTTGAGTGGTCGAAAGAATATCAAGCTTTGTCATGATTCATGAAAAGAAGTGGCTGAAGAGGGCCCTCTGCCTGCAGGGAGGAAAACGGAGCTTCTTGGTGAACTCGCCTGTTAGCAGACAATTCAGACAGGCAAAAGAAACTACAGTTGCCTTGACTGCAGTGAGCAATTGGAGCAGAATGCCAGAGTCCTTACCAGACGGTAGAAAAGCTTATCTAGAGAGACTCGTTCATGAAAAGACAGTCTTCTTATTTTTTCTGCCCATGAAACATGTTGTTTTTAAAATAACCAGTGTCTAATATATAGGCCAATTGCAGACCATGCTATAAACCTTTGATTTATTTTGCAGGGAGATAATAGGCCCCAAGGTAGTGAGTGTGGCAGTGACACCAAATGGTTACGCAGATGCAGTGTTTCAGGACCGTTTTGTCATGCCAGAGGAGCGCCAAATGCCTTTCATGGACTTTCTGGACATTGTGGAGAAGAAAGTGACCTCTCCCAACGTATTCTATGTGCAGAAGCAGTGTTCAAACCTCACCGAGGAGTTCCCTGAACTCATCTGTGATGTGCAGCCTGACATACCATGGATGAGTGAGGCACTTGGTAAACCCTCTATTTCTCTTGTCTTCAGTAAATGTTTTGCATGGAGCTTTAAAACAATCACGCTATGTACATGGTGAATGTTTGTTCTCTTTCTGAACACCACAGCTCAGTTTGCTTTCATCCTCTTAGAAAGCAGAAGTGGTAAAATACCCCAGAGTTTTGGGGTTGGATTACTTTGGAATCAGTATCTTGGTTGCGTATTGGGACCTTCACAACTGAAAAAAATGTGGTGATAGTGCCACATAGCACTTCTTTACATTGAGTGGCTTTTTTCTGGTCTAGAATAATATTTTGGATCAGTGCTTCCTGTATAGAAGGAGGTGGTTGCTGTTATTCACAGAGTGCTATTTGCAATGAAATCTGCCATAGTTATGAAGGAAGTTATAGGACACAACTTGTAAGAAATTTATTTGAAACATGACTCTTTTGTTTTTTGTTTTTTTTTTGTTTTGGCACTGACAACATCTGTCTATTCCCTACCCTTACAGGGAAGAAGCCTGATGCTGTGAATTTCTGGCTTGGGGAATCAGCTGCTGTGACATCTTGTACGTACCTTGTGGCGCTGTAAGTCTTCTGTGTGCTTTCAGCATGGGTTTAAGTGGTCTTGTTTTGAGTTAGTGGTTTGGGAAGGCTGTGTGGTTTTTCTGATAAGGCAGTTTTATTTTAGCATGCTTTTTCTTTGCATTTTTTTTTTGCTCTCCTTCAGCCTCTTGCTATTGTGTCTCTGGGTGCATCTACCTAGCATTGTGCCAGGCAAGGCACTGACAGTTTGTTTCATTGAGTGCATTTAGTGCAACATGATGCTGTTACTTTCCCACTAGCTACAAGAAGCAGAAGCAGCCTGATCATACTAGGACAAGCTGACACTTTTGCTTTACTATAGCTTCTGGTGCAGAGAAGGAAATAGCACTGATTTTTCTCTCTTTCTCCACATGTTTTTTTTCTCAATTCTAGTACATAAAGATCATTATGAGAACTTGTACTGTGTGATATCTGGAGAGAAATATTTTCTACTGCATCCACCAAGTGACCGTCCCTTCATCCCATATGGTACATCATTTTACTATGCAATATGTCCGGAAGTTGGAAGGAAGAGAGACTAAAACATAGAAAGATATGAAAAAAAGGAAGCAGAGATAACATTTTGACCTTTCAGCAGTATTGCGCTTTCCACTGTGAATAGAAATCTCTTCTATTTCATGCTGCAGGTAGTTTGTAATACAAATGTTATTCTGAGGTCAGGTTTTCTAGTCCACTAAAGTAATAGGTTCATTGGTGCACACCTTGAGCACTGTGTCCAGTTCTGGGCCCCTCAGTTCAAGAAGGACATTAAAATGCTAGAGTGAGTGCAGAGAAGGGCTGCAAAGCTGCTGAAGGGTCTAGAGGGTAAGTCCTATGAGAAGCAGCTGAGGGAGCTGGAGTTGCTTAGCCTGGAACAGAGGAGGCTCAGTGGAGACCTTATCATTCTCTACAACTACCTGAAAAGAGGTTGTAGCCAGCTGAGGGTTGGCCTCTTCTTCCAGGCAACTAGCAATAGGCTAAAAGGACATAGTCTCAAGCTGTGCCAGAGGACATTTAGGTTGGATATTAGAAGGAATTTCTTCACAGAAAGGGTGATTAAACATTGAAATGGGCGGCCCAGGGAAGTGGTAGAATCACATCCCTGGAGGTGTGTAAGGAAAGACTGGACGTGGTGCTTGTGACCATGTTCTACTTGACATGGTTGTGTTTGGTCATAAGTTGGACTTGATTATCTTAAAGGTCTTTTCCAGCCTTATTGATTCTGTGATACTCATGACAGTCTCTACAGCTTTAGAATATTTAAATTATTCATGTGTCTTGTCAGTATTGTAGTATGTCATCTTTGGTATTTTACAGGTTTGGATTCTGCCTGCTCATTCATTTCTTTAGGAAAAAAGCCAGGAAGGTGAAAAATAAGTTGTAATTTAATGAAATATTCAAGTTACTGACTGAATCTCTGAAAACTGGAGAAATGAAAAAAGAGATTCTTATGGCAGCATTACTTCACATTGCCTGTTTTCTGTTTCTTTGTTGCTTTGTTTCTTTGTTGTGCACAGCAGTAGTTTGTTTTTGTCTCAGTTCAAAACGACTGGTCTTTTTCCTGGCACTACAGGCCTTGATAAAAAGTCTTTCTCCATCTTTCTTACAAGCCCCCTTTAGGTACTAAAAGGCCACAGTAAAGTTTCTCCAGGCTGAACAAGCACAACTCTCTCAGCCTTTCTTCATAGAATAAGTGGTGTTGTGTGTATGTGAATGTATGAAATACATGTGTGATATGTATACTTTGTAAAACAAGTTACTGTTAAAGCAAACAGAGATAATTCTTACATTTCATAGTGTGCAGTAAAAAGACAATTCCATCTTTCTGAGCATGAGATTAATTAATGGAGAGAAACTCTCTCAAGGGAGGGCTTAGAAAACCATATGCTGAAGCAATGAAAGAAAAGCAACCAGAAATTTCTGAAGCAGTTGATGAGCCCTATCAATTAAAATCAGAAGTGAAATGCCAACCACAAGTCACTAATAGCTCTTGTGAGTGCTTCCTTGGTAGACTGACCTAAGAAGAAACATCTGAATGTAGAATCATCTGCATTTATGACTTCTGAAAGGGAAAGAAGACAGTTACTGGAACAAAATAGAACTGGGATACAAATGAGTTTTGAGGAGAATTCCTGTGAAGAAAGATCGGAATTCTGAACAGGAAGACAGCTTAGTATTCAGACTGACTTTAAAAAAAATTATTAACAAACTGGATAAAATTTGAAACAGACAAGGGGAAGGATAGTGAATGCAATAAGTTGAAAATGGTTTCGTCTGAAGTTTTTTTGACTTGGTGAAAGTGTGATGTGACATTAGTTTGTCTGAGTTGTGCAATTTAATTCTTTTTCTGGTTCCAGAGCTGTATCAGCCAGCAACCTACCAGGTATCAGAAGATGGCTCGTTTGAAATTGTGGATGAGAAGACTGCAGATAAGGTAAAACATTTATAACGAACACAGTCAATATAGTAGAGGAAATTTTGGGCACTGTTGAGCCCTCACACTGAGTATATTGATTGATATTTAGAAATCCTTCATTATTGGAAAGAGAATGCTGAGGTGTTTCACTTGTATTTTACTATTTGCAAAGGATACCCAGCTTCCAGAAAAGATTTTTACTGCACACCTGAAACCATTGATGTCATAAACTGTCTTACTTGCACCAAACTTAAACAGATCCAGTTTTAAATGCATCAACAATGAAGGAATTGATTGCATTCAGACTGAAATAGACACCTCTACATTCACTTTCTTTTGGCCCTCTACTCACGTCTCCATTTTGCCCTACAGTGATAACACTCAGTGCAATAAAACATATCTGTCTCAATGAATATGTGGTGTTTACTTAGTAGTAGCAATATTTATTTGATTAAAACCTCAGTAGAATCTAATCTCTTGTCTTTACTTCTGCAATGTGTGAGTAATGCTACAACAGAACTTGAGCTGGGGCATGTTCTCTGTTTCCAGAGCAGTGCTCATGGAATGGCATTCCTGTAACACAGTAAGGTGGAGTGCTGAGGTTTATAATTCTGTAGGGCATAGAAGAAATTAATGGAGGCAAGAAGGATTTTCCAGCAAGAAGGGGGGTTTTAGCTGCTAGGAATAAAAATTAGACCAGAAAGCTTAAGAAGAATAAAGGAATTTCTAAAAACTGGTGCAGATAAAGTGTTTAAGTACTGAATGTAGGAGGAACAAGTGACTTAAGGGGCTGGAAGTGTCTTGAAAGTACACCACGAGACTGCAGTCTCATGGATGACATTTATTGCCTTTTCCCTAATTAGAAATCCATCACTGAAGGAGACAAATTGTTGCAACCTGGACCTATTCCCAATTGAATGTGGAAAGCTGTGTAGCTGTACATGTTTTGCTAGACAAAGTGCATGTTTTGTAACCTAGTAAGTTTGACTATCAGTTGTTTATCTGGAAGCTTGCTGGAATCTTTTGCCAGGGTCAGTACCATATACACAATCTTTTGCCTTTAGGTGCCCTGGATCCCTCTGGACCCCTTGAACCCCAACCTGGAACTGTATCCAGAGTATGCTCAGGCAAAACCTTTGCAGTGTACAGTGAAAGCTGGTGAGATGTTATATCTGCCTTCTCTCTGGTTTCATCATGTTCAGCAATCACATGGCTGTATAGCAGGTAAAATACACAGTATTTCCAGATACATTTTTGAACTGTGGTGGGTGTGCAGCTAGTTATCCCTCAGCAAAGCATCAGAGGGACCTAGGGTCCTTTTCAGGTTATCTGTCTCTCTGCAGGCTAGTGATGCATGGCATGCAAGTTTTACAAGGTTTGAGGAAGAGAATTTTGCAGTTCTTTTCCTGGAATAATGCTGCCCGTCAAAAAAAAAAGTATTTTGAACTGCATAACATTAGTATTTGTGTAACACTGCAAATACTGCTTGCCCTTTTTTTCAGTACTTGTGTGGTTTTGTGATAAAAAGACAAGCTAACAGTTTTTCTGATTCTCTTTGCCCAGTGCTGCTGCACGAGTCCTCTTAAAAATCAGATTTTTTAGGAAAAAGTAGTGTTGTTTCCAGTTGCAAGCCCCTGGCCACTCTTTTTTTTTTTTTTTTTTTCACTCCATTTAGAAGAAATGCAAAAGAGTTTATTTGGCCTTTAGTCTGTTAACTGCAGTACAGTCTGTACACACTTCAAAAATCAATATTCTCTGGGTCTGGTCCAGTGAATGTCTGAAGCTAGAGTATACACTCCTCCAAGAAGCATTGGTACAATATTACAGTGCTTGGCTAAATTTTTTGGGAGACACACACCAAAATTAACACAAGAAGCAGAACTAAAGCACTGTCTAATTGATGGCCATTGTGAAGTAGTGGTGAATTTGCCATCCTTTACACTGGAAGAGGGGTTTCTATTCAGATATTAAACTTTGCAATTTGGTAGTTTTTTGTCTCTATAGAAGCATATGATTTTTGTTCCTAAACATTTTGTCAGTTTCTGCTCCAAGGAATCTCCAGGATAGAGTATAAAGAGGAGTTGGTTTGGGTTAAGAGCGAGCTGCACTTGCAGCACTATTAAAGAACTCCATTGTTTGCTTATGATATTTTTGGCTGTAGTCAAAGATTTGCTCATTTCAAAGTTCAGTCAGTAATAAGGAAAAGCCTGTACTAACTGAACTGTGTAAAAGTCTATGAACATATTTGTAAATCGTTACATTCTAGCCTTAGGAACCTTTTTCCTTTTTCTTGTCTCCTCAGTGAATTATTGGTATGACATGGAATATGACCTTAAGTACAGCTATTATCAACTACTAGATTCTCTCACAAAAGCCATGAAAATGCTATAGCACAGACTGGAGACTCGAGCTTGTGATTCTTCTTTCTGCTATGTTACAATTGTCAGCATCTTCTGACTGGAGTACAAACATGATTCACACATAAAGAACTGAACATTAAATTATCATCAACAATGCCTGCCAAACAGATCATGGCTCTTGATTTCAAAGTTCAGATCAACTTGATTTCAGAGTCCAGATCAAACCAGATTTTTTGGTTTGTAAGCAGAAGGTTTGGTAATAGTATTGCCTCAGTGATGGTGAGCAAAATAAAATTTGAAGGGAGGCAATCCAGGTTTTGAAAATCCTAAAACAGAAGCCCTGACTGTGTTTTCCTAACAACCCAAGTGGACAAGGAGGGATCTGCTCTGCCACCCACCTGTGCATCAGGCTGCATCAGTGTAACACATGCATTCTGCGTAAGGAAAAAGTCCTATCCATTTGCAGTTCACTAAGTTCAGTGGCTCTGGTGTTTTGATGGTGAGAAACTACAACTTCTGCAATAAATTGGTCAGTTTAAAAGCTTATTTCTGTACTAACTTCACTTTTTTTCCCAAATGATGTGATGGCTGAAGAACAGCTAGGAGGCCATGCAAAGCTCAATGTTAGCTGTTTCCATGTTAAGCTACACATTTTTATTGGTGGTTTTTATTTCTTTCCACTGTTGTATTTAAATGTAGCCTCATTCTCTTTCATCCTTGGTGATGACTTTAGAATTGCTTTGCCAGATCTACAGTCAATCTGCACATCATCTATGGTCTTGTGGCATGATATGTGATTGTGCAGCCTGTAGGCTCATTCACTCTTTCACTCCTATGCCATTAACTGCTGCCTTAACTCCCATTTGTATTTCCACGGAATGGAGTTAAACTACTCACGTGTCTGAGACCCAAAGGGTAGGACTAGAAGGCTATTAAATACACAAACATTGCAAAAATATAGTATTGCTGTTTAAGAAAACCAAAAGATAGTGTTTATTGTCAAATCTTCAAAAAATTTCTTAGAAACACTAGCAATATGGGGAAAATTATTTTCCATGTATTACTTAGGAAAATACAGATACCCTTATGCAAGACTGATTATTGTGAAGAAAAATACAGCAATTTTTTTTTACCTTGTCTGTTTCTTTTGGTTTTTAAAGAAACATGGTTATAGCATAAAGTTTCATTTTATTTTGTGGTGCTTGTCCAAAAATTGCTGAAAGCTCAAGAGGGGTTAAGAGCAGGCTTTGTTTCACAGCTAAATTAAGATATCACATTACTTCACACTTTCCAGCTTCTTTGTGTTTCCTGTGCCTCGGCAAAGGCACCCAAGCCAGTTCTGCAGTCAAATCTCGAATTTCCGGCAGTCAGGGCGGAAAGGCAACTGGAATATCATTTTGCTACTTTGGGCTTTTGAATTCAGCCTCTTTGTCTAACAAAAGTAAACCCACACGGCAAGAAGTGCCAGCCCGTGCCTGTGCAGGTGCCCGGTGTGCCTGTGCAGGTGGCCGGTGTTCCTGTGCCTCCTCGGTGCCGCAGGCTCTGCAGGGAGGCGTGCTGTGGACTACGCCTCCCAGCAGCCCGCGCTGGATCCCTCAAGGAAGTGGTCACCGGCGTTCCTCCTGGACTTTGGGCAGAGGTTTTCATCCCGAGCACGCACCGTGTCCTGACAGTCTTACCTCACGCAGTTTCACGCGGCCCGTGTCTCGCCACAACACAGGTCCGCTGGGATGGCGGTGCAGGTGCAGGTCCTGCCTTCCCCCAGGTGTCTGTTCGATGACCCCGTGCGGATCCGTGTCGGGGGTCTCCGGCCGCAGCAGGCGGTCACCCTCCGAGCCAGCCTGGTGGACGAGAGCGGGGAGCTTTTCCAAGCCCACGCTCACTACAGAGCCGGGAGCAGCGGAGAGCTCGACCTCAGCTGCTCCCCAGCCCTCGGGGGCAGCTATTTGGGAGTGGAGCCGATGGGACTGCTGTGGTCTCTGCAGTCTAAAACGCCCTATAAGCGGCTGGCAAAGAGGAATGTCCTGACCCCTTTCTGTGTGGACTTCGAAGTGTATGAGGGCCATGGGGACATGAGCCGCTTGCTGGGAAAATGCACCAACGAACGATGGTTTTTAGGAGAGGGGGTGAAGAGGATTTCAGTCAGAGAAGGTCGTCTGAAAGCAACCCTCTTTCTCCCTCCTGGTGAGTTTTAATTCCATTCTGGTTTAACAAGTGTGACTTACACCACATATTGTGCCCCGTGTCCCCTGGATGCACTCAGCAACTCAGTGCAAAGCCTCAGGTAGTGCCTCCCTCAGCCTGTGCATGGTCCAGGTCCTTGGATCCTCACAGCAGAGCAAGGAGGACCAGCTGTTGCCCACTCAGGTCAAGGGTCGAGGCGGGCATGTGGTGATGCAGGGAGGGCAGCAGTGGTAACACAAGATGTCTCCTGGCTCTTCTAGTTGAGGACGGTCAGGACCTCTCTGCAGTGAGAGCTCTGGCAAAAAGTGTGTTTATTTCTTAGCTTTTCTGTTTAGCTGACAGAGCAAAGAGGCTCCTGAACTTTGGCAGAGCTGTGATGTGTGACAGCTTTGGCTGTGGAATGAAGAATGCCAGGGCATGGTGGGAGCACTGGACTCAGGCTGCAGCCAGCCTAGGCTGCTCCAGCAGCTGCCACGGATCTTCCTGCATGCTCTGGATTTGTCTCTCTGTCTCTCTCGTTAGCTGAGGAAAAGCCAAAGAAAGAAGTCCCTACCTGGTTGAGCAGCTGGACTGCATGGGATATTTAGAAGATGGGAGACAAATGGGAAAATCAGGGTCTTAATTAAACTGCTGTATTCCGCAGCTTCATACAAAGACAGTGCAGAGACTGGATCCTGTGCAAAGCTGCTCTCAGTTCCTTGAGCAGAACTTAAACAGAGCTATCTTGCTCTGTAATTAATAAATACTCCCTTACAGCTGCTGCAACATCAAAGCTTGTAAGGGAAGTCTGGTTATAAGAATGAGCAGAGCAACATCAGGAAAGGAAGGTCCTATTGCTGTGGGAGGAGAGCTGAGGAGCCCAAGGATAGTTATCTGTATCATACTGAAGCCTGACTTGACATAGGTCAGTGCTGGCATTTGTGAGCATATTTCATAACCCAAGTATTCCCTCCCTGCCAAACCTAGCACAGCTCCTAAAGAAGTGCTGCTCGTGCAGTAAAACTGTTTGTTCATTGATCCCCAATGGCCTGAGAACATCTAGGCCAATGTCACCAAAATTCATGGTGGGAGGATGCCCAACCTATAACTTCCTATAATGAGTTTCTAAGAAAGAGAAGAAATACCCAAATTCACGTCCTTACAGTGATTTTGCATGTGCCTGAAAATGGCAGCCATCATGGAAAGCTTCAGAGGATGATTTTCTTCTGATTTCTACTGATGTGTGCTAAGGGGGCACGACTGAAAGGACAACTGTAGGAACTTTTCTTTTGCCATACATTTTGCTGTACTCACCCTTTTCATTGCAGGACCTGGTCCATTCCCTGGACTTATTGATTTGTATGGTTCTGGAGGAGGCCTTGTTGAATACAGAGCAAGTCTCCTGGCTAGCAGAGGCTTTGTGACCCTGGCTCTTGCTTACATGGCCTTTGAAGATATCCCTACTATGCCAGAGTTTCTTGAACTGGGCTATTTTGAGGAAGCTGTTAACTTTTTGCGGAAGCAGCAGCAGGTAAGACACAAAATATGGTGCTCTTCCTATTGGAAACTATTTTTGCAGTTTTCTAATTGGAATGCTGTATGTCACTGAATGGAACTAAGTTTCTGAAATGTTAGAAGTAAACAACATTGTCTGAAAGACAATGTGATCTTGAGAGATGGAAAAGCATGTACTTCAACTTGAATTTTGCAAGTCACTGGGTAGCTGGTTTTGCACAGGATCTTGTAACAGTCCATAAAATGCTGGGAAAGCAGATTTGTGAAAGATTAAATCAAAGCAGTTCCTGGACTAGAAGTGCAAAACTGCTTAAGCAGTAAATCTTGATTTTTTTTCCTCAACTTTTGCATATTTCAAGATTTCTGAAGGGAAAATAATCCATTAAATATATTACAGGCTTTTGATTCTGTTTCACAAGAAGCGTTCTTCTAAAGTTTCAAAAGACATTAATAGAAAACTTTAACAAAAGATTCCCTTACAGTTGTAGCACTGAAGGATGTGACACATCTTAATGCTGTATTTGAACAAGTGTGTGGGATGAGAAAGACACTTTATAGCAATGTATCATCATACTTAACCAAAAAGTGACCAAGAGATACCAAGTAGCATTTAAAATTTTAATAGAGTCCTACTTAAAGAGGATGCATTTCACAAAGTTATTTACTTTCTAGCATGTGGACACCAGGATTTTAACCAGTGTGAGGACAGAATTCAGTCTTGCTTGTTTGTCTTGTTCCTCATAGAGCTCTGAAATGTCTAGATTTTGATATGAAGAGCCTTCGCTATAATAAGCTGTTGGGATCATTGAGCCTCAGGTGTAATGAATCTTGCATCTTCTAAGGCAAAACAGAAAATAGCAGATCAACTGAGGGAGAGTATTAAAAAAGATGGCAATAAAGAAATTTAATGCAAGTAAACCCTTGAAAAAGTGATTTGGAGATAGGAGCAGTAAAAGATTCCATATCAAGAGTGGGTGTCTAGCCAGGATGTGGAGGGAGCAAAGAGTGTTTGTCTATAGAGGTCACCAGGAAGGAAAAGTGTTACAGGAGGGGAGATGCTGAGGGGCAGTAGAATTCATGGTCACTCTTGTGAGCCCTCAGCAAAGGGAGAGATGAGGGATTGATATAACCTGAACAGAGAGAGGGAAAGGGGCAAAATATAGGTGGTAGTTGGAAGAGAAGTAAGAAAGCAGAACTGCAACATTATGTCAGCCTGGGAAATAAAGAATAGTTGATAATGCTGTTTTCATAACTCTGTTTCAGGTGAAAGATACGGGGATTGGTGTTTTGGGCTTGTCTAAAGGAGCTGATCTAGCCCTTTCTATGGCCACATTTCTACCTGGCATCAAGGCAGCTGTCAGCATATCAGGAAATGTTTTTAATTCCTTCATTCCCCTGAAGGGAGATGGTTTCACTATTCCTGCCCACCCATATAACCTGGGGAGGATGAAGATTGATGATGAGTCTGGCCTGGTAGATTTTTCAGATGTCTTAGATGATCACAGGGACCCAGCAACATGGGATTGTCGCATTCCTGTGGAGAGGTCCTTAGCCAAGTTCCTGTTCCTATGTGGACTGGATGACAAGAACTGGAAAAGTAACCTCTATTGCCAGGATGCTGTTCAGTGCCTTCAGCAGAATGGACGGGAAGTGGAGTTTTACTCCTATTCTGGAGCAGGACACCTCTTGGAACCACCATACTTGCCTCTGTGCCAGGCTTCGATCCATAGAGTGCTTGGGATGTTTGTGTGTTGGGGAGGGCAGTGGAGGGAGCACGCTAAAGCCCAAGAAGATGCATGGTGCAGGATACAGGCCTTTTTCTGGCAACATTTGACGGACTCAGACATCCCTAAGAGCAAGCTGTAGTGGAAGCTGTCAAAGATGCTGACCAGGGTTGGTATTTCAGCACTCACTGAATCTTGGAAACTCATCAGATGTTTCCTGGACTGCCTTCCTCTGAACCTCACTGTTCCATCATTGTTTATTTTCATTCCTCAAATAATTTTCCATTTTTTTAGTTGAATTTCAGTTTACTTCTGGCTGCAGCTTCACTGTATATTGGTGCCATCTGGACTGCCTGTGTGCTGTAGTCTGAGAAAAACCCAGCATCCCATCACGTAGGTTGCATTTGTAGTGGGCTATCTTTGCCCTCAATCTGCAACCATCTCCTTTCATGAGAGGGAATACTCTCATAGGAGGAGTTTTCCATTGAAATATTTAGTCTTGCACCTTTAACCTAGATAAAAACAGCACTTTTTTTGGAACAATACATTAGTACACCCACCTTTCCACCTGGTATATTGTTTTCTCCTTTTTTCTTAGTAAAAAGGTTGCAGCAGTTCTTAGTTCAGTGAAGAGACACTCTTCTGACTTATCTGAAATGCGATGATAACTTTTTTTTTTTGTACCTCCAAAACCAGAAGTGAATCTTACCCAGGTTACAGTGATTGTATCTCCTGCTGACTACATGTAAGTTACGTATCAGGGTAAAGTTTTCACTGCACTAGTCAATAAATGCAATGTGTACACACAGTTTGGTTGAAATTATCTGAATAAAGCCTTCAGCTGTCTTTATGCTACTTGGATGGCAGCTGGCAAGAGAGACTGAAAAAGCTGATTTAGCTGAGCAGTTCTGTGCACATACAGGAAAATATTCCAGCTAATTCACTTTCACTGGGATTACTTTTAGAATTAAACTCAAATTTGAAACTTATCTTCAGGAAATAGAAACTGGAGGCAGACTAATGTAAAATAACTGGAAACGGCTTAATTTCAATAAAACATGTCTGCCTGTTCTTGAGCATGTTCTTAATCATTTTGATGAAGACTGATACTTAATGTTTCTTCTGCTGAAGGGATCATTTAGACAAATTCATTAGGGCTAATGAAATTTTTTTTCCAAGTTAATAGCAAGAATTCTACTAATTGCAGCCTGTTGAGTCAGGGTAATTTCTATAGTTTCTGTAGGCCTACTGAATACAGACAACATTATTCAAGAACAATGCCAAGTATTTAATTAAAGATAATAGAACTTTAGCTGCAAGAGACCCTCTGCCAAGTACAACTGATAAAACTAATAAAAATTGGATGAGAAAAGCTGTTCTTGTAATCTGCTCGTAATTGAAAAGTACTTCAGATAAAATAGAGCATTAAAAAACTAGCTTGAACCAAAGGATGTAATCTTGATTCTTACATAGTCATCCCTTGTTTAGCACTTTGCACTACATTTCTGTTATGAGAATGAGAAAAGCTTGTGACAAGTCTCTTAAGAAACTGAGAATCTCTCCACATCTAAGTTGCTATGAACAAGTTTATTATAAGGAAACAGTGCATCTTGCAGTGCTCTTTTTGGGCAGGATGATTTCCCTAGCTAACTTGGAATCAGGCAACCATGAAGAGTGCTGATTTGCCAATGCATTCTTTGAATTTTCCATCTTTGCTTTTGTACAACTTACAAAAGGAGACTATCCCCAAAACAAGATAACAGTGTGAAAAAGCATGTACTTGCGTGGAACATCTCAACTCATCTTTAGCCTTGTTGCTCAGAGCCCGTGAAACTAAGATAATCTGGGTGAATGCAACCTAAGTTATATCAAACATTTATAGCTTATTATTTTTAATTAAGTGTTCCTGAAGCAGCCCACAGACTGCCCACTGTGAGACCTTTGGACACAGCTTATCCTTTTCATTGTATCTCAGTGCAGATGATTTACTTTACACAGCTTCATCCTTCTGTCCAATCTACTCAGTGAGCCTTCATGAAAAGCTCCAGGAACTCCTGAAAGTTTGGAAACATATGGGCACTGCATGGAGCAATGTTCTCTATACTTCTCAAGGCTTCTTGAACAAGTTTCAGGGTTCTCATATTTTGCCATATGTGTTGTAAGGCTGTGTATAGCTGAGGAAGAAATAAGTTCTTGATGTTTTCTACTGCAGACCTGAAAGTACCAGGTCTAATGAGGTATTAGATTGAACACAAGCAAAAACTGATCCTGAAGCATTTTGATACATTTACAGTGTAACTTGGAGGAAACTGCAGTACAAAAGCAATCAAGGTGCCTTTAAGCAAAAAGTGAACCACTGGTACAGAAGAGGTGAAATATCTTTGAGAAAGTAGCTGCCTCTGCAGAAGTGGTGGGTATTTGAGACTGCAGTGGGTATTTACTAAGGATGTGCTGAACAAGATTTCAGTGCAAATGTGCTCCTGTAACACTAGTGGCTTCTTATTTGGGTAAAGTAGTGTCTCTGGATGGCTTCTGCAAGCAAGGTTATTTCACAGCCACAGGACAGAAGGAATGAAGTCAAAGATGAGAATATATGTAGTATGGTGTCATTTAGAGGTGACTTTTCTCCATTTCTTTTTTATGTTTCCTATGTGTGTTTGGAAGTCTAAAGATTTAGATGTTTGGTTTTTTTTAAATTCAAAACTTAGTCAGTTCTCTAATACATTACCAGATTATTTGTCATCAAGCTGTGGGATAAGACCAACATTTGATGACAAAATACAAATAGTAAAAGTTTTTGTTATGTCAGTATTTTGCTAAGAAATTTATAATTCTACCGTTTCAGAAAAAAGTCGCTATTCTGTACTTTTTAGTGCTCTATACGCATTATTCAGAAATGGAATCTTAGCCAAATGTAGTACTAAGCACTGAGAAAGTGATACTTTAAGTTTGGTGAGAGGGAAGATTAATATTCTCAATGAACTAATGCTCCTTGCAGGATTTACTGCAAAATATCCCTTCTATTTTTCATTGTCCAGGTCGAAAACTAGAAATCCTGAAAGAATCTTAAAAACTTGTCCATGCAAAATTTGCATTAAATCAAAAAATGTTTGGACCCTGACTCTAGTTAGCACTTAAAGAAAAAATAATTAAATGAGTAACATTTTATTTATTTATGATTGTATCTTTTCGGTCTCTTAAGCTGCTGAACTTTCAACATCTAGTATTTAGACTGTATATATATGTTTCCTTTAAAGTCACTTCAGGGAAAGGTGTGGTTCTATGTTTTCTTAATACCTTGCTGTGCACAGGGACACTCATGCCTTTTTTCTGATTACTGATCTAACTGAGAAGTAATCCTGTGTGAAAAAACAAAACACAGAAGATTAAAATATTCAGCTGAATCAAAGAAGGAAACAGCAGGAACGTGCATGGGGTTATCAGGAGAAGCAGGGATGAGTGATACTGTACCTCTCAGGGTAAGTGTGACCTTATGCCAAGCCAAGATAATTGAGAAACTAGCAGAGCTTTTAGTTATGTTTGTAATAACCAGTCCACCTGATTTTAAATTGTGCTCCATTTCTGTATATAGTGAAGTGAATGCTTGGTGGCTCATTGTGTGCAGCCCCCATTTACAGTGGATCTGGTCCTGAAGGAGTAAGGTGTTCAACAGTGGACAGAAAATTGTGAAATATGAATATCATATAGGAGACAAGCTGGATAGACAGTTCAAGGAGGTGTCCTGCATAGCAACAGAGCATGTGCATATCTCTGCCTTCCACTAGAAGAGGAAGATCAAATACACTGCTATCATTTTAATACACTATGAATTCAGAAAGGCAGTTTTGAATCAATAAGACTGTGTCATCTGCAGGAGTCTGTGAATAATGTCAGTCTGACATTCTCAAACATCAAGCACTAACTCAAAATGGATTAATTTTTCTAGCTAATGCACTGGCTGCACAGTGCTTTGGCTCTAGCCATTCTGGATCATTTCTGATCAGAGATACATGTTGTCTTGATGCAGGAAGACTACTTTGATACCTAATAGCATCACTACTGTTGTAGTGGGAAAGAAAGAAGTCAGTGGTCTGTACTTTACAGTGGAAATATCATGTCCAGTTGCTGAAACAGCCTAGCAATTACTGCTTCCATGCCAGTCTGCATAACACTCCCTGTAAAGCCGAGACTTCCTAGGCTCTATTTAGACAGCAATGTGCAGGGGCAACTCTGTCCTTTCAAGCCTTCTAGGAATCTTGTTCTTTCTATGGCCATCTTCCCTCATCTGCTTTCTCTTTTTTATCTTTGGCAGTTTTGCTCCTGTCCCACTGACCATGACCCAGGCCATTCCTATTGCAGGGCACTTTGCATGATTTGCTGATGGAGGAGGAGCACTCTTAGCAGTATGTAAGGCCAAGGCCAGAAGGGTGTATGATAACACTAGCAATGAGGAACCATGATGCTTTGATTGGTGAAGACTAGGGATATTATGTTGTCTTGTTGAAAAATTGTCTCAAACTGGTCATGTTTCTGGCAAGCTAATTTTAGGTTGGCCAGAAGGACAATTTTGTAGTGTAGAATGGGCACAGTAAAATACCTCTGCTAATCTATGAGTTATAAATTTATAGGGGTTACTCTGCTACTAGCACTGAAAATGGGACATGTTTACTATATTTATAGTGTCTAATGACTGTATGCAGCATGTTTTGTATGTGATGAGGCACATTGGAAAGTGCTGAATTGTGGCACCTCAGCAGCAAGAAGTGAGATTTGGAGAGTGATAGGCCATTCAGATGGGTCATTCAGTCTGGGCTAATTGTTAACCTGAAGCAGTTTGTTAGTTTAAGTTTTGGCCTAGTTTAGTGTTCAGTTTTTAAGAACTATTTCAAGGAGACCTTGAGGTGACCGTTGTTTTCACATTGTTCATTTCAAGTTGAGTTTGCTGTTACCAAAAGGAGTGCATGGAACAGCTTTGGTTGTGCTTGATTAAAAGTAACATCTGCAGTAATCAGCTAGTTTGACCATGTCTGAGTATAAGGAAGCTGGTGGTCACAGAACAGCCAAGTCTGGTACAGAGCCAAGGGTTAGCTAAAGAGCCAACTGTTATGACTCAGAAGGGGCAAAACACTGGGAAAATCCATTGGTATCACACCAGCAGACCTTGGGTATCTGTAGACACCATTCTTTTCCAAACCCAGTCTGCTCAACTTCCAATTTCTGGTGAGAGAACTTGCAAATTGGGAGACATCTATGATTTGGAGGTTACCTCTCTGTGTGACATATATATACACTGATATATAGAGAGATGACAGTGAAATTTGTACATAGTGTGTCTTAGTTTGAGAGAAAACTAAGATATAAATGTTGGCCAAGAAATAAAAAAATAATCCCTCTCCTTAAATTTA
>JAWWTY010000156.1:26646905-26850597 GCA_035222235.1 Margarornis squamiger
TTAAATCCGTTCTACCAGTTTTTAAGGCGTTGGCTCCAAAGCTCTTGGAAGGAATTCTGAGTTTAAACTATAACAATAGTGGTATATGTAAATGATACAATTTGTCTTGGAGCAAGATGAAAGGGCAAATCTTTCAGTCTGAACTGATTATTTATGAGAATCTCTGTGCTGGTTTAAAGGTAAACTGGCAGGAGAAATGAACCTGGCTCAAGAGAGATTACAAGTCAGAGTTACAATTTACTAAAAAGATTACAATAAATACAATGATACAGAGAAAAAGGTTGGTTTTAACCCACAAAAAGCAGATGTACAACCCAGTACCCTGTGGCACAAACAGAACGGTGCTTATCAGCACCTATACTGAGTGTCATGTGGTCCCCCTGAATGCAAAGTAAAAGGAAAGGAAAACCTGTTGGTGAGGATGATGGTCACAGTCTGGTCAAGAGGGGCAGTCGCAGCCCTGTTGAGGTTCTGGTCGTCCTCTGGATCTGACAAGTCGTACCTGAAGTCCCAAAACCTGAAGATTATATATGCTCACTTGGGAATGCCCAGTACCTCCTTCCAGGGTGTGGACTTTCACAGTGGGTGATTGAACTCTGTGAGTCATGGGATATTTTTGGAATCTTTGATGGTCTAGGTCTTTGCAACTGTCTATTGTGCCAGTCCCTAATGGCCCATTAGCAGATATGACCCCTCAGGCTGGGTGTGAAGGTGCTAATTCGTCCCCAGAGAGGAGTTATCACAGCTGAGTCACTGGTGTGAAGACAAAGAAACAGTCCCTTGCCTCACAGGGTTCTTTAACACCCAGCTTGTAGCCTGAGGGGTCAGGTGTGCTCTGGGCAGCTGCTGCAAACGATCCATTATTAACAGTTCATGAGAAATTACATAGAAGGTGTAGAATACACAGTTTTGGTTACACCCACACAGGGATAATCTGGTCCCAGCCACTGTAACTAGGACAATCTCCTATGCAGTTAGGTTGATATTACATTGATAAATACAGCCAGTGATTAAGATGCGTATGTTTACAATTCTGGATGCTGAGCCTTAAAACTGAGGCATTAAGAAGGGACTTAAAAGTCACACCTTGACATCGTGCAGAGTTCAAGAATGACTGTATCAGCTGGACTTGGTGCATTTGACTGCTGAGCAGTCAGCAGTTCCCTAGTTCCCTGCCAGGTACTGAACGTGACATGAATAGTAATGTACTGTACTGGTCCTTGGTGCTGCTGAGAGAGTATTGCTGCAAACAGATAAAGTGTGTGTGTTGCTTGCATCAACTGATGTCCAGGTGTTAGAAAGATAAATTACTTGTTGATAGAATTGCCCTGTTAAGGTTTAGGGCTTGACATGCTTCAGTGATCTCAGACCTAAGGGGAGGTTAACAAAGCTTGGTGAGGAGGATGTTCTAATACAGTGGACACAAGAACGCAGAATTTATGGGCCACAAGGACATTTGGCAGAACTCCAAAAATCTCCAGCATGTAGCTTTGGACTGCTGCCAATGGACTGAAGAGACAGCATGCTGCTTTATCTTTGGGGATGTTCCATGGTCTCCTCTCCTCCAATATAGGCAAATGCAATTGAAAGAAACCACCTTTATGGTGCATCTATCAAACAGTATTTGGCTGCCACTTTATGGTGAATATACATAGTGCTGTTTGTAGTATGAGGTAGATAAATGCTAACTGTAAACCCATCCAAAGCCTTTCATTATTCTGACAGCCTTCATAACCTTCCTGACTTTTTTTCTCTAGGATGGATTATAATTCAGGAAGACGATTACATGTTATCCTTGCCTGTAAGTTCAGGATCAAGGTTAAAATCCTGATGGTGGGTCCAGACTTATAAACAGACATATGAAACAGACTGTGCTGTGTGTATTGGTGATTGATCATTGTGACAGTGTTCAAGGCTTTAAATAAGAAAGGTCAGGTACCCTAGAGACTCCTGCTGAATACCTGATCATATTTTATACAACAATGTGCATACTAGAAACACGGTGGCTGGTAAACACTCACAGCTGTTCTGGTGAAAACTGCTTCATTCAGTTTGTGGGTTATCTTGCATCTGCATTTAGAAAAAAACAGACCCTGAAATTAAGCCACTGACCCCAGCTGAGGCACTACTGGGGAAAAAAAAAAAAGAATATATTCAAACTATAAAAAGTGATACAGACTGGGTGTGTTCTATTCTACTAGCAGGAAGTGTGCAGTGCAAGAACAACACATAGTGGTCACAGTTTGCCACATGGGAAAATTGGAAAACAACAGAGAAAAAACTTCTTCACAGTGAAAGTGGTTAAACTCTAGAAGAGGTGCCCAAAGAGGTTGTGGAATCACTGATTGTGAACATTTTTGATTGAATGAAAGAGAAATGCCACATAACTTTGGAATTTAGTCCTGCTTTGATCAGGCTTTGGGATGAGATGACCTTGAGGGCCCTTTCCAATTTTGGGGGATTATAGGAAATGGTGTATTCAGGTTCACTTTCCCCAACATGAAGTGCACTTGCCTGAAATAGAAAGGCTGGTTTATGAGATGTTAAACACATGTCATTTATCCTTTACAATGGTATGCACCATTCATGCATTATATCCACAGTCAGAAGAACAGGTACATGAACCTGTAACTTTATTTAGCAAATGTATGAATACCTCAAGAGGGGATGTGGTAAATTCTGTCTTCTGAAGTGTATACATCCTTTGGGCATCATCTTTCATGGAAACTGAGGGATAAATTTAACCAGGCAGTGAATAACACAGTTCTAGTCTGTTCTGTTGAGGCAGACATTCACGAGATTCCTTTCCTAGAAGAAAGTACACACTGGAACTGAAATATTTTTTGGGGGAGAAACAGATTCCAGTCTGAGAAGAATTAGTAGAGTTTTGTAAAGAGGCTACTCTTGAACCTAGTAGGCAAATAATTCCATAGAGTATTTGGGCATCTTAAAGATGGTTTTAATGAGTGAATGCTGTGAGTATTGTATGTACAAGTCAAAGTACAGCTGAGTGGTGGAGGAGGTTTGTTGACTAATGGAAAGAACTTAGCTCCTGTGGAGACACCAGTTCTTACTTTTATATTGCTCTCTGTGTTGCTCACCACTGAAGATTTACAAATCCAGGAGAACCAACTGGGAGGTGGCTGTGAGTGAATATGTATATGCCACCCACAACACATCTCCCATCCAAAGCTGTCAGTGGTGGTATATCATACTGCTACAGAGCAAAACCCAACCCTTGCTTGGAGGTGATGAGAGATTTCTGACAGCTGCATGAAATCCTGTCATAGAGCAGTTCTAGCTGGCTTATACTAGAACAGAACAAAAAGATGATGCTTGAGAAAACTGGGTGTGAGGCTGTCTTCTGACTGATACTTTATTTTGTGTTCTGACTTAATTCTGCCCTCCTCCTCAGACTATATATTATAGAGAAAGTCTCCCTGTAAATGATTTCCATTGTCTTATAAAAAAAAAAATGGAAGGAGAAAGGTATAAGAGTATCCTGCAGAAGAATCTCCACATTTCACTTATCAGGAGCATTCCCATAGAAATGGGAAGTTAGTTATTTTAGAATTGTCTAGATTTTATCAAGGACAAGGGTTTTGACTATTAAATCAAAACTCACCATGAAAGTAGTTTTGCTAAAACCACAAAAAATTTGGTTATGATTACCAGGGTAGTAGTCCTGTCACAGCTCCTGTAAGACTTCTTGTGCTTCTCAATCTCAGTTACTTCAGAGCTTTGTTCATGGTTCTTGTCATCAGTGAAAAGTCAATGCATTCAGCCTGTAGTCACTGATTTATTGTGTCCAGTGCTTCTTATAAAAGGCATTTTATCATCATGCTTTAGTTCTGTGAAAGAAATACTGTGCAGCTCACACATGGTAGCTTTTAAAAAGTGATCCATTGCAAGCCCTGTTGCCCACTGCTGTTTCATGTGTTTTTTTACTAGTTTCTGTTTTATGATTGGAAAATTTGTAGAATTATTTCACTTCAGTCCAGCACATGGAGTAGAATTTCAGTATATGAAATACTTAAAATCAAATCACAACACAGCTAGATAAATGAAAACTCAGCTACAATACAGATATAGATTGTGAGGTTATAAAGAAAGGAAAGAAAAAGCATGCATTTAAAGGAATATCAATTCTTAAACTTCTCCCTTTTATAAAGGGAAGGATGTGAGTGTGTGTGAGGAGGGGTGTGAGTGTACATAAAAATTCTGTTGAAAAAGAGTGGGGCGAATGGAGAGTGGAAAGAAAAGGAAAACCAAAAGATTATGGATCACTTACAGCTTGAAATATTCTATGATTAAAAAAAATCTGTTTAGTAATAACTTGTATTTTTTTTTTTTTTTGTAGAATGTAGGGTCCCCAGCAGAAACCTCCTTTTGCTAGAAGACATGCATATGCAAGTGAAAGCATGGTGTCTCAGGTCCTGACCAGATGTTTGGTTTCACTGTGCAGTCCCAGAGGTGAGTGGTAACCCCTTCCAGCTCTGGGATTAGTAGAATAAGCATAGCACCAATTACTTAGCCACAGGGTGAATCCATTTTTTTCTGCAAGACTATGTAATGAAGGTATCACTGGCTAACACAGAACACAGGATCTGCTTACAAACAAGTAACTGAAATCTGTATTTTGTATGCTTTCTTAACTAAGAGGTTTTGCAATCGGTTATTATTTGTACAGTTATTGTCTTGGGACATTGACAACTAATGGTTTTTTGAAGAGGTAATAACTGCTTTCCATCACTGAAGCTCTAGTGATAGGTTATAGAAGTTTTCTCAAGGTCTCTCACTTCGAGGTCAATGGAGGAAACAAGGAACAAGTTCTGCTTATTTTGTCTCTTGTTAATTCCACTCAGATTTTTCAGTCACTCATCAGACATGAAAATAATGTAGTCTTTTGTTCTCTAACTGCTAGAGAATCTTGAGGTAAGAAAAGCATTAAAAAATAGTTTTGCTCCCACCGGGGAAAAGATTAGCTCTTAGTTGTGTAACTCCATTTTATCCTCTTAAAGACTGGTGCTAAGAGTCTCCTTGAAATAGCCATTAAACTCAAAGCTGGGGTTTAGGAGACTGAGATTCATGCCTTGGCTGTGCCTGATGAGATTCTCCCACTTCCCAGATTAGTGTTCTGATCAGCAGATTGTTTATTGGTACGAGTGCTTATGAAGGGTTCAGAAGAAAGTCTTGGCTTTTATTTCATGTTAGACCAATATGTTTTGAAATCTTGTTATTTTTTCATAGATAAGAGCTTTCTTTTATCAGCAGTTACCTTACACATCATGTAATGCAGGGTGAATTATTTGGTAATGTAGCTTCCTTAGGATATATGACTTATGCTGTGCCCTGTTTCCCTTGATTCATCTGAATTACTATGCCCAGAAGAGGCAGGGGGAAAGACCAGAGATAAACATTAACTCTGCATAGCCTAAAAGCACTGTCCACTAGAGAAAGAACTGCTTGGAAAAAGTCAACCCCCATTCATCTCCTTACATGGCTTTTTCTTCTTCTGAAGCCTGAGAGAAAGCTTTGAACCTGGAAAGTGCTAGTGCCTAGTAGTTCCTAAGCAGCAGGGGTTCAGTCATACTCAGCCCAGACCTGTCTTCTCTCCCTGCTTCATTTGCTGCTTGTTCCATTTGCTTTGTGGGTATTTTTATAATTTGTGTCTGCCTTATTAGTCAAGTAACAGACACCACACAGGATGTTAATGGGCTGAGGCAGGTAATACCACTCTACCTTTCAATTAAAAAATTTAAGAAAAATAGCTCGAATTTTTAAAAACATTTTAATTGTTAAATAATTTGCTCCCTGTCCTTTGCACGTGCAGATTCTGCCCTCCACTGGGTTGAAAGGAGAGTAGAATTTTTTAAGACAGCAAATTCTTCTTCATTCCTTTCAGTTCTCTCATAAGGCTATTTGGCTTTCCAGTGGTTCTGCTTTGCTTTTCTTCTTCCTGCAGAAGAACATAATTTTGCATTATCAATGAACATCAGGCCAGACCTCATGGGAATGCAATTTCCTGGGCTCAGGAAGGAATGCAAATGTTAGTCTCATAAATCCTATGTATACTCTGCAGCTCTTCCAGCTCTTAGCCATGTTTGGCAACAGGGTCATTTAATCTAGCACTCACGTAGTAAAACACATTTCTTTTATGACCTCTGAGCAAGCTGTTAAGGGTAAATCACTGTACATACAGTCATGACTTGACCAATGCCTGTGCATGTCTCAGCTGCTTTCCTGTTATTTTGTCTGTAGAACAGTGCAGAATTCTCCTTATAAGGTGGTGTTCCTGGATGGCAGAGCCTTCTGCTACACATAAAAAGCAGGGACCGATTTTTCTGAGGGTCACCATGTGTACAGATTCCAGAGTCAAAGAGATTCTAGATGAAATGTTACTTAATGCAAGAAATACAGTTCTTCTGTGAGTAAATGAGTGTTTGCAGACAGTAAGGATGGTTCCTCCTTGCTGTGGTCCCCAATTCTCCAGTGCAAGGTTCCATGTGGTGATAATTAGGAATGCTTTCATCTCTGTGAAACTTTTCTTCATGTGTTTTCATTGAAGAGGTATAAAAGCTGAAAGCATATTTATGCATGTTTTCAATATTTTCATGCCTCTGAAAGTGACAGTATGTAGTCATGTGCCTCCAAACAGACTTTTCAGCTGAAAAATGGGGAAAAAAAAGCTCTGCTTTCTTGAAAGCCATTAATCATGTAAAAAATGTTTCACTCAAACAAGAGCTTCTTTGATGAGCTTAAATGTCATGATGCTGTTTGCTTGGCTGTCAATTCTGCAGCACCCTCAGCTCTGACTTCCCGCAGGTACCACAGAAACACCAAGAACAACATGTACCCACCTCCATTTCCAGGGAAGCGCCACAGACCAAACCACCCTGCTCTTCTGTGGTTGTCCCCAGGAAACAAGAGGCCTGAGCTTCTGCAGTTTATCTCTCCTTGGCCCTTTGCTTTATTCTCCTCCTATTTTAGTTTGTTTCACTCTGTTAGGTTTTCTGAATTCTGCTTATCTTTCCTCCCTCATGTCTCTCATTAGAAGAATGCCAGCTTTATTTTGAGCTCTCACTGCTAACAAAGTTTGCAAAACGAGTTCTTTATCTCTTATAATACAGACGATCAGATTATTGTGATGAAGTAGGTTGAAAGGAAAGGTATTAATTATCAAGTCTCAGGCTTTAGTCCAACTGGTAGGCTCTCAAACTACAAGATACTTCACTTACCAGTGGTATGGACTTAATGCCTCTGTGAGTCCACTGGCTATTTGGACTGCAGTTGCAACTTGATCCATTCTGGAAGCAGAGTGTATCAGAGAAGGAAGAGCCCAGTGTATTACTGCAATAGAGAGGAGATCATATATTGGGAAGATTTCAAGATTATATTTGCCTCAGGGAGAAGGACTCACTCAATACTTCTTGTAGGTCTTAATCCCTCCTTGTGAAATGAAGAAGTGACAAACCCAGCACAAACTGTTGTTTCAGAAGTGGGTTTTATTTAAAAATATCTGGAGCTGGGCTCTAAGAATATGGAGAAGTAAATGATGCCATGGCAAGGATTCCTGCAAGGAAATACTACCTTTGTCATCAACATGTGACTGTACATTTCCATATGTAGATTAAGTCTGTGAGAGAGAGAGGTTATGCCTTGCCAGCTATGGATTTCCAATGTATTCTTGGCTTACTACCATACCACAAAAAACGTCAGCAATCCCTGAACACTGGATTCCATAAGTCTGGATTCATGGAGTTTTCTGACAACAGAATACTTGTTGCTGTCATAAGGGGGTCTTCTACCCCTTTCAGAGGAAGGGAAGGGTCTCTTTAGCAGTATCTGTCTGCTCTAAAGACTTCTTGTTCCAGCTCACCAGGTGGAGTCCTGAACACTGTCTCCATGTTTTTTGACCATAACTGCGAGACAAAACGGCACATATCCTGAAGGGTGTCCAATTGCTATCCATGAGATTTTACACATTAGCAAAGTGATCAGTATCTAATGGAAATGAATGCTGAGTGAGTACAGAGATTGATTTTTTCCTCTCTCCATATTCTAGAATCGTGATTTACTGGCTAAGTATGAAGTTAGTAATGGATCAGTGGGGGTTTATGGGCTGGGGCTAGAGCATTTCTCTGTGCATATTGGGTGTAACAATTGTTTGCCAATGAAATTCCATTCTGGTTGCAGTCTGAAGGCTGCTCTGAAGTTTCACTGGTATGTTGCCTTCAGCTGACGTTTTTTGCAAGAACACACTTCATCCAAACCCACCAGAAAGACTGAATACTTTCTTGGCTGTGGTAGAAGGTGGCTTTAAAAGAGACAGTTATGAAAGATAAGGTGACAGGCAAAGATCAGTAGAATCATATTTTTCTGTATGACTATGTAAGCTCCAGGTAAGTGCTGTGAAAAGGAATATTTGTTCCTCAGATAGTCATCAAGACATACTTTTAGCTCTAGCAGACTTGAAATGATGTCTGGTTGATGCTTCATATTTCATGATATCAGTTGATGCTTGCTGGAATTAAAGGGAAAAGAATGAACTCCATTCTCTCACTTGTCTATAGCACATTAAAAATAAGCTTTGATGTGAGATGTTATTGAGGAATACCTTTGGTGTCAGTGTCTCAGTATGCAGTGGCAGTGGAGCTGCAGACTGAGCTCTGGGGTGTGGGAGCCCAAGGCAAGAGGCTGTGACCTGACACCAACCACCCTTTGCACAACACAGAGCACAGGGACCTGTTGCCCAGCCTGGTGACCAGACACTCAGAGACAGCAGGAACTGAGGGCTTAGCAGGAAATGCCGAGAGTTTTGCATGCTTAGACTGTGGGGGTGTAAAAGCCCAGGGTTTCCTCTGTTGGGTCCCTCCTTGGATGCACCAGCTTGAGCAGTTTCTGTGTTACTGTGCTGTGGATAAATCATTCTAAGGAACAGTCTGGGACTCTGCTGAGGCAAACCTGGGGTCAAGCCAGTAAGGAAACCTGGTCTGATTCTGAGAGTGGGGTGTCAAGCAAGGCTTGATAGGAACCTGTCAGCTCACTGGAGCTGTCCACTGTGAAGGAGCTTCAGTCCCAGCAGTTAAAATCTCTGGTGATGAGAGTGTGACTGCCAGAGTTACTCCTGGATGGTCAGACAGGAAAGTTTCCTTAACAGATGATTTAATTCTTCTACTGCTTGCTTAAATAGTGTATTGTGTTTTTGTAAAGGAGGTGTAGCAGTTAGTCAGGAAAACTGGGATTCTCTTCCAGTTTTGTAGAGGGAATTGGAAAGTGGCTGTCCAGTATAAAAAAGCATTTACAGTTCCAGAAACAATAGTATGTGTCCTTTCTCAGCCCTTTCAGAAGGCTCAGCTACCCCAGATGGATCTCACACTGTAAGTCTGGACTTTTGCAACTGGTCCTTACACTCACATTCTCCTGGATCTCAGGCACATCACTTGTGCGGGCTGCAGTGTCCTTCCTGTATCGTGCTGTGCTGTGCTGTGTCAGATGGGTCACTGCTAACTTGCAGCACAGTATCAAGGACTCTCGTCCTCATGTGACTATGTCAAATATCTCCCCTGACAAACTGCTTTGTTGTCAGGGATATTGGAAAGAAAGGAACTGGAGACACCTGCTTTGTCCTCTTAAGGGAAGGTCTAGCCTGTCATCACAGACATGCTGAGGGACTGTAGCCACGACTTCACACTCTACATTTCTTTTTTCTTGATCTAGCTTTCCAAATGGATTAGATGTAAATCTGCCCAGAGCTTTCTACTGCCACAGCAGTGATAGTTATTATTATGGTTCTTGAAATATACTGCTAAGTTTCAGAGAGATGATTCAGCTGGCTGTGTATTTCCCTGAATACTTTATAATTATAAGAAAGTATAAAATCACAAGATTTGAGGTTCCAATTATGCAATCAGTGCAATGCAATTGGCCGACTCAAAACCAGGGAAAAGGCAAACATAACCTTTCATGGTTAGCTGGGAATTCTTATTCTGCTGTGCCATATCCTGAAGAAAATACAGTATGTCCTAGACACTAATCAGGGTCTAAATGCAGGATGCTTTGGTTTAATTTGGCAAACAAGGATTAGAGAGAAAATATGATTTTGTGGTTGAGGCTTTGGTAGTGAAGAAAAACTGATGATTTATCTCAAGGCAGCCATGTTGAGGGAACCTTTTAGCCTTCCCTGGGCTCTCCCAAACAATGTCTCCAAGCTCAGAGCAGCTGCCTTGTTAGCTCAGAGCATTCAAGCCTGCTTGTTTCTGGCATGCCTCTGCTCCTGCCTTGTACAGACATTTCAGCTTGTCAGCATTTCAAGGTTTGATTCTATGTCTTCACTTCTAAAGTGTCTTGGGAGTGAACACTGATGGGAGCCCATATAGTTGAGGTATAAGGAAAGAATGTGGAGTTACTAGCAGAGGGGTTCCCAGCTTGCTTTTCAATGTGATTGCACCCATACTAAGCTTTTTCCAGGTATTCCAAAGTGCTATGTAAGCAGTCACTGTGCAGCTGAAGTCTGTGTTGTTTCAAGTGAACAACATAACCACTTTGACATACAGCTATTTTATTTAATTTGACCACATGGAACAACCCTATTTAGATTCAGAATACAGCCAATGGAACACAGGATTTTTAGAAGCAAGAGAAATTCTACCATAAATATACAAGCATGACACTTGGGAAGATGGAGAGGAAAATTTTATCAGAAATGTGAAAATCTATGTAATAATTTATAATCATATTCTTCCCAGCTGTAAAGAATATGTCTTTTTCTTTCAATGTATCCTGTGATTTTCAAATGCTGGCTAAGCGTGTGTTTTGCTTTCCAGAATGGATGATTCTCTTGGCAGCAGTGGGACATTCTGTAGTCTGTGTTAGAAAACCCTGGTCCTTTAATCTCCTCTGCAGAGCTGCCTCCAGTCTCTGCTCAGGCCTGTCCACAGACAGCACCTCCATTAGCAGTGACTGTGACACTGAAAGGTGCAGCCCATGAGTCACAGATAGGAAAGCTAAGGAGTGACAACGTGGGTCTGAATATAAAAGAGGGCTCAGCTGCTCAAAGCATTGTTATTGCACCTGTGTAGTAGGGGGACACATACACTGTCCTTCCAGTCTAGAGGAAAAACTTCTGTCACTGTAGCTTAGTAAAATTTACAGGTCACAAGATGGCAGCATAATCTCACTAGTCAGGGTGAGAAAATTTGAGGGATCAGATCATTAATCTTCCACAACTCAAACTCCCCTTTTGAGCCGTCAGAATGTCCTGTCTCTAACTAGCTGGTGCTTCCTGGACTCTCTAAACTACTATGTATATAGATGAAAGTATTATATATGTACGTGAAAAGCCTGTTACATCTCCTTTCAAACTGATGCACTGTGATACTATTGACATGAATTGCTCACCAGGAGTTCAATACTGAACAAAAGAATTACACCAGCATGTTATCTAACTAATCAGTAAAAAAGGCAACACTGATGGAACACTGACTTTGCAAAGCCTGTGCAACTGTGAGTCATATTTGTTACATTTTCCCTTCCTTTCTGCTCTTGAGAGCAAGATGTTCTGAACCCTCCCTCAAAATACACATTTCTTACTGAACATTAACTTTTTTGTAGTACTACTGAGTTGATATACTCTCTGTGAAGAGCTGATTAACGTATTGTTCTCTTTCTGTTTGATGGATATTTAAGTAATCTGTATTCAGTTTTCAACTGCCTATTTGTCTGCCTGTCTCTGTTTCTCTTTCAAAGAGATCTGCCCTTTCTTACCATTTGTCGCGAGCTGTACTGTTTGAATGTGCAGTACTTCATTTCGAAAAAAGAACTGTGCTGGGGAGAGATGATTCATCACATCAGTTACCATATTATATAACACAGAGAGATAACAACTACTGCAAATATTTCTAGCAGCAGTATTCCCACTTGTGACTCTAAATACTTACCTCAGAAATGTCTGTAAAAATAAATGGAGAGATCTGCATATAGTTGGAAGAAAAACAAGTCATGAGAGCAGAGGAAAAATCTCTCGATTTTCCAAATTAATTGCAATTTTGTGTGATATTACTGCAGAATTAAACCGTAGATTTTTAAGTTCACCTTTCAGGTACAGTTTTTTTGAGACGAATGTAGACTCATAACTCTACCAGTTGTTTGCATCTACAAAGTAATTAGGATGTTTTGGCACACATGCAAACTGTGCTTATGGGTATTTACTCGCTGAACTTACAGGTGGGTTTTCAGTGGACACTTTAGCAAACATCAGACTTCTAAACATATGCTGAAATCTCAAATGGTCACTGGCTTTTGTTTTGTACAGCTGCTCAGATGACCATTGTTCTAATGGAATTTACTCTTACTAGTCAATATAGTTGCATCTGAGCATGCCTAAGAGAAATTTAATAAAGCAAAATAAAAATGAGAGAATTCCACACTGCTCTTTCCATTAGCACATAATTTCTGACCTAAGCAATTGGCCACATGGTGTCACTGTGTTTTAAGGCAGTAAGACCTCTAGCAATAGAGCCTTTGGCAATTCCAGGTTTTCAAAGTATCTCAACCATGTGATATTATCTAAGGAGACACTTCAGCAAAAATAGCAAGGTCACGAAAGCTTCACAACAGGACTTTTTGAGGAAGACATTTTATACAAAACATCTGTTTCTCAGCTTCTTGTACCTTTCTGGAATACATCATAAATGTTTTTAGCCCAGAAGCTCTTGTTCTTCAGATGTCTGCATAAAGAAACATACTTACATGGAAAGCGTTAGCTTAAAGTGTTGCAAGTTAGAAATTTAAAAATTCAGCGGGGCTTGACCCTCCTACACTTTCGTTACAGTCCTTCTTTTCTTGTGTCTTTGTATATCTGAATGTGCAGCAGCCTTTGGCTTTGCTGAACAGAGGTAACTTGGCCTTATGGTGCTCAGACTAATATAAACTGCATCTCCTGGGACCCATAAAATGCTGTTTAATGCCTACTGGCTCTGAAGAATGCTTTGCACAACACACCTGCTCAAGAGAGCTGTGCCAAAAGCTGATGTATTGTGTGTTTAAGGAGTTTCATGATGTGCAGCTATAGCAACAGTGAGAAAAACCATTGTGTACAGATACAGTATGAACTTTAGCCAAGAAGAGGCTATCTGGCTCAGGGCAGGCCAAAAGACTGCAAAATCTCATGCAGTGATAAGTGTTCTTGTTCACTGTTTCTTCTGTGAAAGTAAGTGAGCCTAAAGTAGCAGGCCTTACCCTAACATTCTGATAGTCTGCATAGGTTGGGTTAAGCTTTTATAGAAAGGATAAATGTCTGGCAACGACTTACCACCCATGTAGAGAGCAAGTTGCTTTGTTTTGGTTGCAAGGACATTAGGTAGTTGCAATGCTTTTCCTAAGCCAGCTGCTCTGCTGTGTATGAAGCTTACTCTCTGCATACCTGCTGACAGTGACAGCACTATTTTAAGATGTGTATTTCTTCTGCAATTAGTAGTTTTGCTACAAGTTTTGTTTGGATCAGAAGTTTGCTTGTAATGTATCTGTTTTGATGGCCATATCTTCAATTTAAGTGCACAGTCAAGTCATATTTAGAGGTATTAGATATACAAAGCATGGTGCTCTGAACTTTTGGGTGCCTTGGTATGAATTTCAGTTCAGTGGTATGATTTGAGGAAATGGCTGTGTTAGTCTGGCCTTGAGTGTGACCTGAGAGTAAATGCTAAATAAAATTTGGACTGTCAGATGTCACAGACTAGAGTAGAGCCGAGATGCCCTGGAGTGTGTGACTTCCTTGCAGAGACAGCAACTGCACACAGGGTGGGTTCAGAAGACCAGGACACATTTCTGAGTAGTAGCGTTTCCTCTTGTTACTTGCAATGTGAAAACAGCTTAGAAGTATGTTCCATGATGTTTATTTAGGAATCCTTACTTGAATATGATTTTGGGCTATGATTCCTCCCGTTTCTCCCTCACCATTTCTTCTGTTATTATCTTACCTGGAAGAATACTCCATTGGCATCTCTGCTGGTGACAGCCCTTAGTATGGGAGCTTCTGCAGAGGGTAAAACACAATATGGTTCATCCTGGGGGAAGAAAAGCCTGAAGCTGAAAGTAGCATTGAACAGTAATGCAGAAAAGCAGATGAGGTCTCTTGTAGGAGAAGGTGGTATGGGCAAACTTGGGAGTAAGTTGGGTGTATTGCCAAAACAATTTGTCCTCATTCAGCAAACCTTGGAAATTGCTGACCTCATTATCTAGACACAAAGTGTCTTCTGGTAGAGTGCAAGGGAGTTCTAACATAACTGTAATTATCCTAATGGCCCTGCTGCCATGAGGGTATATAAACTATAAACAGGAAAGGCTGAAACCCACTGACACAGATGAGATACAAATGAAAGGTTGGTGCCTCTACTATAGAAATACAAATAAGAAGGAAATTGGTGGAGGAAATCCTTCAAGGTTTGTCTCCAGGAACTGCCTTCAAAATGTTTGCTCAGGGAAGAAAGCAGGGGAAGGATGAGTGTTTCTTCCCCTTGTGGTTTTATGAACCTCAGGCCCTGTGAGAAATGCTCCTTCAGTGGAAACTTTTATATGTTGTCTTGTGCAATGTATTATCTGGGAAGCTCTATTACTCCATATTTTTTTGGAAGCAGTACACTATATATCAGTGCCAAGGGCATTTTAATGTTAGTCTCTAATACTATTAGGCTGAAGAGCAAGTCTTGTTGAAATAATGGGAACAGCTTGCCTCTTCATCTGAACCAGTTTTATAAAGCACATAGACTATCACTGCCTGTGGATATAAGTCAACTACAGGTTCCTAATATATGTCTGATATGTAAAGAAAGGCTTGAAGTATGGAAGAAAAAGAGATTTTTAAAGTGAAGGCTATCTATGATCTTTAGTTGAACCTACACAATGCATGCATTTTTCTCAGTAATTCCTGAATCAAGTTCCTAAGGTTTGATTGAGCTGCACATAAAAAAGACTCATCCAGTTTTGATTTAAATTTAGCTGTCATGTGGGAGGGAAATGTGGTGTGGAGGCTGAGAAAAGTCAGGGGTCACAATGTGAAAGGAAGGTGTAGGAGGGAAAACACATAGTTTAGCTATAACACAGGTTTCAAGATCGGAAATAGAATTTATTGACATTTATGGTACTGTGACACTGCAAAAAGTTAAGAGAGAAGCAATTTGCTAAAAGTCATAAAAGTTCCCAGATAAACTGTAGACCTTGCTCAGAAAAAAATCTGCAGTCTAAATAGATTACATGAACACCAATGCAAATGAGAAAATAGAAGTAAAAGAACAGGAGTTAAAAAATAATTAAGCCTATGGAAAAAATGTGGTATGTTTGGTTTTCATGGGGAGCAGAGAGGGGACTTTGGGCTGATGTTTTGTGTATATTCCTTTGACTGTTGTTTGGATGTGCTCCAATTCATCAGACACTTGTGCATCTGAAGTGGCACTTTACCTGTGAATTACCCTATTAATAACAGTTGGAGTATTCCTGAGAGGAATGTGTGCAAGTTTCTGAGAGGATCAAAGCTTCTGGCTTTTTAAATGCATACAATAACTACTAAATGGATAGCAGAAAAACAGGTATTGTCTAACCACAAAATCTACTAATGAGTGAGCAGTAGCTGCAGATCAGAAAGATGTCTCTGAATCTTTTCAGCACATCTTTTTCCAACAGCAAAGGCATGACTTTGAACTTTCAGCATTTTCCTGTAGGATTTTTTTTGGCTGGCTGAACTTTGACTAGCTCCCCTCAGTAATCTGGAGTGGTTGAGGCACAGAGAGCAGATCATAAGGGATGAGGATTTTACTTGAGCTCAGCATTACACAGGTAGCAGTGAAAACCCCAGGATGTTCTGTTGTTAGTATGTTTTTCATTAAACACTGTCCTGACACAGACAGGCCACATAATGGTGACAACTACATATGTAAGAAGGGAGGAAATGGAGCTTGAATGATCATAACCAGAACTGGAATTAAGATATCAAATAGGTGCTCCTGTCTCTAGAGGCTGAAATGATTTGGTGGGGGTTCATCTGCACACTTCTTCTTTCAAATGTTGTGTATGAAAGAAGTTGTTAATAGAGAGCTATTAAGATCTGTTCCCATTTAGGAGAGCATCAAATTGCTTTACAGTATCTTTGTTTCTCGGTTTTGCAATGTAGACCATAATATCTTCTGTTGAAGTTTATTAATATAGACTTCCTAGTACATGAGTATATTGAATGAAAATTAAGCACTACTTCTTACAGACTGTCCTGATGCTGAGTAAAACCATTAATTAACTTTCTGACTTCCAGCTTATTCCCCCCAGAGCTGAAGGATGTTTTGCTTGGGACAAGGGAACAGCATTTAGCTGCATCTGTAATAATGTAAAACAACCATTCATTTAATTTGATTCAGAGCCACATAAGACTAGGCAATGTCCTATGTGGAACAAGAAGCATCTTAGAGTATGAATTCAGAGGGTGGGACACATTTCTGGCCTATGCTGGACCTTTTGATGCTCTCTGGACCATGGGTAAAATGATGCCTTTCACAATACAGACTTAGTAGGAAAATACTTAGTAGGAAAACACTACATTTCTCTTGAACATTGACAGTGTCACTGTGCCATGTTTGTGTTTGTAAATGGAAGGTGTATTCTTCTATGATCTAAGGTGAACTGGTTATTGGTGCTTTCATCTCACACTACAAATTGCTTGCTAACTTACCTAAGATTTGCAGAGGATTTGAGGGAGAGCCAAGGAGTATTCAAATGGAGCAGGGGGTACATTACCATTTTAATTCTCATTTCTTTCCTCCTCCTTTTTTTTTTTTACTGTAAGCAAGTTATTGCACAAGGCATTCCATACTCTGCATATCTGTCCATGTTGTCAGCTGTTTGTGTATCAACTTTGAGGAGGAGGAAGAAATATGAGGTGTGTTAACAGTCAGGTACTTCCCATTCAGTTTTAGCACACATGAGGAAGCAATGTTTGATTAACAGAGCCAACCAGAAGTTTTCTGATGCAACACTTTTCCATTCAAAAATGTTGATTGGATTCTGTATTGCTGGGTTGGCTGGTTCTCCAGCTTCATGGAAACCTGCTTGGAAAGTTGTCATGTTCATAAACCTTGTGGGCCCAGCTGGCCTGTTCCTCTGGCCACCCGCCATTCTGTGATGGCATGATGCTGCTGGCTTCTCCCAGTTAATAGGGGCTACCCCTTAGGCTGGTCAGCAGTTCCATGAGCTGCCCATTAGATGTCCTTCAGCTATTGGTCAATTCTTTTGATTGCAGCTTCCTAGATATCTTAGCTTTGAAGCTTCCAATGTACCTAGGGGATTGCCAAGCCACCCATGTAATAGCAAAACAGCTGTGTAGGCAGAGTCCTGGCATTTCAGCTGAGGCATCAGCCCAGAAATGTTTCAAAATCTTTCGTATATATGTGAGTGAAATCTGGTTAGGGAGGTGTGCCAACATGATTTCCTCTGTGGGATGAACATTCCAGTTCCCAGCAGTGGTGCAGGCAAGTCATGGGACATTTTACCTTTTTGTGGTTTACAGTTTGCTTGCTAGTACTTGGCTGACAAATGCATTCAGTATGTGTGTAAGTACACAGTAGGGAAGACCAGCAATTAGTGGACTTGAATCATACAAGGTGAGGGTCTCTGCCACTTTGCAATGTTTCTATTGCATGGGGAGAGATTGCAGAGTACAAATTGCTCGTGTTGCAGAGAAGGCCCCATTACTTGTTGGAGCACCACTGCACTGGCCGGCTGTGGATGAGGTTTGCTTCCTGGATGAGGTGTGCTTCCTGGAGCTGTTTATGGGAGAGGTCATCTGAAAACTAGTCTTCTGTCAGATCTCTGCCCCTGGAAGCTAGAGTCTCTGAGTGAGTGCATATCCCCCAGCCTGGACTCTTCCTGACTAGGTCCAGGAAATCTACCTTTGAACCTTTGGCACGTGGATTTGGATTCCTGGCAAAGGAAGTGTAGGTATCTTACTTTAATGTGCCGCTCTGAACAGACTCAATGCCTTTCATGACCCACACAGCAGTTTTCTCTCCTGTTGGCCATATCATGTGTTACCTGCCGCACAAACCATGACCTTGGAAAACCCTACAGTTAAAACCACCCTAGTTCATTGAGATGCTGAAGGCTATAAATTTCTTTTGACCTTGGTATTTCAAGAAGCACTTTTTAAAAATCTTAGGAGCTTCAGAACTCCTAAGGTATTAAATGAATTAAGAGGTTAAAAAAGATCTAATTAAGAGGTTAAAAAAGATCTGTGCCTGTGAAAAATAATTTTACTACTAGAATGAAAGCATTTAAAATTGCAGTGTTATGCAAGTGTCATGTTTTATGTGCTGCTGAAACACAGGCATTAAGACTGACCTAATATGCATGCATAGAGACATTCAGAGATAATATCAGGCTCCATGGATGACTCTGCCTTGGCACAGGTTAGAGCAGCTTTCCTGAGACCAACTAAGATGCTCAGTGTGTTTCAACTACTGAAAGAGCTAGGCTCTCTGTTCACACTTGTCTGCCTTCTCCATTGGCTTAAGGGGAGCAGGTGATAGAAAGCTTCTCTCATACTGCTGGAAGTAAGCAGAAGGTGCTTCCAGCAAGGCGAATTCCCAGTTGCACTATTAGGAATACTTCATGACTTCTTTATGTTGCAGGAATGGTACTAGTTGACTAGAAGGAGAGATGTACACCTAAACCAAAAATTTTTCTCCTAAAAGATATTTTCAATAGGGATGAGTATCAATGCAGAAAGAGCATTTGTATTTAAATCCTTATGACTCTGTAGAGCCCATGAAATTGTCTTCTGGTGTCAGAAGTTATAATTCACCAGGAGTGAGTCACAGGGTTTTTAATTGCTGTAAATAAGCTTACAAGGCTCATAACTCATAATAACTCTAATGACTAAGTCAAACTCTGGTTATTCTGTTTTAAATTGTTCACGTAGCTTGGTTGATGCCTAGAATTTTTGTATTAATAAAAGATCAACATAAGTGGAGGAAGGGAAAAATTCAGTTTCCAAATTTGACAATCTTTCAGTAACTTTAGAAGAACCATACAAAGAGAGAGCAAAAAGCCCCATGACTTTCTGGTAGTGAGGTCAGTGGTCAGTAATGATCCACTTGCAGGAATGTGCACTGAATTGTCTAATGTCTTTTCCACCTCTGATTTCCCTGTAAGTGCTGATGCTTTAAACAGCTTTTATGGACAATGCTCTTTGTCCATGGTCAGGTTCCCACTACTGGACTCAAGCTGAGGTAATGGCCACATGCCACAACAGAAGGGCAGTCCTGGACATTCCTCAGGAAAAGAGTAGTTTTCCTTTACTTCAGCCGTTCAAATGACCTTAGCATTTGGCCAGAGGAGTTCCAGAGCCAATACTGTGAAGTAGGAGCAGAACTTTCTAAGGTTTAGTGACAACTAGGTCTTAGATTTTTTGCTGCAACATGACACTTCACCCTCAAGTATTTTTAAAATTTGAGCATTTTCAGATATTTATCAAGGATTCTGTGTCAGTATTTGCTTTTTCTTTGTGATCACTATGCCTGCTACAAAGACATACTTTGCAAGTGTTTCCAAAGCTACTGGTGATAGACTTGTATATACTCAGCCCATCCTGAATTGGCTGTTTCTTTATTTCTTTGCCTTGTCTCTACACTCAGATGAGTGATTTTCTTGCATTTAGACTTAGCTAAAATCTTCCAAGTTACTTAAGCTAGGACATAGGTTGGCTGCTGCTAGCTTTAGTAAAAAAGTTTATCCATTACCAATATTAACCTACAAAATAACATAGTGAGGATATTTGCTACTGTTTTAGTCTTGTTAATTTTGGAGGGGTACTTAGACAATAAGTTATTGGCAGGAATGAATAAATTCAACCCTTGATGAGTTGCATATTATTTGAAATAAATAATTGTATATCTTTTATCCCTTTCTGAGCCAACATGTAAGGGCTATGCTCAGGTGAAGATAGAACCTTGAATAAAATCATATACAGGCCTGAAAGAGGATTTGACACACAGAAATAGAAAGGACATACTGCTATATGTGTCATACAATCACTGTAACCTTTGGTTTTTAATTACTCTTGCCTGGTATAATTCAGTAGCAAACATTTCCTTAGAATGTCTTGCCTCAAAGAATTTGGAGTCACAGAGAGTGAAAAACAATAACAGAAAACAAGGGTTAATGTCTTGATTCTAAAAGAGTGACTATTTAAAAAGTACAAGAGGTCGGTTGGTGGCAACTAAGAAAGAAACCCTTCTCTTGATAATTTGAAGACGAATACCATAACCATAAGTCAAGTCTTCCTGCCAGCCAAGTGGTGAAGTGTAATACTTACCTAACTCTTCTGAGGTCTTTGCACAAGCAATTTATACTGACATCAGTGTCAGACTATTTGAATAAGATCTGATATAGGTTTGAGAAACTGGCTTGAGTGGAACGACATTGAAATATCTTACTCAATTATTTCAATTAGCTCTGCAATCACTTGGTTTAAAATAAAAGAGCAATTCCTAAACATAAACACAGTAGGTTTCAATGTGTGGCTTTACACTGACGTGTCTTGGAAAGGTAACACTCCAGTCCTCAGATACCCCAGGTAAGTAATAAGCAGCTTCCTCCCATCTTGAAGCTGCAAAGATCACTATCTTGCCCTATTTACAACCACACCTGCAAAGTATCTAAGGAAATTAGTAGCTCTCTTACTCTGGCCAGGAAAAAGAGCCAGTGATACTGGATTTACTGTATGATATCTTTGTTTAAGATTACAGTGGTTCAGGAGATAGGTAAGAGGAAGTAACACCTTTTACTTTTCTGAAACAGGCATAGATCTTGATAGCCAGAAGGACAGTTCATTTACAGATATTATCACCTGATTGCTGCTCAGATAGACAACTTGGTATTTTGTTCTAATTAACAGCAGATACTGAATTTGGTAGTTTGGAAAGTATTCAAAGACCTAAAATAAATTCAAATTCTCTGTGTTATTTGCTCAAAAAGAATGAAGCAGGGGGTAAACAATGAAAAATTAGAAAGCTTTCATTTCAAAGTTACATGTTTCATGTCCCTAATCTGGCATTTCTGAATCTTTGCTTTATAGCTTCTAGTTTCACATGGTAATTTTGAATTGAGAAATTGAGATAGATTTTAATAAAGGTAGGGTTTTCTGATGTTTTATTATTTTACAGTGGTTAAATAACCCAAGTATGGAAAAAAGTATTTTGGGGGTGATCTAGGGAAAAAATTACTTTTCCCCCCCAATTTTTGAGAACATTTTGAAAATTTTTGGTTTGAATTTGACTATAGACATTTATTTTCTCAGATGACTGTAATTTTTCTAGCCTAGCCACTGAGATGAGTAAGCTGTAAACTGACTTATAAGGCAAAAAAGAAAGTGATTGTTACATCTCATTGTCACTGTCTGGCACAATAATATGTCACCTCAAAGCTGCTCCATCTTCCACCTCCATCTCCTTTATGGTGTGGCTGCATCTAGCCCTAGAAAGATCTATTGCTTATCTCTACTAAATAGCTTTTATGGGATGAACAGACAACTGTTCTCAAACAAAATCATGGTATATTTATATTTATAGGAGTGTGTGTCAGTAATTGCCATCCTTCCTTGTGAAGCTGTTAGGATCAAGACTGGAAGCACTATGAAGAGAGTGCCTCAGTGAGGGCACTTTTCATACATCAAAGCTGAGTTTGAAATTTTGCTGTGCTGCTGCCATTGCTGGGGTAAATAGTGATCTCCACTAAATGAGACTTCAGTAATTTTTGTAGGTTCTGTCCCAGTTAGCTTTTAAGTTTATGCCAGCAGTGGGACCGTCCAGTTCACAGCCATTTAGAGTTGCTGCCATTCTGGTGCTTGGTGTTTGGCAGCTTAGTAGCTTCTTGCAAGGGGCTGCTGGTGAGCAGCCCACTGGGTAATTTGCACATAGCCAAACACTGTATTAACTGGCTTTTATTTCTTGCATGCTGGGCTTGCAGCATGGGATTGCATTCCTTCCATTCTGTTTCACATAAGCTCTAGTGGGAATTACCCAAGTGCCAACAGGTAGCATATGCAGCAATTTAACCTCAGTGTAATTTGATATGTCTTTTTATCTCTTTTCTTTGACCTCATAGCTTATTTCCAAATACTTTCTTAATATAAATTCAGGAAAGAAATAAGATTCAGTCATAGAAGTTGAATAAGACCAGCCTTGTTAACATGTAAAATCTTTCTAGAATCCCTCTTTGCTTTGTCTCCTGAACAGTCTTTTACAATCTGATGTTGCAGGTACAGTGTCATATTTTCTGAATCTAACTCCACTAGCACAAGCCTCGTATGACTATGTCCTCCCTCTAAAAACGGGAGGGGGAGGACTTTCTGTACCCCCTTGAAGATATTGCCTACTATTTAGCTAGTTCATTAATGTGTTGTGCTGTGCCTTCTCTACGTCAAGTTTAACCTTTTAGTTTTGTTTTTCCTTCCTTATGCATTTGACTTTCTTTGTCTTGCTTTCCCCATGCTGTACATTTTTTGTGTCTGCAGTAAGTCCTGACATCACGTAGCCCATCTCCCTCATGTCCAGGAGGAAATGGACCTGGTACTCATCAGTGTGCTTGTTGACAAGAACCACGTTTTATGTACTTTGGCCATACTGATTTACTGGAAACATTAACTTCTTGGAGAGGCTATTGGAAAAATTAGTTCTGCAGCTCTCAAAATAACTTTTGCACCTTGATTTGAAGGCATACTGGGACCCTTTTTTATTTCTTTCCTATTCTACTAAGACATGGGTCTCCCTGCTGCAGCTGGTCTGTTTTTGATGTGTTGCTCTGTTTCCAGGCAGACATACCACACTTAGAGTGTAGTTCATTTTTCTCTGGCCATTTTTCCATTTGCCTTCTCTTTAAGAGGTAAATTTGTCAACCTACTATTTTGGTCTCTCAGTTCATTACAGCAGCAGAACCTAACATCAAAGCTGCAACAGCAATATAAAAGTGGAAAACCAAAACTTCACTCTGAATAAAAGATTTTTCCTTTACTCTCTGCTTTTTCTCTTATCTCTGGAAATGGAATGTTACAGACTTCTGTGTCCAAGGGACCACGAGGATGAATGCTTGCACTGGAGTCTTAACTGGTCCTGTAAAAATGCCCAAGTGAGGCTGTTAAAAGTGTTGCTGCAGGAGTGCAAGACTTGGATAGTTAATTGCTATGAACCCCAGATTGCTTTCTGATCAGTTTGTCTGATTTGTAATTGCCCTTTGATTTGTTGCACATAAACAGAAGACCTTTATTTGAGATATCTTTCTTTTTAGCATTTCAAAGATGGCAAACTAACTAAACACTTGGGTTCTCACCTTGCTGCTTGGGTGCTTGACTGCATCCAGTCCTCACTGGTGGTGAGCATGGTGGCTGCATTGAAGCCACAGCAAAGTCTCTGTGAAATGTCAGCTTGAACTGTTCGTTGTCACTTGCAGAAGCCCAGGATCATCTACCTAAAACTGATTTTCAACTGCTGACAATTTTTTTTTTTTTTTGTGAATACTGTTTAAAAAAGTGGTTTAAAGGTGATTCACAGTGTGCACTGAGTTTCAGGAAAAATCTAAAGACAAAGATTTCAGGTAAAGCTATTTTCCTAAACAACTATTGTGGTTACAATTAATATTTTCTTCTCTTGTCAAAAGCCAAATTCGTAACTACTATTTGATGAAAGTTAACTCTTGACACTCTCCATCAGTTTAAGTTGTCCAGTGGCTATTATGTGAGGCTTGATCCTATCTGATATTTACAGTGAGGAGTTACCTTACTGCAAACTTATGGTGGCTTCCAGGCCTTTTCCAAGTCTGGGTCTGCATGCCATCCAACATGCAATTGCAAGTGTGGATTAAGGTACAGACAGAATGGAGCAATGTCCTGACAGGCGCCCCACGGGTTGTCTGTCAGCAGGTCACGGTAGCCATGGGAAATGTGGAGAAAGGTATCCCTCTGCCATCTCCACTGGATGCCTTAGGACCCACCGCTGTTGACATCAAGCTGACGGGGGAATAGGATGACAAGCTGGGAGATGTCAGGTTGTCATGTTAATATAAGGAGTAGAGGTGGAAACCCCAGAAGGTATGCTGCTTCCCCTTTCTCTTCCAATATTTTTCTCAGTTTCACCCATCAGCATCTCTGCATTGGCCAGGTAATCAGCCAGTAATACTTCAAACTGAAGAGACTTGATTTACTGGTTGTCAGAAAGATCCCCCATAGTATATTAAAATAAGTCCCTGTTGTAGGAAGAGTTGAAAGAGCATTTGGAAGTGGGTTGGTCTTCCACCAGAGATTGTAGTGGGTCAGATTTGGCTGAAAATACTGAAAATTCAGCTTCTGAGTAGATAGGTGGAAGAGATGGCGAGTGAAGGAAGACTTTCTGAACATCTACCCAAAAACCTGGCAGGACAACAGTAAATTGCAAGAGGTAATGAAGTGACAGACAAAGGCGTGGTAACTGCAGCTTTCCGCTCACCTCTGACATTGCAGATCTTTCCCTCTCAGATGTAGGCAGGCTGCTCTTCTCCACACAGAGGAGGCAGAGGGTGGAGCTCAGCGCCTGTATAAATTATAAGTGTCCTTCAGGTTGTTTCAGCAGCAGCAACAACAGGCTGCTAGCGTGTTTGTCAGCTGACAGATCTGTTAACCAAATTGGGGTTTCGGCTGCTGCCGCCATCTTTTGTGCCATGGGGAGCCCACCAGCCAAGGTAAGAGAATGGCTCCTCTGTACTTTGCTGTGGCCCGGCACCTTGCTGTTGGACCTCCCTGCTCCAGCTCTTGCGAGCGAATTCCCTCCCCGTTGCATCTGCCGAGCTGCAGAGACGAGCGACTCTGCGGCAGGGGCTTCTCAAAGTTTGCAAATTTACTGTTTTCCCCTTTTACCTCACAGTAACGAATACATAAGTGAAAACAGTGGAAGTGTGGCTCTTTTATTGAGTGGTGTGTATGCTGGAGTGAACTCTGTGCAGGAAGAGAAGGCTGGCCTTAAAGAGTTTGCCTCTCTGTGAAACGAAAGTGCTTTAGCCCTCCTGTGTGTTTTTCTCAGGATAGCACATGCTCATTGCTTGCCCCAGGTGAAACAAACCAACAGCTTTATCGAGCAACAAAGCATAGTTTATAATATTTTAGCTGCAGGGGAGAGATCTAATTAACTCCTTGACTGATTTAGCTATCTTTAAGGTAAAGTTTACAGCGTCTGAAATTCTAGTGGAAGTATTTCTTGTCTAGACTTGAGTTTTCTAATAGTAAGTTCCATTCAGAGATTTTTACTGATAGTTTTTAGTATAAATCAACAGAATTATTACCTGAGAATTTTTTTCTCATATCTATCTTTAAAAAATAATGGATGTGGTGTCTGAAATACAAGACGTGAATTATTTACAACTAATCATTGTTTATGAATCAAACCCTATGTCAAATTTTGCAGCAAATAAAAGAAACATGGGCATTCATGGGTTCAAAATATAGTGAGAAACAATGTTAAATGCTATGGCCTATAGAGATCATTAATTGTGCCATGGTAATAGTTGCAGATAAAGATTCAGAAAAATATCAGTAGCTTGAATGGATAGTTAAGTGATAGATTAAAAATATTCAAGCATTGAATGCTCAGGGCAAAGAATATAGGTTTTAAATTTCATGTACTTTCTGGATAAAATTTGTTTCTGATCCATCTACAAGTTGGATCTGGACCTATCTATCTATTGTAGATATGTATATTATCTATCAATTTTAAATAGTAATGTTGTACCTAATAAGATAATTCTGGATCTGATATATAGGTAGATAGCTTACTTTGAACTATCTAGGAAGACCTCTTTAAATTCTTCCAGTTTAGTAGTAGTTTAAAAAAGCTACCAGTTTGACAGAGAAGAGATGGTCAATATTAATTTACAACTTTTGTTATTCATAACAAGGTCTTTCCTTCTGCTCAGACAGGGATAATCATTCTTTAGCAGATTTATTTTGTGCACTATGGAATTATTTTTATCTGGTAAAATACGCAGAAATTTTGTCAATATGAAGCCCCAAGGAACCCTCTCATACATGTAAAGAGGTGACTGATAGAATATGAACAGGAGAGACACTCCAAAGCCACGATTCTTGAAGCAGTCCATCAGTGATAACATGAAATTATGTTTGTAAGGTGAATTATATTTCCTTACTGACTGTTCAACTTCCAATGATAAGATTTTGGATAACTGTAATTCCTAAGAGAAATTACACTTCTATGGCCATACTCTATCCTTCTATCCCCTCTCATAGTTTTGTGTATTTCTTCAGTCAGTTGATTTTCCCATCAGAACTTTTCATCTCTTTAATTTCAATGAAAATAGGCAGCTGGTTGGAAGGACAAATGGCTAGCAGTGTTCCAACTGATGGAGGGGATAACAAACTGAGCCCATCCTAGATATTAGGGATCTATGTGGACAAGAGTGCTTTGGAGCCAGGCTGATCATAAAGCTTTTTTATAGTTTATAAGCTTATGGATTTACCCTAGTATGATAAATTTCCAAGCTGTAGTTGAATCAAATCCTCAGTATCTAAGATAAAATAAATGGTAAGAATATGCCAAATGATTACATTTGGTGTGAGATCTTGTAGACGAGATATTTTACAGCTTCTAGTGCACCACTGGAGAAAGACGTAATCCATGAAAGGAAGTAATTACTCTGACAGATATTGATAAAACTGAGTGAGGAATCCTACAGCTATTTACAGAATGTCAGAAGACAGCAAACTCCTTAATATAGCTTGGTGTTATCCCATGGTGATAACTCTGCTCAAAAAACTGCTTGGGTTTGGTGCAGGGAGAGTGAAACACTGACATTCCAATCAGCCTTCCAACATATACAAACCAAGGACTTCTTTCCTTTAAAAAAAAAAAAAAAAGAAAGAAAGAAGATGTTCTTATGGGAGGAGGTTCCCAGATTGCAAAAACTTCCCTAGAAGACTAACTTTCTAGTGAAGGTAGCCATGAGATGTTGTTCTACAAGCAACAGGGACTGCAATCAAACATTTATACTCTCAAAGTTGTCTGTTTGGAATGAAACCTTAAGTGATTTACCACCTGTAAACAGGAGAAGCTGGCCAACATTCATATGACTTTTCTCTGGAAGCCAGCAAATGTGTATTATTGCAATCAGTGAGATGTTGGCAACAGATGTGAATATTCAGTTTGTTAAAGTTTCACACAGCTATGGCAATTCTGACATGCTAGATTTAACTCCTGATTGTTGACTTTTCTGTATTTTAAACAGAAATTACTCTGAAAAATTTTCTTGGATAGTACAGAAATATAGTTTAATGCTTAATACTCTAAAATGGAAAAAACTCTGTTGGTTTCTTTCTGTGGTTTCTTCTTTGGGGCTCCCCCTGCCCCCCCCATGCCCCAAGTTTTTTGCCTACCCTTTGGTACTCTGGAGATGCTACTATTTATTGTTCTGGAGTGTTATTGTTTAGGATGCAAACATACACAGGTAGCTGAATCCTGCACTCTGTTGTTGGCCTCATTGTGGCACTACTCATTTTCCAGCAAAAATAGAATGATGCACTTATGGGAAAGCTGCCTTTGATTCTAGATGTTTACAGAGGGGTTTTGTTACTGTCTACATGCCTATGCCAGAAGCCGTGTTTCTTCCGAGGAAGTGAACTTAAAATAGCAAGACCAGTACAGCTGCAAGACTGTCAAGAGCTATCTGGATAGGGCGTCTGTGCTCATCAAGTTGCATTAATTGTGAAGTTACATGTTGCTTTTCATGTTTTGAAAATAGTAAATCTTATCCCTAACTGTAATTATGTTTTTCTAGGAGGGTATTCTGAAGTGCCAGAACTTTTGGGCAAAGATGTTATTTTAGACCATCAAAAGCAGACCCTGATAGTCTGTTCTGGACTATCATTGAAAGAAATTAGCTCTGCCTTTATCTGATGAAAAAAGGAATTAGCCCATTTCTGAATGGCTATCATAGGCTGGAGTAACTGCAGTCTTGGGAGAGGGATGGTTTCTGGCTTCCCCATGGGATTTACACAGCCCATAGGGTTTGTTTCCCCATCAGAACCTGTTTGCCTTTTACCCTGCAACAACATCAGGACTAAGATGCACTGAATCAGAGGTAGTGAACAGTCATCTTCAGTAATATTTCCATGGGGTGGGCAGATGTTGACCTGTTTAAGGAAAGTGATTGCTGTTGAAAGGATGGAAACACAACATCTATCACAACTGAAAGTACTCTGATGATGAACTGCAGATGCACCATTTTTATAAGCAATTAGGATATTTTCATCACAAATGGTTCCAAGCAAATTTTATACCAACATCCATTTCTTCAGTCAAGGCCCACTCTGAGGATGGTTTGAGCTTCTGTTGAGCAAGGGGGAAGTTGATTACAAAATAACAGAGAATTAACATATTAATTAAAACCAGTCACCTCTGTACTTGTCTACATAATTCAATAATTCATGTAAATGAAAACCACAGGGAATGCTGAATGAGTTTTCCAGCTGGTAGTTCTATGTTAAATAACTACTCACACAGGAAAATTACAGTCAAATTCTTTCAGTGGGCAACTGGAATAATATGGAAGTATCCCAACTGGAACTTGTAATGTCCACAATGCAGTAAACTCAGAAAGTTTTAAACATGTCTGTTTTAAATTTGAAGTAACTCACAATAGAGCTGGTTCTTGTCACACAAGAACAAATTTGTCTTGCATTTTTGTGCAAGTAGTGCAAGTAGTATTTCAATCAACCATTAAGAGGCCAAGAGACAGAGTAATGTGATTTTGTAGGTTTAACAACAGGGCTTCTCTGCTCAGGGCAACTCTTGAATATTAATCTGAATTTTAAAAGTATGTAACTTTAAAACTGATATAATAAACTTTAATATTAAGCCTTTTTTTGGACATGTTAATTCACAGTTCGGTCGCTGTCCATTTGAGGTAACATAATTTATCTCTAAACAAGCCTGAATTAAACTGAATGCAGGTTATTTTTGTCTCTAATAAACAAGTCCAGTAGTCTCCACCTCATTGTAAAAGAATTTCAGATTACCTGTAGAGAGTGGCTCCTTCTGTAGAGAAGCTCCTCCTTCCTCTACAGATTGTCTCTCCAAAGTTAATAATTTCAGTGTCAGGAAAATTAATCATGGAGCTAACTTTCAAAATAAAATTGTGGAATTATTTAGTTACAATGTAATGGGATTCTCTCATTTAGGCAAATAGAGATGATGTTTCAGTCAGTGTGTAGTTTAAGCTTTAAAATTTTAATTTATTAGTGGTAGTGGGACTGTAATAACTACATGTTGTTATTGCTTATTATTGCTGAAGAGTCATCCTAATAGCCACACAAAAAAAGGATAAGCCAACAGAAAATTTAAAAAAAAGCTTCTAAATGTACCAATATGTAAAAAGGATTTTATTATTAAGATTATCACATTCACGTGTCTGTTCATTCACACTTATCAGAATGTCTTTTGAAAATGGCAAGTATTTTCTGACGAGCTTAGGCTGAAAAGCTTATTTTTTTGTTAAGAGTAAGGAACAACTAACTCGAAATAAGTATTACAATGATAACTTGCCTGTAATAGAAATAAATCTCATGTCTGGAAGGGAAGTGGTTCCATTCCTATTAGGTATTTTCAGGATACATAATGATACAGGAGTCTGTGATACCATTCCTGCAAAGCAGGACACTTTTTTCTTCATCTGAAGGGTCTCTGCTGGGCCTGTGCCCTGTTCACTCAAAGTCGGCAGGACCTTTTGGTGAGGTTGGCCTACTGACAAGCATCGTGGTAATTTAGTCCTAGTTGGAACACGAAGTTAGAGGTTTATAGAGCATTTTGGTCAGTACCATGTCCTGGCCTCCTGTCAGAGCTGTGCCATGACCTGGGCAGGCAGCTGCAAGTTCCCAGTATGCCCTTCCAAGGGCCCCGTTCTGAGTTCCCTGTGGCACAGGACTCTCGGCGGATTGGCAATGCAACCATCACTATGACTGTGCATGCATCAAGATGCATGAAAACAGGCACTTCTAGAGTGACTGTGAAAGCTTTCCATGCCATCCTCTGAGTCTGTGTTTTCTCTCTCTGTCTGCACTTACTCAAGCTACTTAGCAAATAGCCCAGTGTGCCTTCAGTTGTGTTACCATCTTAGTGCAGTGTACTCAACTGAAGGGTGGTTTCCTCACTTTAACAGCAGACTGGCCCTGGTACTGTTCAAAGTATGTCTTGGTTTGGTATTCTGATCTGATTAAACTAATTGCATTTGTTTTTTCTGCAGATGAAGTTTTGCCCCCTCCACATGCTCTCTGTAAGAATCATACAAGCTAAGAACATCAAGTCAAGAGACCTGTGTGAGTTGTGGTTTGATTGTATTTTTAGTCATCTTCAGAGCTTACACAGTGAGCAATATTCTTAAGTTCTGAAGGTATGCAAGCAATGTACATAAAGCACAACAATAGAAATAGTAATACCAGTGCTATAATTAGATCAAATATCTGAGGTATCATTAGGTTTGAGTACATATCTAGTGGCATTTCTGGGAATGGGTGAAAACAAAGACACTCAGATGAATTTTCTGGGCCAACAAGGGAAGAAAGACTTTGTGAGGATGCCACAATCTATAAATCTGTTTGGAATTACTTGGTTTTGGCATTCCTATTTGGTAAAAATCATATAATGGACAGGAATCTTTTTCACATAGGCTGTGTATTTAGGGACGTTTTAATGAAATATATCAATCAAAAGTAAATTAGAGAATTTCAAGCCTTCTAAAATACCTTATCTTTCAGGGTATTTGCTGTTCTCAGATGACCAGTCATGTTAAATGATATTGATAGGTTTGGTTAAGGAGGGTCTTTGCAGATCCAGCCCTAAGCACATGCTGAACATGTGGGCGAGACAGACTTTTCTGTGTACTTTTATGTTCAACTGTCTTTAACTCATTATCTCACCCTCACAGCCTCCTATGGCTCCTTCTCAAGGTGTGCTGTGGACCAGCCATTCAGCTGCCATTTTTGTGGTGGTCTCTCATAGGTTCCTCAGTTGGGACAGAGACCTTGAGCTGCCCTTTGTCACACTTCTGAAATGTCTGGCCTCTGTATTCCTCTAGTGAAAAACTGCTGGTTTAACCAAAAAAAGCATCACTTGGCAACAATGTACATGAGTTGCAACAGAGACCATTTGTGTCTTGCCATTCAGAGCCGAGCCTGGATGCAAGGGAGACCAGAGGGAGTGAATCCTCTGTTGGCTGAGTAACTGCCTGCCCAAGGGCGTCCTGTACTCTGGTGGCATATGCCATGTAGCACTGTCCAGAGGGGGACACTAGAAAGGTGTTACAGTGACAAGGCCTGTATTTCTGAGTTTCAATGATCTCTTCTATCTACTGTATTGAAGGGACAAGTCCACTTTCCTGCCAAAACCTTGCGGGGCAATGTTATTCACTGCTTGATACCAGTTTGAAGTATTTAGGCATCTCGGGCTGCAGTGGACATCTTCAGTCAAGTCCAGACTCCAGCTCTGAAAGACATCACCTTGGAGATTTCCTTTCACACCGTTGTCAAGCTTCACAAAGTAAATGTGCTCTCCCACCCCGGCTCTCCCCAAAGGATGGCTGCTCGAGGCACTGACCACACTAACCATAAGGGCTATGTACAGGCTGGAAGTGAGATGGAGATCTCTGACTTGCTCGTGCCCTCCTGTTCTTGGGCCCACACCAGCCTTTAGCTGCAACAGATCATCTTCCCTAGTTCCTAACCCTTCTAGACACCCGTTGTGTCCCCTTCGCATGTTTGTGTTACTAGATGAAGCAAGCCAGTCTCTTTTGATCTTTTCTGTAATATACACTCTCCTTTCCTGTAATCATCCTAACAACCCTTTTTTTGGGACTAGCTATAGTTTCAGTTAAAGTTTTTTAACATCATTGACTGGAATTGTAAGGACTATACCCAATGAATGGTCAGTGGGGTCTTTTCTCTTCACATGGGAAACATGGCTCTTAGTGTACTGTGTGTGTGCATGTGTACATTTGCAATTTGTAGTTACTCAGGAATGAGATGGTTTCCCTTGGTTATTTCCAACTGATGATCTCTTTACTAATTAAAAAAAAAAAAGAGCAGTAGTATTTATTAATCCCCAGGATTATAGCCTAGCCCTGCTATAACATTGGCATTAGGTTTTTAATTTTTCTCTGCTGCAGTGACTGAATCAGACTGCTATGTGCGCTTGTGGCTGCCATCTGCTTCAAATGGAAAGCTTCAGACCAAAACCATCAAGAATTCTGACAACCCTGTCTGGAATGAGACTTTCTACTTTAGGATCCAGAGAGAAGTTGAGGTAGTAAAAAAGTAAAAATGTCACCATTTTGAATATCTGGAAATCCTCAGCTGACACCCTGTTGATCACCTGTGCTAAATAACTTAAGAAAATGCTTGTGTATGAGACTGGTTAGCACAGAACAGTAGACATAAACGTAGTGTTCCCCTCAGCTAGTTACAGAAATTGGTCATGTAAATGCTAGTCCAGGTTCCCTTTTTTGTCACCTGAGTGAAATAAGCACTATTGTAGCATGCTTCTGTGCTGTTTTGGATGGCGCATTTAGAAAGAGCTTTCCCTCCACTGGTTCTAAGGGAATAGGAGAGAATTTGCTGTGGTGTAGACAACAAATTCAATCCCTACCCTAAACTGTGTAATTAAGAGAACTTGGGGGATGAAGAAACTAAGTGTGTTCTTTGGGTGGATTATCAGTGTGGTGCAGAGCACTGGCATATTTTCTGTCTTGGGAGAAGGGAAGCTCTCTCTTATAGGTAGTTGTTTTCTGTTTCATAGGTTTCCCAAGACTGGGTTTAATAATGTTTCACATTAGCAAACTTCTCAAGGAAAGCACGTTTCTTTATTCTTACCACTGTGCTACTGAAGCAACTGCAAAAATCTATAACCATTTTTTTTTGTTTCTGCATAACAGAAGCTCAGTAACTGTTCTCATTTTTTTTTTTTCTACTACCAGAACATTTTAGAATTGGCAGTGTGTGATGAAGATCCACTCACCAAAGATGACATGCAGTTCACAGTTCTTTTTAATGTTGCTAGAGTCAGACCTGGGGAGACAATCCGCGAGACATTTGCTTTGAAATCAGAGGTAAGAGCTGAAAATACAGGGAGAGATTGACAACACCTTATTGTCCACACTGGCTTCCGTGTTAGGTAGGGTTTGGATCTTCATAAACAGTCAGCCTTATATATCATTATCAATACCTTATCAAAACAGATATAATTTTGCCGGATTTTTGTGACTTCATTAAACGCTTTTCACAAATTCAAAAAACCAAGCAGCTTCTGTCTCATGCTGTGTGAGGGCAAAATATTTTAACAGGGGTAATCTGTAAATAATAATTTTTATAATCCAGATAAATAACTTCCTTACCTTTCAGCTTTTTTCCACTTTTTCCATGCTTAAAAGATGTTTCCTCTTAAATGGCAACTTATTTAATAAAAACATGAAGGCAATTCGCTCATCACTTAAATTAAATTATTCTTTTGAGCTTCTTTTGTTGGTGTTCATGCTGTGTTTCCTTCTACGTGATTCAGATTTCTCTAGCCCATAGTAAAGGGATGTCTGTTCTGCTAACATCTTTGGTATTTTATTAAGGAGCCCATGAAAGAGAGTTGTCCAGGAAACAAAGACGAAATGGTCTGTGACAACTCCTGGGCTTGTCTGAGCTGTGGCTGAGACATTGTTACACGCTTATTGCAGGAAGGAGACAGTCCATAAGAACAGCTACTTCCCAAATGCTGAAAGCTGTTAGCATGGATTTTCCTTGTCACAGTTGGGTGCCGTGCACTTCTCAGCCCGCGAGTCACTGGGAAATGCAATGATTCAATAACCTCCCCAGTCACTTGCCTAATTCATCTCTTTGGGTTTCAGTGTAAATGTGATTTAAATGGTTTGTATGTGGAAATGTCTCTGGTCTTAGTCACACTTTTCACTGGGCTTCAATGCCTTTCCTCCATGCACACTATCTTGCAGAAAGCTATTGTATTTCCTTTTCAGACAAGCTTTTCCTCTCCAGTTGGATCTTTGGAAATGTGTATAGTTCTACTTATCACAGTGGGAGAGTATTAATCTTACATGCTATTCACAAGTCTGTGGTTTCTATTGCAATCTCAGCTTTGGAAAGATATAACACAGTTTTTTTGTCTCATAAGCACAAGAGATATCAGCCAGAGAAGTGCTTTTTAGGTGTGTCTGTGCTGCCAAAATTCTTGCAGCCTCCAATAATCTATACTTATTTTACCCTTTTCTTTTTAGACAGAGATGTGCCCTAAGAAATGGGAAAGTTTGGAAGTGGAATTCTGGATGGAAAGAATGTGAGTAAAATTCCAAAGCTAGAAGGTGATGATCTGCCAGGGAGTCATAATATCTCAGGGAAAGAGAAACTTCTTCCAGCTCTTCATCCCAGCAGTGAGCCTATAGTACAGTTTCAAACCTTTTTTTAAGAACCTTAAAATTCTTAAGGTTCTAATTAGGTAGCTAATTCTACCTTTCAGTGTATTTAATACAAATCTTGAACTTCTGTTCCACATGTATATCCAGATCCCAGAAATGTAACAAAATCGGCACAATGTGATAGCTCACACAAGATCCATGTAAAACTTAGCATAGGTGCACTTCAAATTGCTAATCGCAGAGGAGAAAAAAGAGTTTTAGCACAGGAGCTAGCAGGGCTTGTTGACAGGATTTTAAAGTAGCTTGGAAGGGAAAAGAGGCAAAACCAGGCTCTCCAGTGATGAGTGATGGGATGGTGTGCCAAAACCTGAAGAAACAGGCACTAATGGGATACCTCAATCTGCCTCAAGAGGTGTTGGCTACAGTGAACCACACCTGAAATGTTTCTACCCCCATGCACACAGCATGAGAAACAAATAAGAGGAGCTCAAAGCTCTGGCCCAGTCCCAGAGATTTGACATCATTGGCCTAAGTGAAACCTGGTGGGATAAGACCCCTTGACTGGAGTGCACTGTTGGATGGTTACAAGCTCTTCAGGTGGGATAGGCAGGGCAGAAGAGGTGGAGGGGTAGCACTCTATGTAATAGAAGGGTTAGAATGTATGGAGCTCACAGCTGGCAATGGCACAGTTGAGAGCCTCTGGATAAGAATTAAGGGGCAAACAAATATTGCAGATGTCCTTGTGGGAGTCTGCTATAGACCTCCCAGCCAGGTCAATGACGTTGACGAATTCTTCTTTGAGGAACTAAGGAACACTTCCAAGTCAACTACCCTTGTCATTAAGGAGAACTTCAACTTGCCAGAAATTAACTGGGAGCATCACACAGCTGGTACAACCGAGGCCAGAAGATTCCTAAGACACCTGGATGACAACTTTATGGAACAGGTCCTAAGGGAGCTGACTCAGAAAGATGATCCCTTGATCTGCTGCTTGTCAACAGACCAGATCTCGTGAGCAAAGTGGAGATTGGTGGCTGTCCTGACAACAGGGACCATGAAGTGATTGAGTTTAAAATCTCAGTTGACATGAGGGAAAGCGCCAGCAAAACCTCAACTCTGGACATCAGGAGAGCAGACTTCAGGCTGCTCAGGGAATTAGTAAGTAAGGTCCCCTGGGAAAATGTTTTTGCAGGTGCTGGGGCCCATCGCTGCTGGTCAGTTATCAAACCTCACTTCTTAAGGGCACAGGAGCTGGCAATTCCCAAATGTCAGAAGTCAAGCACACGAGGCAGAAGCCTGGCTTGGCAGAACAGGAATCTTCTCTTGGAGATAAGGCAAAAAAGGAAGGTGTATGCCCAGTGGGAGCAAGGTCAAGTGTCATGGGAAGAATTCAGAGATGCTGCTTGACACTGTAGAGAGAAAACCTGTGCAGCCAAAGCTCAGCTGGAGTTGAAGCTGCCAGAAATGCAGAGGACAATAAAAAGAATTTTTTTCAAACATATTAATGGCAATAAGCAGTATAGAAATATCATTGACCTGTTACAGCATGAGGATGGTCACCTCACAAACAGGGCAGAGACAAGGCAGAGGTGTTTATCACTTTCTTTGCCTCTGTCTTCAACACGGATGATGGACCAAGAGGGTCTCAGTGTCCTGAGCTGGAGGACCACGACTGCAAGAATGATCAAGGTCAGCCCCAAAGTTGTGCAGGATCTGCAGCTCCAGCTGGATCCTTACAAATCTATGGGGCCTGATGGGATTCATCCCAGAATCCTCAAAGACCTGGCTCATGTCATGGAAAACCTCTCTCAATGATTTTTGAGCAGTCTTGGGTATCCAAAGAGGTCCCAGCTGATTGGAAGCTGGCAAATGCCCTGATTTTCAAGAAGGGCAAGAAGAAGAATCCCAGAAACTACAGGCCTGTTAGTCTCGCTTTAGTGCCTGGTAAAGTTATGGAGAAGATTTTTCTGGGAATTATTGAAAAACACCTGAAAGACAAAGCTGTCATTGGTCACAGCCAGCATGGCTTCATGAGAGGAAAGTCCTGCTTATCAAACTGGATTTCCTTCTACAACAAGGTAACACACCTAGTTGATCAAGGGAAGCCAGTTGCTGTAATCTTTTTGGATTTCAGTAGAGATTTCAACTGTCTCTCCTGGGATTCTTCTGAACAAAATGTCCAGCACAGCTGGATAAACACATCATGTGGTGGGTGAGCAATTGGCTCACAGATTAAGCACAGAGGGTGATAGTGAATGGGGTGACATCAGACTGGAGACCTGTCATGAGCAAGGTTCTGCTGGGCTCCATCTTAAGGCCCTGTGCTCTTCAGCATCTTCATAAATGACTTGGACACAGAACTGGAAGGGATACTGAGCAAGTTTGCAGATTACACAAAACTGGAAGAAGCCTTTGACTCCCCTGAAGGCAGGGAAGTCCTGCAGAGAGACCTTGACAAATTAGAGGGTTGGGCAATCACCAACCATATGAAGTTCAACAAGGGAAAGTGCCAGATTCTGCACCTGGGATGGCGCAACCTGGATGTATGGAGAGACTGGGGAATGAGGTGCTGGAAAGCAGTGCCACAGAAAGGGACCTGGGGATCCTGGTCAGTGGCAGGTTGAATATGAGTCAGCAGTGCCCTGGCAGCCAGGAGGGCCAACCCTGTCCTGGGGGGCATCAGGCAAAGCATCGCCAGCTGGGCAAGGGAGGGGATTGCCCTGCTCTGCTCTGCACTGGGGCAGCCTCACCTGGAATATTGTGGGCAGTTTTGGGTGGCACAAAGTAAGAAAGATATTAAGCTCTTAGAGAATGTCCAAAGGAGGTCAACAAAGATGGTGAAGGGCCTTGAGGGGAAGCCATGTGAGGAGTGGCTGAGGGCACTTGGTTTGTTGAGCCTGGAGAAGAGGAGACTGAGGAGAGACCTCATTGCATCTGCAGCTTCCTTTTAATGGAGTAAGGAGGGTCAGGCACTGATCTTTTCTCTGCGGTGACAAGTGACAGGACCCAAGGGAATGACCTGCAGTTGTGTCAAGGGAGGTTTAGGCTGGATATTAGAAAGAGCTTCTTCACTCAGTGGGTGGCTGGGCACTGGAACAGGCTCCACAGCACCAAACCTGACAGAAGCATTTGGAAAATACTTTCAGGCACATGGGGTGACTCTTAGGGATGGTCCTGTGCAGAGCTAATGGTTGGACTCAATGGTCCTTGTGGGTCCCTTTCAATTCAGCATATTCTATGATTCTGTGAAAATCACTGGTATTCTTGGTTAATTTCACTCAGAGTAAAACTCAGGAAAATGTGTTTAATTTATCTATGAGAGATACCTTAAGAGATGGTGTAAACATCTCCTGCAAATGTGGAAGCAGTCACAGCTAGATATGTAAAAAGTTCAGAGTGACATGTGGCACTTGGAAACTGGATTCAGCCTAGGAATAAGAGGAACATCTTTCACCATTTAATTTATAGGGCATGTGGGGTATTCTCCATCCTTTGAAGTCAAACCTAGTTATTTACATTTAAATACTTTTTACAGCTGCAGTAGAAGTTTTAAGGCTGGAAGGGGTGTTTGGTAAAATACCCTGGACTTTGCAGGAAGTCAAAGACTACATAGTACATAATTTTAATGGTCCTTTCAGATATATGAAAGCACTTATGAATGTGTGTAACATAGGGGTGTTGGAATATAGGCCTTAGTGAACAATGCTGTTAGTAGACTCTATAGATTACTCATATTATTAAATAACCACATCCATTCAGTGACAGACCTAGGTCTTACAAGGTAAAATATCTGGGACAAAGACTTTTTATTGCTTACCTCTGTGTTTTGCAGTCATACATATAGCACAGTGGGAGCTAATTCTTATTTGCCATTCATTTATGATCAGCTGTAAATTATAATCTGGAATAGTGAGAAATGTCTTTCCTAATAAGTATTTTCAGAACATGTTAATAGTAGTCTTTGCTTTTGCCAAGTCATATGGCCATTTGTTAATGGCAGGACATGATCCCACACAGACCAATATGTCTTTGTTCTGCTGTATCTTAGCATATAGTTTTAAGCATTGTTATTTTTTTGTGCTTTCTGTCTTCTTGTTTGGCTACTGTATTTTGGTTCACGTGCTTGGTAGGTGATTGTGTATTTTGCCTTTTAGAAAACAAATTGTGATAAATAACTATATTCAATTCTAAGTAGGAAAGGTCATAAAAATGCTATTTTAAAAGAAAAACCAACAACCCAGATACACAGCTTTCATTTGTTTGCTATTGTTATTTGATTCTGTCTTTTCAGACCTGGCCCTCCAGAACGCCTCATTACCAATGATGTCCTAGTGGTAAGGTTCACAAATGCATTTATCTTGGAGTGACTTCTCCTTCATTTTGATTTTCTCCTCTTCCTCGTCTGGATCCATTTGTCATTTTATAGAGAGAACAGAAACTACCATGATAGAGAAGAGTGTGGTGTGCATTATAAAGTGAAAGATGTGGGATGATTCCCATTTGTTACGGCTTAACTGTTGCCCTCTCCATGCAAAAACAGAAGCTGTGTTTCCTGAAGTTCTCAGATATTACAGATGTCAATATGTTGCCAAGCTGTTGTTTGTTACTGTTGCAGAACCCCATATTTGTTATTGTTTAAAGTTAAAACTGTTTTTCACGTAATACAGTATGGCATTTGGCAGGAAAAACAAAGGTTATAAAACAGATGAGTCTGGAGAAGACAGTAGTAAGTATGCAGTGTGCTTATGACTAGAAGGATATATAATGTAACAGCTTTTTGGGAAATGAGTTTTTTAATGAAGAGTTATTTTAGTTGTTGAAACATAGAGCCCCATTTTGGCGTTAGTCAGCATGTGGTACATTACCTATCTCCTTGGGCTGGCCCAGCAGCTAAGGAGTACAAAGTGCTTCATGCCAACCACTCCAAGCCTGCTCATGGTTTCCAGATGCTACCCCTTAGTACCCCTGAGGCAAAGTAACACATATTCTGTTCTTTCCCCCTCATTTTCTGTGTGAGGCATAAGAGCTGTAATGATTGGCATGCATTGTTTCTGAAATGACTTGGAAAACTGTCCTGGCATGAGTTATTAAAGGTGAACTGTAGTGACTCAGGTGGAGGGTAGGGTGAAATAAATCCATGATTTCCCTACATCAGGGCCAGTAAGAAGCTGCCTTGTAGACTAATCACTGCCACAATACACAGAAACTCATCATCAGGTGTTTCCCCCCACCCTTCCTAAATAATTATTAGATATATGTGTAGCTGTTTGGGCACCAGTGTGTTGTACAGTTTCCTGATTTTTGGATAACTCAAATGGGTTAACAATCTCTGACAATGCACCACTTTATATGAGCAATCTGAGGCAGCGCAACTGGGATAGTATCCTGGGATAAGCTCTGAATTTACTCTTGTGCAGCTGGATTGCTCCCAGCACTGAGACAAGTTCAGCTGGCTCTGTATTATAGGTAGTGTTGTCTTCATGATGCTTCATTATTTGCTGCAGATGTGACATTTGCGATCTTCACCCTTTTCTACTCCTGTCTTTTATAGTCCCGTGAGGTTTGCTGCTTGGAAGTGCAAGTGGACATTAATGAAAGCAGAAAGTATTTGAGAGGTATGGTGATTTATCTGTGAACTGTGGACATGACCAAATCTACCCTGTCATAGTTGTTCAGACCCAGATGGAGGCACTTTAGGATACAGAGACAACTAAAAATGGTCTGAATCATATATATAAATATATATAATATGTTCTAAATAATAAAATATAATGCAATGAAAGTCCCTGAACTGCCTCTAGATGCAATGCTGATCTCTGTGTCTTTCTCTTGAAGCTATCAACTTTGGGCACAGTAAGCTTTGCTGGTGGAAGTGTGAGAGGGTACTAACTCTGGGAGCACTTTAAGCTGTGGGGTAAAGACAGGAGTACCAGTTTCTGTGCTGTAGGAGACTTACCAGTGTGGCAGCTTACAGAGGAGCTACCACAGAAGAAAATTACTCCAGCAGAAAGTTTGTCTACTTTGTTAGCTATTTTGCCTGAACAGCAGTATTATTCTCTAAACAAACCTGTTTTCACTAGAGGGTAAAAACCTTGTGCTTACGGTGCCTGCCTCTCATGAGGGAACACAGAAGACTACAGAGGACACAGATACTTTCTACTTCCATTGCTTGAAGGCTTGGGAGCCAATTCTAAAAGTCAGGCTGCAGGTAATGGGCACTATGTGATACTACTGTTAATAATACTTGATTATTTCCATGTCACCAAAGCAGCAAAGGGCTGGATTGTTTCTGTTCTGTGAATACAACCCATGTTTTTTTTCTTATATAGAAAGTGTCTGATAAAGAAGATGACAATAGCAATTTAAGTGACACCTTAACAGTACCACTGAAATTTCTCCCTGTTGGACATAAAGTGAAAGTAACTCTCCCTGTAAGACATGTAAGTGTTTCACAATTTATACAATCTTTTGGGGAGAAGTGCAGAATAACCCTCAGTATTTAACATTGTAATATTAAAAAAAAATGAAATCATTTAGTAAATTTTAGTGAGAATTTTTGGCAAATACATATTTTCTTTGAAAAAGGTTATTTTTCTCAGAGAAATATAAATTTTCTGTCAATAAAACTGATAATTTGGAATCCATCTTGGCCAGTTTGTGATGCATTTCAGACCAACCTCTGCTGTACTTTTACAGTTCAAAGAGAATGTTCCATACCCCTAGCAAGGTTTTGGGATGCCCTACTGCTCTTTACCAATCCTGGGTGGCTATCTCAGTCTGTATACCCAGAGTTTAGATGGCTAAAGTTAGATGCATTGAATCGCCCCTCAGGAAACAATGCTGTCATATTCCTTTAAGTGTACAGCCATGATGGTAACTGGTGGAAAGACACAACTCTAAGTTGCTTTAAAAGCAGTAGGAATGCTGCTGTGTGGACAGATGAATCTGTTAATGGCAGCTAGACGTCCTTTTCCAGACCTTGCGGATAATGAGAAGCAAAAGTAGGAGAAGAATTTCTCAGCAGCCTTTCCCATAACTAGAAGGAAGAATGAATGTTTGTTTTGTCACTAGGGATTCTCTATTTCTCTTTTTGGATTCTCTTTTACCTCCAGCTTTTTGAAAGGATGAGGTGACTTCCATCTTCTATCATTGTCTTTATTTGTCTGCTTTTCTTCATCCTCAGGAATGTTTCAATGTAAGTTTTACTGTGAGGCAGTAAATGCAACCAGTGCATTTGGGTGCAGAGTGTAGCAATGTGATACTGCTGCTGGGTTAGGGTGGTTCATGCAGTATGTTCACAGTGAGGAAGAAATCCTGTTTCACAGCCTGTTCATCTAGCCACTTTGACCCCTCTTGCCTCTTTTACTTCTCTATACAATATGCTTGGTATTTAGTTGCTTTCCATCTCCTTCCTACTATAGTTTAAAAAAAATAAATGTATGCAGGGTGGTGGGATATTCCAGGTGACACTGAAAATTTGGATTTCAAAGCTTCTCTTTTACCCACTGATTCATGTCCCTGCTCTTATTTCTTTGTTTGCAGAATGTGCCATTGCATCTGTACCTCCAAGTTAATGATTGGTAAGAGGATTGTTTTAGTTTTTTTCTCTAAAGGTTTTATTGCTCTTTGAACTGTGAAATCTAGAACAGAGTATCTTTTATTTAGATACAAGCAATGCACAAGACTAAACGTAAAATACAAAAAAAGTCACCATTAAAGAGGCATCACAACAGATCAAAGTTAAATGTCCTTGGGGCAAAGGAGTCACACCAAGATGAAAAAACAACAAATGAATTTCCAATAGTGAGAAACTTAGTCACTGAGTGTCCTTTGCATCAAAGAACCAAAGACTGAGATTGAAGGCTTCTTCAAAAAGGACACAGGAAGAAGGCAGAGGGAAAAAGGAATTTGAAATAAGAAAAACATCCAGAGTCCATAAATTACTCAAACCACACATGTACTCTGAAGAAAATAGACTTGTGACTCTGGTGATATCAGTAGAAAGAAGTATAAGCTAGGAAAGGCAAAATGTTACCCTGTAAAATAATGAGTCAGACAACAATCAAACAAAAATTATTTGAGTGTCTTTATCATTGTATTGTTTGTGTATAAATCTGTGGTACAAATGCCCATGAAAGACCATGTTAGATTCAAGATACCCTTTACTGAGAAATTATATGAAGCAGGAATAGAAAGGACTCAGCTTACAAAGCTACTGAAAGACACAAAGCTTTTCTTGTTTCATATTTGCTATCCTTAGCTGTCAGTAAACCTTATACTGAAACATCAGGCAATAATGACACCAGATAGAAGCAAAGCAGTTGATTTCCTTGAAACTGGAAGATGCATTTCTGTTTAAATCTGAACAAGGAATCATGATTTTTTCTGATATTTAGTAGAGTGCAGTTGCTGAAAATAGATCCGTATACATTTCAAGCACTAATCCTGCGGGTTTCTTTATATTTCAGCACAGAAAAACTAGATGTGCGCTTAGGGTATGATCTGTGCCAAGAAGAGCAACAATTCTTGCAAAAAAGGAAGAGAGTGGTTGCCAATGCCCTGAAAAGAGTTCTTCATCTGAAAAGAGATCTACATGGACACGAGGTCTGTGAATTGGAATCTAAGCATGGAGTGTGGGTCTATTGAATAAGAATTGGCACAAGTCCCCACAAAATGTTTAGTAGTTTTTTTATGTTGATAACAAACACATTGATTTGAATGGCAGCAATACAGAAGTTATCTGTGGCATATATTCTCTAACTCATGTAAAATTTCAGCTTAGCTATTCATACCTCTATTCTTTTCAATGAGCCAAATTCCCAAGGACATAATATACCACTCTTCAGAGTTTCCAACACTGGGATCCTGTGGGTCAGCAAAATATGAGGCATTGTGTTATATACAGCCTAGCCAGACAACCCAAACCAATAGGAAAACAAGAGTATTGGAAATTTGCCTCAAATAAATATTTATTAAATCATTGTAATGTCCCGTCTTTAAGCTTACCTTTTTTCTTTTTTTTTTCACATTTTCAGAACACATCTCAAAAATAGTCAAAATTAATTGGGGTGAAGAAAGAACATGTTATAGCAAGCTGAAGTATTTTTCGTTGCCAAGATCCAGGGTGAATTTTTAAGGGAAAATTTGTTTTCTTGTTTGAAATTTGTTGAATGAATGCTGTCTAAAGAATCATTTTGGGTTTTTTGAACTCTGCTGAGTTTGAAAAACTTCATTAATCCATTCTTAATTGCCTTTACTGTGATTTTTTGTTATTTATAATAAAATCATATAATTATCTATTATTAATCATTGCAATTCCAATTATAAAGAGCAAGGGTAGGAAGGAAAGTTAAAATCACTGCATATTAAAACTCATCCAAGTTGTGGGATTAAAAGAACCCACTGAGTATCTGGGGATTAATTTAAAGAAGGTACTGGTAAAGACTGACTAAATGTTGATTGAATTTCATTGTCCTCCAATGAATTCAGCTGAGGAAATCTTATGAACAGTAATTAGACTTTTCCAAATAGACAAGGGAGTAGCTTTATGAGGATAATACTTTTGTTTTGAACAGGTCCCAGTAATAGCTGTTATGGCAACAGGCGGAGGTCTCAGAGCAATGTCAGCTATGTTTGGCCACCTCTTAGCTCTTCAGAAGCTAAATCTCTTGGACTGTGTTACCTATCTCACTGGCGCTTCTGGCTCGACATGGTGCGTATAGAAAATGAGATTTGATTGGGAATGACTGTGACTACATTTCCACACAGTGAAAAAGATGCATCTCTTCTAGAGGCTTACATTGTTAATAAGTGAACATAATTGCCAGGTGAAGCTCTCACTGTTGGCTCTCAATTATAACTTCAGTTTAGGCTTGCTGATTCTCTTTGTTGATTGAAGTGATTGTGTAAATGTAACAATTTTCCAAAATCATGGTTGATTTTCTCACATTTAGGACCCTAGCAGACCTTTATGAGCATGCCGACTGGTCACAGAAGTCTCTGGAGGCGCCACTTAAGGCAGTAAAAGAAAAAGTGACAAAATGCAAACTCAATCTTATGTCTATAGACCATTTGAAGTATTACCACAAGGAACTCACTGAAAGGGCAAAAGCAGGACATGTGTCATCTTTTACAACTCTGTGGTCACTTGTTCAGGAAATGTTCTTACATGAACGGGTATGTACGTGGTCCTGCCACACAACTGAGAAACATTCACTCATTTTCTTTAGAGCTTTACTCTTTGAGGGCACGATGTAATGTGTAACAAATCCAAAGAGACTGAGGCATCCCAGTGTGATTTGTAAACTATGACAGAGGATCTTGTAGCCAGGATTTTCCAGGGTAGATAAGGGTTTGAAGGTGCCTCTGTACTAGGGTGCCCAAAAGTTAGCAACTTCAGTAGGCAAACTTTCAGAAAGAGCTGAGCAATTCCTGCCCACCCCCCAACCCCCTGCCCCTCTGAAAAGTCACATCTTTTAAAGTCTGTTTCTAGTTTGACACTTAGGTGCTAGAGTAATATGTCCTCATGTGAACATTAACCTCAGCCTTAGTAAAGATCTGTGGGATGCAGGAATTCAAGGCACTTAGGTATTCTAATGAAGAAGTTACTAGGTATCAAAAAGGCAACCAAAAAAGTCAGCCAGGAAGGAAAGTGCAGGAATGAGAATGAAAAGGTCTCATATAAAACTGTGACTCACAGATTCCTCTGTGCTGTAAAATATCTGTTATCAATCCATACTCAGGTAGATTGTGTCAGTGTTATGCTCTTCCAGAGGTTTACTGTGATTTTTTTCTCTCTCATTGGTTAGCCAAGAAAGTACAAACTCACAGACCAGCGCAGGGCATTGGAGCATGGACAAAACCCATTGCCTTTCTATGCAGTCCTCAATGTGAAAGACGAGAAGTTTGGTACTTTCAAATTTAGAGGTAAGTGTTCCTAGAGTTTCTTCTGATTCTGAGTATGGACTAAAGATAGTTTAGAGGGAGGGGGGCTGTGTGTGGAGAAAAAGGGCTAATGCATCTGTTACTTGCCCTAACTTAGTATTCATCTTTTAATAAAATGTTTGTCTTTTTGGCAAACTGCTGGGTGTTGATTAGAAAGAGTAGATCTGCTGGGTAACATCCTCAGCCATAACCAGGACAGAAAGTCTAAAGTCCTACTTCACCTAGGGATGAAATCCTACTGTTGCCACAGACATTGTAAGTGAGTGGGGGCAAATCATCTGATCTTTTTCTGCCTCACTTCCACACCTATAAAAATGGCTTTGGTTCTTCCTCAGTTTCTAGAGGTACTGTGAAAGGTAATTGTCACTTCCCTAAATACTACACTGATGAGGGTATGAAAATGGAGTGGAGTATGATTGTTGTGATATGACAGCCTTTAAGTGGACACAGGCCACATTCAAGAAAAGGTATTAAAATGAGGAGATTCTGGAAGGAAAAAGCAATTAGGGCTTACACTGGTTAAAGTTTATAGCTACTGTTCTACTGGATTGCTTGTACAGGACAGCTTGAGTCAGAAAACTGCCCAGCCATGCCCACATTGTGATACTTTCTAGCTTTATGCTGATGTGTCTTCAGGCTGCTTTGTTATATCATGTGGACTGGCATGTTTAGGTTAGCTTTCATGCCAGTCATTCCTTGCAGTTTAGATCACACTTGCATGTTGTACAGTTGATGCTCTTGATTTAGGGAGGCAAGTGGGATGCCAGAATCTTTATAGACAAATAGATATTTAAGCTTTTCAACCTAATGCTAGACTTTTTCTGAGGTGAAAAGGCTAGGTCCTTTTGTATGCAAACCATCTCTCAGTTTGTATGGAGGTAGATGGTGCAGCTTGGAGTACAAAGGTATGGGTAGTACTGAGCTGCTGAGTCAATCAAGATTCATGGGGCTTCTGATAGTTTATTCACAGAGGAAGCTTTTGTTTCTTATTTTTATTACAGCAAACATGCTATGTGTCGATTCTTTTCTAGAGTGGGCAGATTTCTCTCCTTATGAGGTGACCATACCAAAGTATGGAGTCTCCATTCCTTCAGAATATTTTGACAGCAAGTTCTTCATGGGAAGGCGAGTGAAGAAGATGCCAGAATCTCGGATCTGCTATCTGGAAGGTGACCTAACAGTGCAGTATAGTCAATTACCATACTAGATAGCCACTGACCTGTGTACAACACTCCTCGTCAGCAGGTCTGCTCTAGTCTTGATTCAGTAGGTTTTTTACCCCTTTTCTACACTTCTTTTCTTTGTAAAGCTGCTTTCCTTCTGTCCTTCCTTTTAACCTGGGAAGATGTGGGAAAGTTGCAGCATGGTTCCCCTTCCATTTTTTAAATCAAACAAGGTGGTGGAAAAGGCAAGTTGAGGAAGTAATAAGCCTTCCTTCCCTGAGCAGTCGTCAACCCTTCAACTTCATAAACTGTATTTCTAGACAATGCACTATTGGGGTAGAATTGGAAGGAGCTGAAAATAAAATACATCATCTAAAACAACTCACAAATATGAGAGTCACCTGAGCTTTGTGGGTTGAGAATGGTGTCACTAATCTTCTTTGCCCATAAGGATAAAGGAAGCCATTTTAACCTCAAACTGCTACTTTGACTGCCTGTTCTGCTACTAAAGGTAAAGAAAAGGGGAAAAGCAGCTAGTCAGAGGAACCTCTCTGTCCCAGGCAGATTTTAAATCCTTGTGAGAGTTTTAGTTTTTATACCAAAGACAAGGGTCCAGTAGAGACAAAAATCATACTTCTCTCGCTGTGGAGTCTGCTAGAAATTGAATTTGTTCCTCGTGTAAGTACCTGGCATGGGCTTAACGGCAAAGAACAGTTCTTTCTTTTCCAAAAGCAGACTCACATATGGAGAAAATTCTGTTTTGTTCCTGGACCAGTTGCACTCCACAGAAACAAAACATGCCTGAAAGGAAAAAATGGGTCCTAGACCAATTTAAAGAATAAATTAGTTTAAAGAAAGCCCTGCTGCATATATGACTTCACCAAGCTTTCAAAGCCTACTTTCTCTCACAGGTACAGATATTGTTTGGATGATTGATACCTCTTGTTACTCTCGGCTATGCAGTGAATGCTCTGTGTGTAGTTACCTCTTGAAAAAGAGCACTGAAGTGCTGACACCATTATTTTTGAACTCTGTGAGACCTACTGCTTAAGCTGTGTTGTGATAGAGTCCATTCACATGGGCCAATAATATGAGACATGCATACTTGTAATATTGGTGGTTAACATGTGGTAATGCAGTGTTTTCACCCTGTGGTTTGACTTGCAGGTCTTTGGACAAACATCTTTACTAGGAATTTGCTGGATGGCTTGTACTGGTCCTCAAATTCAAATGAGTTCTGGGAACGATGGGCCCAAGATATGGTAGATATAGGTAAGAGTTTCAAATATTTATTTTTGTCCAGACAATATTTCCTGTTCAGGAGAGGCTTAAGAAAGGTTCACTCTTGGTGCTGTTTGTGAATAATCTCTCACATGTTCTCTCTAAATTGCTGCATGTTGTGTTGCCTCACTGTGGGTCTCCCAGAATAATTTTGATCGCCATCAGAATGATCACTATGTGATGTTTTCTCTTTATTTCCCTTCCCCTTCCCCTTCCCCTTCCCCTTCCCCTTCCCCTTCCCCTTCCCCTTCCCCTTCCCCTTTCCTTTCCCCTTCCCCTTCCCCTTCCCCTTTCCCTTTCCCTTTCCCTTCTCTCTCATCCTCCTCCCCCTCCCTTTCTCCCTTTCCCTCCCCTCCTTTCCTTTCCCCAGAGGCACACTTCATGCTAGTTACAAATGTTTTTCATTTAAAATTTCTTCCTGGTGTGTTATATTACTCTGCCCATGACTGCAAAGAAGGATGGCTTTTACTTGTGGGCAAAAGTACAAAGCCAGTATGTTTTTTGAATGAGTAAAAGACAAAAGCTGTGGTTGCTTTAAAGAAAACCAAGTATCTCTTTGTTTAAATGAGATGGGTCATGTACACGCTTTCCTGCAGCCTGCAAGAAACAGGGAGGGGAGGCACCCACAGAAAGACAACAAGGGCAGCTAGCCAGTAAACGTGTCTGGCAGAACAGATTGCTGGGATTTTTTCCTCTATTTCATAGTTTCTTCTCTGTTTCAGAAAAACATTCCCCTGAGGATGATATCACTGTCATCGAGCCTCCATCCTGTTTGTCAGGGAAGTTGTATGAAATGTTTCAGGACATTATGACCAAGCGCCCACTACTGGGAAAATCTCATAACTTCCTGAGAGGCTTAGAATTTCATAAGGATTATATCCATCAGAAAAAATTTATTGAATGGAAAGGTAACTGCAACAAAGAGTTAGCTGCATTGTGCAGGTAACATCTCAGATTTTTTTTTTTTTAGACTTTGGAAAACTCACGTTTAGAGATATTTTTTTCCAGGGTTTGGAAATCTGCTGAGGTGGAACGATGTTCACAGTGTCTGTTGCTTTAGAATAACAGGTTAAAATGAACTAGTCCATGGGCTGCTCTTTCACTTCCAGAAGACATCTGTAATTTGTGACAAAACATGTAAGAAGTAAACAGTCATAATAGTTCTACCTCAAAATCTGTGAAACAATCTGTGAAATGATAGCAGAGTGATGGAGCTAAGGTTTTGTGCATCAAAACCCTTCCTATAATCCCAATATTCTCATTTATTTCATGAACACATAGAAGTGTGGGAGGACCCCACATTATTAAGGTTAATCTGACTTGAGCAAAAACGCATGTGTTCTCTGCCACCTCTGAGTCTTTCTCTTTGGCAACTTGTGTTTTCTCTCCCCTGTTTTATGCAAGTTACAACATGTTTTGTCCCTCTCTGCCGTTGCTACATGGTTTGCTGACAATGGCAAGAGATAGTGGTGCTTTTTGTGGATGAAGACAGAGCCCACAGTGTGCTATCTGCTTTCAAAATGTTCAGTAAGAGAAAGTCAGTGTCTTAAAAGAGTCTGCTCTAAGAAGACAAAAGAGAGAAGGAAAAAGCAAGTAGCATAAGAAGGTGAGACAGTGAGTGGTTTAAGAAGGTGGATGAAGGATGAAATTGTCAGTCAGTAAATGTTAAAAAAATAACCTTAATTTTTTTTTAAACAATTTTAAATACAAATGGGTAGAAGCAGATTTCAAGAGGGTTTTGAGGAAGTGAGGATAGATACACTAAAGACAGGGTAGACATTCTACAAATAAATTAAAATATACAGAAAACATGAAGTCTGGAGTGGGAAAAATTAGCAGATTTTCTATCTTCTTTTGACTGCCTGCATAAGACCAAGATAAACCCTAAGAGCAAGAGGAACTGCCAGGTCTATGAGCAGAAATAATAATCTTGTGGTAGGTGAAGTCTCCAGAATATAGGTTTGTTTTAAAGGCTTCCCTACATCTGAGGTTATCTGATATATTAAAACAAGACTTTAAATGCTTAATTTTCCAGTGAGATATTTGAGAACTAATACTCTGGAATTAGTCTAATGCATTTAGAGTACGGTTCATGCTTTCAAGGGAATTCCTGAGACAGGACTTCTTTAAAGTCTCAGTTTGGTTGTGAGATGGAAGAAGAGATTCTCACAAGGAAATGCCTACTTCTAGTTCACATATCCAGCCATGAATAAATTCGGCATAGTTCCATCTCTGTGATAAGAAAAGGAGGATAATGGAATTTCAACTAAAAATTTTCATCGGGCCAAATAAAACTGAAAAGTATGCTCTGTTTTTACAGTGAGGGACTGCAAGCAAATGTCTCTCATTACGGCAGAATCTGTGAATTCTCAGCAGCCTTGAAGGGTAAAATAAACACATTTTGTAAAGACCTGACAGTGAGGGAATGGAAAAATTATGAGTTATTACTTCAAGCTGCTGTGAAGCATTCCAGGTTATGGAACAAGCTAGAGTTACTCTGCATGGTTTAAATCAACGCTACAGAATGAGGCCAAGGAAGCACAGAGATTGAATGAATTGAAATGCTGCAGTATTTCTGTGACCTACAGTTTCTTAAAATGCCTAAACACATTAATTTGAGGCTCAAGTTTTCTGCTCTGGGCTTTGGCTACCTCATCTTGTGAACTTGAGGAACACTCTTAAACCATTATTTTGATATTTAAAACCATGGCAAAATGTTTCCTGTTTCATGAGACTAGAAGGGTATTAGGGAAACAGTAGAGGACTTGATGTCTGCAAGGCAAGCTGGTGAGGTTGCTAGCAGAGAAATAGGAGTCTAGCTATCAGAAACTGATAGCTTTATATCTCAACAGTTGGTATAATCCCCTTTTGGTGTTAGTGTGAGGTTTAATTAATTCAAGAAATATTTTAAGCTGTTGGTAGGAGATGCTGCATGCATGATGTGGTATTTTTTTGCAGCACGGCTAAGATAATTTATATGAGAGCACTGGAAGCAGGTTGAAGTCAGATTTTTCAGCCTGGGAGAGGAGTCTAACCCTGAGAATACAGAAGCAAAAAAAGAGCAGTGCAAAAGTGCAGTGAGGTATTGCATTTGTTAGCTGTGTTGCTACACTGTGAAATTGTTTTTGTTGTTTACATTTTTCCCAGTTCTTAGGGGGAAAAAAAATCTGTTGAAGTCTGTATTCTGTGAAAAATGACTCCTCAGAGCAGCTGTGAGGTCAGTGGAGTCTGTGTATCACCTGTCCTCTGCCTGGCTGCCTCATGGTCTGCCTTTGTGAGTGTGTCTGGGAGAGTGTGGAAACAGGCCAGATGTGCTGTTTGAAGGGCATGCTCCTGAGGCCATGTTTGTGGGCTTGTGTTATGGAGGGAGGTGACCCTGGTCTTGAGGGCAACCAAGAGGCTGCCTTTAATATGTAGCACAGACAGAATTACTCACTCCTCCTTCCCTAACAATGCACCACTAACTATATTAAAAAATGTTTTTCAGACACTGTACTGGATGCTTTCCCTAACAATCTGACACCGCTGCAGAAATATCTTTGTCTGATAGATGTTGGCTATTTCATCAACACCAGTGGTGCAGCACTTTTCAAGCCAGAGAGGAATGTAGATGTCATTATATCCCTTGATTATGGTTTGGGGAATGTGTTCAAGGTGAGAAGATTAACTTACCCTGCTCCTTGCAGCCCCTGTAAAACTATCCTTGTCTTATTAAAACTTTCAAGTAAGTGGCTGTCTAAATCTTTATCATATATTCAAGAGCAAACTAGTCATTGTATCTTGGAGGAGGAAAGAAACTTCCTTCAAAAACAGAACTATAGAAACTGTTAGGCACTTTTCTCTATAGTGGATTACAGCATACATTTCCTAGGATCCTCAGGGAGTTGCAGTAACAACTGTTTGCTGGAGATATGCTCTTGATCTCTCTTGGTCTGTCATGACAAATTTTAAGTGTGGTTTTGGGTCATTCTTTCGAGTTTATAGAGTGATAAGAGGCATTATCTGACTTGTGGTGAATGGTGGTTGAAAGAAGTACTGCAGCTACTTTGGACTAATTCGTTTCAGAGTGATTCTAGGGAATTAGTTAAGATGCCATAATATTTCTGGGATACCTGAGTAAACCAGATTCTTGGCTTAGAGCTTTAACTTTGTGATATTCTGTGTCCACAGCAATTAGAGATGACATACAAATATTGCAAGATACAAAATATCCCATTCCCTAAAGTGGAGCTAAGTGAAGAGGAAAAGAAGAACCCAAAGGAATGTTATATCTTTTCGGATGCTGAAGACCCCAGAGCACCCATAGTAATCCATTTCCCCCTGGTGAATGACACCTTTAAGGAATTCAAGGAGCCAGGTAAATTCAGTCAACAAAACCATGTACTGTGCTCTACCCCGGTATGTTTCCACTGATGACAGGCAGAAGAGCAACCTCCATACACCTGCAGGTCATTCTTCACTTGCAAAGTATGGAGGACACAGTTGGAAAGCACTGTGTAGAGTTGGTGGGTCTTTGGTTTGGTGAAAAAAAACCCAGCTGCTGGAAAGCATTGGAACGTTTAATGAACATTCCCCTGAGAAGGACCACAGCAGACTGGGTGTCTCTGAGGGAGCATTTGGGGAAGGGTAGGAAAAGCAGCAAAACACTTTAAGTAAATCAATGCTCAGTGAATATGTACAGTAAAAGCTAAACCAAGAAAATCACTTTTAGAAACTGTGGATTAAAAGAGGAGATATCCTGTAGAGGGAACTAGGCTTGTTCAGTGAAGGCTGGAGATGGTCCAAATGGCAGTGTGTGGTGAGATCTGACCATGGAGCAGTGGCTGGCAGGTAAAGCAGGTGCGGATTTTGGAATTAAAGATAGATGAGATGATGAAGAACAAAGCTACTGCTGCAGCTTCTTAGTGCTTGGGGCCCAAACTGGTGAGCTATGGTCACCTGCATATCTCTGAGCAGTTGGTTATTCATCCATCAAGCTGACAACCAGTAACTGATGTGGGTGGTTGGGGGAGGAGGGTCCTTGGCAACCTGTTTTGTGGATTCAAGTTTAACAGTGGAGCTTTTGGTTTCTACGTGGATGAGAGACACCTTGTGGAATGTGGGTACTTTTCTTCCTTGTTTTTAACTATTTAAATTCTAAAGAAACTCACTTTGTGAAGTGCCCATTTACAATGCAGGTGTTACAGACTGCTTTTGTGTGCTTGAGGCAGATCCAGCTTTATCTGGATGTAACATAGATAATACATCTCTCTGAATATTGGGCAGCTCAATGAAGCAACAATAGATATTTTTAATACAGCCACTTCTAGTGACAGTCTGTGCCCAACATCCTGAGATCACACTGCCAGAAACTACTGGGTTAGACTAAAACCTGCTATATCTGAAGCAAAATTCATGTGTAATTTTCATGAGCTTCTGGTTGACATCACAAGGAATATCTCAGCAGTCTGTTTGTAACCTTGCTGACAGTCCTCTCACATTACATTTGTGCTTTGAGCATATTTGGTTCAGACTGCAAGGAGATAGAAAAAAAAAAGGCAAAGAAATGTAGCATAATTTTTGTAGAAACATAAAAATGGGACTGCTGAACTCCCTGGTGTGTGTAATTAGGGTGTCCTTTTAAGCAAAAACATTGACCTAACAGGGTGTATGGCTGTTGTCAAGTCCAAGAGGCTGAGTTAATCCAAGAGCAAGCTGGAGTTAGCTGAGAGTCTTATGTGGGGTGCTCTGGCCCATTTGTACCCACACACTCTGTAACAGGCTCCCAAGGCCTGCTTGTATGTACTCACTCTAGGTTGCACATGTGCACTTATCACTACTAACTGAGGGGTGATCATGGATTTTGAAAGGTGTTCCAGGTATGTCTTGTCTGAGAGTGAGACTTACAGGGTTTGGGAGAGGACATGGACCCATGGGCATGCTGCCCAGGAATGACAGACAGTCTGCAGGGGCAGGATAAGGAGAAATGTAAGGATTTGTCCCAGCTGAGGGATTTCCAGGAGTGACCTTTAGCAGGAGGGGAAGGAGGAGTAGCTGAGAAAAATGACCGGGAATGGCTCTTTCAAGCTGTAGGGTGGGTTTGCAGTGTTTCTTGGGGGCTGTTTTTAGCAGTGGGTTCTGCCAAGTAGGTCAGTCCCCTGCAACACCACGTATTAGTACTCCAGATTCAGTTGGTGGCTTTTGTCTTCTCTGCAGGGGTGAAGCGTGGGCACTCAGAGATGGAAGAAGGCAAAGTAAATCTGGAGAACAGCTGCTCACCCTACTACCTCATTAGGCTAATCTACTCCTCTGAAAATTTTGATAAACTTGTAAACCTGAGCAAATACAACATCCTCAATAACAAAGACCTGCTCCTCCAGGCAATCCGGAGTGCTGTGGAACGGAGAAGCAGCAGGACTGCGAACATGTCTCGCTACTCTGGATACCCCTAGGCTGGGTTTTTGCACTGTTCCCTACTGAAGGCTATGGCAGCACATTGCAACATATCACAGTCACATTGCAATACATCACAGTGTTCGTTATTTTCATAAAACTGAGGAAAGCTGTACATTTCTCATCTTGCCTTGTTCAGGCTCCTAGCTTTCAAAAGGGTTTATTTAATCTCATTCCCCCATGTTTTCAGCCCACAAGAGCCTCATACTGTGGTCTTACTTGTTAAGAAATTAAGGTCCTGTTTAGCAGAGACATCCCAGGGTCTCACTGATATTATAGCATATGGTGGTGGTGCTAGATAGTTCGTTGTGTGTGCCTGTCCCTTCAACCCTGAGCCCATTGTCGGTGTCTTTCCAATGCTTCATTACAAAACAAGTCCTGGCCATTTGCATTCAGTACTGTCCAGATTTTCAGATAGGCTGAGCAACTAGAATTTGCACTGAATTGGTGGGCTCAGCTTTGAAGTCAGGCCAAAGAGTCATGCATATATATATATGTGTGAACAGCGGCCAAACTGCAACATGGCAATCATGCTCTGTCTGGCCGAATCTCCTTGTTGATTTAGAAGTTACTCCTTTTTTTCCTATTCCTCTGTAAGAGTTTGGCACAAAAATGCTGCTCTAAACTGCTACAAAGGGGGCAGTTACATTTCAAGGGGAGATGATGTTAGCTGCAGGGAGTACGGTTCTCTTGAGCATTGGCTGGAGGAAAAGTCCTGAATAAAGCATGAGTAATTGTATTGATTTATACCAGCAGTGCCTTTGTGCATTAAAACATCAAGAGCCTGAAACAAACATATGATAGCAGAAGCTTGAGAGGAATAATTACCATAGACTCATGTATGTTTAATTAAATAATTGTGACCAAGACATAAGCTGGTGCTACTTATGGATATAAACTGAATATAGGACAACATAACTCACTAACAGAATGCATAGCAATTGCATTTTCACACCCAGAAGATTTTTACCTTTTACAGTTTTCTCTCTAGAGAGAATAGGAACTACACAAAGTAGAGCACAATTTAAAAAACAACAGAAAAAAGGAAATTCTCTATCACACCTCCTTGCTGGAAGAAAATATTTGGAAAAATGATGCCTGGTTTTCATTTGCTTTGGAGTGCAGTGAGAGACTTTGCCTTGAACTAGGAACTTGGAACATCTTTATAGCCTTCTACTGTATTAAAAAGATGGTAGGGAAGGATGCTGAGCAATATGAAACAGAGCTCCACAAAAGTCAGAGAAGTTTGAAGACTTGCTAACATTGAAGGGTTTGGACCTGCTTCTGATTTACTTATTCCAAACAAAGCATATTCATCAGGACCTCCAAGGAAAATCTTATGTTTCTTCTGTGTTGGATATTTACCTGAAATCTGAAATTAGCTTCACTTGAAATCCAAAATTAGACAGAGAAACTGGATCTGCCTTTTTGGTATAGGCAGGCAGTATTCAAGCTCAAAGGGAGAACATTTCCGAAGACTTCATTTCCTGAACCCTGCATCCACTAAATGCTGCTTCTGCTGCAATGGCAGTGAGTGAGCCTTAGCAGTATTCCTCATAGAATGCTTATTTACCAAGCTCAGGAATATCACGCAAAACCTGAGGAGTTTTAAGAGCTGGAATGCAATTGCACAGCTGAATTCAGACCATGAGAAGATAAGAACTAATCAGATGCCGGCTGCAAGAAAAACATAAAGAACCATTTTGAGTTGAAAGGTGAGGTGGCAGCAGGGGGCTATCTCAAAAGAGACAGCCCTACCAGCAGGATTTGTTACCTTCGCATAGAAGAACAGCATGTCCTGGCACAGTATTTTGTGGCACATACAAGACCCCGTGGCTGTGTGCATGCACATGCACAGGTTGTACACAGTTTCCACGCTCGTTTGGCTGGTCCTATAAAGAAATCCCATCCCTATAACCTGCTTGCACAGAACAAAAAATGATTCCATAATGACTGTGAAGTGGCTGTGTGCTCCCATGTCCCACGTCCTCGTGCACTCTGATTCGCCCAGGCTCCACAGACATTTGGTGTTTGACCCTCTGCTTGCCGGAAGGGATGGACAAGAAGCAAGTGACACCATCACGCTGTCCATGTCCTCACTCCTCTTGGACTGTCAGATTGTTGCTTGTATCTGCCAGCATTATGCTGTGACACAGGAGGTCCAAAGGTCTGAGCTGGAGGAGAAGGCTGGGGGCAGAACAGTTAGGAGGGAGTCCCAATTAATAGCAACTGATAGCAGCTAGGTAGTTGTGGGTGGGGAAAGTGGTATGACTCTCCCTTTGCCAGGAGAACTGTCACCAAAATTTGTGCCAACATGTAAAGTCGGGCTCGGGACTGCTGTTTAATCTTGCAGCCAGAGGCACACACAAGCATATGCCCTTTCATCTCCTTGGGGCCCCATGTGGTACCACTGTAGCCTTAAATGGTGATAGTTTTATCAAATGTATTTTTTCATTTCCGGGCCTGAAATTATGTGAGGGCTCTATCATTGGCTGTCAGAGTGCCTTTTTGTTTTATTTTGGTTATTTTTTTTGTTTTTGTAACATGATGTGGGTGTGGCACATGGGAACACATTTAGTGCTGAACTTGGCTGTGCTGAGTTAAGGGTTGGCCTCGATGGTCATAGAGGTCTTTTCCAACCTGACTGATTCTATGATTCTGTGACATTGCGGGAGTATGTTGCTGGCTTGATGGTGTAGCAGGAGGGCAGAGGCTGCTGGAGGGCGCTGGGGATGGAGACACCTACACTGGCCCCAGTCTTGTCTGTGCAGCTTCTTGGGAAGTGGTAGCTGGTACAGGCTGTCTCTCAAAGCACACCTGAACTCTGGTTCACAGCATGCTGATTTGCACAGCCCAAAGCACATGGAACTGTAGAACATAGTTTCAGTGACATAAGGCTCATCAGTAGCCTGTGCTCAGTACTGGTCCTAGGTCCTTGTTCCCTTTGGGTATACACAGAGTCTAAGGGCCTCCAAAATGTTTGGGTTTTTTTGTTTGTTTGTTTTTTAATCTTTGCCCCATTCTTGCCTGGCCTTGTGCCACATGCTGTCCTGTGACTGAGCAGAGTGCATGCAAACAAAAGCAAGCAATTCCAGGATAAAGCTGTTTATCTGTGTCTCACCAAAAAAAGGCACATGACATGCTTATAAACCGGGCATTGCTAGTCTGGTGCTATGTTTGCTTAATGACTGAAGATGAATGCATGCTTGCCAAAAACTCATCTGAAATGCACCCCAGATCCCTCCTCTTTGATGAAGATTTTGCAGGAAAAACCCCACAAATACAGAGCTTGCCAAACACAAAGGAAACAAAAGTTTGTTCTTATAACTGTTAGCTGTTCTTCATAAAAATTACTTGCTTGTGTCTTTTAATAGTTGAATAATATATTAAATAAAAATAAAATATTGTAAAGGAGCTCCAGACTTGTGAAAGTCTTTATGTGCTTAAACACAAGTTTTTTTTCTAGTTGTATTAGCACTACTTACAGCTAAATGACTGCTGAGAACTTTGTAGAGCATTTACTGGTTTCAGGATTGGAAATCTGGGAGAAGATCTTCTGGTTTACAAAGGCATGGAGAGTCTGGGAAAAAGTGGAACAAAATCTGCCTTCTGTGGTAAAACCCTATTCAGTGTAATGGCACAAGGCAGTGTAAGGAAGCAGCTGTACTGAGCCACAACCAAGGCACAGCCACAACCAAGGCACAGCTTTGTTTTGCCTTTTGTTGGCTTAATTTGTGTACAGAAGGCTGCCTTTCACTGAACTTCACTGTTATCAATTAAATGGCAAGTTTAAACTATTTAAGGTTTTGTTTTTCTTTTTTTTTCTTTTTTTTTTTTTTTGTGACAGCAGCTCCAGCTGAGATACAGCAGATAAGAGAGCTGGACTAAACAAAAAAAAAAAATAAATTATTAGATCACCTTGTTGGATGCAAATGATTGACTGGAATTGGCCTGAATTTAAATGTTCCATGTTCCCAGAATGTGTTTACATAAACTTGGTATAAAGCATTCTCTTCCCCCCACTGGAGAATTAGTCAGGGCAGAGGAGAAGACTGCAAGCAAAGAGTGAGAGTCATCCTTCAGGCTGGCTAGAAAAGCACCAAGGCTGAAGTCCTTGTCAGAGGATTTAAGGACTTGAAACTTTGGCTTCTACCTGTTAGGGAAGTCTCCAGCTACTACACTGTCCTGAGGGTAAAAAATGCCCTTTCTCCCCAGCTTCATGCTAAACTACTTCTCTTTGGTCCAGAAACAGAGATAAGTAGAGGTAAAAAATATATTTTTCCCCCCCTGGTTACACCATACCTTAGGCATGTGGAGCTTGCTTTCTGGGGACTAGACGTCCTCCTTGCTCTTCTGCTTTTCTTCTCCTTTTACACTGAAAGACTGGTTGTTCACAACTTATTTTAGTTTCAGAATCCATTAAAAAATTAGTAACACTGCAGGACTTTTTTTTCCTGGTAACTTCATCCAGAAAGAATTGGCAAATATGGAATTTTTGATTAATATGTTGTGAAAAGGAAAGATTATGGAGACTACAAAACACTGCAGGAAGTATGTAACAAACATTACCTTTGGGTGCACAGACCACCCAAGCCTCTTAAATCTAATCTGTTGGTATCTGCCAATCCTCTTGCAGGTGGCTGTAGTTGAGTCATAGCTTGCACCTCACGCTCTGCTCAGTGCTCCCCATACCTTTCTTGCAGAGTCACTTCACTTGAGCTGTCCGACTTAAAAGTCCCTCTGCTCTTCCCTTAGGTAACTTGGAGTAGATATCACTTGTATGGTATGGTGAATGACAAAGTTGTTGTACACACAGAAGTATTATGGATGCAGTCCTGTTTAATTATGCTTAAAGATTTTATGAGGTTTAATACACAATTTAAAAAGTTTCAAGGGAATTGATTAATTTAAAACATATCCATACATTTCCAGAGGGCTGAGTTAAGTTATAACAGTCCAGTATTCATTAAAGCAAATGTAATTTTTCTCTTCCTGCTTCTAGTAGAGACGGAAGCAGTTTTGTTCTATTTCCACTTTGTTCTAGGCTTAGGGTGCTGATGAAGGCTTGTGTCACTGCAGTCCCATCTTCCTTAAAATCTGGAAAATTCTGCAGATTTTCTCTCCGATTTGATTTTGAAGGAAGGTGTTCTCCTATCAACAACATGCATCACCAGAAAATGAGGTACACTCTAGAGGAGCTTAAGCCACTCTGTGTACATAAGAACTTGTTAGGCATCTAGCTCAGCAGCAAAAATCTGCCTGGCAGCAGGACTAGGATTTCATGTTACAGTCTGTAAGATTTTTTCAGACTCCAAATGCAAAAGAAAGTGGTTTACACAGGCCAAGTTTCTGAATTTGGCTGTGGTTGTATTTTCCATGTCTGTGTCTCTCCTGAGCCTCCTTTTGTCCAGGTAAACAATCCCAGCTCCCTCCCTACTCCTTGTAAGACTTGTTCTCTAGACCTTTCATCAGCCTTGTTGCCCTTCTCTGGATACGCTCCAGCTTTCTTGAAATGAGGGACCCAGAACTGAACACAGGACTCAAGGTGTGGCCTCACCACTGCCAAGAACAGGGGAGGATCACAGCCCTAGTCCTGCTGGCCACACTATTTCTATGACATTAGTTACAGAGGAGTAGGACTTTTGGACCTCAGGGCAGGCTCCCTTTGTAGGTGACTGCTACACGAGCACAAACAGCACTGATATCTGTTCAGCTTTGCGGCACAGAGCACATACCTCACAAGTGAGCTTTTGCTGGTTAGTCTTTCAGCAGAGTCCCTGTCTGGAAAGTTCCACAGTCTTTTCTGGGAGGTCTCTGTGTTTGAAGCAAAAGGCTGCACCATCACTGTGGAATGTGATCTGTTACTGTTTCCTGCAAGGTCAAAAAAACCCACAAATAAAAACCTTCTGAAGTAGCACCAGAAGCAGAGTTTTCTGGGTCCATAACAATTTTCTCTGAACAACTGTGCTTTGACTTCCTTTCCATTAAGCCACTACCTAAGAGGTGTCTCTCTAGAAAGAGATTCAGATTCAGAAAAAAAGCTGTTGATCAGGATGCAAGGCAGCTGCTTAATAAAAGGAGAAATACAGTCCTTGGGCAAGACCCCTACCTGTGAATAACCTGGTGTTGGCCACTACAACTGGAAGACTGCTTTGCAAGTCACCCTGGGCATTCTCCTGTCAGGTCACTGCATTGCAAGGTGACAGGTGACCTGTCTACTGCTGTCTAACACAGGCAAAAAGGACAGCTCAAAATGTGCTGAACTAAGGACACTTTCACATTCTCTTTTTTTCATCATCACTTGCTAAAAACACATCCCATTCTTGAAGGAAGTGAGAATGTACCTATATTATTCTGCAGCGATTGTAGCCAGTCTTCCATCAGTGTCTGAGTAGGTGCTGCAAAGAAATACTCTGCCCCATCTCTCAGCCTGTAAATGAGGATAGGAGAACGTGAATTCTAGTTAGTTTTGCCTTATACCTTCTATCCTTGTGAGCGTAAGACATTTCAGTTATGCCTCCTTACAATGTACAGTCTTAGGTGACTGGAGGCAAATACAACTGTGCATGTAGCTGTGTAGGTTTTCATCTGCACACTCCTCCAGAAGACTTACCGCAACATGAAGCTGTTCTCTTTCCTGGTGTAATTTACCAGCTTCTCACATTTGGAGCCTGAAATGCTGAGGGACAGGAGTGTGGAGGTGTTCTGAAGAGGGATAAAATCAAAACATCTTCTGCATGCTTTCTGCTAGGATTCAATTCCATACCAACCTGGAGGCTAACTACACACCCATCTTTTTATGTGTCTAACTTTATAACTAGGATCACTGAATAGAAAGAACCACAGAGGAACAATGAATGATTGCATTGTATCTTGAAGGCAATTCTTGAATAAGATACTTCTTTTAAGGAATACCTTTGAAAATTTTTGAAAGGTTATTATTCTGTGTTATAGTTGGTATCAGTTGAATAATTGCTGAATTTTCATTCAGATGACATTTGAAAGAGAACTGATTACTCCAGCCCCAAACCAAAGCAAATGTTTTTAAATGCAATTTTTAAAATGCATTTTTACATATGTAGACAAAGAGATTGATAGAAAGATTAAAAAAAACCAAATTACCTTAGATGCTTCTTTTTCATCATTATAGAAATCAAGCTTTAGTCCATCAAGTTTTACGTAGAAGGATTTCCAAGACCTTGAACCTGGCTACATGAGTAGAAATCGTAATAAAATTCGGTTATTAAGTATAGGAGTAGTGAAATCTTTCAGATGCAACTTCCCCAAGAAGCCAGATGGTGTCTGTATTATGATCATAGAAGTTCTCTTAGTCATTATTATCTTCTAGATAAACAGAACCTACTATAGTTTCTGGTGTGGGTGATTCAAGAAGGGGTGTCTGTGAGTAAGGACTGAACAAATGACATAACGTGGTTCAAGCAAGCTCTATACTGTGTGGTCAACAACATCTTTGAAGGTGGATAATCAAAGTTATGTCTAATTTTGGCCACTAAAATTTCTTTCCCAGCTGTAACACCAGCCCCTGCCTGCTGGTCACAGGCTAGTTTTGTCAAGTGTGTGGTTTCAATCTAATGTGGTTACTGACTTCTTCCTAATTTCCTAAACTAAACTCAGTGAAACGCTACCAAACAATGTGCTACTTCCAGCCCCAACTATGTATCAGTGTAAGGTTAGCCTAGTGCCATGAGACCCTTCTGGATGAAGGATCCTATTACTCATGTATGTTCTTATTTTATTATGCCAGTGAATCAAGCTGACAGTTTGGTCATTCAGAGAAAAGGAAAGAAAAAGTTCTGAGGAACATAAGTCAACAAGTGTTTCTTGTTTGGTAATATGAAAGTTCATTATCACTGCATACTAAATTCTATATATCCAGAAGGGAAAAACCCCTAAATTTGTCTTTCAGAAGATGGAGTCCATACCAGATTCAGTTTTTAAAACAGGTCTTTAAAGTTAAAAATTTCAGGGGAAATATTCTATGGCACAAATAATCCAAGACAACTCTATGTGCAATACCTCAACAAACACTGAGATGTCTACAGATTGGTGGGGAATATTAGAAAATTTCCTGCCCTCTTATGATCATGAGGCAACTGACCTGAAGTGGTATTATTTCCCAGGATAAGAATCTAGACTTAGTTTCATTCAAAACAGTATTTAATAAACCAATTCTTCAAAGATAAACATAATTCTCTTCTAGCACAGTTAGAAATTTTAAGTATTGGGAGCATGAGACTGAGGGCTTCCACTGCCAACAACCTATCACATCTTGTTACAAGATCATGAAGCTTTAGTTTTTTGAGGTTGTGGCTTGTTTTTCTTTCTAGTGGATTTGGGGTTCTGGGTTGGGATTTTTTTGTTTAGTTGTTTTTTTGGGGGTTTTCTTGCTTGTTTTTGGTTTTGTTTTGGTTTTTTTTTACTGTTCTACGTTTTTAAATATTGTGGTTTTTTCCCAATTCAGTTGATACATTGAAAACTGTGTTTATAATTAGGAAATGGTAGTTAACATGTTCATACAGCCTAGGCTCTGGTTCATAAATCCATTAAATGTAGACCCTGTTCGGTATGACTCCCATGACAGGCAAAAATTCTATTGTCTCTTTCTCTTAAGGACTTGATCAGGTATTGCCAAAGTCACTGGACCCTTCCTCATACATTTTAGTGGTAACTGGAGCAAACACACAGTACTGATCTGCTCTTCAGCAAGGGGTTATCCTGAGGAAGTTAGACCAGACCTGGACTATCGTCCAAGGAAAAATGAAATAACACAGACTGATGGCATTTGTTTCTACCTGTTGTCTTCTTGGAAGGAGCTGGTCTCTCTTCTCTAGGAAACCCTCCATGTGCTGGAAACTTGAAGAAACCTGAGACACACAAGAACATTGCTACTTAACTTTAAAATGGCCCTTAAGCACATGTTAAAATTTATGGAGGTCTTTTTCAGATAAACTCCTTGCTAAGAAACTGATCTCTGCTTCTTCTAGCCTTTACGTTGACAGCACAACTAGAAATCCTCACTAGGTTGAAATCATATCTTTCATACACTACCTAAATGAAGAGAATTCACATCCTTCTAGAGCAATTTGCTTATGGAATTTGTTCTATCATACTGTGTTAATTAATGAATTAATATTATTTTTATATTATACATTTTACAACTTAAATGGTTGCAGTTATTCGCATCACCTCTACACTTGCTGAGTTACACCAATGTATGCTGTTGTACTGGTACACTTGGGGATGTGACAAACACATTCCTCTCAGAGTACAGCAGTGATGAGTTAACAGTGCATTTCCTGCCAGGGTGAGCAAACAGGAGTCTCGGTTCTAGTCTTGCACCAGGTCGGCTCTTTGGCAAGTGTGCCATTACGTCCTGCCTCTCTCTAGCTTCTAAACTCAGTGGACTTTAAGCACTTCTACCTCACATAAAGGGTGTAGGAAAATCTGCAGTCTCGCCTTTGTGAGACAGCATCTCTGTCTGTTGTTAAGTGCTCTGCTGAGTATTCAGCAGCAGGAATAATTTCTAGTGTGGGAAAGAAGAACAGAGACCAATACAGTTATTAAGACCCAGACTATAAAGCTGAGCAAATTAAAAATGGTTTTAAGCTATACATAGCTGCTTAAGTCAACTGTTGTTGTGGAAAGTGATTTGATTGCAAAGACACATAAAACGCCTCTTGTTTGGATCCAGGAGTGTATCCACTGAAATGCCCACTGAATAGTGCTCCTTGTGACTTTCACACAGAAATTCCTACATTGCCTTATTTTAACTAGCACAGGATCACAGTTCTGTGAGGAGAAAGCCCGGAATTCCTGGGACTTACCGAAGACGTATTCTCTAATCTCTCCTGAGAGGAGTTAGACAGCAGTAAGTTTGGTGATTTTTCTATGGACTTTTGTCCAGGGTCAGGTGGTGTTGCCATTAGTTTGGTCTGAAGGTTGGAGAAAGATGAGCTTGTAGCACCTTTTTCATTAGGAGATAGGTGGTCTGTGGCATGTGAGTCTGACAAACTGCTCTCGTGTTGCTGATTTATAGGAGTAGAAGATAAAGGAGAGCTTAAAGAAGAGTGACTTTCCAAAGATGTAACTTCTTGGCCCACCATCTTTGGTGTAGGTGGAGTGATAATCTCACTGAGCCTTGTCTCAACTTCCATTTCTGTTTTGTTGCTGCTCAGCACTTCAGGAACTTCCTCACCAATGAACTGTTGGAACTTTGTTGGAGATTTTTCGACGGGGGAGAAAATAGTTTCAAGTGGAACCCTCCAGGACAGCCTGGGTAAAGGCACAGGTGCCAGTGGCATTGTGCCCTTTATCTCTGTCACTTTTGGTGGTGTATTCCTTCTGTCAGATGTTTTTCTTTTCAGAGAGGGAACCCGTACAACTTTGCCTTTATCCTTGTGCTCATTGTCTTCTGTGTCCACTTGTTTCAGAAGATTCATCTCTCTCTGTGGGACAGCAGTATTACATTTGTTTAAAATTACCTTTCATTCATGGACAGTTATCTAAGATTTTTATTATTTTAAGCAGGAATAAGTTTTCAAATATACTATCCCCTGGCATTGAATTTTAAGGCTTGTACCTCTGTTGGCATTCTTAGAGCTAGATCTGAACCTAGCTGCTATGTGCTGAGCATTATTTTGTTGCCTAAACCATAAATACTAATGCAGTTAACTCAAATACAGTGAATCCTACCCTTGCTAAGTTCTCTAGAGGTTGATCTTTTAATAAGCTCCACAGAACCTATGCTCCTTTTTTTTTGTGGCACTGCTTCTTCAAGTTTTCTGTAAGAACATTGAGTATCTAGGGGTGTTCTCAGGGAAAATTTTAGAGAAAAGGACTTTTGTCCCTTCATTTAGCCAATTTGCAAATCACTGAATGAAAGACAGATTTGGTTAAGGTGGTTTCTAGCCTAATGTCAAACACAAAACTATGTTTTGCTGGTTATTTTATGAAAATAGTTAAAAAACCCCACATTGAAACAGGATCTGAGAGGCTCACTGAATATTTTTGCTACTTATGACAATTCACTGTAAAACTCTGATGTCAGAAGGAAAAAGCCCCATCTGTGCTTTGGTCTCCCTTTATTTTCAGCCCTTTGCTATCCTCTAGAACTCTCAAGTGGCTCCAGCTCCCTACTGAAATCCTGAATGAAGCAAAATCTCTCCATATATGTGTCAAGGGATTCCTCTGTTTCTTACACCCTTTTCGCTGCTCCTAGCAGAAGAAAACTTCCACTTCTCCTCTAGAGCTTTAGCAAGCTAGTTGATTCCTTTTAATCCACAAATAGGTCTTGTTCTCAGCTGCTCTGTCTGTAATATCTCAGCTTTGGTTACTCATTTACTCCACCTCAGCCCAGGAGTTCGTTTGTACACAAAATGACATCCAAATAATCAAGGACCCACATCATCCTATGATTTACACAGTTTATCAGCCTTCTTGTACTCACCTTAGTTTTCCTACTGAGCTGAGCAAATTTCTCCTCCTGTGCTGCAAGCATCTTCTCAAAATCATGGTGTTTCTTCAGTAATTCCTCTACTTCAGACACAGAATCCTGAATGGAAAAATTACCAGATACGGAAGTCCAAAATCAAGTCCATCAGAAGAGACTATGCCTAAGATTTTCAGATTTACCCATTCTATTTAGTCAGACGATGATTCTGAAATGTTTGGAATTGAATGTCTAAACCCCTGCTAGTGTGTCAAAAATCTGAATTCACCCTCAAAAAAGGTCTGTAGCCTGCAGTCTGTTTGATGTGCAGGAGAAAAAGAGTGCAAATAACAACCTTCCCTTTTCTGCAAAGCCATGTAGTACTGTGGCTTCCAGCTATAACTGTTTACATACAGATTAAATACATGGATTCTAGCTAGTGCTAGACACAGAGTAATTCCTGCCCTACGGCAAATGCATCTTAAACCTCTGTCATGCCCTCTGCTTAGTTTTTTATACCTGAGTTTATGACTTTGTTTTCCCATCTTACAAACCATCAGAAAGGCAGCCCAGATTGAGAAAAGGTCCCAAATCAAAACAAAAATATAAGATGCTAGTTTTTAAAAGGGAATTTATAAGCTAGCTGTCGAGCCATCTGTGTAAACCATTCTACTGCTCGATGGGAAGAATAGGAGGGGAAACCCCCCTTTTCCTTTCAAAACACACTCTCAGCATGGCAGAAAATGTTGAACCCTCTACAGGTTATCTTAGTTGAAAAAATGCTCTGGAATTCTCCCCAGTCTTCTACCACCCCCTAGAAGCCACCACTTCCAGGAGCCCATCACCAGGTCAAATGCAACTGCCTTGGGCTCACTTCTGTGAGAGGGCAGAGCTCCTGCCCTTTCTAATCTCCAGGGTGCATTACTGTTTAGATTGTGATTTATTTCAGGCCTGAGCTGGTACATGTGCCAAAAACTCTGTGCAGGCTGAGTTGCAGATGTTAAATAGTGTTTCAAAAGTGTTGCGCTCTTGTTACTCACCCCATAGTTAGGATCTGAAAGCAAGCTCTCCTTGGCAGTCAGCCATGCTTCTGCTTGTTCTAGCTCTCTGCGGAGCAATTGAATCTCCCAGTTTTCTTCATATAACACTTTCCTCATGTCCCAGCTCTCCTTTACCTTCTTCATCAGCTCTGACAGCTCCAACAATTTTTCTTCAATCTAGAAAAATAACATTTGCAATGCCAGGAGGTGAAAAATCCAGTCAGATTTCCATATGACAGCCAACTAGCATATAATGATTTAATCTTCATGATCTGGAAGATAACTTTGGATAAATAACTTTGTGGTGTTAGCATATTTTAGAAAGGAGGTCTGAGTTCTCATTTTTTCTTACTTGAATTCATTTAGCCCGTGTATTGTATTACTAGATACTACAATTTTATGCATATTCCACATAGTGTATTACCAATATTCTACAATACGATTTCCTAAGATCAAGCTTTATACCCAGGCAACTTGTATTATAGAACTAGTGAGAACCAGAAGATTCAACAAGTACATCTATTTATGGCAATGCAACAATGGAGAGACTTAAACTGCAGAAAGTTCTCTTGTTCTTTCTACAACAGAAGTACTGTGATCTTGTGTAAATGCTGAAGATGTTTTTGTTGGTATTATCTCTGGATTTATAGAGCATGTCAGGACAAGCTTGGGCAAAGTCAAAAGGTACATAGATAACAGGATGACAGAAAAGTTAACATTATTCTTCCTTTACACATTTCTGTAGAATTACGTATCTTCTGGTGTACGCAGGGGCATCAGTCCACCCTGCAGATGACTGCATTGTGATGTATCGTAAGAACTTTAAAAGGTGTTTTATTTTCTTATGTGTCACATGAAGTATGCAGCTTTTAACAGTAAAAAACCGGATTGTCCTGTTTAGTTCTTCTGCTCTGAAACAAAGTTGCAACTTCTGTCCCTTTCATGTCTTTGTTCACTCTTGCTTGTAAAACATTTAACTCATCAACACACCTCCACAGACATGAAATGTGCATTCTTCATCAGGTCACCTCCTGCCCGCTGCATTTCTTCATATTTTAGCCACTGCTTCTCTATCTCACGCTTGTATTCCCCATGACGCTTGATAAGCAGCTCGGCCCCCAGGACATCATTTGCCAGTTCCTCAGATATCACTAGTGCATGCATCTCATTGGCCCAGGTCCTACAGAACACAGCCAAAGGGTAAAAAGGGAAGGAATCTGAGTCTGTTGAATATTTGGGAATGCACACATCCTATGGCTGTCTAGGTTATACGCATCCTCAATACTTTTATACATTGTAAAGGAACACGAAGACTTTCAGATATCCATCAAAACCTTATCCCCATGAATGAAAGTACTTTGTATGCATACAGAGCACTTATGCAAAAGAAGAATATTGATAGATACTTTTTAAGGAAAATTATCTACTCCATGAGTCTTAAACCAATGCATCTTGATTTACCTGAGCTCGAGATCTGTCCCTCAGCATAGTGAATATCCAATAGTCAGTGGTAACCACTTCATTTCTATTCATGTCGTAGATTAACTTTTTCATTATCTACACTGATTTTAAAGTGTCCATGCTACTTCTGCAAAAATCCTGCTTAAACCCCACAGTTTTCATTAAAAATGTAACAGTTTTTGATGAAGAAGACATGAAAATGATGAAATACAATATTTTAATGTTGGTCTGGCACTTTAGCCTATTTCCATGAGCTATTTCAATTTTTACGTTAGACCTCTGCTTGTAGATATTTTGGCATGACTGATTTTAAAAAAAAAGAGACACTTTGCTCAAAATGTTTTAAAACATTTGTAGATGCTTTAAACATTCAGCCTTTTGTTCTAAGACAGATTAAAAAAGGGAAAAAAAAATTTCCCAGAAATTGAATTCCTGCAAAAAAATGAGCCCTAATAAGAATGGACAGAAGAGTATTGGGCAATGCCATTAAATACACGTGTGCAAGACACTTTCAGCACTTGAGCAAGTCTAACTTATTCTGGAAGATTATTTTCAATGTAGTTGCTTTGACTCAGAGAAGAAGGGACACTGGTATCAGTGCAGGTGTACAAAGTCCTTAATTATCTAGCCAGAGATGCCCCATCTTCCTATAGAATCAACAGGATTTTCAACTGGAATTGTGAAACTACCAAATCTATCCAGAGTGACTGAATTCTCCAAGACTGCTTAGGAAATAGCCTAAAAAAGTGGTTTTGTCATGCACACTGTGCTGAAGTGCTACAGTCACCTCCGATATCTGGTAAGTTCTGTGAAGTGCTGTTCAGAAGATGCCAGGTATTATTATTCAAAGAGATTTGAAAGCAAGCTGCAGAGCACCTGGGACAGGGGTCAAAAACATAACAGGTGGAATTTAGAAAATTCCATATAGGAAAGACAAGAAATAAAGCCCACTGTCAAGCTCAAGGGGCCAACACATACATCAGCTCCCTGCAGTCTTTGAAGTAGAGCTGGACTTGCTCTGCCTGGCACAGTCTTGCCTTCCTGTCCAGAAATTTTTTGTCCAGTTTTTCCCAGGACTCATCCACATCTGTGAGTCTCTCCATGATATTTTCCTTAACTTCAGGGTATGTGCGGCTGAGGTGCCAAGCCTCTCCTCGAATCCGTTCCAGCTCTTTCATGATGACTCCTAAATCTCTCTGGAACAAAGACAGAATGGATTGTAAGATCTAGTTACTACTCAGACCTATCAAAAGCTGATTTTAAAGATGGTGCGTATCTTTTCTATCCACTGGCTGTACAGAGGCTGAAAATATTAATCTGTCAAGACTTTTCCTCTCAGTTTTCTCCCAATGCCTTCATCATCCAACATGAAAGAACCTTCTTTAGATATGACACACTGATTATTCTGATAGGTGTGGAGCAGAAGTCTCCTGTAGTTCAGATGACACTTTTGTAATTATAAGAACAATTTGGAATAGATTTTAGAAGAGAGGCTTATCCTTAGAAACAAAAATATTAATAATACAATATCACAATGTTAAAAAAAGGAGGAAAAGACCCTCTTCTGTGAAGCACAAGGAATATTTTAAGGGTGCAAGAAATTTATCTTTTGTTGGTCTGCAAGCAAGGCCCTCAAAAGGATTTAAAATCAAGCATCAGTCTGCTTTTTTTTTGGCCATCTATGCTTTTCTGCCACTGATTCATGACAGATTCCCTTACCTCTACTCCCTCAAGATGGTTGAGAAGTGTCTGTACACCTGGAAGATCATACCCATAATCTTCTATATCCACCACTGCCTCTTTTTCTTGCATCCAGCTCTTTACTTCATCCACATCATGATCATACTGGTGAACTTGACATGCTGCTCTTAGATTCTGGAATAAAGAAGCAATTTAATGGTAATAATGTATGGCGTGTCTACAACACAAATGAAGGTAACCCTAATATGTCATAATGCAGAACAAGCTGAACAAGAGAGGGAATGAAACACCTTCCCAATTAAGTAATCTGAAACTGAGGTGTTAAGCTAACCTAATTTCCTCAAGCTCTCTAGGGCAACGAAAAGAAGCAGGTGTCTCCAAAGAGCAATTTATTCCTATATAAGAAGAATGATCAAAATGGAGAGCATGAATTGTCCTGTAAAGGTAGGTCTCTACACCACAGAAAGCATCCTAAGAAACTTGCTTGGAATAAAGGTCTACACTGCAAACAGTTAAAGTAAGAGGAGATAAGTATAAATTATATTTTTCTGAAATGAGAAGATTAAAAAATGTTCTAATACTATTTTATAGTCAAACTATATAGTAACAATTGTCATGCATTTATTTCTGCTAACAGACAATGGTAGGCTTGATCTACTTCCTAAGCACAATCTGTATGAAACAGTAGTGGAAAAAAAGAGTTGAGGACATCTGACATTTTATGTTCTCCTTAAAACAAACAAAAATGTTGAGTTCCAGGTGTTGTCTCTGCTTTTCCAGACACATGTGTGACTGCAGTTTCCTGAGAGGGAGTGAGCTGATTTAACAGCTAACTGCTGCCAAAAGGTAGGGGCTTTGACTCTGTGTCCTCTCCCACATTCTCTCCCATATGCTTTCTCTGACTTCAAGTAGCTAACTCAGCAAAAAAATCTGGAGACTTTCGATCTTGTTTAACAAGCTCATTAATAAGTAGTTCAATGAAGAGACCAGTAAGTGTCAGAGCTGAACTCGTGTTAGTGGTGGTAAACTGTTAGATTGGCTTTGTTTTTCAGGAAACCAAAGTTAGCAGTGATTTAAGAAAAACAATTACTCAAGGCTGATAAATATCTTTCAAGTATGAGCCTTGCCAGGAACAGTAGGGTGAGAAGTGACAATAAAGGGAAATGGATCAAGAAACAATTGAAAAAATGCACTCATTTTTTGTGCTTCAACATGAGCAGTGAACTGATTTGGGAAAGAAAGAGACATGGAAGACGGGAGAGAAATCATTGCCCCAGTTTTTCATGTATTTCCTACCTCTGTCCTTGTCTGAATGGCATGGCATAGTTTCTCCCACGATTCACTGATTTGCTTTGTTCTCTTCTGGATAATGTCCATCTTGCTGTGACCCTCCTTATCCAGTTTAGATGCTAACTCATTTAAGGAGACAACTTTAGAATGTCCCAGAGGTCTCACCTCATTTACAAAATCTTTAAACTTTTTCTCCAGCACCTGCAGAATAAATGGGGACACAAACTTAGGTATAAGAATTGCTCCCTACCTCTATGAGAGAGACAGAAGGAATCATTTTTTCTGTTCTGTATAACACAAAAGCTATTTGTAAATCACTTGATAAATGCAAATGATCTGGAGTCAGAAGAAGGCATCTACCATTTAACATCCTATAAGTCACAGAGAAAAGTCACCCACAACCTAACAAGCAGAAACTGCCCAGATCAAAACCTAGTAAACATAACTTGTCTACATATGCAGCAGTTGTTGAGCAGTGGACACTATGAATCTTACCTCTCTGCACTGTGTGCCCCAAGGAGAAATTTGTCCTTGAAATCAGCAACTCGAGGTGTGAACACTGCAGTGTTTTCAATGGAAATTTTTTAAAGAACAAGGCTCATGGTCAGATTTTTTAGATCCTGTCAAATTTATAATCAGGGCAAGCAGTGAAGTGTACTAACCTCACCTTATCCCAAGAAAAGGATATATAACTTTCTGATACAGCTACCTTTTCTGCTGGAGGGTGCTACCTCAGAGAGCCCTGTATAACCAGGCAGAAGCCAGTCAGCTCCTGCTGCAGAGTTAACTGGTTTGCTTTGTTTTTTTGCAACTGTAACATGCTTCACTGTCAGCAGCTACACAAGAATTGCAGCAAATATATTCCTGTTTTGCCACACAACACACGCAATACCTTTTATTTTCTTTTACCTCAACATCATCTAGGTCCTGCCCATAGTCATCAGACTCTGCTATGGACTGTTTGCTGGAAAGCCATGCATCCACTAGCTGGAATTCTCTTTCAAACTGGTAGAGCTGGAACTGTTCTTGCAGGCGTTTTCTTTGTGTCTCAGACTTCTGTAGGAGAGACTGGTACTCTGCTAGGATCTTCTGGAGCTTTGAAAGTATGACTGAGCTGCAAAGAGCAAGAATTAGAAGATGTTTTTGTTTTATTGTTCTTTTTGAACATTGTCTTTTCTGACATATTGAATTTTGGAACATCTTTAAAATACTGAATAAACCAGATAAAATCATTGAGTGAGTTATACTGTGCCATTAAAGCCAGCTATTTCAGGATATTAAAGTATATAATACAAATGGCTGCTCTTTTAACTTCTTCCTACCCAGATATAAAAACAAACTTGCAATGAAAAACAGTGAATTATCAAGAATGTTCAATTCCTTTCCCAAGTACAGTGAAAAAATGTTATTTCTGAATGAGCTGTCAAACAGGATTGAACTTTTCCATATATGTCTTCTCTGGGCATTTTGGTTGGAGCTGAGGAAGATGCTTGTTTTCAGTTTCCTACCTCTCTGGACTGTCTTTGTTTATTAAGCTGGCACCTGTCTCCTGTACTTTCTCGATCCGGGACCTGAAACTATCCATGTCCAGTTTGGTAGCTTCAAGTTTACGAAGTAGAACTTGTGTGGATTCTTCATTCTTCCCATAATCAGAGGTCTCCAGAATGAAACTTCTCTCTGCCAGCCATGCCTCCACCTCCAGTAGCTGTATAAAATACAGGGATGAGCCTTAACACAGCTTGATTTATGTCAAGATAAAGAAAACTGGAACACAGTGATGCACTGAAACATCAGTGAAAACAGAGAGTAGCTTAGGTGGCTTCCTGTATGGCAGTCTAGCAGACACTTCCAAAAAAATGTGTACTCAGAACCCAGTAATTACAGTTACATGTTACTCACTGCAGTTAGCTGAAAGATAACTGTAATGTTTCCACTGTGTCCTTAGTTACCAGATATGAAAAATCAGGACTATGAATTCTGTTCCTTTCTCAGTACTTACAGCCATTCAACAATACAGGTTCCTTTAAGCAAAGAAAGGCCAAAATAAATCTCTCAGGAAACATCTTTACCTCATTTAGGAACAGATGGGCTTCATATGACTGCATGAGCCTCAGTCTCCTCTCTTGAGCCTCTGCCTTCAAGTTTTCTACAGAAGTCTCAAGTTCCTTGAGATGCTCCATAATCTTGCGGGAGGCTGAGTGGCCTCCCCTTACCAGTTTCTGTCCTGTACTGAGCACTGCTTTGGTCAAAGCATCCCGACTGTTTATCTCATTCTCCAAATTCTGGAAAGAATAAAGAGCACAATGACAGACAAAAATGAAAGTTATGGAGATTTTTGTTCTAGAAAACCTAGTAATGTAATTATAAGCTTGCTTTCTATTCATGAAGATGGGTCAGAGATACAAAGTCTAAGTGCATGCTCTTAGTGGAGTGGAGGAGCTTTTTGGGGTGAAGGTATGATTATAGAAACCAAATTTAGCCATGAAGTTTGAAATGTGATGCCTACCTACCTGGGAGTCTGGAGGGAAAAGGTTCTAAGCACAAACCTCTTATCTATAGATTCCACTGAAATATACCCCCTTCCACTCCATTACATGGTGTTTCTTGAATGGTGTATCTAGGTAAGAGCAACCAATTTACCTGTTCAATAGTATTTATTGCTTGCCAGCATCTTTGTAGAAGATGCAGCTTTGCATAACAGCCATTGCAAATGCTGTGGGTACACATACTATCAGGCAGTCAACAGGACAAGGAAAGAAGAAAACTACCTGAACCAGTTCTCCAAGAGTTTACTTGAAATTAATTTTTGAAGACTGGTAGATTTTAAAATTCTATGCATACATCTATATACCCTCTCATATGATATTTACCTGGGTAGGCAAGGACCATGCTGTGATTTGTCTGCAAGCGTACATGCGTTCCTTGGCTGACTATGCCTGAGTGCCTTGAGCACAGACAAACCCCATAGTTTTATAACTGTTCTGTTTAATTTCATAGCTATGAAATAGCAGCTTCAGAGTTAGACTGCAGTGCTGTGTTAATGTAGAAGAGATGCCCTCTATGAGGAGAGGAGCCACTTTTTCAATTTGAGTGTCAAACTTGGTTTGCCTGGAAAAGAGCTCTGATTCTAATCTTGCCTTTAACTTCCCTCTATTAATTTCAAGATGGTCACTGTGTTGTTGAAAACTGACACTCTATCTGTTCCAAGTCAAGCAGCTGTTTGTACGCATATTATGTTTGCATGCATATCATGTTTGCGTGCAAATGCTCTTTTGCAAGACAGTTGGGTTTTTTTTTCCTTTGGTTAATGCATTTCATGCCCAATCTCTTTTGTGGTAACAAACCAAGGATGGAATTTTTCAAATCTGGCTCATTAGGATGAGCAACAGAGGGTGGAACTAATAATATATTCAATGCTTGACTGTTAAATTCTTGTTATGTTACCTCTGACATTTGTAAGCTTGTAAACCAACACTAAAACAAGGTGTAGAGGCTCTAGCTAATAACACATTGAGAATTAAAGCTCATGTTGTAGTCCTGTTTCCAGAAGAATAAGAAGCAAAATGGCAGGAAAATTGGCATTTCATTATGCACTGATATTCTGGTCTATATCTCCCATCCTCACAGTTCATTGAAAAATATTGAGACCTAGCCAACTAACACAAATATAATTGCAGCCTAAAGAAATATCTCCTCTGTTCCTTCAGTTATTTAAAATACTTTCTCAGATTAATTCAGCTCAAGCATTCTTTTCTTCTGTGAGTCTAATGACTTTCCTACCAAGTCACCCATAACTACTAGGAATAATTGCACACATAACAGCATTCATACTTGTAATCATGATGAAACAAGCTTTTCTTTCTTGCTGTTTGGTAATGATTGTATCAAATGCTTGGGTTTTCTCTCTCACTGTATACATATCACACACATTCAAAATTTTTATGATCCTCTCTCTTTCCCAGTCGTAATGCAGGTTGCACAGATTTTCCCCAGAGGCACTCATTGTGGCTCTTAAATGGGCTGTCATTTGCTAATATTAGATACCAACAGCTGCTGGAAACTTTTAGCAGGAATATTTTTTCTTTCACCTTGTGTTTGCAAAGAGACAGTGCTCCTTATTAAAAAATTACCAGGAAGGCAGCTATTGTTTTATTGGTAATGGAGATGACAGTAGTCCAGGCACTGCTTCCTCTGATGGCGTGTCTGTACCTTGTGAAATAATTCAGCAGCTATCTTGAAAGCTACCACTGCAATGAAGGTCAGCTGGAGCTTGTAATGATTCCCTGCTAGCTCCCTCCCTTCAGAGTAGAAAAAGTTTTTGGGAAAATGTTTTCCTGGGAGATTATCCTGAGACATCTGAGCAATGAACTTTCTTGGATGTACTTACTGAGTTTCAAAGCATTTTGTTAGGACATTGCCAAGTCATGGACATATCCATCAAAAATGAAAAGGATAAGAGTAATCCCTGGCATCATGACTCCTGGTAGCCAAAGCACACAAAACAGATGAATTTTGCTAAGGACACATGGAGTTCAATGTTCTCTATTTGACTCTGAAGACTGTGAATGGTTCTCACATGATATTACCTGGTGCTTTTCTTGTAGACTCTGAACAGTTGCCAGGGATTGGCCATAATCCCTGGAGGAAGCCATGGGGAGCTTCTCATGAACCCAAGCCAACTCCTCATCAACATCTCGGAAGAACTGGTACTCAAGTCTGCTTGCCTCCAGACTTGCACGTCTCTCGTGCAGAGGATCACGGAGTCTTTTGTATCTGTGGGTTTTAAAGATAATCTGATGAGGACCTCCGATTCGTACAGATTGGTGTAGAGAAGGAAAGAAAAAAGAATATTCAGGGAAGAAAAGGTGGATAGAAGCAGGAAAAAGATGGTAGGAGACAGACCAAGCATTCACACACCTCTGTACCAGCTGATCCACCCTCTCTTCTAGTTCATCAGCAAGAAAGTGTTTCTCCTTCTGGAACTGCTGAACTGTGACCACAAGCTCTTGCAGCCGGTCCCTGTGACCATCAAAATCTTCCTCCAATTCCTCTTGTTTTTTCAGGTGACTGTTCAAGACCACCAGATCATTGTTACTGTGTGGTGCTTTCAGCTCATTTTCCACACCTTCCAACCATTTTTCTGTGTCTTCTACACTTCGCTGAAAATGAAGACCCTGAGAATAAGCAAGAAGAAAAGATCATTTAAACCTTTAGGACAGACAATATGATGTAAAAATCTTGGTCACTTTCAGAAAGAATTACACACAAACATGGAGCAACTTCCCAGTGCTCAGTGAATTCTGCTCAGATATGATCATCTTCAAAAGGAAGAAGAGAATTCAGTAATGGTGGAGACAAGAACAGATGCAGAAAACATTAATAGCTTATCTTACTTGTGCTGCACAAATGCAGATCATGGACACAGTACCTTAAAAGAAAGCCATTTGAAAGGAGGGCTCTATCTGTCCTAGTTACAGTGGCCAGGACCAATTTATCACTGTGTGGGTGTAACCAAAACTGTGTATTCTGCACCCTCTGTGTCATTTCTCATGAACTGTTAATAATGGATTGTTTGCAGCAGCTGCTCAGGGCACATCTGACACCTCAGGTTACAAGCTCAGTGTTAAAAACTCCTGTGAAATAGGGAAGTGTTCCTGTCTTCACAACAATGACTCAGGTGTGATAACTCCCCTCCAGGGACTCATTAACACCTTCACACTCAGCCTGAGGGGTCATGTCTGCTAATGGGCCATCAAGGATTCAAAAAATATCCCACGACTCACAGAGTAAATAATCCATTGTGAAATTTCTCGCTCTGGAGGAGATACTGGGCATTTCCACTTGAACCTAAGCATATATAATCTTGGGGTTTTGGGACTTCCTGTACCACTCGTCAGATCCAGAAGAGAACCTCAACAGGACTGCGACTGCCACTCTCAACAAGACTGTGACCATCATCCTCACCAACAGGTTTTCCTTTCCTTTTACTTTGCACTCAGGGGGACCAAGTAGCACTCAGCACAGGGGCTGACAGACACCATTCTGTTTGTGCCCCAGGGTGCTGGGTTATACCTCTGTTTTTGTGGGTTAAACCCAATTTTTCTTTGTAACATTGTATTTATTGCAATCTTTTTAGTAAATTGTAACTTTGACTTATAATCTCTTCTGAGCTGGGTTCATTTCTCCTGTTGGTTTGCCTTTAAACCAGCACAATAACCACAGATTGTCTGAGAGCCCATGCATAACTCACAGTCATGAGAATTCATGTGCTTGGAGCTAGAAGAATGAAAAGCAGCTGTGGGCTTCTTTCTCAGCGTACTGGAGAAAAGATGCCCTTGTGACAGATGCAGAGAGCTGACACATATTAGTAAACATAGTTTTCCTCCATATCCCTCTCTGGAATCCAGACCTAAACCCACCAGCAGAAAGCAGAAAAGACCCCAGCCTACAAATCCTTTTCCCTCCATAGGTATCTCCAATTCTCCTGCCAATTCCATTCAGTCAGTTCACACTTAGTAGTTTCTTTGCACTCATAGTCTGGAGGAGTCATGTTTGACTGTATCAAATGACACACTTGCAGATGAGATATGTAGCAAGGCAGCCATGCTCTGGAAATGACATCAAGATCCAGCCACTGGCATGTTGCATTACCTTGTAAGCATCCTGCAGTTTGGTCCATTTATCCTGGCAACTTTCTAGCAGTTCCTCCCATAGCTCTTCCATTTCTTGCAGTCTGGACTGAATGGCTTCTGAGGCATAGTGCCTTTCATGGAACATCTTTTCTCCTTCCTGTAGCAGAAAGAACAGGCAAAGTTTTCTTCCTTTGTTGAATGCACCAGAATATATCACTTTTGCCTCCACAAACAAAGTCAGCTGTCACTGCTATGTAAAGGGCCAGCTGCAACTGTCACTTCCTGGTATAGAGGTTATAGAGACAGAGAGAAAACTAATAAAGGCAAAAGAATTACTGAAACTAGCGCAGAGACTGCAGAGCAAGGTAAGCAAAAGGTACAGCAAGACAAAGTCATGTTCTAAAGAGCAATTACTGAAGTTATTTCCAATGAGAAAGTCATGGCATCAAGAAATAATCTGGGAGAGGTTGTGCAAAGTCTTTAAAAACAGAAGAAGTTTTGTAACTCCACCCTTTAACCCCCTCAGTTTTGTCTGCACAGAGAGGGGTTAAAATATTTTAAAAAACTCGACAACAAAACAAAGGGGATGTATTTCTAAGATACTGACTGTAGGTGAACATGTAGGAGGGAATCTACCTTTAATGCTTAGTAATCTATTGCAAAATACAGCTAGTAAGCACTGTGCTGAAAATAGTTAATAAACATGTAACAGTCTGTCCTTCCAAATTTATCATCTGATCACAGCTTCTGCCAAGTATCTGACAAAGCCCGTCAAGCCTCCTTCTTATCTCGCCTACTAGTATGTCTCTGCAAAAGAAGCTCTTCAAAACTCTTCTATGTCCTTTTTGTTGGATACATCTTATATGACTTGTTAAAGTTATGCATCCAATCAGCTAGGTTCTCTGCTGGAGAGAAACAAATATACATCTAATGTGGCACCCACCCCAGAGAGATGTCCCTAAAGGCAGTGGATTGAATCTTTTTTTGAAAGTACATATCTGTTTCCTTTATATGCACATTTAATATAGATAGCAAGCTAACACTGGATAATAAGAGAGAGTGGGAAGAAACTAAAGGACACAGAAAATTCTGGATGAATTAAAAGAATAAACTTCCCAGTCCCCTCAGAGAGAACATGAACGATGTCAGTGAGGGGATAGCAATTCTTCCTCACTTTATTTGAGATCACTCTAACTGCAAAGTCTTTTGTCCCAGTTGCCCACCCTTGCCATCAACCCCACTTCTCTCACAGATTTGATGGAGTCCAGACGATTTCTATTGGCCATGATCTCTGCTTGGAAAGTCTGATGCTTCTGCAGTTTGGTCTGCAGATTGCTTGGATCCTTCCAGCTATCGTCCTGGGCAATGCTATTCTTCTCATTGATCCAGGCAGCCACCTTTGGGGAGGAGAGAACAGAAGTAACCAAAATTTTCAGTGTTTCTTCAGGTCCAGTCTGCCAGACTCTCCTCTTATATGTATAATACAGGGAACCAGTGACTGGGGACTCAAATGAGTTGTCCTTCTGAGGTTCTGCTTCCTAAGCTCCTCTTGTCCTTCATACAGTCACCCCTGTATATCTGCTTACCAGCCCTGTTACCTGGAAAGGGGGCTGTTTCCATCCCACAGGCCCCACGCAGTGAGAAAATGCATGGGCACCTGTGTGCATGCAGGAGAACAGACAACGATCTCCCTATTTCTAACCCATTGTCAGTACCTCTAAAGAAAATAAGTAGTTTATCCCTTCTCATGAGTTTTTGGTGGTATATTCCCTTTTAATGCTTTTATTTCTTCTGCATTTTGCTGATGTTCAATGTACAGTAGATGTTTCATCTGACGACTAGAGGGAAGATGAAAAAATATACCTTTATTCTTATCCTCATTTTTCCAATATTATCTCATTGCAGACCCAGTTCCTTGATTTTTCTCACAGTAAATCTATCCAGGGATTCAGATCTATGCAGCACAGTATGCTTTAAGAAACCAGAATACCATGAATCCTGTGTAATTTTACCTCAAAGGAATTCTTCAGGAATTTCTGCAGAAGCTTTGATTCTTCTAGCAAATGTCTGCGAGCAGCAGCATTTTCCAGCAGTCTCTCTTTTCTGAGATGAAGACAGATGTGTGAAGTAAAAGACACAGATGGAATTAGACACGATAAGGGTTTTCAAATTTCACCTCTAAAACACATGATTTAACCCTCCATTCTCTAGGAAATGGCCATAAAATATTGACTTCCTTGATCTGGACTGTCAGAGAAGATGCTCAGGACACTATAGGAAGGACTGCTAGCAGGTAGATGTATTTAAACTACATGCAAATTCTGTATGTATCATACCTGCCTCTAGTAATAACTGTTATTGCCTTTCAGAGTTCAAGAGAACATAAACTCAGCATGTTTCTTTTGTGGAAATCCTGTAAGTATCATGGTATTTGTCACAGACAAACCACAGCTATGCCATCATTTAATATTTTACCAGTTTTGGACCAGCAGCACTTTATTCATGTTAACGCAGGCTTGGATACTAATAAATCACAGCAAATTAGATCATGTTAATAAATTTGTATGTTTACTTTAATCATAAGGGATCTCCAATCTCTTTTCATAACTTTTACATATATCTTTTCATCGACTGTAGCAGTGATGAAAATGGCTTTTACTGTCAGCATTTATGTAAGAAACAGTATGCAATGTGCTAGAAGAAATAAACTAATTCACATGAAAGGGAAAGATCTGATCAGAAAATTTACAAATGCCCTAATGGATAATTTGAGCAGGGCTTTAAGATGAACTCTATTAGAATAGTGAAAAAGCAGTTGTCTAGCTAATGACCTTTCCTGATGGTATTTAATGATAAGTATTTAATAGCACAGCAGGCCTCAGTCTTTTGTTTGCAGTGCTGTCCCTAAGTCCAGGCCAGAACACAGAATTACACAAAAACTGCCTTTTTCTGTGTCCTGCTTGCCCTCCACTTAACTGCATTTTGGATACCTTCTAATGAAATCCGGATAAGGCTCAGGCCAATTTGGGAAGACCACAGTGCAAAGCACAAAGCTGAGCAAATGCAAATCCGTTTGTGTTCTCTTAAATAATTTAAAGATATTAATCAACATGGGAAGGGTCTCATTACAGAACTGATAGGTGGCTGATATGGGAAGGGTTTGACTTCACCTCCTCAGAACGGCCTGGCATCTGTTGGTGATACTGTCCGAGTCATAATGTTTGTTCTGTGTTAGCTGCTGAGCAAATGAAGTCATCTCATCAATTTTCTCCATCTGAACTTCCAGGGCTTTTTCAAACTGTGTGTGTTTCTGCTGTAGGCTCTCCACACTAGACACTGAGTCCTGGATAGAAGTCAACAAAGAGTATCTGCTTTCAGTCTGAGTTTTTGCATCCACAACACTGATAATCCAGAAGCTAAATGGCATTTACCCCATGTTTGCAAGATAGCTGTCAAGAAAATTTATTGTTCTTTGCAATCTATTGGCATTGAATCTGACACTTTGGGCCTAAATAATGTTCTATGCAAGGCCTGAGGCCATTATTTCAGGGTCAAAACTGAAGTAGCTGCTTCAGCTAGTGCACGAGATGCTCAGCTTCTCGTGCATATTGTTGTGCTGCACAGAATGCATAACTTTTCGAGAATTAAAACATCAGAGCCTAATTGTAAATCAATCTTAAGACAGATGCTATGCTGAAAGCAAATGAGGGATGCCAATCTGAACTCACAGTTAAGTGAATAAATATGCCACAGAAAGGGGTTAAAATTAGAACCTGAGTTTCAACTCATGAAATTCAGAAGAGCTCAGATCCAGATTTGAATTTCAGGACTGAGTCTGACATTGCAGTTAATCTGGAGAGAAACACAGAATTTGGCTTCTTGCAACGTTTGTGAATCCCAAACTTAATGACTCAGAGGTCTCTTTTCAGCACCCCTCTGCACTTTTACTTATAGAATCACTGGTGTCAGAATGTTGTTACTGTGATAAACTCTGCTTCCCCACTATTCTAAAAGAAGCAATAAAACTCAAATCACTCAGAAAAAATTTAAACTTCTGAGTGCTGACATTAGTCATTGGATTGAAAATTACAGAGCATTTTCTGTATATTGCTGAGCTAAATCTGATTGGGTGACTCCTTCTAAGTCTCATATACTGTAATGAAGGGACTGTAAATGCATGCCTCCATGCTGAGAATTACAGAGGCAGACACCAGCCATTAGCATTTTATGGTTTTCATACTATTTGTACTCATTGTGTCTACGCTGAACTCTGAGATGTCATTGTAGTTCCTGCAGAGACAGCTAATTGGGTAGCACTACCCAAGGTGCAGGCTCAGTTAAGTATCAGAATGTATATCTAGCACCTTGCACAGCTCTTGCAACCCTTGCATAAGTCTGTGGTTTCAGCTATTGCAGTATTACTGATACCTGTGGTAGGTAATTTAAAGCTAAACTGGGTATGTCATCAGCGACAGCAGTGATGACTTGCACATTGCTGGCAAACGTATTTGGGTCAGATATGACAAGGCTGGGCTGAATGGGGCATTGAGCAACCTGGTCTAGTGGGAGGTGTCCCCACCCATGGCAGGGGGTGTTTGAACTAGGTGACCTTTTAGGTCCCTTCCAACCCAAACCATTCTATGACTCTATGCGGTCTCATTTTCCTGCAATAATCAGAGTAGCTGGATTGTTTCATTACTCTTGGGGCTGAGAATCAAGGCAAGAAATATGACCCTAGACTGCTGACAAGTCAGAACAGTAACTTGAGAAGGAGAAAGACCACGGGAAGGTTCAGAGAACGTCATCATACTTCACAGTCCCCTTTCCTCCAGACTGATTGCAGAGAAAATTGTAATTTCTCAGAGAACATACCCCTAAGTCCTCATTAGCTAGGAAAGCTTCTTTGCTGCTGAGCCAACTCTCAATCTGTTCTACGTAGCCATAGAATTTCTGTATAGGGAAAAAAACAGTCATAAACAAAACAAAAAGCTGTAAAGCAGAGGCTAACCTGACTTTGAGGAGTACACTGAAAAAAACAAATTTTCACGGCTATTAAAAAAATTAACTGCATGCTACTGGATGGCAAGAAGCATTGGATGCTAGAAAAACACATGTAACAATTATTATTGTGATGTTCTCCTTAATAATAGGATTATTTCTTTTTGTCTAAGACCTAGGAAACAATACAAGTACTTCTAGCTTGTTTGTTAATGGTGTAGAGAATGCTGTGTAAGTAACTGGCCAATAAAACATGAGTAATATGGCCTGAAATAAGTAGAATGTAATACATAAAGAAGCATTAAAGCAGCCCCTACCATATGATTTAAGTTCTCATAAATATGAAGATTTTGGCACTAGTAGCCCAGTTCTTATTTAAAGTATTTGACATTCTCCATTGTAAAATCCTAGTTTGAGCAAAGTGAGATGACTGTTACAGGGAAGTATTTCGGAAAAACTACAGCCAAAACACTTTTTTCCTTAGGAAAAAAAAATGGCTAGGGGAAAATTAATTATTCTGTTAATGCTAAAATTTTCTTCAGATATTTTTTAATACATGTCTGTCTCCATGGTTTTTTTAGGTTATAGAATTTTGTATAGTAGTGATCTTGTATTTTAAGTATGTGTCTTTTTCCAGCTCTATGAGAGTCTGAGCACATTTTGCTAAGTTTTATAGACTTTGAAAAACACATGAGCACATATTTCACAGAATCGTCTATGATTTGTAACTTAAAGTCCTGTCACCACTGAATGTGCGTGGCCCTCAGCATGTCTTCTGGCAACCAGTGAAATATACATTAAACACTAGGTATTATCAGTATATCTTTCATTATACCATCTCATAAATTTGCTGTTTTTATCAAGGAAAACTGTCAGTGGCATGTGCATTGTCTCTTGAATGTCTTTTTACTCACCTGTAAATCTTGTGCCTGAAACAATTTTATATATTGCTCTTTCCATGCTTGGATCAATTCAGACCAGGCTTGCTGGAGTCTGGAGAGGGACTGGTGAATCTCAGGGGTTGCATAGTGACCAGAATTGGCAAGTTCTTTACCATAGTCACTGAGAGAGTTGAATCTTTCCACTCGTGCTTCAATCTCCTCCTAAAATATATTACTAAGGTTGATGTGAAGGGTTTATGAAAAGCCAGTTATTCAGAGTACAAGCCTTAAGGGGAAGAACATAGGCTGTAACTTTTTGGCACTAATATTTGTATGGAAAATCATTCATCTTAGAGCTATGTTACTGGAAGAGCATAGAATTGACTAAGAGAAAACAAGTGTAGACAAAAAATGACTTTATTGCTCTAGGAACAACTGCTCTACAAATGAAAAGTTGGATTAAAATAGTAACAGATTAGAAAATGCTAAGATATAAATGAGCACAAATTTGAACACCCACAATACTGTACCCCCTACCTCCAGTATTACTGGTGGTTCTTACAAGAAACAGTGCCTAGAATTTTTCATCTCCTGACAAATAAGTTGGTGTCAGATTTTTACATTAAAGACACGGTTTACTTTATTTTGTGGTGTTAAAATGAAATACATTTAACATTCACACATGCTGTGAGGAATGAGTTATATCATATACTGAAGCCTCAAGGTGAAAGCATAACAAGGAACTATGACCCTGCAAACTGAATGTGGAATTTCTAATGTATGCAATTTGAAAATCAAAATAACCATGCACTGAAATAACACCATGTATGAACTCATAAACTACCTTAAACAGTATGGCATGTACCATTAAATTTCTGAAATTAAAACTGCTGCTTTTAGGAATTTTTGTGGTGGTGTTGCCTAATCATAACACAGCTCTTAAATAGCAATTCGATTTTTTTTAGATTCACCCTAGCATCTTGTGTTCAACTCTAGTCCCTCCTAAAGACTTTGGTTTGAGCCACTAACCTGAATGAAAGGAACCTTCCATTTTCCTTGTCCTGTCTGCAATTTTAGTTTAGTCAACATGAGGACATAATGACTGGATTCCTCCTTTTCTGTGTGACTGTCACCTTAGAGTCATTTGGGCTCCTTTATTAATGGATAATAAAGACTTAAATCTTACTATCATTGAAATTTGGAGGGCACTGCGTCAGTGGTTTCAGATATTTTTAGTGTGACAAAAACATTGTTAAGTCTGTGATATGAGAAAGAATTGTTAAAATGGATGACAGAAAAAAGGAGGGAATTTTAGGTACTCTGTACTAAATTCAGGTTTAGAAAATTAATTGGAATCTACAAACTATTTGTGCTAATAATGGGACCCACAAAGCACTGGATATTAGTCACAATTCTGGGAACAACATTTTTAGAAAATGTGATGTAATTGCAAAGATAGTGTAACAAAACAGCTGAAAGATAGCTATGATGCTTGGGAAAAAGTAAAATATTGGGGTTTTTTTACCCTAAGGTTAATTAACAATATCATTCCTTTAAGAGAAGAAACAAAAAATATGAGCCAAATTAACAACAAAAAGACTGTGTGGTAATTAGTACTAGGATATGAAGTGTTTCAGAACTGAATGTGTAGCACTATTCGATGGTAATTTACTGCCCTGTGTGAAACAAACTGCTGTTTTTATTTTCTTCTCAGGCAAAAGGAGTTTGCATGAAAAAAATCTAACTCAAAGCTAGAATTAACTGGCATTAACTGTTTTGTCAATCTGAATAAAGAGATCAGCAGCAAGCATGGTTTGATACTGAACCTGTTTTTTACCTACAGGCTTGGACAGCAGTACAGGTGAGAGCTAATGGGCCTTTCTGAGCATTTTTGCAAAGACACAGGCTGTCAAACAGCCCATGAGACAGAGCTCTGTCAATACGTATGTGACTTCTAGCCCTAACCTGGTATTGAAACAGTTTTTTCACCATGTTATTGACAGATGCAGGCAGCAAAATTCTGCTGTGCCTGCAGCAAATAATTCCCATGGGAATGATTCCCAGTATGCTGAATTGGAAGCAGTGATGTTGCTTACCTTTCTCTCCTGATGCTCCTCAATCATACTTTCAGCTTCATTTGCGCTTTTAGGAAGGCCCCCTGCTTCCATTAAACTTACGACGTGTTGAGTCCAGTCTAGTATCTCCTTCATCTCCAAGTTGAACTTCTGCAACTGGTATGAGGCTGCCAGCTTCTCCTTCCTGCCACACAGTGTGCAATTCAGCATTATCTGACACAGAATTGCCCACTTGACTCTCCCTCCCATTTGCAGAGGAAAGTATCTTGGGAGAAGCCAAACAAAATGAGTTCAAGCTTTCCCTTACAGTTCCCAACAGTCCTCACGTTAACCAAAATCACTGGAGATGCACACTGCCTAGGAGACAACATGCTTACTAATTTTTCTACATCAGTTTATTAGCACAAGAAAGGTAAAAAAGCCTTCATAACTGTTGCTTCCAGCAATGATTACAGATCAGGCAGGCCTAAGCCTTTCTTGCTTTGGAAAGATCTGAGAAAAAAAAAGTCTTCTAGAACTATCCAGAAATAAGTCTTTCACAAAGGTTTTATGATAGATATAATTTGATAGTCTGAAGGCTTCTTAGTAACATTATTTAAAGGGATAAACAACAAGCACATTGTATTAGTTTTCCCAAAGTCATATCAGGGGAACTTTTTGTGTACCAAATCACACTTGTTCCAATGCAGGTGTCTTAAACTTTGTAGAGAATGCTTAAAAACTTTTTAAAGGCCCTTGGTAAGTAGAGTTTAGACCCCAGAGAGCAGTTTTGTTCCTGCTGAGAGATATACAAACCACTCTAAGTCTTCACCTTTGTTTGGCCTGTCCCTGGAGTCGTAGCCAGTTGTTTTTCATCTCCTGTTGCTTCATAGTCAGTTTGTTATTTATGGATGGATTCCTTGTGGAAAGGCGGAAAGATTCCAATTCCAATGGCTGGGAAGAGATTTATAGTGGGGTGAATTTATGCCAAATGCTTATATTCATTCCTGAGTTGGTCTTTCAGGAAAAACAGTTCATTTTAAGATCCCAGTTTTCAAAAGCAGGTAATTAAATTACAATAACATATAAAGGGATATGTTATATGCAAAAACCTCATACATATGCATTTGTGAACAAACATCCATGTGAAGAGAGACATGTGTGCATCGCTTCACATGTACAGATGGTAATTTGCAATTAAAAAAATAGTTTGTCCATAGTTCTAGAATATGGACAAACATATAGGAAAATGAACTGCTAATTGTAACTTTTATTAGCGTAATCTAACTAAGCCTGACAAAATTTAACTAAGTCTAACAAAAGCCATGAAAGTATGGAACACACAGAAACAATTGGATTTGCTTTTCAGCAGAAGACCAAAAAATTATTTGTATCTATTTCAGCTTACAGCAGCATCAAACCACTATTTTCAGTGTAGGCTTCTAGTTGATGCTGTTTTCCTTCACACAGTCTGATAATCAGCAGTGAACACTCATCAACCCACGTTTAAAGTTGGCAACTTTCTTGCTAAATTCCATCAAAATTCCAAAAATGAAGAATTTTAATTATGCAGAAAGAAGAATATGCCAGATTGGTTTTAATAATCAAAAAGTACAAGTTATTATGCTTTGTATATGGTATTTGTGTCAGCATAGCAAAAAACCCAAACACAGACCCAAATGTAAGAACTGATATGCGTGCAGGTAAACCCAGATACCAAACCATGGCTAAGGTAGTATGGAAAAGTTTACTCTAAAGTCGGAAACCCTAAATTGGCTACTAAAATCACACAACTGGTGAAAGAGTAGCCAGGAAACCCCTCCTTGTGCTTTTATAACAAGTTCAAGGCTGTATTCTCCCCTGTGCCTTATGGTCTCCCTCTCCTCCAGAACAGACCTCAGGCATGTCTGTGAGAGCTTTTATTCTTCTTGCAGCAGGGGAGTTAACTTCTCAAAACAAGCAAAAAAAGGTAGTACTATTTAAGGGAAATAATTTTCTCCCACACCAGGCTTTTCCTAGGCCATATATACGGTGTGGTGTACAAAGGTACCACATATATTGTCACTATTTGTATACTATTGAGAAGAAAATGTTTGGAGAAAGTTTCCAAAAATATATCATACTAATCAATCTGAAGAGTCACAATGTATTTTTGCACCATATTTCCAAGAAGTAAGAATGAAATTTTTTACAGTATCCTCTTTACTTCCTCAATTCTTACCTCAATTTTGGACTTAATAACACTGATTTCTCTCTCCATTTCTTCATGTCTTCGAATCAGGTTTTCCACACTTTCCACATCTTTTCCATAATCCAGTGCTTGTATTAGTACACTCTGCAGGGGGCAGTAGGATGGGCAAAAGGTGAAGAAGACAAAAGGCAAAAGGATCTTATCTGAATTATTTCAAAGAGTTCCCTCCTTCACCTCTTTGCATTGCCATCTGAATGTTCTTAATGTCTTTTTAAATACTAATAAAGTACATTGCCTGATTTCCTTACAGAGATGAAACAAGAATCCACATCTCTTTGAACAGCTGTAATCCAGCTTAAGGTGCCTCTGGCCATTCACACGTGCAACAAGGACAGGCTTGCTTTCCTGCATTTCTCCATCTTCCTTTTTCCTTTTCTTTTCATATACCAAACCATAAAAATATTTCCCAATAAATTGTGGCACAAAAATTTTCAGGTATGTGTCATGAAGATATGAAAAATAAAATTGACCCTCAGGATCCTAACAGAAATTAAATCCCATAAAATGAAGAAATAAATTTGTAAAAGTGGTTATAAAAATTTTCAGCCAACAGCCTTGTAACCTTAAGTAGTACCACTTGACTATTGACTTATAAGTAAATAAATATAATTAGTTACATGAATAAAATAATTAGCTTTTATATAAGCGTTTTTTCTTTTAATATCAAAATTATAATCCAGGATAGGTATTTTTATCTCCATTTTCTGAATGAATAAGATTTGACACAACTTCTCAATGTTGCATATTTAATACGTCTTCATTGCACAGCAGGGAGAGAGAGGCAAATTAGTGTTGAATGAACTGGCTTTCAATTTGGAACACTAGAAATTGTTGTATTCAAACTAATTAGGTAATTCAGAAAAAGCTCTATGATAGCTAACTGGCTTTTGGCATGCAGAACCAGCTTGGCTCAGCATTGTCAGGAGGAGATGCACACCTGTGCCAGTAACACAGCAAAAAATAGACACCAGTCCCTTAGTTTCCAATATTTGTATCCTGCTTACTGCATCTTGCTGTGTTCCTTTCTTGTGAGAGAATTCACTGGACAACATGAAGATGTTTACAAACATAAGGATGCTGTTACTTAATTACTTGTCTAATCCTCCTTACAGTTAGTGGAAAGGAGTCATTGCTGGAGGATGATTTATCTCATCTGGGAGTTCTTGAAAAACATTTGAAAGACAAGACTGTCATTGGCCAGGAGGGCCAACCGTGTCCTGGGGGGCATCAGGCACAGCATCACCAGCTGGTCGAGGGAGGGGATTGTCCTGCTCTGCTCTGCACTGGGGTGGCCTCACCTGGAATATTATGTGCAGTTTTGGGTGCCACAGTATAAGAAAGATATAAAGCTCTTAGAGAGTGGCCAAAGCAGAGCAATGAAGATGGTGAAAGGCCTTGAGGGGAAGTGTATGAGAAGTGGCTGAGGTCACTTGGTCTGTTCAGCCTGGAGAAGAGGAGACTGAGGGGAAACCTCATTGCCATCTACAACTTCCTCACAAGGGGAAGAGGAGGGGCAGACTCTAATTTCTTATCCGTGATGACCAGTGACAGGACCCATGGGAATGACCTGAAGTTGTTTTTAGGTTTGATACTAGAAAAATGTTCTTCCCCCAGCGAGTGGTTGGGCACTGGAACAGGCTCCCCAGGGAAGTGGCCACAGGACCAAGCCTGCCAGAGATTCAAGAAGCATTTGAAAAATACCTTCAGGCTCATGGTATGACTCTTGGGGATGGTCTTGTGTAGGGTTAAGAGTTCAGCTCAATGATACTTGTGGGTCCCTTCCAATTCAGTACATTCTGTTATCCTCAAGAGGACATCTAAAATAGGTCAGATGTACTGAGCTCTAGAAGTACCTGCTTCTTTCTACCGACTGTGTAAGAAACCACAGATGACAACTTTGGATACAGTGAATAATCTTGTAATAATAAAAGCAGTATTTAATAGGCAATACCATTTGACTAAAGACCATTAATTAGAATCACAGAATAATTTAGGTTGGAAGGGACCTCTGAATATCATCTAGTCTCACCTTTGCCCAAAGTGAGGTCACCTTAGAGCAGATTGGTCAGGGTCCAATCTAGTTAGATTTGAATGTTTCCAAGGACAGTCTCTTTGGGTAACCTGTTCCAGTGTTTGATCACTCTCATTGCGATTTTCTTTCACTTTACACCTATTTTGAACTTTTCTTGTTATTACTTGTAATCTCTGACTTCCACTATGAACCTCCAAGAAGACTCCAGCTTCTCATTAGATAAAGAGAGCATCCCTTTTTATTGCAGACTCTAATCTGTGATATCTCACAATACATTTCAATTGTACCTGTTTTAAGCATAAATGCCTTAGAGTTGGTAGTCAGCAGTGTAATGATATTTCAGCCTTCCTACAAACTTTAAACACAGACAGCTATCAAGGATCACTGTTGAATACTCAGCAGTTCTCTTAGCAATCATCATGTCCGTGTTTATTGCTGTAGGCAAAGCAGAGCATTTTTCCATTTCAAATAATAAAATTTGAAAACTCACCTTCTCTGTAATTCTTTCCGTGATGTCATCTATTTCTCTAATTAAGGCATGAATCTCTAAGGCTCCCTCTAACTTCTTCCTGTATGCATTCAGGTTACCATGGAAACTGTTCCACCTTTTATTGAAAATAATATTTTTGAGATGTATTTAATAAAGATTTCCACAACTGAGTTTCATGATGCTCATATTTAAGCAAAAAGACAGGATTTCTGAACTATCTTTTGCACTGATCCCCAATTCCCCATAATAGGGGGCACATCACAGAGATAAAGCATTACTGTGAGAAAACTATGTGGTTGTTTTTATACAGTGTTTTCAGGATGCCATGGGGGCTAAAAGCTAAAAAGTACTGATGCAATTTTCTTACACTCTCAATAACTTTGCAAACCATGTCTTCATGCTTTTGTTTCTGAGATAGTGGACTGTGAAGCAGCAAAAGCAATAGGAAATTCACCAGGACAACTATGTGAATAGATGGAAGTGTTGTAGCTTCCTGAATCTACTGTGTGAACTGTTGTGAAGCAACATATTTGCCTGCAAGGCTAGAAACATGACTTTGGCTCTGCTGGATTAAAAATCCTTCTAGCTAACTGTTCTGAGTCTCAAAAGATAACTCCAGTGTCTGATGTTTGGTAGTCATGATATCAAAGAAGAAAACATATGTTCCGATTCCTCCATTTATCCCAGCCAAAGACACCTTCTTGCTTTTGCTTTACACAGAAGATTTAAGATCATACTCACTTCTCATTGAGCTGCTTTCGTCGCTCATATATTGTCTTTGTCTCTTCCTTGTTCTGTCTCTCTAGTCTCATGGCCAGGGCATTGATAGCCCTGATGTGAGCATCGTCCACTGTTGACTCCTGTAAAGTGAGAAAAGGAACAAAGGCATGAATGGGGAGCTCAGGGTTTTCTCCCAGGTGTCAGACATATCTACACAGTTACTTTGCACAGAAGAGGATTGTCTCCTTCTGCTATATAGCAACAAAAATAGAAGATGGGGGCTGCCACAACAGGAACTGGCAACAAGATAACAGGCAAATGAAGGAAAAAAGAATATCAGGAGAAAACATTAGAGTAAACCTCTCTGACAAAGTCCTAACACACCTCTTTCCAGACCTTCCTCACAATTTCCAGACTGGTAAATCAGCACAGTAATGTTTCCTGCATGACACACAGGCCTGATAGTTCACAGCTGTAGCAGTTCACACAGAGAACAGGACGTTCCTACAAATGTATCCCCTCAATGTTATGGCCTCACAACTCTTGTGACAGGAGCTGAAGAACACCACAAGGAGGCCCTTTGTGTGGCAGGGCCTGTTCCTCAAGTTTGGTACCCAAGTTAGCATGTTCAGTGAGGACCAGAGAGGCAGCTGGCATGCCTCAGCACCACAAGAGGGTCAGAGATCCTCCAGAGAGAACCACCACAGAGAGGTGAAGTGTGCAGCCATCTTGTCACATGGCTGCTATCCAAAATGTAAACCATCGATTTATTTTACTAAATGTCTGATTATTAATGTTATGATTCATGACTAACCACATGTGCTATATAAACAAAAGCCCCCAAGTTTACATGCTTCATTTGTATGAAGGAATATGAGAAACCTGACTGTTCCTCATCAGGAGGAGAAGGAAGAAATAAAGGATGGAAATAGAGAAAGTAGTCTTTGCAGGCTTGATTCATAGGAGATCTATATCAGACTTCAGATTCATACAAACATGGGTGAAACAACCATTTCTAAACCACTTTTGGGTGGAAATCACTGACTTTGCAGACTGCATGAACCAAACAAAGACCAGCTCAAATTCAGGCTCAAAGAACAAGTTTTCCAGCTATTTAATGCATTCCAAAATTTTAGGTTGCATCATGAGTGCCTGACAGCTCTGTTTAGACAACTTCAAAGCAGAAGGCACAATGAGTGAAAATTCTATCCTTTTTAGTGGCTTTTGAGGTCATAATGATTCCCATCACCCTGATCTTTCACCTTCTCAGCATACTGTGACTGTATTTGCTACCAAACCTGAAAAGTTAACCACTGCTTGCAGTCACACAAGAAATGTACAGTGAAAACACCTCTTACCCCTGATGTAGCTCCACGGAACTCATTCAACTTTTTCTTGAGTTGCAGGCAGTGTTCATAGTCATTTCCCACATCACCTACATTAATCATGACTTCCTGGGGAAATAAGCAGCAAACAGACAAATATTTAGGTTAAGATTACAAGAACACAGCAACTCCCAGTGCTTATGCTAATGCAATAAATTATGTGATTTGTCTATAAATCCCCAGCCTACAGCTTCTATAGTAGTCTCTTCTGATCTTTAGATAATTATGAGACTTAGTCCCAGCTCTCTCTTCAGTCTATTACTGATTATGGAAGCTCCCTCTGAATGAAAATGATTCTTTCTTCACTCTTACAGAGAGAAACTTTCACATTTGATATATAAAGAGAATGCAAGCCAGTTGCCAAATGCTTCAAGTCTCTTCCATTCTAATCTGCTTTATCTGTCTCAATAGAGACACAGAAGGTGGTCACCAATAATCACAAACTCTTCATGTTCACATTTTACATGAAACCATGTGCTAACACTGTCCAGCTGAAGCTGGTATGGACTCCAGGAGATTTTTAGAATTTGTTGAATCATTCCTTTCATATTTGTTGTAGAATATCTCATGATACTTCCAGACAAAATTCATTAAAAATATCCTGGGAGATGACACGTTTATCAGAATTTCATTGCTAGATGGCAAGTCTTTAGTGTGTTGCTTGGCTAAATCCTAAAACCCATTTACCTTCTCCCTGATCCAAGCTTCCACTTGGTCCACCTTCTGGAGAAATTCTAGGAAGTCACGACTGTCCTCCAGCATCTTTCCACGAGCAGCAACAGCTCTCTTCAACTTCTCCCAATGCTCCTGAAGCAAGCGGACTTGGCGACGGATCTCTCCTGATTTTGGGTGGCCTTTTGATATCAGGGCTTCTCCTTTCTTCACATTCAGAAAAAGAAATTAGAAATTAAGATTGCCACTAATTTTTAAGGGGCTTATCATGGTACATGACCTTTCTAGAAGGATTATCTCATTTTCCTAACCTGGACTGCACAACAGATTACTTATATAAATTCTTACGACCCAAATGATACAGCTCAGCTGGAAACCTTTTAAATCTGGAGGGAATCTAGAGTCATAGAACACTAGGATTCGAATATTCCCCTGCCAAGAATGACATTTATGGAGTGGGAGCACCAAGAGACATTTTACAGATGACTGCACCTTTCAGCCATATGATTCATCCAGTTTCAACAAGAATACTCACAAATTGGGCATGAAATCCTACTTTCCTTTTGGAGGAGTAATTCCCCCCTGGAAAGGAAGAAGTCTGATATTTTAAGATCTATAAGGAAATCTATTCAAACTATAAGGAAAGATGGAAGCTCCCTTTACAGAGCAATTAACATATCTCCCTCTTGCAAATTAACAGCATTACATTTCCATGACATAACAATTGGGTTCTTGTCCCACAAGTAGGATAATTGATGCAGAAGTCATGACCTCTTCCTTTACATTTCATCTGTCTGTCCTTGTTTGGAGAAGCAACAATAATCTGTAAAAACACTACCAGAGTGACAGAGTTACCTTATTAACAGCTGTGATGATTTCTTCATTTGCTAAAATCTCTGCCTCAAAGACCTGATGTTTCTGCAGCAGCTTCAGTTTGTCCTGCAGATTGCTAGGATCTTGTATGGAAGGATCCTCTAACTTCTGCATGCGCTCACCGATCCAGTCTTCTGCCTGCAGCAGTGTGAGGTGTCCGAGTTAGCACGACAACTACATGAGATCCTGGGGCCTCCTCCCAGGACATATCATCATTCTATGCAAGTGTCTGTGCCTGTGCTAGGCACATTGAGCTGGGAGCTTGACAGCTGGGGTGGCTCTCCAGTTTCTGAACTATTCTACTTGATAGGAAATAAAAGTAGGGAGGAATGAAACTAATTTTTATCTGACCACAAGAGTAATGAAAAATTCCTTGAATACTCCAGATTTTATGACAAACCACAAACAGTTTATACAATCTTCTAGATTATATGCAAAGAATCCTTGAGCACATATTAAGCCTTGACATGGTAGACATTCAAAGAGATTGTGACTGCTGAGTCTTGGGATATAGGGCTTTGAGTTTCATCTTGTATCTCTGCCACTGACCTACCTTTAAGCTGGATTAAGATTCCTTAGAATTCTGTACCTCACCTATAAAACAACACTAACATTTTCTGATCTCAGTGATGTTGTGAGATCTAATTGGAAAATGCAAAGTAAATAAAGGCTTACTGATGAGGCCAAGCACTAGTTAGATTATTTGAAGGGACATACACCTCTAATTGCTTTTATACTTCATAAACTTCAAAATGGTCTGGTCAGAGTATCAGATTCAGATAAGTAGATCTGTGAGAGCTAACTAAACAAGGGTTATGTGTTTCTCTTAGGAAATTTTTTTAGGGGATTTAAATGAATACAGAATAAGATGGACAATGAAATTTTCTTTAAAATCTGCTCAACTTTAGCCCTTAGCACTGAAGGAACTATTTTCTATCCATCAAAACACTGAGAACTGAATGCTTGACATAATGTTGTAACTGATCCTGTTGCCCTCAGAGCACTGAAGTAATGTAACGTTTTGACAACATATGATCAGCGAATTGAAGGCAGCTTTATTAGTTTCAAACCATTTTGGCTGTCCTTGTGGAACTGTGTGCTACATGTACACAAGACTTGACAACTGGAGGATTTTCTCAGTTAACTAATGATTTGAAGCGTTGTTTCAGCTGCTGAAATTCTATAAACAAAAACAGAAATAGCTTTCACTAGCAGCATGCTCTCCAGAAACTGTTTCCCTCCAAAGCACAGTTAGAAACACAAAAAGGAACCTTATGTCAAAGTTGCCCAGGAAAGCACATTGTCATCTGCTGTTTTGATTTCTGACACCCTCCTCAATGGCCTTCTCCCAATACCTAGCCACGCATTAACTCTTCAATGTCAGTGACATGACTCTGCATTTGAATAGGAGAGGCTCATGCATAGAGTTTGAATGAGAAACAAAGTAATCCCCTGTATATGGCCACTTTACAGGTGCATTTTTCTTCTCCTTTCTAATTAGAAGCAATGACAGATTGAACATCTCCACTCTTAGTGGCTTGGTTTATTTTGAGGCTTACTTAAGATAGCTCTAGAAAGTGAGAGATCCTTCTCTTGGCCCCATATTCACATTTAGGTGTGAAGTAAAGCTGTCTGTTGTCCTATAATCTTTGTATGGAAAGATTTAATGGTTGTCTGGACAGGCATTTTTATTTTATCGAAGACAACAGCAAAAAAAGTGTTATGCTCAGTGCAGGGACATGAAACCAGTCTTATTTCTATGGGATTCATAAAGTGTGGGCACTATCAATTTAGAAAGCTACATTTTCAAAATATCAGTTACTGTAACCTCCTAAATACATACTTTTTTAATTACATAATTATAATACTTCAAATTACACTGATTTTTAATAAGAGAAATATTAAAAGCATATAAAGAGTTTTGCCTGTCCCAGACATCTAGAGATACCAACTAATTCTCTCACTCTTCTGAGATAAAGAAGTAAATGTTTTTTCATTCTCTTTAACAGAGTGGAAGGGAAAAGAAGGGCCCAGGCCACAATGCTTTCCACTGTGTATTCACCCTGTTTTGGAATATAGGAAACATATGTAGTAGCTTGCAATTTTCCTTTTAATTGCTTTATTTTAGCAGAGTTTTGATGAGTAAAGCAGCTGTAAGGGGCACAATGCCACAACAATAGTATAGTAACAGCAGTGGCATTGGAGCACCCTCTCGCATGAATGTGGGAGAGTCGCCATATCAGAGTAGATTACCCATCCACCTAATAATGTCTGCATGAGTGAGCACTTCATCCAGTAGAGGTAGGCACTTCCTCTGTCTGCCATCTCCATCCCAGTCTAAAACCCCCTTACCTCCTCCAAGTTCTGGTAGAAAAGTGCCAGAAGAAGGGCAGTGTGCAGCTTCTCTCTCCTGCTCTGGGATAGATCCTTGATCTGACGCTTCCTCTCATGAATGACATTCAGTTTGTGCTGAATCTTTCGCCCTTCCAGTCCATCCTTTTCGAGCCTGCTTGCCTGTTCTTGAAGAGACATCATCTGAGGAGGCAACAAATCTGAAATTACTTTTATGCTTCCAAGTGGTGTGAAAGAAACAAAATTCAAGACCCTTTCCATAGCTAAAAGATTTTCTTTTTTTCTGTAATGAACCAAGAATAGCAGGGACAAGTTAATCAGCATTTCTCCTCACCTTGCACTATGCCACACCTCTGACATTATTGTCATTGGTCTCTGGTGCATCCTGGCTACTTAAATGAATTGAAGCTGTAGCTCCAGGAGTCCCTATGCCACCGATCATCTGGTGCAAGGAATCATGGAGCAAGCAGGACATCCACGAGTGCTCAGGTTTTATTTCTTTGAGGAAATCAGGTGTTGGAAGGTAACTCTCAGAATGAGCAGTCTGTCTGGCAGGGAATTGCAAGAGTTGTTGGAGCTCATTCCTTCTGGGGAGCCTAGGCACAGCCTCAAGTTTAAGTTTAGCCCTAGTCTGAGTGAGAGCAGTGGCCATCCACCAGGCAGGTTCATTTACATGCAGGTGAACAATTCTGTATCTATTCCAAAGGTGTGGAGAGGCTAGACAGTTTGATACATCCATTGTATACCAAATGCATATTTAAATAATATGATCTACTGCATTTTACTTGCTTTAAAAGACACTATTTTTTAAATGAAAAAACCCAGAAACTTCTGACATCAATAACACAATATGGTCTGCTTTAAATATTTCTTCTTCTAAGTCCTGCTATTTAACATACTGAGTGGTTTGCCTATCTGCTGCAAGACAATACAGGCAGGACTTGGGCATGGAGTGTTTCAACACTTGTTCTCCAATGCTTTGCCTCTTATTTCCCCAGGCTTCCCCACCCACTTTCTCTTTGGTTCAAGCATATCAGGCACAACACACCTGTTGTGTTACCATATTTAAAAAAATACAACAATTTAAGAACAACAACAACAAGAACAATATATATATATATATATAAGACTCTAGCTCATGGGCTGGTAGAATATTTGTTGTTGATTTTTGTACCTTCTCATCCTGTGATGCCAGAAGCTTCTCAAAAGCCTCATGTTTCCTTATCTGTTGCTCTACTTCATCTACAGAGCTTCCAAGGTCACTGCTGTTCAAATAAATCTATAAAAAAATAAATTATTTTTCTCAGTGGAATAATTTTTACATAAACTTCATTCATAAATGGGAGAAGAGTTATTAACTCTGCTGTTGAGAGTACATTTGAGAGAGAGAAAAAGGAACAGGAGGCAACTGAAACTGGAAATTTCAGTTGGTCTTGAGTTGGTCTGTGGTCTTGAGCAAGAAAGAAGCATTAACAGGCCCAGCTGAAGAAAGTGACCTGTCACTGCTTATCATAATTACTAAGTCACAAGGCAGTGAATTCCAGAGGTCTATACCATCCTTGTAATCCCAAGCAAAATCACTCTCATGTCTGACAGTGTCCATGTGATTCCTTCTTAGAAGAGTTCCCAAAACAGAGACTTTTCAGCCTCCCCAGGCAATTTATTCCAGTGCTTCATTACCTTAACTTCATTACCTTGAATGAGCAGGATTTTACAAATATCTAGCCTGAAAATGTGTGGCTAACACTACACCTCATTATATACTGCCCTCTCCATCACACAAAAATGATCGTTCCTTTTACATTTGCTGTAGCCTTGTACACATTTGTAGACTTTTTTCATATTGGGATTTCTGTCTTCTCTAGGCTAAAACTACACTGATCTGATAATTACTCCACAACAGCTGTGTCTTCTTGATTCTGTTTATTCTTATTTCTCTCCTCTGTGTTTTCTCAATTTCTTCTTATTTTGAAACTTCATTGAGTAGTTGTTGATAAGCAGTAAGTCTGTCAGAGTGAAGGCTGTGAACACAGCAGAGCACTAATACGTGCCTTTCAAGTTGCAATCTTCAGCGTGTGCTTGTATATAGTGCTTATCTTTTATACAACACCATGAACTAAAGTTCACCTTGCAATCTACTATAAGCTTCCAGGAGCTTTTCAGAAGAACTGCTGTCAGACCAGTTTGTCCCCATCCTGTATTTAAGCAGCTGATTATTCCTGAAAATGTCATAGCTTACACCTGTACCAAGTGCATTGCATTTGTTATTTTTTTCAGGCTGTCTTTTCAACTCGTCTGCATTAATTTTATTTACTGTCTGTTCTGCCAGTCTCTGATGCAGAAAGACTTTAGTCTAAAATAACAAATGCAGTTTTAAGGAAACTGACCTCTGCACTATTTGCTTTTAATGCCATGAGAACGTTTTCCAAATAAACCAACTAATCTCTAAGGCACTGCAGTGTTTCCTGACTTTGTTCTGGTCTTAAGAAAACTGATTGCCCAGTTACTTCTGCCATGCATTCTGTTATATTCAGTTTTGCCAAATGCATAAGAATGAACAACATAGTTATCTATTATCAAGAAAAAAAACAATGCTTTTCTGCAGGCCGATAGGAATTTATTCTTTTCCAGTGGATTTTAGTGCCCGCAGTTTTTTTCTTATTCAATGATGAGACAACAGCAGGGCAAAAACCCCAGCACCAGTTAGAGACTCTAATGGGACATGAGCAAAAATTACACATGGACAAGGTTCACACTGGAGTGACTACAACTGGACAGACTTGGTGAAATCAGACTGCAGTGAGGGATTACATTTATCAGTGGTGTGGCATGTGTAATTCATTTTGTGAGCTCATGGAATTATAAATATTTGGACAAGGATGAGAATTTCCAACCAGTAACTCTACCTGGATAAAGTGCAAAAAGGGAGATGGAAGAAGAATTTGAGATCAGTGATACAGTGTGAAAGAATTAAGAGGCGGAAAAGAAAGAGAATAGAATCAGTGAAACAACACAACTGCTAATAGTCTCAGAAAAGGGCTGGTAAAAGACGTAGGTCAATCTGTACCTTAAAACCATAGATATGCACAGGAAAAATAACATCTGGAGAGATCTCTCTTGCTTTGCAAAACATCACAGTTCTGTAGCAGCCTTACAGGGTGTTTTTTATGAGAAGTAAAAGATACTCTTTGGCAACTACTTTAGAAAACCAGTCATGATGTTCATTATCTGCACAGAAGGATTGGATTACTATTTAACCCCACAGGGCATCTTCTGAAGGAAAGGTTTCCCAAGCATGAACACATGTGCAGGGTAATCCACACCTACTTGTCAGGATCTGAATGCATTAACAGGCTCTGGCGGTTCTGACTGTCCCCTGGGCAGACTCCCTGCTCCCGTCTGGGGGTGTCTCAGGCTCAGCCCTGGCCACCAGCCCTGCATGAGCTTCACTGAGGGGAGATCTGAGCCCTGCCCTGGTTCTCCTGGACAGACCCCACATTTCAGTCAGTACCTCACTTTGATGCCTTGATCTTCTGCTGGTTGATGGACTTCTTTACAGCTGCCACCACTCAGCCCTCCGTGGCAGCTGTGGATAAAAGCACTGGCAGCTGGACTTGGCCTGATGTTCTGGTCCATTGTTTTCTGAGTGAATGTTTTGCATATACAGAAAAACTCATGGAAGAATACAATGCCCAGACTGATGTTCAACCTTCTCTATATCAATCCATGCTAAGTATCAGAAGAAATGTAAATAAATCCCATCACAGTAATCACTGTCAAGAAGAGGGGAAGGCCACTCTACAACAGGCCTAGACTTATAGTAAATCTGGCCCATTAATCACCAGAATGCCTAAAGAAATACAGCAATGGCAATGCTATGCCTCTGTCTGTTAAATACAACCTCCATCAGAAGGCAGATACTCTGTCATTCAGACTTTAATCCTTTGATCTATCCTACTCATCAAGCATATGAAATTATCTATCATCTATCTATCTATCTATCTATCTATCTATCTATCTATCTATCTATCTTTTAAAGTGTCATTGGATTTTGTTAGTCCTTTTGAAGAAAGATCTCCACATTTGTGGGCTCCAGGTCTGTCCACTGTAATGCTTTATTAAACCACTTATAATTACCAGCTATATTTACACTGCTGTTACTAACATGGAAATAAAACTGTCAGCTGAATCTGACTCCCTGCTGTTTGGGGTACACGAACTTACAGCCACATGCTTATCTCTATTTTCATGTTTTAAACACTGCTTTAAAAATACTGTAGCTTCTTTACATATTTTATGGATTATCTACTATTTTTGGTCAAAGAAGATTTACCTTTAGGACTTTGATTTAGTAACTCTTAGCAATGAAATTGAGACCTGAGGAAATGGTCTGCTATTAGTTTTCCTGCTTGTACATCTGTGATGGAAGAAAAAGGCAAGGGGTATCTACTGGTAAAGATGATTACCTTCCTTGGAGAAAATGAAGAGAGACATCTGAGAGCAGGGGGGTGGGGTGGTGAGGCAGCTGCCACTGAAGTGCTCACTGCCTTGCTCCCACTGAAAACCACTAAACACAAATGACACTGAGCATTCCAACGCAATTCCTTCAGATGTGGGAAAAAGTCCTCCTTGCTACTGAAAGCTTTGAACCAAGTTCTCCAAGCAGAAGCCTGTGCAAATGATCTTGGGAACCAAGGTTTTGGCACTGAGAAAGAAAACTGGTGCATGAAAAGAAACTTGCTGCAAAAGGAAAGTGGCTGCATACATTACAGGAGGAGCAATGGCATCACACTTAGAAGAAAGCAGCCCCTGTAGCACTAACTGTGCTGTGTGGAGATTTGCTAAGGTAAAAATTTTCCATTCCATTAATCTTTTAAACAGAAATCTTATGTCAGCCATTGCTAGAATCAGAACCACAATACTTTTTTCATTTAAGTATATGTCGTATCACTCTGAAAGCAGAATGAAAATTGGCTCCCATGCCACAGTGCTGGCCTGTGTCCAACTACATCACTGTTCGGCAGGTTTTTAGACAGGTCCCCAAACTCCTGCTTTGAATGAGACACATTGACTTCAAATACAAAACACTGCATAGCTCTCCTCAGGTAACCTACAAGGGTCTCCCCCAGCAAAGAGCAAGTATAAAGCTTCTTTTAAGTTTGTTTCTATTAAGAATCATGGACCATCAGCAGGAATTTTGCTCAGCCACAATAAGCACCAAAAGACTTGGCCCCTCACTGTAAAAGGGACTCTTTTTAAAGTGAAGACTTGCTAATAGGCTTAAAAGCACAAAATGTTTTTTGAAATTTGTGAGATTTTAAATAGAGAATGGAAGAAATAGTCAAGTTATTAACAATGCAAAGCACAGAAATGGAGGTTTTAACCCTACTTAACTAGAGTTTGTCTCTATTTTTGAGTTCATTGCATAATTTTGGACACAATGTCATAAGAACTCTTGCATACAAGTTAATGCAGAACTAAAAGCAAAGTCCAATTTAAAAAAAAAAAAAAGGAAAAAAAATTTAAATAAAACAGTAATATATACACACATATATGCCAGTTTTAGCTTTTGGAGAAATACTGAAAGAAACATTTTAATCATTAACAAAACTGTACTTTCTGGATGCCACAACTTCACATTTATACATACTGGAAGCTCACATAGTCCCAAAAGAAACTCGTATTCAAGAAGACCAGTTTTTATTTCTCTAGAATAAAATTTATTTTAAGTATTTCTGCAAATTCTCTGGGTCTTCACAGTATAACAAGCTCCACAGATTTTGCCCTTTGCTGCCTGCCCTTGGTTTGCTGCTGAGATTGCTGGAACTCCACAGAAAATATTTCTGCTCTAAAGATGTGCTAAAAGCCTGAATTACTCCCAGTTTTAAAAGCCTTAACTTAAAGCTTTTAATCAAGTCCAAACTATCTGCCCAGATGCATAAAAACAAGTTTGATTTGGCTTAATTCTGGTAAAAGTAAAAAAAAAAAAATTAAAAAAATTGAAATTTGTTTTAGTAAAGTAAATAAATGTGCTTGATAGCAGGGCTATATAGGTTTCATAAAATTGTAGTACTATGCTTATTTTCAGTAAAAGTTATAACAAGGTATCATACTATAACCATAAGCAGGAAAAAATGCACCGAAGTTGTTTATAAAAAGTAAACATACACCTTTTCTATCATACTGACATCACTGTGTTATTGCTGTCTCTCCTCATAATCTTTATGCAAAATTATAATGTTAAATGTATTAAAAATTTCCTTCCCCCCTCCTACTGCACACTGTCTCAGTGGCATAAGAACATAATTATCTGATATTGGAAATGTATATGGGAAAAACACAGAGATAAGATAGTGGGTTTTTTTCCCATAACTGCAATAATTCCTTCCTCACACCTATCGCCTTCTTCAAAATTCACTAGCTCGATCCCTGTCCTTGTAAGTAGTAGGTACTGGACCAGACTCTTACACCCATACAGCATCATCATTAAAATATTTACTTATGAAACATTTGTCTGAAGGCAGACTAAATTCTTTTTAAATTCCCCATAGTTTCACTGCTAGAAAATTGGATATCCAAATTCCAAAAGTTATGGAGTCCAAATTCCCTTCATTTCCCTCAGGAAAGGGCAGTACCTCTTCTTTTCTATGAAGGGAAAAAAAACAGTGATTTCTTCCTATGCACTTAAATATTTTGGGTTTTGAAAATAAGTATTACTTTTAAAAGTTACAAAACCAATAATTAACCATTTAGAAACACAGCAAATTTGACAAGAAAATGAAACCAGTGAAACAGAGAAGGACTACACTGAGCATTTGTTCCAGGTCCCAGGCTGACTAGCAGAGAAGAAAACCAGCTCTTAGCTCTGAAGTCGTGAACCTTCAAAGTGGTGAGCACTATGGCCCAGTCATGCAAAATCCGTAAGCACTTGTATGTCATGCTACCAACAGTACTCTAATTGTTGAAATGAAACACTTGTTAAGTGCTCAATCAGATCAGAGTGCTTATCTTCATTTAGGATAGATCAAGCTGTATCTGCAGCCTTGGTGACAGCAGAACACAAGTAGCTTTCTCATTGTCCCATAAGTCATCTGTAGGGAGCTGGAACATGGCAGGAAGCATACAAATAGAAATCCACATGGCTTGATTAAATACAATTTAGATTTTCTGCTTGCAAGTGTTCCTAGAATGGAACGGAAATCTTCACCACTCTCCTTCCAGATCTAAAGGATGCAATGTTGACAGCGATAGATGGACACCCTGCACCCTCTGTGTCTCTGTGAGTTGAAGATGTGGTGTGAGCTCGTGTGTTTGTCAAAAGGGTGTCAGTACATGCACTTTTTACAGTCCATGCTTCCTGGGAAGGTCTCAAACCAGATCTTGCCCAATGGCTAGAAAACAATCCTGAGCAGCAAACTGGGTTCACTGATAGCGAGAGGCCAGCCCCATTCGCCACAGGGTGGAAGGGTGGACCAACTATATCTGTATCATGTGTTTTGATAAAGATTGTTGGACTTGGGCTTCTTCTAAATTCTCTTATCACCTGGATAGGCATAGTGGTCCAAGGGGTGGCAAGTATCAGGGTGATTTTGGAAACCTTGTGGTGAGTGGGTGTTAGACCATCGCATGGAGACTTCCTAAACTCTGGCCTAGATGAAGGGTAATTCTGAAAGACAATCAGCTCTGGATTCAAATCCTTGCTCATGACCTCATTCCCATTAGCTGAATTTTCTCTTCCAGTGAGCACAGCTGGGGACAGCCATATATCTCTAGAGACAGACTGCGGGGGAAGGCCAGGATACGTGGAGGAAGTCACGTGAAATCTTGTGATTTGAAGGGCTGGAGACCCATCTGAAGGGAAGCCTTGTTTTAGTTCCTGGTATCCTGTTGGAAAATCAGCTGGACTTTCAGGCATCTTTAATTGTGGCATGATCAGACTTGAATGAGCACGATGACTGCTTCCACAGGAATCCGCTCGAAAAGGCTTTAGCATCAAGCTGCATGTTGAAATGTAAAGCTTCACTGAAGTGTGGAGGTCTGACATTTGGACATTGCATTGGCTACAGCCTTGTTGGGATGAGAGAGAATCACAGGGTTCCAGGGATGCATGAAGCTTTTTGCTGTGGATTGTAGAAACAGCTGGAATAGTAGACAGATCAACATCTAGGCGTGATGTCCAGCTTGGTGGAGCTTTGCAGGAAAGGACATCAGAGGGCAAAGATAACGCAAGCTTCAAGGGATCGCTTTTTTCAGGAGAAATACAATGAACACTTTTTTCTTTTTCCGAATATTGCTTGTAAGATGCAGATGTTGACTGAATGCCAGACCCCTCATATCCATGGCCCCAAGGATCCTTGCAAGCACTGGAACATGTGGATGTCTCATCAGAAGAACTGACACAGGGACTAGTGCTCCCAAGACCTTTCATCTGGTCTGTGTGTGCCAGGATGACATCTAGCCTTGAACAGAAAGCTCCAGAAGACACAGTGCTTGGTGGTGAGCTGGCATTTCCTGGAGCAAGCTCTGCAACTGATTGACCAGTGGGAGGATGCCATACTGATGCTGGCATCTTTTGAAAAGGCCTGTCCTGCACAGCAGATTCAAAATGAGGAGGTGGGATCATTCTACTGGAAGACAGAATCACTTCTGCAGTGGAGACATAAGTCGCAGAGGAAGGTTTGCAGCGATGGTCCCTGTATGACATTCTGAAGCTTAGTTCTAAATGATGCAAAAACCAAAGCCACAGAAGCTTTCCCCCTGTGTTTAAAACCAGCTCCTAATCCTTTTTCCTTTGGCACTGGAAATTTCCATTCTTCCTCTGAAGCAAAGGAATGAGAGATGAATAAACATTCTTCAGGAAAAAAAATACAAACTAAAAAAATCCACATTCAAAATAAAAAATCTCAGCTCTTCTAATTCTGCTACCACCTCTTGTCACATCTACAAAGCGATATGAGTGTGGGATGGGCAGAAAGATAAACTATGGAGCATACGGCTCTGCTCCCTGAGTGTTCTGACAGTGAGACTGCAGACAGAGTAGGAGGGAGCCAAAAGTGCCTGCCAGAACTCGCTGTTCTTTCATCTGTGAAAAAAAAGGAAAGCAGCTAACCTGAGCCATGGATCTGCTGCCGTGAAGAGAGCAGAACAGAGCAGAGTGTCCTGGACACTATTTCTGCTCAAAGCAAAAATGATTTTTTTCCTTCTTTCTCTTTTCAGCTGTTGCTTGTCTGCAGTCTGAATGGTGAGATCTCAGTTTGCAGGTCTTACAAGAATTTGCTATGAAAGTTCCATGTGATGGCACAACTGAATTCATAAGAAAAAAATTTTAAAAGGTAGATATTTGCCTAATTTTCTACACATGTGCTCTATTTTCTTTAGAGTGGAACAATGCTAGACTATTCTCTGCAGAAATCCTTTGAAAGTTTAAGTAACTTGGACGTAATATAAGATGCTGGCTTAAAGTCAAACCTGTCACACTGGCACATACAGCAAATGAAAGAGCAGTTCTCAGCAGCAGTTCTCAGTTTAAAATACTCCTCTGCTACCTTCTTCCTTCCCCTGTTCCCTGCTGCTGTGGGAGAGGCTTTGTCTAAAGCATATGAAGTACTGGGAAAATAAGATTAAAAAATTATGACATGGCAGAAGCTGCTTTTTTACACTGATGTTTTGCAGACATACGAAGTGAAATGCACATAACTGAGCTTTGCCTCAAACATGAAAGTCAGAAGAAACACAAGGGGTGGAGAGATTGCTTATATTTTTTTGCTTGATAGGAATTCTTTTTGAATGTGTTTCCTTTTGTCTTTTCTGAAAAGAGTAAATGATGAAATTCCCATTGGGAAAGTGGTCTGTGAGTCTTCAACTGATGTCTTGGCTGAATTTTTTTAAAAAAACATGTTTGAAAGAACTGCTTTCCTACCATCCTGCCTGTCTCCCTAGGGAGCAGAGTCTTCATCAATATGCAGCCACATTTTAATTCCACAGAGTAGTAACACAGCTCCATCCAATAGGAACACATTTCTCTTCCAATTGTTCTTCAAATGCAGAGAAGTGAAATATAAGTAGTGACTAAGGAACCACACTTCACTGTCAAATTGTATATACTGATCCATATTGCAGATGGTGGCAGCTGCAAAAGACAGCTTTTCAGTTCTTGAAATTTCTCCCTCATTTAGGTGGGAATTATGCAGCTTGGGAATAACCTGTTTGAAGAATAATCACCCTTAGAGATGAGAGAACAAAAGCAATGGTGTATATTCTGGGAAAGCAGAATTTCTGGCTGTAGAGGAATCATAGCAGTGTTGCTGTTTTTATTGAGGAGCCAGGGTGATGCATTTCATATTCAGGAAGCGCTAGAATCCCATAGAAGGTAAATACCTTCCTGTTTTTCCACGAACAGCAAGAAATGAACCTCTTCCGCCAATGACTTGCTTTCTGTATTGATTTCACCACATAAATTCTTCAAAGGATAACTTACTTTGTACGTAAACACATATAGTTTCTGTCTTCTCAGCAGCTCAATAGGTGAAACCTGCATCACTCTGTATTTATACTCACTGTGGAGCGACTGGTATCAGCATTGAGGTGATCCCCAGCATTACCAGGTTTCAAATCAGTAAAATTGATTTAAAAATAGCAAAATATGATTTTAAATGAGCAGGTAGCAGTGGAAGTTGTGAAGCACAGCTGAGATGTGCTTTCATCAAGACCCTTTAGTTCTGAGGGAAGGTGATGTCTCTTCTTCATGGTACTTTTGCTCAGTGTCAGCTGTGAGTGAATACTAAGATGAAAAGAATGAACAACACAGGTGTGAATCATTATAATGGTAGAAAGCCAGCAATTCCTGAAACAAAAGGCTGTTCACAGTACTGGCCTAATGGTACATCCAGAGTAGTGAGAGTCGAAACTCATCCTGAATGCACACAGCCCATTGGGAATCTGTTTGTTTACATCCTTGGATATGGACAAATTCAGCATCTCTTCTTCCCACCCAGCAGCACTTACAAATCTGCTGGATTACATTTGAGGACTAATTCATAACAGTCTCTTCTAGGCATTATGATACCCTAGTGATGGTAGGGACTATGTTGGTGAACAAGTAGACATATGGCTGGCTGTGATATCCAGATTACTAATTCAGAAATCCATGGCATTCTGTAATGTCTCTGCTATATTGCAGGTAGATATTTGGTCACCCACTACAATATCAGAGACATTTGTCTATATGATCACACCACTGTGACCTACTCTTCTATTTTATAACAGGAACTCTGTGAGCATGCTACTATAATTCTTTACACACACAGAACTCTAACAGAAAAAACAGTTACTCAGCAAGTTGTAGTCTACAAAGGATTAAACATAAGCAAAAATGAGAAACAAGAAGTTTCTGCATCTTCTTTCCATAGCTAGTGTGCTCTTTCCAATTGGAACACCTGGGGGATTTTTTCTTTGTTTGTTTGCTTTTTTTTGTTTTTGTTTTGTTTGCAGTCAGGTGCAGAAGGTGGTGAAGTGACCATATGCATATGATGAGCATATGGCAGATGTGGCTCCTTCACTCTCTATACCTGCCTGGACAACACCAACTTTTTATCATTCCCTTTTACTTATTTTCTTGGCATTCTCCTTGACTGCAAAACGTTGTCTGTTTGAATGGCTGTTGGAAGGGACAGCTGAGTATTCATGTTCTACTGTTACATCTTCTGAATACTTAATGACAGTGAGGAAAACCGAGTACCAGACTCCTTGGAAGTTCATCCAGACAATACTATGAGAGAAGGAGTCAGATAACAGAATTGCCCTTCATGGTCCGCAAGGTCACAGTCTTCATTCTCAGGCTTTGCTTTGACTAATGAAAGTTGTGGTAGGAGGCAGGCACTGTGACTGATCCCACTGAGCCAATTTACCCAGTCTACGATGAACACCCACCCCTTTTGTGGCAGTCTACCTCACAGCATATGGCAATGGTAAATTCATCTGAACAAAGGAGTAAGATCAAGTTCTGTTTACCTGTAGAAGATGTGCTGGGGCCATAACAGATGTGCCAGAGACATTACCCTTTCATGGCAGAATAATATAGTCTTTTGCAACTGGGACTGGCAACTGAGGGATAAGGAGAAACACTAACCCACAGCAGCTTCCTACACATTTAGTTCTGAAGTATAGAGAGGAAAGGAATTACAACAGCGACAGTGTCTCTGCAAGTTGGCTCATGTTCGTTTCATAAAAAGAGAAAAAAATACAGTGGCCAAACTTTTGTAGAGTTTACATTTTCCTTGATGAGCTCCTATGCAGGACCTTAACAATGATGTACCACTGCTTGGTAGAGAATTGAGATAGATAAAATGCAAATCATGCTATTTGTTAATGAAGTAACAAATAGTGGGCAGAACTGTGTCATATTTTACTCAGAAACCTGAACCTAGGTGGAACTCTGTTTCATATTTCATCACAAACTCAAGAATATAGGTCACACTTGCCAAGACTGCCAATTGTAGGGAATTATGAAGATATGCATTTCCTTCAAGGAATGAGTAGCAGAAAGCTCCAGGCCCATGGGCCATGAAGGGTAAAGTATCACTGCATGGCACAGTGATGGGTCAGTTTTCAAAATCATTAAGTGTCTGTGGCAAAGCACTTGTGGAAAATACTGCTCAGCACAGACTGAGAGCCATTATACTTTTCTGTCAGTGGTCTTGGAGAGTTAAGGTTTATTTTTCCTTAATGAGAAATGACCCAGAAGTACAACCTCCTTCAGTGTTGCACCAATGCTTCAGTTTGGAAACCTTCTAACCATTGATATGGTTTGCATACCAAGTCTCAGTATGGCTACAGCAATCTATCAATTCATGAATTTGCAGAGTGACTGCATTGTTTTCTAAGAGCAAATGTCAGACCTTGAGCTGGAACCTTTTTAAAGAGTTACATGAATCAAAGATAGTTCAAGAAAGACTAAATATAATTTAACAATCATGAAAAAGAAATATATCTCAAGAGCTGCAAAATTATGATAATAAGGATATCCTTCTGCCTCTTGGCATTAATTATATCTGCCCTCTCTTTTCACTAGCTCATCTTTCTCTACTGCATCAGACAGAAACTAATACTGCTTACAAATTTTTTCATACTTGTTCTACACACTGCTATCAATGCCCTTGCAGAATTGAGAAGTAAATTCACTTTCCTGTGTTAAGTAACGCTTCCAACATCCATTTTTCACTACTTGCATTTTCCCAGTACTAATCCTCAGCCTGAGGTTTTCAACAATACCTACAAAGCAAACTCCCTTGAATGCCACTTTGCAATTTCCCTTCTCTTTGAAGCCTACAAAACCATTTGCCAATGTCAAGCAGTTGGTATGCTGAGATATCTGTATAAAGAGGACTAATATTGGACTCTTGTCTCCCTCTTCTGTTGTGACTCTCATATGTTAACTCTCATGCTTATTTGCAATGAATTATCTTTTAGATAAGAATCATCTGTTTGTTTCTGGTCCCACACTTAAGCTCCTTAAGAAAGGTGGGGCCCTTGTACATTGCTACAGTCTCCAAGTGATACCACAGTGCAAATTATAACAATTAAAAAGAGTGTCTACACATAGACCCAAGGATTTTAAGCTGCAGGTGAACAGTAGTGCCCCTTTTAGTTTGAAAGAATTTAAATGATTGAAGAGTTTATTTGCTTATTTCAAGCTTATAATTCACTTACCCTCTGTGAGTTCAGGAGCATGTCCAGGTGATCCCAATCCTTGTAGAACATTTGTTCTTGGTGTATTTTCTCCAGCCACTCACTCTTCTGTTTCCATGCATTGTATACATTTTTCTTCTCTTCCAACAAAGCCTGTAGCTTCTGCTGAATCTGAAGAGAATTTCCAATGAAAAAGTCATGTTCGTCTTTATATTCCAGGGATCGGGGTAAGGTGAGGTGAGAAAGGATTAAGTGGACTGGTGGATAATCCCCTTAAATTGCAACACAATTAAGCAGGGGAAAAAAAAGAGTAGAACAAGTTCTACCAATTCTATTTAAGCAGAGAGACAACCAGAGGTGCCTCATCTCAGCAATAGAGAAGTGCTTCTTACAGCGCATACAGCAGTCCAAGCCAAGAGCAAAGAAAGGTAACTGTTTCCCAACTGTGCCTTCTAAAATCAGGTCCTAATTCTCCATTATCTTTAGTCATTAACAGGGCCATTATAGCACTTCAGATTTTTATGGGACAGATACTAAATCAAATTATCAACATAGCATGTTCTTGTAATCAGTGAATACATGCCTTGATGTTAGACTTCATATAATTTCAGCTTCCAACCTTTGTAAATCCACAGGCCTTCTATAAATTATTTTTTCTTCCATTTTTCTACAGGCAAAGGACTTTATAGTCAGCAAGATTTCTAGTTACTATAGCAATGCATTGCAATATTTAACAAACTTTCAGGAAGTAGCTTGGTGAGATGGGAGAATAATTTGCAGGAACTCTGCAGTTTTCTGAAGATATTTTAATGAATTGTCAGGTGACAAGTAAACTATAAGGTACTGGAAAAGAAATAATGTTGTGAGACTCTTAGAAGCTATTTGTCTTGAGTAAACCGAGATTTTGATTTCTTTCATTTCCAAAGAGTGTATTTTACCAGCATAATTCATTACTACAGAAAAAGTTTCAATCAATCTTTAAGGTCTCTCATATGCTTGAGTGTTTTCTTTCTTTGGTTCAGAGGTTTTTCTCCAGACAGCTCTGGTGTGGCTGTACCACTGGCATATAAGGCATAGTATTTGTGTGAAAATCTAGTTTGGGAAGTCAGTAGAATTAACTCATTGCTCAGAACATGGTGAACTTCTTGAATAAGCCCAGCTTTGCTATAGGGGACCTTCAGGAGCTGCCCGCACACATCTACTGCTGAGGTAGCAAACAGAACAGATGTTTTTTGCCCAAGCTAGGCAAATGTAGGTCGTGTGTGTGCATAAGTGATGTACACATGTATTTGTATGTAGTGTGATACCATATAGAATGATAGTTACACTGGCATCGAGTAGCTCAATATGTGTGATTGAACTCAGAGGAATTTCAATTACCTCTTTTGATCCCATTTCCTCATCTTGCAAGAGGGACTGTCCCAGCTGTACAACATGATTGTACTTCTCTTCCCGTGCTTCAATCTCTGCCAGCAGCTGTTGATGCTGGGTAAGTCTCAGGCTGCTAGTAGATATGTCCCGAATGGTCTCCTTGGCTCTCATTTCCCTTATTATTTCTGCTGTCCATAAGAAATAGTCCCACACCTGGAACCCAAGAAAATGTGAAAGTTGAGGTGAGAGCTCAAGCTTTGGTTGTCAGGCAGGAAAATCAGAGGCTTACTGTTCAACTTGAATTGAGTAATAGATAATAAAATCACAGATAAGAAAGAAAATATTCCATTAGTGCTTACAGTACCTCTATGAATTTTACAAGCATGGATAATGACTGCAGGAATTTCTACATACTGTGTTAAACCATACATGGTTTGTAATATCATAATTATAATCAAACTGTGTCATATTACATTGGTGACAACATGATATTATTTGTTGCCCTTTAGTCCATCTTTCCTTAAGTGTTTTCTGATGCTATTCTTTCACAAAGGATAAAACAGTATCTTCCTACTTTTCTATGACAGCTTTGGATAATGCAAGACTTTGAAAATTAGGTTGTGCGCATATTCTACAATGAGAGTCAGAATTTTCAGGTGAAATACAAATGCACTCTAACAGAAGTGGAAAAGGGTAAATCACAGTTCAGAAAAAAATTGCATAACCATATTAGGTATGCAGATTCAGGTCTTGGATTGTGGAACTATAGGATTGAGACTGACACAGAAATACAGTTCTGGGAGAAACAAGGATGTAATGTTAGTTTACTTTCAAAATCTGATGAACCAGTAAATACATTTACAATATCTTGAAATGCCTGAAGCATTTAGCTGAAGCAATTATGAGCAAGAAAATTCTAAAATAAATCTCTGAGAATTATTTTCTAACTGTGACTGAAGAAATTTCTGCAAGTAAAAATAATTTGACAGTTTTCTATATGTCTTTTTCTGCATTTGATTCTACACCTTCAATAGTCACTTAATTTAAGCATCTTATGTGAATCTGCAATAGGAGTTTTGCTCTTATGCGCCAGTTGGTAAAAATAAGACTGCAATGGACTATACTGGAAATGACATGCAATGACTAATTAAGTTTTGTTATAGTTTAATTGTGTTTGAATTTGTTGATTCAATTTTGAGGTAATAAATGGTCTTTCAGGCTTTATAAGGGTATTTTAAAAGACTATTATGTATAGTAAGTGCTGAAAAAAAATCTCTTTTACTGCAGAAAAGTAAAGTTTTCTCTTGGAAATGGTTACTGGCTCTTCCACTGAAGGAAACTATGTAATGGAAATAGATTCTTGGCTGCTCCATTGTACCCATGGATTTTAGTTCATGTCATCAAAATTTTGTACAGCCAGCCTAGAAAAAAAAAATGCAGAAAAGCACCACAAAATGAAAACTAGCAAATTTGGGATCCTGGGTTTAGGTTTTAAAGCCAAGATATTGCTTTCTTAAAGCCAATAAATGCAGCTACTAAATGACTCTTTAAACAGACTGTGGTCCTTTTGAAGGGGCCCACATAGCACACGTGTTGACATCATTTTGATTTCTAGAACTCATTCGTTCACACAGCTGGATGTCACTGCAGACCCTGACATTGCACTTGGCACTGCAAATGTCTAATACTCCCTGAGATCTTAAGAAAGCATTAGGGAAAAAAAAAATCCATAAACTCAGGATATATAATGCAATGGAAGAAGTCAAGAGCAAATGAGAGGTTACTGGATTACCGCTGCCAGCAACATTTAAACATAGACAAGGCACCAGTCTGCAGGAAACTCCTAAGCAGAGCCTGAGACCATGTCCTAGGACAAACTTCAGAATAAGAGTCTCAGATCATTCAGAAATACTTTGAGTCTGTGTTTACATTCCTCTTCCTTGACAAAGTCTCTTGGAAGATTTGAAGCCCTGTGCTGTTACTGTCTGTTGTCAGCTAGGGCCAGCTCTGCTGTTTCATCAGACTAAAATTGTACTTGATGGGGTGCAACGAGATACACTGGATGACTGTGCAGAATTTTCATTTTATGGAAAGACTGATTTTTTTTTTGTTTTGTTTTGTTTTGTTTTGTTTAATCTGTGCACAATTTCTTAATGAAAAACTCCATGGACTGCATATGAACAGTATAATGGAAAAAGTACACTGAACACCTGATTAACATTAAGTGTGTGGACCTCTTGGAACAGCTGAAAGAAGAAAAGTAGCAAAGTTGCCTCTTTGCATTCAGCAACTTGGGTGATGTTCTGCAGCAAAGCTGCTGTAACCTACCCCAGAGCTACTGAGATTCTTAGTCACTAGACATGGTTGCATGACCCTGCTTTGTCCCATCTGGGCAGAAAGACAAGCTTACCAAACTTGCAGAACCAGCTCTTCACTGTTTCAGGAATTATGTCAGGAAAGGAGGGGAAAATTAAGAGGATCAGGAATACTTTTTGCCATCAGACTGACATCAAAGAGACAGGGAGTTGCCTGAGGTATAATCCCATCTGACATGTCACTGAGAATGAAGTCATCTGGCTTTGTGATTTTGTTTTATGATGTTAAGGGTCATAAAGCTCAAAGGACACAATGTCAGAGGGAGGAATGGGCTATAGATTTGCCATTCAGATCACAGGATGCAACATGAAATTCAAACCAAATGTGCTTCTTATGGTTCCAGTAATAGAAATTAAAAAAGCACCCCTTTTTTCCCTATCAGAAGTCAATCACCAAATTTATGAAGTAAATTATGAAACAAATCAATAATGAAGTGAACTCTGTGTGACTGCATTTTAATGGATAAATCCACCAAGATCCACTTCCTGATGATGTCCCCAGGCTGAAAACTTCAAGAATCAAATACATGTTAGAAGAATACATACTGAAAGTTTCCCTGAGTTGTATTTGATACATTCCATGAAGAAAGTTACCCAAGGGTTATTACATTCCCTGAAAGAGCAAGAATGAATTTTTATGCTTTGTAAGTGGGAGTGTAACATCTCCTTTTATCACTTACTCAGTGGAAATTGCAGTCTTTGTAAAGACTACTGCTACTCCTGTGAAAACTGTCAATTATTCCATACACAACTGGATACAAGCTTTCATTCCTGCAGAAGGTAAAAGATCCTTATCCTCTGACAACTTTCTAAATAGCTACAAGCACTTAAATGCTTGATTAATATCACAGCTAGCAACTGCAGCCTTTTGCAGCTTGGAAGTACAATGATTCACACACACTAAAGGCAACGTTCTCCTGTTTACCAACAGAGAGGTGGCAGAAGTGCTTACATGTGCCTGAAACTCGTAAAGCTTGTATACTTGTTCCAAAAGTTTCTTGCGCATTTCCACTTTAGACTCCAGAGCCTTCCAGCTGGTCACTACTGCCTGCTGCTTTGCTTTCAGGTCTTCCACCTGCTTCTTTGAGCAATGGGGCAGCACATGATCTGCTGAATGGATCAGCTCCTGCAGCTATACAAGGGGACAAAAGAAGAGGGTAGGAAGAAGAGATCAGGTAATATCAGAGAAGTTATGATAAGTGCTATGTTAACTGTACATGAAACTACAAAACAAGCAATATTTTCTGACTTAACTTGGCTCGTATTAAACAAAAACTTCTATTTCAGTTCTATGGAGTAATAGTGACATCCAGTGTTTGCCAAGCCTCATCACAACAGTGATTTTTAGGAGATGGACAGATTTTTTTTCTGTTTTTACTATACCATTTATTATATGAATAACACAAGCAGTATTGGAATTGCTAATAACGCAAGTAATAGTTGACCATTCCCTTTTTTCCTCATTGACCATATAGTTTAACTGCGACTACATTCTTTGCATGTGTATCTCATGCATTTTTTACCTTTAAAAGTAGCAAGCAGCTGGTGGGATCAATTTTAATGTTACCTGCCCCAAGGCCAATATGTGAGGCCACTAATAAGGAATACTGGAACAACTACTTCAGTAATCTCAATATAACACATGTTGTGTTTTATGCTGTATATACACTATTGTAAACTATTACGTTTATTAAACAAAAGAGTGAAAACTTATACTAGTTTTATCAGTCTCATTGAGGCCAAGCAAGTCTCCTACATACAAGGAAGATGTTCTCATGAGTTGAAACTTTTTACAAGTTTGTATTATGACCCCTATCCTTTTATCTCACAGTGCAATTTGTACCCTTCTAAACTGACAGCGAACTTCAGACTGATGCCACATGCTTTCTTCTTTAATGCTCCATAGTCAGTCAATGCATTTAATGAATGTTCATTTTCTCTGCACACAGAACTGACTCTGGATTTTCTCTTGTAATCACTAGGAACATTATGAAGAAGATGATAAGTACATCATATAGCCTGGCACAATCATACATTTCAAACAATGATCAAAAATATCCCTGTGAATCACTTCAATAGTCAGCACTCATTATAGTATGTGCCATATTTGACAAGTTTTAAATTAGCTACTTTATCATTGCCATCAGACCTTGAATATATAAAGAAAACCAGAAAATGACTGAAAATCCTTAGAGATTTCCAGTCTTTCTGTGTGAGATGGTAGTACTTTATCTTAGAATACCAAATTATTATTATGCTTATCTTGGAAACTTGAATTTTTGCTACACATTGAAGAACCTAAATGACTGTCATTACCTGCTGTTCATTCCCAGAGAGTTCGTGCTCCAAGGACACATGGTTCCGGAGCTGGGTTTGCACACCTCTCATGTCCTTAGCAACATCATCTGGAATACTTTTGGACTTCTCCTAGAAGGATGAAATTAGAGAAAGCTTTGTTACTTTCTACTTCCAAGCAAAATTTACTACAAGCCTACATTAGTAATTCTTAGCAGTACAACTCATACTGTACACTTAAGGACATCCTGGGTTACTCAACTACGATTGGTAAAAGGAAGTCAGAAAAGTCTGTCCTAGTAACTCACTTCTAAGTACCTTAATGATTTAACTATTCAAACGGACCATGAGAAATGAAGGTTCAAGTCTTTATTTGATCAGACAATACAAGAGAGCATCTTACAGGCCTTCTGTTGGGAATCAATGTCGAATAGCTACTGCAGTGACATAGTGAATTCTTAAAAGCAACATTAACAAGCAACAGTTCCAGCCCATTTTTTGGGATACAGGTATCTTCCTGTGAACCATCTTTAGATAAACAATAAAGTTTACTGTAAAGATGAGAGAAACACAGGGACCATTACATGAAAGGAAACTCAAACATTTATTTAGCTCAGCAAAGTTCTGAAAGGATTTAGTTGTTACCCAGACATGCACTGGAAATACAGCAAGTAAAAAGAAAAGGTATTTCAGCTGGAGAATAATATTGTTGCTAGAATAAAAATATTGGAAACTTGTTCCAGGTCAGTTTAGGGAAAATTAGAAGAACGATTCTAACCACTGGAGAAGTGCATTTTTGCAACAGATTCACAGGCTAGTTTGGGGTACAAAAGCATCTTGGTAAGGTGCTGTAAAAGAAGATGCACATTATAGTTGTCTATACTATAATGACACTGGAGCTGATGACTTAAGCAAGATCTTCTGTACTGTGTTTCTATGAGAAGTGGTTTTCCCTGGCAGACTTCTGACCAGGGTACACAGGAAGGGTTGGGCAAGATGACTGCACTGCTCTCCCACTGCAGCGTGAAGCTATTAACAAGAAGCAGTGCAAGAAGGGTGTAGTGTTGCCTGAACCAAATTCAGTGTGGGTGTAAAGCAACAGCTGGTCTGTGAAGTCTTTCTGAACTCTGTTTCTGCCTCAGAATTAACTACTTCATCACTGAAGTTAAATATGCACCAGGTTCTGAAAATCCCAGCTGGTATACGGTGAAATGTCATGATGTTTGATTTTCCATTCATGACGGAAAGAAAATAGGAATAACATGGTTGAATAGGGCAGCCTCTGCCAGCACAAACAAGTAGAAAATCAATTGCATGTAACCAAACAGAGACCTGTTGCCTTACAAACAGTGGAAACTATTGGCTCACTGCCTCCTGCATTAAGGAAACCACACCTCTCATTACAGCAAGTATGTGGTTTCTCTGTGAAATTCTTCAGGATGTTCAAATAAAACAGAAGCCCGAAGATTTTTTATTGGGACTTCTCCCCATAGTTTTCACACTAGGACTGCTTGAAATTAGTGCCAGTACTGGGTACTGAAATGAGAGGGAAAGATTTTTGGCCCAGCTTTTCACATCAGGCCATGCCATTGCCGGCCAGCCTTCCAGGCTAATGGTCACTGTAATCCAGACAAATGCCTTTTTCAAGGGATAGTTCTGCAGCACAGAAAGCTACAATGGTGTACAAAAAACCACTACGGTGAGGCAGTAAACAGTCTCTTAGGCCTGATGACTGCAAACAACACTACTATTTGCACTGCACTATGAGACAACTTAGTTCAAGTCCTGATCTTCTCAGCTCATCTCACAGATCACCAACTCCAGCTGCACCTGGTTTCACCAGTGGTTCTCATCACATAACCAGTCAAGTTTCTAAGGATTATACAGGAATTATTTTTTTTTAAATTTTTTTTTTACACTTTGAGTAATCACACAGGTTTCTTACTGAGAAGTGCTTTGAAGGCAGTAGTAAGCATGTTGAAAATCATAAGAATATTCTTCCACAAATAAAGGTGAAATAGAGTTTGCATTATAGGAGACTTTCCCATTATTTTTTACCTCAATATGGGCCAGAGCATCTGTCAGATCTTGGTAACACTTGTGAATCACCTCAGCATCTCTCAGCCGCTCACCTCTTAATCTGGTAATTTCTAACAGCTCCTCCCAAGAGTTCCTTAGAGGGAGGATGGGGAAAAGAACCATGTAAAACATTTAAACTGGGAGCAAAGGACACCAACAGTAGGAAGAAAGATGAAAACAAGACCTTGTCTTACTTTGTTTTTCATTTCTGACATTAAATTCTGTTGGAGTAATTCTCTGAAGGGCAGCATGTCTCTTACACTATTCTGTCCTCCTGTCTACTCCAGAAACTTGAAGATGGTCCTATATAAGAGTGTCCCTCTCAATTATGCTTTTCAGGTTTTATATGCAGGACTTGGAGAACTGAGTCATAGAATATCCTTAGTTGGAAGGGACCCACAAGGATCATCAAAGACCAACTCTTGGCCCTGCTCAGGACCACCCCAAGAATCACATCACATGCCTGAGATTGTTGTCCAAATGTTTCTTGAACTCTATCAGGCTTAGTGCCACGACCACTTTCCTGGGGAACCCTTTCCAGTGTCCAGCCACCCTCTGGTGAAGAACCTTTTCCTAATACCTAAACTTTTCCTGACATAGCTCCATGTTGTTCCCTCAGACCCTGTCACTGGTCACCAGAGAGAAGAGCTAAGTGCCTGACCCTACACTTCCTCTCATAAGGAAGTTGTAGATGGCAATGAGGTCTCCCCTCAGTCTCCTCTTCTTCAGAGGAGGCTGAACAGACCAAGTGACCTCAGCCACTCCTCACACAGTTTCCCCTCAAGACCCTTCACCATCTTCATAGCCCTCCTTTGGACGCTTTCTAATAGCTTTATATCTTCCATACATTGAGGTGCCCAAAACTGCACACAGACCCACTTCTCTTTCAGGCCAGTTTAGACTAATGCCAGAATTAAGAAGCTCAGGACATCTTAATGTTATTCTACAGAGCAGTCATGGGATTCAAACTCAAAAATCAGAAGTAATAAAAAAGCAACTAAACTCCTAGCCTTTCAATTAGGTGATCCTTTTTTCAAAGGGCAAAGGAAGTTCACTCACTTTTAAAGCACCTCTGCTGCAATTTATAGAAGCTAAAAGCAAGCTAAAACCAAGTAGATAATGCCTGCACTAGTTTATTTTTAAATGGGGGTGGCAGCTGCTCTGTTTCAGTAAGCAAGCCACATATTCCGCATGTAGGGAATTAGGAGGACATGCCTTATCCTTGTCTAGTTCCTTGTCTCTTCTTCCTTCTTGAGAGTGTAAAGACAAAGCATTACGGAGCTAACACATATCTCCTACCTTAGCTCTTTCTGCATCTGCCGAATTTCCCAGGACCCAGAATGGCCACAGTTCACCAAGTTGTCTGCCAGCTGCTGGAAAGCCACAACTCTTTTCCCAGCTGCTTCCAACTGGTGTCGGAATGTGTCATATCTGGCACAAAGTTGCTTTTGAAGGGAAAACAAGAATAACAACAACAAAAAATGTTTGAGTGCTCTCTTTTCCCAAACATACCTGCTCAGCTAACAGAGCACAGCCAAAAGACATGTAATAAGTTGGTCATACATAGAGATGGAGCAACTGCAGAGAATGATGGGATTTTGCCTCCAAAGACCATGAGGAGCTACTACATTCATGAATGCAAATGTGTATTCAGTACTGTAAAGGGATAATGTAGTCTCATTTTAAGGTTTAGAATACAAGTTATTTTGAAATAATTTATAAAAATGAGGATTCTCAATAGCTATTGATTTCTAACAAGCTGACTTTAGATTGGCTTCTGTGCCACTTGAAGAGGTATAGCTGTAGATGTCCATATATCAGCAATCTCAAAACAACAAAAAAAGAATCCTAAATGGATAACATACTGAAATATCTGGTTATTAAAAGTAGAAAGCACTTGCTCTCTGAAGGCATAGACATTTTAACATGCAGTTGTTTCACACAGCTCAGACCCCATGGCAGTAGAATTTAAGTGTTAGACAATGCTGCCTGTTCTTCAATCCATCCCTCCCACTCTTCATTCACCCTTTTCTCTTCCCATTTTTCAGTTATTTTTATATATATACTTATTCTGTCTTTTAAGTTTCCGTGGACAACTTTACAATTTGTTTACAGTCCTACTACATATCGCTTATTTCATTTTTGATCTAGTACCCCAAAAACTCACCAAGACATGTTCATAATCATTTCCACAGTCTTCAGAGCTGGCTGTTTGTTTCTGCTGACTGATCCAGTCTTCCAGGTCTTCATATTCTTGTACAAACTCATGCAAGACAAGAGTTTCATGTAGCTTCTTCCCTCTGTTGGAGGGAGGAGAAATTACACCAAGGCAATATAAGAGGAAGGCAATCACTTTATACTTATGAATCTCTCACCATCAAGACTCATTCCCTTTAATGAAAGAACTGACTATCAAAATTGGAAATTATGTTTGTAGGATGACATCTGTCATCCAGGTCATGCTTATCTCATTGGCTGAGTTTCCTGGAAGAGCACTGTGCCTATCTGAGCTCTCTCCCTTTTCTGCTTTTGATTTTGATTGGGTTTTGTTTCTGAAGGTTTTTTGTTGTTTTATTGTCTTCCCATGGAATTTTTTTTCCCCCAGGTCTGTTATGATCTATCTTTCTAAGGATAATTTTATTGCTCATAAAAATGAGAAAGAAATCTTTCTGAGGGTGGTGCATCCCAAAAGCAGATGCTATGAAAGCCTTTTGATGCAATTCTGCTTATAGCACCTGTTTAGCAAAATTGCTGCAACCTACTGTGTATTTCTAATGGTCTAGAGTATCTTACAACTCAGCCAGACATGTTACAGGCCTTCCACAGTAAATTATATGTCAATTTTCCATCTGCTAACACTGACTGGCCATTGTGCAAAAGTTGCAGGAAAGATGAACCTGGTTTCCCTCTTTAAATCACAAATGCTCATCACAAGAGATGTAGCCTGCTGAATCCAGCCCAAGGACAATGCAGATCAGAGGTACAAACCAGAGGACCAAAAAGGCACAACAAGACTCAACATTAGGCACAAATTAAAACATTTCTATGTTCAACCCACACATTTTGATATTTCTGTATTGAGTACTTTTTTTCCTGAACTTTTAATGCACAGGATTTTCTATTGTTGCTTTTACTTTTTCAATTGTAAAGAAGAATAGAAACAAAACGTAAAATACCACCATTTTCTCTAGGCTTAATAATTCTAGTATTCAGATTCATTTATTTGTTATTCTACTTGCAGAGCCTCATTCCTTTTCTGAGTGAAAGTTTTGTGGAAGAAAAATCTAAACTGTTCAGACATTGGTCCTGAACAACAAACCAGAAGTGCTAAAAACCCTGTGTAAGAGCCAACTGTCCTGTTGTAAACATCTTGCTGTAATAATAGCAGAAGTGAAATGCAAAGTAACAGATTAATTCAAGAATAAATACCTTCCTATACTAGCACAGTCACTGGGCATAAAGTAGATGTATCTGTAATTGAATCCCTTACATTATGTAAAAAAATTAAGTAACTTTAAAGCAACATTAAGGAAATCTTTTAAAAACACTTTTTTTCCTATTTTCCTGTAGAATATTCCAAATACCACAAATGCAAATCAGAATTTGTCATCTCAAGTCACTTTACAGACGATGATTAAGGCTAAAGAGGAAATTCGTGGGCTCCAAATCCTTAATATGTAACAAAACTCCTTGAATAAAATGCAGTGGTCTTGCTTAGCAAAACTCGAAAGTTTATAGGTGTGCAGAATTATAATATAGAAACATGCAATTTTCTAAAAACAATTCAAAAAGGAGGAGATAATTAATAGGATCTAAATTCTAGTGAAGTAACTGGAGACATTCTTTATTGATTTCAATGGGCTATGAACCAAACCTAGGATCCAAGGGGCAGTTCTAGTTTATACCTTGCTGCTGATATGTCCTGTAACTCTTGGAGTCTTGAATGAACTCGTTCCTTTGGTGCATCAATCTCAACGTACTGGATGGAACCCACAAGAGGAAGAGTTTGGACACTTGTACTCAGTTCTTTCATCATATCTTGGTAAATGGCAATCTCATGCTCCAGTGCCTGGCAAAATAAAATAGTGAATTGAGAGCCAGTTGTCCAAGATATCCACTGTTTGTGAACAGTCTACGGTGCAGTGATTGAGACATTAAAAGATGAGAAATACTTTTGGGAAAGATGTGACATTTCCAGGTCTTGATCAATTTTAGATTATTTTCTAGCAACATTTTTTGAAAAAAAAAAAAAAAAAAAGGCACATAAATTCATACAATTTATGTGAATAAAGACAATTAGAGTTTCCTGATGAATTATTTGGTAAAGTATTCCTGGAATAATACTTTATCCTTGATTTTAGGAGGAAAATAGAAGCTTCTGAATATATCTGTTGAAACTGAAAAGCAGTTAGTCAATTTTGGCCCCAGAAAAAATAAGATGAGAATATTCACCATTCTCCTTTTTACCCAAACTACATTTTCCCAAACATATTAGTAAGCTGCATTCTATCTGTCTATTCACACATGGACATATTTCAATGCAACATATCTTGTAGATGGCTGGATTTTGAAGTACCAATAAGACAAAAAAAATTATAACTGCAAACAGACCAAAAGCCCATGCTAGCTTACAGAATTTAACCAGAGAAATACCTTATGTTTCTTGATGAGTTTCAGTGTTCCATCTTCATCTTTACCATAGTCCTTGCTTGTCACAAGTGGATATTTTTCTGCTATCCAAGCCTCCAGGTCTGAAGTATTCATTAAAAACTATCAGTTAAAGAGAAAACAAATGAGTTTTTACTTCAACTTTCAAAACACTCATAATTTTTTTACCTAATAAATTCTAAGTGGAGGGGGCACTGTAAGATTTACTGTGACATTTTATTAAGTATTTAATTCACTGTTCTGTGAAATCATAAAAAGATGAAGGAGATCACAGATGGAAGACTTCAGTGCAAGATAACTAAGGTCTTCTCCCGACATTACAGCTCTGGCAGTAAGTTTCAAACTGTCACACTTTTCTTTCTTCACATCACTTTCCTTACTTGACCCTTCCTTTATTCACTAAGGGTAGATGTTAATTGTATAGCATCAGTGCGACATTTCTCCTTCCCCTACCTGAGAAGTTCAAATCATTATGAGTCAGGCTTCCTAAAGTTTACATTATGAATAATTGTTTTTCTATAGAGAGAAAATAAGAGCCAGATGATCAAATATTCCAGTGAACATACTTCAGCTGGGCCTGTGAACTTTGTGCAGACATTGTTTATGTCTACAAAACTGCATGTGCTACCTGAATAACTGCACTCCTACATGACCCAGTGATGACAGAAGATTTGGATTATTGATATAAATATTTGCATTTTTTTTTTTTTTTAAACAGGCTAAGGATAAAGTTCCAGGTATCTGTAGAAAATAATAATGTCAAAATCCCTAACTTTCTCTGAGAGTGAATGAGCGCTACCAGTTTCTCAGTATCATTTTATTGCCTGGAACATTGTTGCCTGAAACAGGTAAAGATCAGATAGCACAAAAATTCCCTCTTCTCTGATTTCATTCTCATAATTCTCCAGAATGAAGGGCCGGTTGAGGATCCATTACATTAATTAAGTCAAGCCTAAGGCTGTATAAAGATTCTGAGACAGGAGCTAGTACTAGGAGAAATGTGTGTTCTGTATGCAGCTCTAAGGGGTGGGCATTGAACCCAAGGGAAGTCTCTAGAACAGCAGGTCTAGATTGGAGGCTGCATTCAACTGCGCAATCCAGCCCTCCATCCCTGTGAGTCTGGCCTCAAGCAACTGAAGAGAACAGCAGTCCCCGCAGAGCTGGATTTTATTCTCTTTAATACTTTGGTTCTCTTGTTTGTCTGAAGAAGCTACTATGTTAGCTCTTTGCTGTAATTTGTACCTCCTGGAAGCCAACTGAGTGCTGCAGCTGCTTCATCCTTTCCTCACAGGACTTCTCCAAGCCCTGCCAGGCAGTCACAAGCTCCTGGCATTTCTCACTTATTTTCTGAGCTGATGGGTGCTGGTCTACAACCATTGTCTTTCCTTTATCCAGGACACGCTGGACTTGCTGTTTGTGGGCAGTCACTTCTGCCTGCAGTTCCTGGGAATGAGATAAAAGAAAAAATAGGAATATAGGAAGGGACTGTGAGGACAAATAAATTCTATTTACTCCTAGTCCTAAGAAGAATTGGCAGTGGGTAGAGTACAGCAAGTGGACACTGTCTATTTCTGCAAAACTTGCACGGTCAGATACTGGTCCCAGCCCCACTTGAACAATGCTCTGCTCTTGGTACTGCTATTGAGAGAGAAGAATTTGCAAGGAGGCAGAAGACATCCCTTAACTTCCCTACACCAAAGTCATCAGCCTTATACTTTGGTCTGGCTCTACCCCTTCTCTTTACCATGCTCTTGCCCTTTCCTCTGTTCAGCAGCCAGAAAGGTTTGGGAGGTAGGGAAGAACAAAGGATGAGACACAAAGCTGGGGGAATCAGAAAAAAGTGCCGAATGATGGGAAAATAGAATATCCCAGAAGACAAACAGGCGGGAGGATGATGGGAAGAGAGACACTGTCAACAGTACCATGAAAATTGTTAGACTCCTGCCCCATAAGGCCTTCCCATTGGTCTTAGAACCTTTTTCATGGAATTTGCAATCAAGGTGCTGCAGAATCCAGCATTGACTGTGATGCAGGAGAGCTGAGGTGTCCCTCTGGCTGTGAGGAAATGCTACACAGAATCCAACTCCCCAGAAATCAGTGTTAACTCATCTTTATAAATATATCGACTGTAGCTTTTTCAAGCCATTTTACAAGCAGTATTGGATTAAAATAAGGGCTAAATGGTTGTTATATGTTCTCCTAGATTATCAAGCGTGTATGAACCTCAATATTTCATATCTAGCATCAAAGAGTATAAGAAAATCACAGTAAGCATAAAACTAAACTAGAACAAGCATATAACAGTAAAAAATCAACTCAGATTAACTTAAAAAGAAAAAAAAACCCTCATATTTTTTATTTAGTGTGAGGTACGCTGACTTTTTATCCACTTCTAATGGGAAGAACTACACAATTTCTCAGTATAATACTCCAAAATAGGACAAATTTTGCAGTTCTTAGCAGGACTTTTAAATTTGCTCTGAAAATCATCAACCATGCTGCTGATTTGTCTCAATCCACTGAACCATTTAAGCTGGGTTAGAGTTGTTGCCATTGAATGCACTCATACAAAGTGTTAACTGTGCAGGTGCAGGTTTGAAGGCTGAGGTGAAGTGCAGTGTGTCACTATGCTATAATATATACTTGATTAAAGGAGTTACCTTGTGTTTTTGCAAGAGGTTTTGAGCCACATCCAAGGACTTCCCACAGTTGGTGGAACGGGCAATAGGCAAGCGCTCATTAATCCAGTTCAATTCCATGTCATGATAGTGATAGAATTCATAAAGATCCACTGCAGCTTCCAGCAACTTACGTCTCTCAAAAAGAGGTGCTTGCAAAGACTCAAACCTAGGGGTTATCCATTAAATATATATTAAAACAAAACTTTATCCTGATTCTGCCACAGGAATTAGGCTTTGATACCATTGTGAAGATTTAAAAACGTTGGACACTTCTTTGCAATTAAATTTCAATGGTTAATGTTGGCTGCACATACAAATATCCCTTTCATAGAAGGCTACTTTTGGCAAGTAGACCTATAGGATAACACTAAATGTAAGCAGAAAAAAGTGATTGACACTTTTGAAGTCCTAGGCTTGTTCTGTGATGCTTTAGGGAACTATTTACTATTAAAGCAGTGGATGCCCTAAGGATAAGCAAGGAACTAGAGGAGGAGTGCAGCAGGCAAGGAGCAATGTCCAGTCACAAATGCTGAGGTGGGTCAACAGGCAGCTGTGTAGGTGCAGATCAAAGCATAGTTGAGCTATAATTGGAAGCAGAAATCATTCCTGAGCATGGTTTAAACTTAGTCAACCAAAAGATGCTTTCTAGAAGGTAGGATAAAAAATGCTATTTGTCATAAGGGGTGGAGACAAAAAAAGAGTGACACCTCACCTTTTCAGATATTTCTGTGTTTCATCCAGAATCCTCTGAGAGTCAAAGTGATTGGTGGCCATTTTCCTTGCATGAGATACAATAGCATTCATTTTTTCTGCCAGCTCACTTGTCTCGTTTTCCAGCTGTCTGTGCTGCTTAAGTAGATCACGGCTGGAGCGCAAATCATGGCCTGTCTCAGATTCCTGAAGAACTTTCTCAATTTTCTCTATCTTCTTCTTGGCATCCTGCCAGGAAAAGATTACAGCACACTCATACTGTCCTTTCCACACCATTTTCTTTCACTCATCCCCTCCTACAACAACTTCTGGGACATGTTTTTTATACCCAATTGTCCTTTCTTGATAATATGATGGCAGGGTGTCTGCCTCTCCTGGGAATATTGTTTTGCAAACTATTTTGGAAGTACTCTTCTCTCTGAGGCACTAAAGCACTTCATTATAAACAGCCTCTCTGAACTATCTTCAGTGACATAATACTAAACAATCAAACAATCTTCAAAGACTTCAGATTGTAGCTACAACACAACAACAGTTCCATGCCATAATGGTATCAAAACAGTTTCACAACACATTCTCTTACACAATTTTCCTGGATGACAGTGTGCTTAATACAGTGCCTTGCCTCCAGCCCCCAAACTGACTCCAAGCAAGTAGTTATGCTTGCACAGCATTGACCTGACCCTTACAGAGTTTTGGTTGTTTTCCCAGTACAGGATGGCCACACAGATGTGGTGCTGAGCCTGAGCTCAACAACTTTGTAGCTTGGTGCTCTGCTGGTGCTGTTATACTGCTCATAACTTTGGAGCGAGTTTGGTCAGCATTACACTGAATTTTCTCTCCTGACACTGTAGACAAAATGGACAACTTAAAATATACTTTTATCTGGATGGTATTCTCCTCTTTTTTGTGGCCTCCACACAACAGAGGAACCAGGGTCCCAGGCCATTTCTCCCCACTACACCCCATGACTTCCTGACCTGGAGCAGTTCCATGAGCTGTTCTTGCTGTCCAGCTTGTCTCAGTTTGTCACCTCGCTCTATCATCTTGCCATATAATTCATTCCAATTCTTTTGAAGCTCTGACATCTTCTCCCGGATGGAAACTGCAGCATAATGGTTGTCTTGAACCAACTGATTTCCTTTCTGGAAAAATGCAGCACATCATTTTATCAGCAGACCAGCATCTATGAAGTTTTGACAAGATGAAAAACTTAGCTCAGAAATTTCCTTCACCTTTATCAGTGTTGTAAAGTGCTTCTCATTAGCCAGCATTTCCTTCTCAGCAGTCTCATGCCACTTCAGTTTGCGTAGAACATTTGTTGGATCACGATAGGATTCATCTGATGCAATCTTGTACTTCTCTTCCATCCATATCAAAAGCTCAGCAGCATCACGATTAAACTCCTTACAGAAACAAACAGGATTAAGTTGATTTAACTTATGATTCTGTGCAGGTTTGCAGTGAAGAAATGTGATATATTTTCATATAAAAGTTGTTCTACATAATCAACACTTTTAAATGAAGAAGTATGATCTTGAACCACTGATGAGGTTTTAAGCCCTCACAGTAATATCTCTTAGTCCCTTTTTACCACTCTTACTAATCTTGTTGGTTTAAATTGTCAGTGAATGTTTGCATTGTTGATAGAATCCTTTAACCATAAAAGCTCCAATCCTCCAATATAACTTTGTTTCTCCACACTGAAAGCTGAATTTGGTGCCAAAACTTCGAGTAACTATGCTAAAATATTAAGGTGCGGAACAATAATAAGTAGTGAGCAAAATAAATTTATGCAGCAGACAAAACATTGTGTTTGTATTTTTCATTCAAAATCCCTGTTTTTGTTTTGGAATTTTGCTATGACTATAGCTTTGTAAGATTTATCCCCAGTGCATCACCTGCTCTCTGGAGAGTGAAACTCTCACACCAAAGAGAAAGTGAGCTGCAGCAGGAATTCTCAGCAGTCTGAAATTTTGTCTCCTATTAAGACAAAGGGGAAAACTCAAAATTCAGACATTTGACCAAATTTGCAGTACCAGTCCTTTTACCTGTAGCTGCAGGGAATCCAACAACCTCTGTTTTCTCTTCACGTTGCTTTGTATCAGCTGCTCCCACCTTCTCCGGAGAGTGACCATTCTCTCTTCAACACTACCAAGAAAAACAGGAAGTCCAATGCAGTACTAGTCATATTGGTTCCTCTTGGTTATGCCGCAGTCAGGACTACGATATAAATATAATCTAGTTCCAAAAACCCTGCAGACCAGAGGAAGGAATATACAGCCCTGTCATACCACCAGGCTGGGCTCATCTGGAAAGCAGCTATTGCTTGCTAGCTGCTCTGGGTTTTCCTTTTGTATGGCTGTGTTACATTAGTGAATTGTAGTCAGGCACTAAAACACTGAGACCTTCCTCTTTCTGGAATATTTCACCTTAATTAATACATTTCTCTTTGATGTAAGCACAAAGAGCCTTTGTAACAGCCTTCTAAATGTAGTAGTGCTGGCAAGATATCAGATCTTAAGGGCATTTTTTATAAATGTGTGGAAGGAGTTTTCAAGACACCATCACTTGTGACCACAAGAACACAGTCTTCTGATCCAAGAGGTCCATTGTCACCCTCTGTTTCTAATTGTTTTTTTGCGCAGGGGTCCTCTTGCTAGAGCCTAATGGCTCTAGCACAGAAAAATGATTTACAGATAACAGTGCAGCTTCAATAAAAACACAAAGGATTTTCTCCTGATGATTTATGTCCCTGTGAAGTTTTCTCTAACTTTTTTAAAGCAAAAAAGAGTTCTAATATGTGATACTGATAAATGAAGGAATTCTTTTTTGGTAGGCATTTAATGAGGTTACATGAAAGAATTTTTATCATTATATGTAATTTATGATAAAAGGCAAATTATTCTAGTGTTCTGCCAAATGCCACTTTTAATCTAAAGCATTTTATATGTCCCGAGAGCACAGGAAGTCTATCTTTTAAAAAAATTCCTTTCCCCTCGCTCATCCAGAAGATCACGGCTTGAAGGTCAACTAACTTCTCCTCAGAGAAAGTTTTGCCTTTCACTCTAATCACACTGGATTATTTATTAAAGCTAAATAAAAGCATGGGTGTGGACTCACACACGAGATGCAAAGTGCCTGCTCTCTAGGAGGTTCACTCCGTTTTCATTGAGTGCTTCAACTCGTCTCTTCAATGCCACCAGCAGTTGTTCAAATTCCTGATGTTGCTTCAGCAGGCTTCGAACAGCATCTACATGGTCCTGCATTTAAGAAAGAAAATTTGACCAAGACTTTTCTTGGTTGTATCATTTTTTCTCTAGCAGTGAAAAAAAAAACCTGGACCCTGTTTTCCTCCTCCTCTTTCAGGCAAGAGATGTAGTGTATGTTTTGCACATGCCAAAGGATGTTCAGGGCTACAAACAAGCAGGTGTTTAGGTTTGTATCATATCTTGTTTCTCTGTTCAGTGTTTCTATTATGCTTTCATTTTCACCTTTTAAGAAAATCTGCATTTTAACTTCATGCCAGGACTCTGGCACATGTAGGGGTGTGCGATACAAAAGGTTGTAGCTAAGTAAAACTGTATTCCACTCAGTTCATCCAAAAATATCAATGTTTTAGGTTCAGCTGAAAACATAAGAGATGGTGACACACCACAACCTCCTTCTTCACTGATCTTGTGAAGATTGCAAGCATTTGTTTTAACCCTCATTTGCTTTAAAGTTCTTAAATCAATGAAAAACAAAAAAACCCCTTTTTTTTAAAAAAAAAAGGTCAGGTTATTATTTGACAAAAAAATATTTATGTTCAGACAGAAATTTTTTTTAATGGTTAGCCACCGAATGGATGACTGAAATTTATATAAACCATATGACATGTACAAACACAGCAACAAATCACAACTCTAGCTGGTTTTAAAGTTCTTTTTGAGAGACAATGAGCTTTGCTCTCATTAAAATGAGTAAGAATGTAAGAATGTTAATGAGATCACGAAAGTCTAGTTCCCAAGTATGAAAATGCCATGACCATAAGAATGAGGAAACTTATCTAATTAAACATTGTTGTTACTCCCTGGATGGGAAGATGAGAAAATCAGATCAGCTGCTGTACACACCCCAAGGTCACCTCCCCGGAGAAAAGTTTCGTGGCCAGAGAGGGCTGCGTTGATACGGTCCCCCTCCCTATTGAACTTCTGCAATTCCAGGCCATCCTGCAGCTTTTTCAGTCGCTGCTCCCACAATTCCAGCAGTTCTTTGTTCTCCTTGGCAAGCCTCTCCATGGACTGGTGGACGTCTGTGGTCCTGCTGTTACTGGGTTGTTGGTGGATTACTTTGTGCCCTAGCTTTTCCAGTTGCACAAACCTTTCCAGAGACAAAAAGAAAAATGAGATCTCACTGCATGAGGAAATATGAATTCTCTTTTATCATAGCCCTTTGCTCTCTTGGCAGTGCCTATACAAAAATTTCCCCCCCCTCCATTTTACTCTTTTCCTGCTGGCCATGGTTGTGTACTACAAATGCAGATGTTTTTTTGCTCGGGCATACATGCTGGAGGTAGAATGTGAGGTTTCTCCATTTGGATAAAAAGCCCATATAAGCAGCAGGCTTTCACATTAAAAGGTAGAGGAGGGGCGACAGTATCTGGAAATCCATAGCAATGCAGACGAAAACTGAAAATGATGGCAAATGGAACATAAGGCCTGAGAAGGAGTGGGGAAACTGGAATAAAGTACAGATGGCACTATCTGGGAGTGTCAAGAGAGTACGTAGAATATTATTACTGTAAACATACAGCTACTCCTTCCCCATCCATCAGCCGTCAGGATAAGAATGCAAAAGCTGACTGGATTTTGTGTTTTGCAGTCTCTTTTTGACATTAAGTTTCAAGTGCATTTGTTAACCTTTTGGCATCCCTTTCATGCACAATTTATATACAGGATAGATATGTTTAATTTTCACAGTACTGTTATATCACCCCACTGCCCACTCTCACAGAATGTGTCTACCTTTCTTTCTGAGAGCTAATTTCTTTCAGCAGGTCTTGATGTTCCTTCAGTAATTGCTCTGCAGAAGCCACGTCCAGACCCATTTCTTCACTGCTCAGCTTCTCCCGAGTACCTTCCGCCCACAGTAGGAGCCTACGACTGTCTTGCAGGAAGGACTGTTGATTTTGGACCCACTGCAGAACGTCCCGCTTCTTTTGGGTCTCCAGATTGAGCTTTGCCAGGAGCCTCTCCATGTTCTCTACTTGCTCAGTGATGGCCTTGCTCTCTGCAGGGTTGGTGTCCTTAATACTGAAATAAAACACCTTCAGTTGGATGAACAGCAATTTAGAGCTTGAAGCAAAACTCTTTAAAAGGAAGAGATTTGGATATTTACCCTTCCATTAAAAAGAAAGTCAGCTAGGGCAACAAATTCTCATTGCGAATGTATAGCAAACTCAAATAAGAAAAAAATTTAAATTAATATTTCAAACTCCTATGCACAATTCTCTGTTATCTTCCTACCTTCACCGCTGTTTCCCCTGATTACCCACTTTCAGGACCGAAATGATATTTTCACATTTTGAACCAGGTAACTTCCATTAGTAGAAATAATTTGCTAGAGACACAGACAATCCTGTGGTATTTATCTTCCTACAACTGTGAAGTCTGAAAGCAATCATTTTACCAATCACCCAGAGAGATCATCTCAATCCAGCAGGAAAGTCCATTCTTTGGGTTGCTAGAAAGAAAAACTTCAAAAGCTGCTCATTCTCTTTATAGCGATAATTTACAAGATCTTAGAGAACTATCAAAGAATATGGAAACAAAAAGAAGGTTCCTTACGATATTGCAACACTCCTCAAGTATTCAATTTTCCTCTCTATCACCAGGACCTCTCTCTCAACTGTGTACAGTTTGCGCTTGTCTGACTCCAGCCCAGCAGGCAAGTTGCCTGGTTCCAGACCCCCGAGCTGGGCCATCTTGTCTTGCAGTAGTACTCCTATGCTCTGGCAGTCCTGAAGAAATGTCCTCACATCAGCCACTCCAATCAGCTCAGAGCCCTTCTCCTCCTTCAGAGTTTCCATGCGACTCCAACTGGAAGAAAGATAACAATTGTTATACATTAAATACATCCTTTTTCTGTTCAGAAAAAGTCTTGTATGAAGATTTCATCACATGTAAGTGGGCTGAGGGAGTGAACACTAGCACTCCCTCACAACATCAAAGCTCATATCAGTGCCTGTCAAACAAGGGGACCTATTCAGTTCTGACCAGGTTCAGAACACACTGAACATGATGCAAACAAACTACTGTGGTCAAAATAAGGACCCGTGGTTCTCACTGAGTGACATGATGCCAGGAGTATGTTCACCACAGGTATTAAATATACTTTGTGAAATCAAACATTTGACGTTCCTTTCAAAGTTTGTGAAGGGTGTCCTCACCCTGATGTTTAAGTAACTAAATCATCTACTGCAGTGCAGTACAGACAGAACTACTCTGAATACATTACTGTCATCTGTGGGTGAATTCACATTTTGCTTTAACACACACACAAAAATTGCTATGATTTGAATATCTTGGTGTCCGGGGCCTAGAAGCACCCCTAAGTCCTGGAGGCATGAGACTGTGCTCAGGGCCAGACTACAGCTAGGCTGAGGGCTGCCTCGTTCCCACTGATGGCACTGTCATCTAGATTGGGAATGAATGGTCAGCTCTCCAGTTGTCCCCATGAGACAGTCTTCTCTTTATCAGTAGCACTTTTACCTGTTTTTCATCTCTTCCAGCCAAACCTGGATCTCAGAATATTTGCTGGGACTAATCTTCCCATATTTAACTGCTAATGTCTCAATGTCTCCCAGCTGGTCTTTGCCTGCTGCCAGCTCCGTTAAAAAGCTCTAGAATAGAAAAAGATGCAAGAATTAAAATGTGAGATTTTTTTCCTTCCTATGGACACAATTCTCAATAATCTGTCATATCCACTCACTCATCTCCCACTTTCACAGTTGGCTTCTCTATTTACTGGCCTGCTGACAACATGCACACTTGTGCATGTAGTTCCTCTGCAGCCCCCGTGACCTTCCCTGCTGTGCACACTATGCCTGTGCACATAAGTCCCACTCCTCTGGGATGCAAGTGAACTGGTGGATGTTTTCATTGTTTGGCATTTTTTTTCAAGTGTTGTGAGATAAACCACAAAAAGAATCCTTTTGTACCATGGTATTTGTATGGGGTACTACGTTCACAAGAAGATAAAGGGACGGAATCATATCAGCTTCAGTAATCTGGCATAGTCTGTATGAAAGAAACACCTGATGTATGCATGACTCCCTAAGTTGAATGAAAAGATTCTCAAAGCATAATTTCTGAACTTTATCTTTTCTCCCAAGGTCAATCTGATTTAAGAGGTGTCATCTGGGAACAGGGAAAAGTGGTACCTGATATTTCTGCTGCATGACCTCCACATTGTCTGTCTGAGGTTGAAGAGTCCGGAAAATGTTCTCTTTATCTTTCATCCATGACTGAAATTCTTCACAAGAGCTACAGAAGCGGTAATAGCCGATCATCTCCTCCAGAGCTTTTTTTCTGTTCTGTAAAACAGATGAAGAATTAAGTACTGTTATAATAACTCCTTGCCATTTGAAGAAACAAAAAAGATCCTTGCATTTAAGCTTCAATACACAGGTGGTAGCTAGGCAGTTTTCCCAGACACTGCTGAAAGAGAACAGACACACGATACTTTAAGATCACAATTCTTCTTCCCAGAGCCACAGTAGTTTAAAAGCAGAAGAGAAGCAGTGGGAGAGTGCTCAGCTCTTGACCGGCAGGAAAGCCACTATGATCCTTGCTGCTGCTTCTGACTGAAGACTTACCTCAGTAGTCTCAAGAACATGTAAGTCATATACAACATATTTTTGTTGGTCTTTAGGGCATGATTACAGCAGGAAGAAGTGAAAAGTAGCATATTGAGAATGCAGTTGTTTACAGTTGTTTATTTCTTCTGGTATCAGGTCAGATAGCCGAAATATTTAGGAGCTACAGCAAGCAACCATTATGGGGGGCAGGGGGGGAAAGAAAAGATTACACAAAAGAATACACTCTTCAAAAATTAAAAATACTAGAATGTAAATGTTTGCCAACATAAAATGGGTTTTAATACAAAACTTTAATGGTAATCTTGAGCTTTGAAAGCCTACAGGAACTGACAGGATTGAGGCACATTATTAAACTGAAAGCAGAAGCCAGCACAGCACTTAGTTTTCCTTTGCATTGCTTTGGACTTAGATTTTTAGTGAAATGCAAAGCAGAAGGGAATATTTCACCTCAGCCATGCTCTGTAGATTTTTGTAAAGTGAATCTATTTCATCTTGTGTTTTCCAGATGTTTTCTGGAAGAAAATGAACATCTGGACTAGACGTTTCAGTGGATGCATTTTCAGATGTTGCCCAGGTTCTATTGAATGGGAACTTCATTGTCTTTTTATTTAAGTCACTTGGGGCTTCCCTCTTCACCATCTGTTAAGAAAAATTTAACAAAATCAGTGGATGAATACTTCTGATTTGGATAAGAATTTCACACAAAAGGAAAATTTGGACTTGCAAGTTGACATCACAGCATTCTGACCCTTTAAACCAAACATTTCCAGTATTTCGTTCAATCTGTTTCCATCGTTTTATTCAGAAAGAATGAACCAAATAACTAAAAAACATTTTGGTTTTGTTTAAAGAAGTAGTTTAAATAATTAAAAAAATATATTGATTCAGTAAAAACTCTCATTTTGGATCCAGAAAAAAAGTTGATCTATTGTAAGTTGGTTTTTTAATTATTTTTATAAGTACCAACAAAGCAAGGCAATCAACTATGCTCATTGTCCTATTTGTGGCAATATTTTAGTATCTGAACATTTCCAGTTTCAAAGCCTGTAAGTGCACTAGTGAATCAATATTTCTATTTGTATATTGATACCATATCATCACATGCTTTTCCATATTTATGGATAAAGCAATAATATTTTTATTTCAATAAAAATTAATGCTGGATTGATGAAGTTAAAAACCAAAGTGGTACTCATAGCTCTCAAATTTGTTTGACTAAACACTGATTGAACATACAAATTTAAAAGAATAAAGCTTTGAAAAATGTGTCATTCATTCATTCATCTCCCCTGAATCCTGTTATTAAATGAGCTAATCTCAAGTCAAAAATTCCCTTTCTAGTCAGTGAAAAAGAGGGACATTTGCAGAGGTTGACTTTATCCCATATGCCTTAACATCTGTCCTGGACTGTATGAGTTTCTCCTGGAGTAGTGGGATGGTCCATCACTACATCAGAGTACAAAAAGAACTTGTAAAGATGTTTTGATCAAATATCTGCTTTTTAAAGATGATTGAAAGTATAATTTTATGTGAATAAAAGTTGAGAAGGTATTTTTCAGGACTGGTAGAGGGAACTAATGTGATAAGAACCTTTCTAGCACTTCAGAGAACACTAACTAGGTGCACTATAAGCCATCAATGAAACTCTTTGTTGCCTAAATATTTGCCCCAATTCTAATTAAAAAGTTTATTTGGAATAGTCTATGTTGTCAAAGGCAGAATATCTTAAATATTTACAAAGCATTTCATTTACGTTCCTCAACGAAAAGTGAGAAAATCCCCCATTTACTTACTGCAGCTGGAGCTTGCTGGGCTGCAATGTCAGCCTGCTCTTTCAGGCGTCTCATCTCAGAGGCATAGGCTGCAATCTCCTTCTCCAGGCGCAAGTGACGATGCAACAGCGCTTCAGCACTTGATTCATCTTTTCCATAGTCCTTGCTGGCTAGAAGAGGCTGCCTTTCTCGTAACCATGAATTTGCATCATCGATGTCAGCAAAGTACTGAAGGGACACAGGGAAGAAAACACTTGGATTCATGCTGAAAGTATCATATCCAGCTCCCTCCTCTTTAGAAAATTATGAATATAGAGAAATACCATTAAGTTTATAGCCATAAGTTAACTGCCAGGTGTTGTGAAAGCTATGAATAAGGTAGCTCTAAATCTGTCATATATTTTATGCTTGTATCACAGATAATTCACAGAATTTCAGTGAGTAAAGAGATTCAAGGATTGCCTATATATCTCTTTAGAAGCTCCTAATTGGCTAAAACTTTATGGTGCATAACAGCAGTAGTAAAAGGAACCCACAATGCATGATTTTGGTAGGTATTATGTAATTTCAACAGATATTTTCCAAAGCTTTAAGGAACAATGAACTTAGCCTACAACAGAAGCTTACTTTTTTTTCCCCCAGAATTTGCAGTCTGCCTGGCTATAGTTGTAAAAAAGTGAAAACAAGGTTTTGATATATAGAATAAAATTGCAACAGAGAAAAAGAAAAGTGATGAAGAACAAACAAAGAACTAAAACACCATAGTGGTGTTAAACTTACTAAACAGAAGAGAGAATTTAGACTTTCTCACAGACATAGCTGATCAGTTTTGTTCAAGCCTTTTATGGAAACAAAAAACTGAACAAAAAAAACAGGAAAGGGAGAATAAGAACACCTGAGATAATGTGATGTGATTTAACAATGCTGCTTTTGTAAGAATTCTTTATTTGCAGATGTTTGAGTGCTCGAAGGAGTAAAATCAGAGGTGGAATGGTGCTGTCAATCACCTGGCAGTCTTTGTGAATGGTCAATCTAAGTTTTACAACACTTTTTTTGTTGCTGGTTTTTGGAGGTTTTTTTTTCATGTTAGGAAAATGTCACACAGCTACCCTGATTCCATCCTCTAAACAAATTCTGCATCAACACTATCATAGGAGTAATTTCCATTAACATTTTTACCTTGAGAGCAACTCCCAGCTGCTCAAATCTCCTGCCTGGCTGGCTTGCAGGAAGATTGTGACTTCGCTGAGTCCATGTGGGGACACTGGGCAGAACTAAACCACACCCATGTCCCCCATACACACACCACAGCAGAGCCTTCTTACCTGTTTGATGAGAGCTGCTGCCTGCAGGCGGCTTTTGCGATCAGCCACCTCATCTTGGAGCTGCTGCCACAGCTTCTGGAGGTTCTCTGTCTGCCTCAGAATGTCAGCCTGGCGCTCAGGGTTCTTCTGGCTGAGCTCCCAGCCCCTCCTCATCACATTTGCACATGTGGCTCTGTGGGAATTGCACTCCACTTCAAGAGCCTAGCACAAGGATGGGAAACATGTCAGCATAACTCCTTCCCCACCAGTGAGAGAAAAGCAGGGGCCCACTCTCTGCTACTGTAATGCATACATTTCCTAGAGCCCCACACCTTGCATGCCTAAGAAATTCCCCTTAGCTCAGAGATGATCGGCTCTTGGCTCTCCACACTGTCCTACATGTTATGCAGTCTTCTCTGAATGAGATACTTGTTTGTCATCCACCAATTCAGCTGTCTTGTGCTTTCCAGAAGGAACATATACACAAACAGATGCACTCAAATTATATTAGTATATTAGAATAACAGAAGAGGTTGCTGTTTCTGTTTTCTTATGAAAGTTCTCAAGCCCACAAATCTCTTCACTTGTTCAAATGATTCTTTGCCATAAGAAGGCACTAGCTCATATAGACAAACGATTGATATCGAACCACAGCAAGGTCTTGGGAAAAGTGGTAAGAGATTTGTTTTATTCATCCTGCCTGCTGATATCTGTCTTCTTTTCACCATCTCTCTCTTTCCCCACATCTCTCTTGGGCAGGAAATGAAGGTAAGAAAAACAAAAACTAGCAACCTTTTTTTTCTGCCCATCAAAAGTTAGCTAGTATGGAGCGCAGTGTCTTCACTAGAAGCCCCTTTTCTCGTCCAGTATGAACCGTATTCCTTCTCTACCCTTTTCTTCTGCTCTTGTGGAAAAAATCCCTACCCTAGACATTTTTTAAAAATTTCAAACACTGATCATGACACTTGAGATAAGGAGCAGTTTGGCAGTTTTCTTGTAAGTGAACTGAACTGTAATTGACTGAACTGAAGGTCATTGATGTTCTAACATCTTGCTTTAATACAAAGAAAAGGCACCACCAGCAAAGTAAGATACCTTGTTCTTCTGAATAGAGGCTGTAATCTGGCTGACATCTTTCCCTAACGTAGTCATTCTTGCTAGCTTCCATTTCTCAGAGATCCACGACTCCTCCTCTTTGCAGTCATGGAAGAATTCAAAAAGCTTCAAAGCCTCTTCTAGCTGAGATTTTCTGAACCAAGGAAAAAAACAGTATGTGTTAGTCAGAAGTAGGATTCCATGGAGGCAGCTGTAGCATAATCAAAAAAGAATTTAAAAATCAAAAATTTGCATGCCTTTAGTACCTCTTTGTAATATATTAATTTATTCATGGAATAAGACAAAAGAAAAAAAACTTCCATTTCCTTTTTCTCTAGGAGATGAGGAGATAACCACTTGTTAATCAGACTTCTCACAGAACGAGTTATAATAAATGCTGATAACGAAGCTATTCTTCATCTATGGAAGTGAGTGATCCTTTCAGTCAATTGCAATCAAGACACTTGAGTTGCTTTCATTTATAACTGGAGAAACGAAAAAATTTCAAATGCTGGGAATATGTGCCTTCTGATTAAAGAAGTGGTTGGGCATCCTAATCAGGAAGAGCAGAGCCATAAGCACAGCCGTACCGTGACTTGCTCAGAGCTGTAAGGTTCTGATACAGCTGACGAAGCATCTGAACTTTTGCATAAAGCACTTCTGGTTTAACTGTGCTGTCCTTGCTGATTTCTGCTGTCTTCTGGGTAATGTGTGTCAATCTACCATCATAGGAAGAGATCTGCGAGTCAATCAAGTTGTGATTCTGCAGCAAATCTACTACTTCCAGGAGCTGCTTCCCACAGTCCCGGGAATTCACTAGCACCTACAAACAAAGTGGGGAAAAAAAAAAAAAAAAGAAAAAAAAGAAGTTATTGGCAGGTAGTGCATCCACAGGTTCAGTACAAACAAATCAGTTGAAAGGCTCCTGTACGGTCTCATAGCTTCTAAATGCCCAAGAATGTCAGCTAGGTAAAGCTAAAAAGTGGCCTGCTTAGAGGAGTTACACATATCTTTCAATTTGACAAGCTAATGGCAACAATCCACAGTTTCTATCTAATGCAGTACAAGTAGTGGTCTCTTCAAATAAAGATCTTATTTCATACCTAAATTATTTCTATTAATTGAGGATTTAAGGTCTCAGAATTTGTGGGAGTGGTGAATACCCATTTGCTATAGACCCACCTGTAGGCAGACTGATTGACAATCTGTATTTGGAGAATTCTACAATATCCCGTTTTATGATATGTTCTAACTGCAGTGTTCTTTTATTTGAGGAACTTAATTGCCTATCAAAATGATGAAAATAAGTACTTCACAGTATTTAGTTGTTGCCTGATGAAGGTATCAAGTGCTTATAAGTATGTCCTCTTTCTAATCGTATAAATGGATACAATTATCAATATTATTGGAGGATACTATATTTCCTTACCAATCTTCTCCCACATCCTCAGCCTATCATGGTTCCAACAACACTATTATCATTAGGTGTTCTTTGCCTACTAACATTAGGAGAGAAAGATTTATAACTTGGAGATAGCTCTTATTTTTACTTTGAAATTCACAACTTCATATAGCATGACGTTCAAGACTTTTAACTCAACCTACAGGCAACCTGTAGTTATAAGGATTTTTCTGTCTCCAAGTCAAGGCAAGAACAAATAATGTAGATATACTTCCTGCCATTACAAAGTCAATATGAACCCAGTTATTTCTCATGCTAAAGAGACTTTGTGCTCTGACACTCTTAAAACAGTTGGAAATTCTTGCTGAAAGCATTCACTATACATTTAGAGTGGAACTTTTCTTTCTCACAAGCTTATATATCTGAAAGCCTGAGATAGTTCCCATATGTATAATCACCGGAGGTACTTCCAGAAGCTAATTCAGAAGAATTATATGGAATGGAAATAAGAGGTGTTTTTTTCCTGCTTTTGCTTTTACATTTCAAAATTTAGATGAGTTTATTTCCCATCTTCATTTTACTATATAACTTGAACCTGTAGTGCACTCCCTGTAAAACCATACCTGGCTTTTTGATTAGAGAGAGAGCCCCTAGCAGTGTATGTTTTTTCTTATTTAGTTATCTGTAATGATGAACTGAGGCATATAAGTGAAAATTGTGTATTTTTATATAGCTGATCTGCTGTTGGCACCCAGAAGCCCCTGGAACATGTTGGTTTTTTTAGGCAAACACATTGTCAACAGTGCAAATTGTGTGCTGGTGGAGAGGGCTCAGTACCTGCAGCTCTTTCAGCTCCTCTGTAATGGCATCAATGTCCCTCAGGAGGCCCAGAATTTCCTGCATTGTACTCAGAGATTGTTCTCTTCTCTGCAGCTGATCCAGGAGATCCTGCCATTGCTTCGAAATGCTCTTTTGCCTACAAAGGAAGAGAAAGAAATGACCAATTAAGACTCTGGGCAGCACTGAAGGATTCTCAGTGTTTGCAGCCTTAGATTTGCTAAATGAACACACACAACTCTTCACACTAGTTTAAGAGGACAGGCCATGATCACAAAACAGGTCAAAGTAGTGTTGTTATAAGTATTTTAACTAGCACTATGATAAACTTTTTAAAATTTAGACTTTTTTTTCAAGGATGTGCATACCTGACATTTCCCATTGTTTTCATTTGATACATTGGAAAGGCTTGGAAACAAAGAAGTCATCTTTAAATGGCTGCTTAAAGTAAAACATTAAACTAAACCATATCATAAGTCACAACCTGATCTCACAAAGAGTTTTAATTCCTCTTCTATAACTACTTTTCTTAGTTTTCCTATAGGTTTCTGATTTTGTCTGAACTTAGAAAAACATTGAGATACCACAAGGTAAGTTATTTGTGTGGCATTCTCAGACATTCTGAGATAATCAGAGAAGTTATAATGTCTCAATATCTGCTCCAAAGTGGAGTCAGTCTGAGACTTTGTACCTTAACCAAACTGTATCACCCCAAACTACAGACTGAAAAAGAAATGTGTTGATTTGGAACAAAAAAAGAATAAAAAATATCTCTCTAAGCATTTTTGGTGGAAGATTGAATATTTGATTGAAGTCTTTAGGCATATTTTCATATATAACAAAAATACCTTAAAATTATTTTTCACCCTAAATCAGTCTGAGAGTTTGCTCATTCAAGGAAAAAAATAGAATTTTGAAGGAGATGAAGCATTTGCCTTGTCTTCTGAAACTGTTCACAGATAGAAGAAATTCCTGCTAGTTCCACTCATGAGGAGCAGAGCTAAGACTCATAGTTGCAATTAATTTTCTCCCACCACATCAAAGATTTTCAGCTAATTTTGATCTACACCAACTACACAGTCTCATGACTATCACTCACTTCTTCAAGATTTGATCTTTGTCATGATAGTTCTCTTGGCTGATAACAGCGGCCATTTCATCCAAAGCTGTGAAACGTTCCTTCCTGGGCAGTACATCTGCCACAATGGCTTCTAGCTTCTTACTGACAGCCTCCATCCTGTCCACACTCTCTGGCCAGAAGTCCTGCTTCCCAATCACTTTCCTCATGTCTTCCAAGTAGGACTCACGGAGGGCTGCCTTCTTCAGGAACCTCTGGGCTAGCTGTTCCAGCCTTTCTAGCCTCAGCATTTCTTTTTGCAGTGCTTTTCCCCGGTTGTGTTCTGACTTTTCCAGGATTATCCAGTGCTTTTCCACATCCTGCAGCATCTTCCCCTCTGGAGGCAAGTATGGCCGTTGGTTGTTGGCTCTCTGTTTGGTCCTGATATTGAAGAGATGAGCTTCAATCATGCCCTTCTCTTGATATTTGGGGGGTTTCTCCACAATGCGGAAGGTCTTGAAGTTGGCCATGAGCAGCCACATTTCCTGAAGAGAGTTGGGGAAATGCCTGTCATCCAGTTCTATCACCTTCTGCTTAATCCATTTCAGGAGGTCAGAGACCATCTGCTCGTACAAAAGCTTCAAGTCATCTATCTCCTTCAGGAAGAACACAATCTGTGGTGGGAATACAAAGTTACAAACCATGTAAGAAACTGAATTAAGCAAGGTGGATGAACAGAAAGCAGCATCTTCAGCAGTCATCACATTTTTATAGTGATCTGGTGGCAGCTGCCACATCTGAGGCCAGGTGAAATCCCAGAATAGCCTTGCATGAAACACAGATACATAAATATTATTTAATATCTCATTTCAGTTTTTATTTAAGAAAACATTAGTTTTGGAATAAACAGCATGTATGTGGAGACTCTCAGCAATTCCTGTGTGGGCTGACTAGAAAGCAAGAGTCCCAAACTGAAGGTTCACATTTTTTGTTTCACTATAGAAAAAAACCAGATATTTTCCCCCAGTCTCACTCCTAAACTCCAAATAATTCTATCCTAATATGCAATTACACCGTCTTAGCTTTAGCCCTTTAGGATGTTAGACCATCTGACAAGATGCTGGTTCTCCCACATCCACACAGCAGACAGTGGTCAAACAGCCCCTTCTCAATCTCCTCTGTTGGAATCATTTCTCTACATATAAACTATCAGAAATTGTCTTGTGGCTCAACAGAGGTTTCGTAAGGATGCTAACTCTGATTCAATGCTAATTTTCAAATCCAGGGATTTTCTCTGTTTCACTTGTGACCTGATCTGACTTTATTTCAAGTTCAGGTAAATATTGGAGCAAATACCTAGAATGAAATCCATAATGAAATAAAAAGTGTTAGAGTGAAATCAACAGTTCTTTCCATTATACATTTTTTCTATCTTTGCCTTTTTACTTCATATTACTTTTTTCCTCATCCTAACTGAGTAACCTTCCTGCAGGTGTCTGGTTTAATGTTGAACAACATTGTCTGCCCCTATCGTTTTGCTGAGTTTGTTGCTCCAGCCAGACAGATTAGTGAGGGAGATGGCACTGACAAAAGACCCAGTCCTTCCAAGTGATAATCTGCTTTTACCTACTAGAAAGTGCACTTGGCAATGAGTAAGTGCCACAGTGTTGTAAAAGGAGTAAAATAGCACCAACCTTCAGTGTGGAAAAAGCAGCCCATGACATCAGGGCTCCGTTCTGTATTTTCTGCCATCGTACCCAGTTCTTGCTGAAAGATCCTAGCAAATGCATGGTCACCTCACGTGGAAGAGGAAAAGGAGATTTACCTCCCAGAGCTATTTCTCTCTGCCATCCTGGTCACACACTTAGTCTGAACTCAAAGGCTTCCTTGACATATTCAGGCTTCCCTCCCAATCCTATTAGTAAATTCAGAGCCGCCTATTCGAGGGGACTAAGGACATGAAGAGATTAACATCTGTTTCCTTCTCCTTCTGAACCTTTGTGTATGTCAGGAAAGCAGGAAGACAGAAACGCAATATTCGGGACAGGCTTTTGCCTCCTTAGGAAGGAGGCAAAGAAAGAAAAAGAAGCAGGTAAGTAGAGAAAGAGAGAGAAAAGAAAGAATAAACATATATCGAAAAAAAAAGTGGAGCACAACAAGAACTGAGAAAGGACAAAGAAAATTGTTTCTTCACATAATACAAAAGTTGTGGCTTACTTGCTCCTTATAGTTCCTCTAATACATGCTGGATGATTCAAGGACTATTTCAGGTTTATCAAAAGACAAATAATGTCTCCTGGCCAAAATCCAGTGACTTATGTGTAGACCAGTCAGATCCTACTGCCCACTCTCCTCACTGATGCACAAACTTTGACTGAATTCCAAGTCCTGCTGTCATCTAATGCTTCTCTTCAGAGAACATCCTGTTCTAATACATAGAATCACAGAGTAACTTGAGTTGGAAGGGAGCCATGAGGGCCACCCTGTCCAACTCCCTGCTCCTTGGAGGACTACCTAACACCAAATCATATGACGAAGAGCATCCTCCAGACACTCCTTGAACTCTGACAGGCTTGGTGCTGTGGGCAGCCATGTTATGGAATCATCTAATTCTTGTCCCAGACCATTTTTTTTCAGCTGACTGAACCCTGCTGTGCCAAATCTCTTCACCTTGTCACCACTAGGGAAGCCCTAGTTTGGATTTTGGGCCTCCTATCAAGCAATATATTCCCCCTCTCAATTGCACAGGTGGATGTCAGAGTCCAGATGTTCATGTAGGACCCAACCTGGATGCATAGGCTTTCTGCAGGTTATTTCTTTGTACTTTTGACAAAACCAGAATAGATTATTCTGGAGGTAGAAGAGAAATTCTTTCTGAGATCTTCAGTGGAACAATTTCAAAATTCCTTCATTTTTCCATCAACAGGATGCAAATAGTTTTGAATATGGCTCATGATTGTGAGATGAAGTGTATATGGAAACTGACAAAAAATTTAGCTTAGCTAAATTAATAAAAAATTAACAAAAAAATAAAAATGCAATAAAACTTTAGCTAGTACTCTCTTATTTTTCATGTTGGTTGTGGTGGTGGTATTGAGTTGTTTTAGTTTTGTTTAGATTATTTGGTTTGGGGTTTGGGTTTTATTTTTTTTTTTGCATTTTGTACCTAAGGATTCAGAAAGAAAGGATGTGGATTTTCACAGGAAATGAAAATCCAAAGCAGTATCATAGAATAAGGGATCATCTTTCCTATTAAATAAGAAAATTGTTGACTAGGTCTGCTTTTGCCTAGTTGTAATCTCATCCCAAGATTATTGAGATTTGTATGTCTCAAGATGCTTTAGAGCCAAATAAGTTCTTAAGCAGAAACTCTGAGGACAAAAAGGGATTAATTTTCAGTGAAACCATTGCAACCCTCTTAGAGCTTGGAGAGTCTACAGGCACTTCTCAAGTGCCTTTCAAATGGCTGTGCTATTTGATTCAGTTCAAATGATCCTGAAGTTGAACTTGCACAAAATTCTCCACATCTCCAACTTCTATTTATCTTTATGTTTTTAACTTTTAACTTATGAAGATAGTAATGCACTTACTTTGGTAAGTCGCTTTTGTATTGTTTGGCCTTGTTTCAGTCTGGAGAAGTAGTGGTAATAGAGTGACACGTAAGTCATGATGGATCTCTCATCTGGGTAGGGCACAGCCACATCCTCAGCATCAAGCAGTTTGCTGATTCCAAACTCTTTCTCAGCAACATCAAAGGCATTGTTAAGGTTTTTAATGGGCTGATCCTGCCTCAGTGAGCTATAGCGGATAAGATCAGGCCTGGCCAAGGAGAAGAAAAAAACACAGAGGTGAAGAAAGATGTTCAAAGTTCTTTGCAATGATAAACCATAAATTGTTTATTAGACTAAGGAACGTGACATGAACACCGTAATTACTTTGACCCTGAACTTCATTCAAGAGCATTGCCCCTTTCCTACATAAGAGGAAGAAAACTGTCCCTTATGGAATTGAAGTACCACTCTCAGAAAATCTCTGCCCTTCACTTATTTCTCATCTTCATTTATGGGTGAAAACCAAAGCTCCCTAGAGAGGCAGTTCTGAAAAGGGAGGTGACTCCCAGCTGGGGAAGAAACAGAATCCCACTGTGGTATCCTGTACAAGAAGTAGTAGAACAGTTAATGGACAAAGAAATGTTCAAGGTTCTCGTAGTTGGTTTCTCTCTTCTGTTTTGGATTGTTTTCTTCATACTTTTTCAAAGGGCCAGAGATGGGAGAAAGAATGAGACTGAGAAGTTGCTTACTCTGTTACAACTGAACCAGAAGGGATAAATGCTCACAAAGTTCATACAATAAAACCAGTCCCTAAGAGAGCAACTTTAGAAAAAGAGCAATGGGGGTATGTCTGAGGGGCTAAGCCCAAATGGACAACATAGTTCAGATATGTGATATTCCCTTGGAAATTCAATGTTATGCCCAACTATAGGAGCTATGAAGCAGAAGCTTTTGGTCCTTCCTTTCTTAGAGAGAGAATATCCATTTAAAAAAGAGTCTTCAGTGAGAAAGGGCAGAGAAAATTTGACAGTTTCTTGATGAAAACTTGTAACTCAGACCCTAGAACAACCTGTGGCAGAGCAATGAACAACTGTCTGAAGTGATCCATCAGATCTTACCTGTGAGCATGTATGAGTGCATTGAAGGCCAGCCCATCACTCCAGCTTTTGGAGAAGTCCTTCACATTGACATTGGAATAGCTGGCAGTTTTATGCTGACACCAGAGTAGTAAGGCCTCGTTGGCAAACAGAACATCAGCTCTGCCTCCAAATTCTTCCTGTTAAGAGAAACCAGTGTGAACAATACATGGAAGTACCACCATTAGAAGTTTTTCAAGGTTTCTCTTCTCTGAGGTTTGTATAAACCAAGTGGGAAGCAGAGCTCAGTTTATTTGCTTCTGTAAGAGACTGTTCTGTCTCTAACTGGCTAGTATGTTTTCACATTGACCAGGGCCATAATTAGTGACTCTCTCAAAGGTACCACAAGCGTTACTGAGGCAATTTAAACACCCGAGGCAGAGTTAATTTCAAGCCGGACAAGAAGCAATGAGCAAAGACAGTTTTCCCCAGCAGTTCAGCCTTCCAGGAGCGCCCCCCCTCACACACAGCCTGGCGGGCACAGACCCGGCTCTCTCTGCAGGGCAGGGCTGCCCTCACCGACCCGGGAGACACTTCGGGGCTGCTGGCAGGCATGCTGGGGAGCCCTCAGGGTGTGACTGACAGCAGAGCGCCGGAAAATGGTGACATTTCTCCCTGCCTGGACACCAGCGGCCTGGCCGACCCCTACCCGGGGGGAGCCGCCCCCAGCCCGGCTGCCCCATGGCCGCCCAGCAGAGCGGGTATAAGGCCGTGCCCAGGGGGGCCTGTGTCCAGCCCTTTCCATCTCAGCCTCACCCAGGCTGTAACCCTGACTGCTGGTCCCGCTCTCGTCCTGCCTGCCTCTCCTCTCCATCGTCCCTCGTCCTTCCTGCCTCTCCTCTCCCTCACCTCACCCTCAAAGTCCTTCCCACTGGTGGTGGTAATTCTTTCTCTAGTTCTAGCCTGTCCCTTTTCCTGTTACCTCAATAAAGTCAGTATCTGTTTGAGATTCAACATAAGGAGCTGCGTGCCTGAATCTTGCCTGCAGAGCAATCAATTTAAAAGAACCTGGTTACAATTTCCAACCGGATTGAAACAGCATCCTTAGCTGTGAAGCAGGACTCAGAAACAAAATATGATGCCTTCAGACCTAATGTTAGAAATTGTTAACCTTGATTTCATGACACCTTCATAGATTCTTCTTTTTCATGTACTTAGAGTACATGCTAAATACTTTTTAAAAGCATATTTCTCTTCAGAGAAGAAAAGTATGCAGCAAGCACTCAAATCTACAGAGAACTGTTGACAGAGAAACACTTTCTGAAGGCAAAAGCCAGCAAAAAATTTGAAGAAGAGGATGAAGAACATGAATATCCAATCTATCTCCAAGTTACTGTATTCGGTCTCTTTGCAAAACTGTAAAGTGGATTCAGTAGCTTTTAGAAATTGCTGGATGAGTAAGTGGATAATATTATAAGACCTGTATGATCAAAGTAGTCAGGAAACACTACCAAAGTGGTCCTCGGTGGCCTGAAACTCTACAAAGTCTCTGAAATGCTCTGATCAGGCAAAAAGACAAAGATACAGTTTTACCTTATCAAGTTTGATAGATGAAATCTGAAATCTAAGTATGATGATCCAGATGAGTCCCAGGATTAAGGTTCTGTCACCATCAACAATATTCTCAGGACCAATCACTTTTACTTGTACCTGCTAATAAATGAATATCTGTTCAGCATAATAACACTCATGTCCAGTGCTCAGTGTAACAAACCGATGTTGAAAAGGCTGTTCAGGCTGTTTCTTTAAGGAAGCAGGTTTTGTAATTATGTCTTTTCAGTGGTCCATAGACCTGCAGGTCCCATGTCCACACCCTAGCTGTTCTGTGCACCAAGAACACGTTTCAGCAGAAGCCTCGCTAAAGGATGGTGGTCTCAAAGATTTAAAGTTCCTGCATGTGTCTTGAAAACTGGTGGCTAAGGAAAGAAACAGAATTCAGTGCTCCTTTCTTCCAAAGAAGAGGGACATTAGTTGTTTGTAAACAATGTTACTCGAATAACAAAGAAATTCAAATCTGATGAGGGTTTTTTTCACTTTTAACAAGACCCTTGGCCTGTCTTCAAAGAATATCTTATTGCATGTTAGAGGGGAACACTATAATGGACATAATACTATAATTAATTAGTAACATTTGTAAACTGTTGTGATCTCTAATACCAATACTAACTTACCTTGGATTTCAGAAAGGTGATGGCTTTGCTGTTGTTCTCTAGAAAATGCACTCTCATCTTTCCCCGGCTTGGTTTCGGCAAAACTTCTCCAGAGAGCAGCTCCAGGAGTTTCAGGAGAGAGATGCCATCTTTCAAGTCTGTGTAAATATCTTCTATCTCAACCTTCACCTGTGAAGATTAGTCCGACAATACACACTCTGGCTTAACATTTGGCACACAGAACCCTCTGTTTCTAATAATAAACAAACAACAGTGTTTCACTGAGTCTTTACATGACAGTGCATATGTGCAAATAATGTTGATTCTTAATTCAGAAAAAAAAATGGATTTACAGGAGAACTGAGATTATTTATGAAAGTAACATGAAGTGAAAAAAAGCAGCAACAACCAAACAAAACCACAACCCCCCAACTGAGCAAATAAAGAAAAAAAACCCAGGAGATTTGAAAAATAAAAAAATTTCAGCATTTTTGAAATCAAACATTTTGGAAGCACTGACATTTTATTTCAATTCAAATTAATATGCTCAGGTTTTTATTCTGAGCAATGCATTTCATTTTAAAATTGAGCAGATGATCCTATTCAATTACTAATTTTTTACTCCATAGTCTCAACATAGTTTGTCACGTCCTGCTTGGACCTGCGCTACCACCCAGAGTCTCCATATTTTTGCCAGACTCACACTAAGTAAAAGATTAATGTCTTCTACAAAAATGTGTTTCATTGCTGCCAGTAGTGAGGTCATTCAGTGCTTAGGTGATACAACATGACATAGTGTGTACTCTGACCTAACAAGAACTTGCCTTGGGTGTTTCCTTTTGGCCTTATGCCACTTGTCATCTAGAGGTGACATTAAAACCATACCACACACTGAACAATAATTTACTGTGATTCTGGAATTATGGTAAATAAAAAATTTGCCTTCAGAAAAAAAAAGCTAAAGCAGTATATTTTTTAATTCAGACAGTAGCTACACATTAGGGGATAAAAGGACAGATAACAGACATATGCTTTTTAATTCCTGACCAAATATTAATCAGTTTAGGAGATCTCTTTCCCAGGGAAAGAACAAAACACTGAAAGTGTAAAAGAAACTCAGAAAGTCTTGAAGCCTGTACTGTGTGTGGAACAAAAATTTCTCTAATTGATTATTTCAACAAACCCCCTCCCTATTTAGCTGCCAACTTTGTTTCTTTTTCATAGTAAATAAATTCTGCCTATGGTATATTACAATAAAAAAAAATAAAGCTTCTATATTCTGTGACACTTCTATAAATTAATAACAGTTCCATTTAAATTTGTAAAGACAGGCTTCATATATCTGCTTCATGCCTCACCCAGCAGTAGTTTTAATAGCTTTGTTGCATCATTCTTCTCATAAAGATACCAGTCACAGATTGCTTAACAAACTCAATCCAATAGCAACCTTAGTGTTAGGCTTGAAGTAGTCAAGAATATAACTGAGAACACTGCAGGGTCCTCTGGTATGATCCAATCACACTAACATGTGCATTGGAAAGCTGAGACTACACTGCCAGGAAGGCCTAGATAAGCTGTCGGTCTCTGCATGTCTCTTACCATATATGGCTTGGAAAACTCTTGCAGGCTTTTTTCCCCCATGCTTTTATGATACAAGAAAAAGTACATTGCAGGAAGTTAAGACTGACATTTTAATCTTTGAAATTGAGGGCATTTTTAAAATGCAAAGTTATTTATCTATGGATAAACAGAAGTAATTTCCTACACCATAGAAACCTAACTTTCTTCAGGTGACAAAATGAAAATGTGTTTTGCATCTGTTTTCTCCTACTAAGAAAAATAAATTTTAAAGTCCATTTTGCTCTGGAGCTGACTTTGTACCAGTCACAATTTTAAAACATTACACTGCAAAGCTCCATCTGAACACTGAAACTGAAAAGAGGGATGAGCTAGAATAGACTCAAGAGACCTGGTCCTACTTGGTGTCCTCAGGGTCCATTTTCATTACTATCATCTACAGTCTGTAGAAAAGAAAATTGGTTTTAGATGATGTCATTCCCTACTGTGCCACAGCTACACAGTTTGTGCTTTAAATGAGCTTATCTGCAGTAAATCTGGAGACTTGGAATATGTTGGAGCTACCTTGCACACACAAATTGACTGCACACTAACTCTGAAGTTCTTTGGAAGTCTAAGTATTACTGAAAACAAACTGGTCTGCACTTGCATGGCAGCATGTCTGGAATTGTTGAATTAAAGTGACTCTTTCAGAGCTATTGATCAGCAACTCAAGCTGAACTGATCAGGTAAAGAAGAAAGTTTTATTTTTTGGCCAGGAAATTAAGAACTGAGAATTGCTTAGGGAAACCCAGACATATGCAGATACTTACAGAAAAAAGAAGCAAATGAGGAAGTTCCTCTGAGAGGACCACCAATATACAAGGGACACCACATTATGATAGGTTTGTACATTCTACAAATGCGAACCTCGATTTCAGAGAAAACTGGTAACGTGAACAGTGGAGACAGAAGTGAGGTAAAGGGTACAGGCTGTAGCACTCTAGTTAGTTAAAGCCTTCCTTGCTTGCAGATACGTGTAGTGCCAACATTAAGGAAAAAAAAAATGTTAAAATAACATAAAAAAGAATACAGTGGTTGAAATAAAATAAAAACAAACACACAAACAAAAAACCCCCAAATTGAAGGAGCTACCTACATCATTCCTGGAGAAGATGTTGTTCATCCAGTTGGTGAAGGTTTTCTTTTGCATGGACATACGCTGCTCCTGCAGCTTTTTGATGTGATCTTTTTCATATTCGGTATCCATGGCCACCTAGGAGGTCAGAAACCTGAGTGGAGTGTTGAGTGATTAAAAGATTTGCCAGGCCATCTACAAAAATTAGTCATATGCCTAGTGTATATAGGATTCAATGCCACACCCAGTAGAATACCTTACTTTCATTTAGCTTGTACTTTGCACTTTAATTTCACTTGCATTCACCTTTTTAAAATACATCTCTTGTTCAGAATGAAAACGTGACATGTATCTGTGCAGGTTTACTTTCTTGCTCTCAGTCTCCACCCATGAGCATGGAGATGCCATGAGGACCACCAGAATCTGCAAGCCATCAATAACTTTCTTGTGTGTGCTTGAAGCACATGACAGAGAACTGATCTTAGACTCCATCAGAAAGAGGAATCTGCAAATCACTTCCAATCCAGTACTTGAAAGTGCGTTATGTTTTCTGAGGATTGACTCAGATGCTTCTGTCGTCTTTCAGACTTCTAACAGAAATCAAATAGCTGCTTATAAAGGAAATGGAAACAACTTGTTTCTTTTCTTTCATGGGTTCAGTTTTTTGTGTATGCCACTGTAAGGATGGTGACACAGGTCCATAATCACATCAACAAAGCCCTAAGCTGGATGTCAGGAGGCAGTATTCCTTTTCCCTAGTCTGTTACAGACTTGTTTGCCTCATCCATACCACTGAAAAGTCAGGCTTGTAGTTCCTCACAGCACCCAAGCTGAATATTCAGAGAGATTTGAAAGGAGTCTTCCCATTAAAGTCTGTGATACAACAAACTGGATTTCATTTCAAATGAAGAATTCTTCTGAAGTCACTTAGCTTATGTTGTGAATCTGTAACAGCAGTGACTTTGCTGCTATGAATGCAAGATAATCACTTTGAAAAAAAAAATCAGTGTAAGATCCATGGCTACAGACACCTTTAGTGACCAAACATAATCTGCTTGAACTACTGCCATAATTATAAATATTACCTAGATCTCAGCCTGGCTGCAAAACTGCAAAACCGCAAAACCTGGTGTAGTGGCGGGCGAGGAGAAAGGTGTCTACTGCTGTCAACCCACTGCAAAGAGAGAAGGGAATGAAAAATTAAAACCTCTGACAAACTACAGCAGTGTAGAACAGGGTGACCTGCTTCCCAAAACTCCATGACTGTTTTGCAAAGGCCAAGTTCTGAACTATTCTGAGCTCCGTACCCTTTAAAACACTGGAAAAAAGACATTATGTGTCCTAGCCTGAGAAGACTGCAACAGGTAACTACCAACTGCATCCACTGCTAATAAGAAATTGCTTGCCTAATAGTTTTCCATGCTCTGATGGAAAGGTATGGAAAATGCAGAAGCAATAATTTGTTACTCTGTTTTTGATTATTTCTTTCTGAGGCAGATGTTTCTTAACCACCAGTGCTTGACTTCTGCAAAACAGGGACAGCACTGAAGCATGATAGTTCAGCAACAACACAGGGAAAGGTCATGACTGTAGATGAAAGTCTAATCAAAGGAATAATTTAGCTAAGTTTGAAACAGAATTACAGAGAAGATCCTCACAACATTTTCTTATCTTGTGGGCTGGTTCAGCACTGTGTATTTTCTCTTTTTGAAGAGCAGATATTCAAAGAATTACCTTTTACTCCTAGAGAGGTGGTATTAACTCACTTCCCTGTAATAACCCCTAGAGCTAACCCACATAAATTCTGAATTTACCAAATGATTCTGCATAAGGTCCATAGGCTTTTTTTTTTTTTTTTTTTAAAGGGGATTAATCCAACCATTGCAGTCACCCTGAACAATGTCAGTACTGCTTTCATTTAGGTGCAAAGGAAGCTTACTTGTTAACCTACTGCCTCACATAACAGCTCACCTGTTTCATTAATTAAATTGGAAATGCTCCCTGTATTGGTAAATGATTACCATAAGACAGATCTGTAATAAATTATTTGCATTTGCAGGATATGAGAGCAATGCTAAGAGCCAAAACTGATTATAATATTCAATTACAGAAAAAAAGATAAAAGAATGTGAAAAACCCTTACTTACTCAGGTTTGGAGGAAGTCCTTTCTGACATACAGCAGCTGGTCTTCCTAAAGAAAGACTTCCACTAGATCCACTCCTACATTCACCTCTCTATTTTCATGAAAAGCGACCTTTGATTTCAGGAACAAAGACCAAGTATTTATGATCTACCTATGAACCTTTCATCTGACCTGAAGGAAATAACCCATCAGAACACAATGAATAAATGTTGTCACAGGCCTTGTCCAATTCTTATCCTGTAAAGTAACATATGAACTGCACCAAAATTGCTATAAAACAGTGAAAAGTCATCCATCGTTCTGATGCTTTGGTAAAGAGCATCTTTCACAATCATATTTAAGGCTCTGTCTGATCCCAGGATGATTTTCTAAAGGAATTCTTACCTGGAAAATTGAACCTGACAATGGAACCTGAAAATGAAAGTACAGCAGAGAGTACAAAGACCAGAGCAATATCCAAGTGGTTAAATCTGGATACAGAAAAAGAGAAGGTGAAACTGTAAAACATTAGGAATCTGCTCAGCATTCAGGACAGCTTTGAGGAAGCTTTTCTGCACAGATACCTGCTTCTGTCAGAGTAAACTGGAGTCAAGCTGGCAGTGCCTACTGATTGCAAAGTTTACTATTGTTGGACTTCCATTAATGACAAAAGGGAAAACAGTTCTGGTGACTTACATAGATAGCAGTGATTCCTTTCTGTCACTTGTAAGGTTGCAAAAGCACAGAACACATCACTGCCAGAAACCAGAAAGCTGCTGCTGGAGATCAGTGCTGGAAAATGGGCAGACATCTGAAATCAGAAACTGTAAGTAAGGATGTTCAGCTCAGACATGAGGTAAGGGAATAGTAGTCTTTTCCTTTCTGCTAAGAGTTGTTTAGTTAGCATCCGAAAGGGACAGGAGGAAACACATAAGAACAAATGAACAACCCTCAAAAATTCAGTACAGATAAAACTTGATCAGCAGATCTGTGTCTTCCTACATACCCTAGAGAAATGGTGTCACATAAGACAGCTAAAAATAAAAAAATGAATACTTATGTTACAGCTATTTCTCAAAATATTCCCTTCAGACTCTTAGACTCCTGTCCTGGACTAGCCAACAAAAGCAATGTAATACAATAGAGTGTATTGTATGACAATGTATGTAATATATTGTAATACAATGTAACTAAGACAATATAATTCTTAACTATCATTAACTACGGATTGGACAAGAGGAGAAAAGAGATACAAATTCAGCAACTGTTTACATCTCTTCTGCAAGTTCATTGCCTGCTTGTAATTCCACTCTTTTCTGTCTCGTTTTTGCAGAATCAGAGAATGGGTCAGGTTGGAAGGGACCACAGTGGGTCATCTGGTCCAACCTCCCTGTCCAAGCAGGGTCATCCTACAGCACAAGGCAAAGGATTGCATCTAAATGGGTCTGAATATCTCCAGTGAGAAAGACTCCACAGCCTCTCTGGACAATTTGTTCCAGTGCTCAGTCATTTGCACAGTAAAGAAGTTCTTCTCATGTTTAGGTGGAACTTCCTGTGCATCAGTTTCTACCCGGTTTCCATCTCTTGTCCTATTGCTTGGCACTACTAAGAAGAGCCTGGCTCTGTCCTCTTGACACCTATCCTCTAGATATTTATACATCAAATGCCTCTTCTCAAGGCCTAACAGGGCCAGCTGCCTCAGCCTTTTGTTGTAAGGGAGATTCTCCAGACCCTTGACCAACTTAGTAGCTCTCTGCAGGACCTGCTCCAGGAGCTCCATGTCTCTCTTGTACTGAGGAGTCCAGAACTGGACACAATACTCCAAACGTGATCGCACCAGGGATGAATAAAGAGGCAAGATCACCTTCCTCGACCTGCTGGCAATGCTCTAATGCCCCCCAGGATTCCATTGGCCTTCTTGGCCACAAGGGCACACAGCTGGCTCAGGGACAGTTTTTTGCTGTCCATCAGGACCCCCTGGTCCTTCTCCACAGAGATGCTTTCCAATAGTCAGACCCCAGCCTTTACTGTTGTATGGGGTTGTTCCTGCCCAGGTGCAGGACCTTGCATTTGCCCTTGTTGAATTTCTCTCTCCAACCTGTTGAGGTCCCTTTGAAGGGCTGCACAGCACTCTGGGGTAGTGGTCTCTTCTTGCAGTTTTCTACCATCAGTGAATTTGCTGAGGAGGCATCTGCCCCTTCATCCAAGCCACTGATGAACAAGTTAAACCACACTGGGCCCGTTATAGAACCTTGGGGGACACCACTAGTGACAGACCTCCAACTAGACTCTGTACCACTGATCATGACCCTCTGGGATCTGCCACTCAGATAGTTTTCAATCCAATCCACTCCTTGAGTTTGCCTATGCGGATTTCACGAGAGACAATGTTGAAAGCCTTGCTGAAGTCAAGGTAGACAATATACACTATTGACTTTTAATTATACCTACATTCTCAAGGTTGGATTGTAGGTTGTCAGTTTAAATCTGGCACAGGTTGGCTAGGTTGTGTGTGTTGAGAAAATGTCCTTGCTCCTTTCAAATAGGAGAGGACCTGTAGTTGAATTGCCCTCGATGCAGGCATTTCTCCCTATTGCAAGTTAATTATTATCTACGTGACTAATTTGCAAATCACTGTCTTTTTTTTTTTATGATGAAGGGCAATCAGAGATATGGTATAAAATGCCACTAACTCCTAAATATCTATCTAAAGTTCAAAGTTAAATGGTAGACACTTATGTGACAATGATAAATAAAGCCATTTCCTCAGTTATTTATATCCTAACAAAGTAAGAGGAAGGGCACAACAATATTTGTGTGCAGTTTCCTGGAGGGATCAGGAAAAGATCATCCCTCTAGGCTAATTAGGTACCCTCTCTTGCTGCCTTTGCAAAGAAGGGGAGCCTTGCCATCGACCCTAGAAAGGAGAAGAGCCTAAAGAGCACCTTTCCCTTGCCTTTTTTTCAGCCTGAAATTATTTTCCATGGTGGCAGCAGCTGTTTTCTTGTTTCTTAACCCTGCTGCAGGATTCCCCTCAGTAAAGTAGCAGTCACATAAGGCTGTTAGGTTTTTTAACTCCCTTTCTTATCTGTCCACAATCTTGTTCTGCTAAAGTGGGAAATGGAGACTGTGGAGATCAAACAGATCTCATGCACAAGCAGCCTGGTTTGCAGCCCCAAAACTCCTCAGCTCCCAGCACTTCCCCCACTGCTCCTCTGCTCCTGGCACACCATGCAAATCAAAGAGGGATGTGAAAGGCAGTGCCCTTTCTATCGATTTGAATATCATTTAATTTAAAATATCATCACTGCCCTCCTCTCACAACATGCATGTGAATTCCAAGCTTCTCTCTAAGATGGGAAGAAATGTTTAATCCTCCTGACAAAAAGAGCATAAAAGTGACACAGGACTCGTAGAAGGTTGCTGATGCTGTTTGATGCTCCCACTCCCATCGTTCCCACCCCTGACCTTAATGAGGGTTGATCACCATGAGTTTTTCCAGGGCATCCTTGGCTCTGCTCTCCAGGCAGCAGCACTGGCATCCCCCCATCATTGCCCTTGCCCATTGGGATGGAGGATTCTGCCAGAGAGGACTACATTTACACAGTTGGGTGCAGATGCCATCATGTGCCAAAGCACCCCTACCAAAGGCCATATACAGCTGACAGTCCTGTAACTTGATGTGTCCTTCATTGTACCAAGCTACTACAACCGTGCTCTGTGCTGCCACTGAGCAAAGCCAGCTCTGATTTAAAAGCCATGTGGCCAGACTCATGCCTGCTCTTGCAGAGGACTAAGTTTATTCACATGGCTCAGGTGAGAGGTTGGGCACAGGCCATGACCCTGTGTTATGTATGCTTCACATACACACCATTCTGAAGGTACATGAAAATCCTGTCTGATCCCTGCTAAAGAGAGGGTTCCCCAAATTTCAAATGAAATAAACTTGTTAAGCACAAACATATGTATGACAGCTCAGCTCTCTATTCCCCACCGTGTCTCCAGCCATGTTGCTTCCACATGTAAGATTCTCAAAACAACAAACATCTGGACATTGACTCTATGGTGTAGAATGACAGCCCTCACTCAGGGGCATGGTTTGGTAGCCCACAGTGTGCCAAGTAAGCACAGAAAATAGCCTGCTGCCTGGGGCCAGCAACCTCCATGCTGTCACCCTCCCCAGCTCTTCAAGCAGCTGATGTTCAGTCTCGTCAAGACAAGGTGGAAAGAGGTGAGATGAACAATGATCCCAGAAAATCTCCTAAGCACATCGTGAATTACACCTAATCTTAGACCTCATTGTGGCAAACTATACCTTGGATATTGAGAACACCAGAGAGGAGCAGACAGTAATTATTGTAGGAAGCTGTTTGCTCATTTGGGATACTAATGTAGAAGAAAAGTTGAAGAGTTAGTCAAAAGCAGCTTAGGAGAGACATGGCAACCTCCAATGCAAAATGCACAGATTCTTTGCTTTCACAAGCCTCAGTGCTGAACTTTGTCCCAAAGTAGCCAAATACTTCTCTCAGCTTTTTTCCTCAAAGGACTTGATCTCACCACCCCCAGGCACCCCCTTCCCCTGCCCAGGACATACCTGCCTTGCCAGCAGCGCTGTCACCAGGTGCCCTGGGGTGCCACCGCCCCACAGGCATGGGCATCCAGGGTGGATGGAGCTCCAGCTTCTCTTAAAGCTGAGCTCTGCCTGCAAGGGTCTAAATCAGCATCCCAGGATGCTGGCTTGTTATAAACCTCAGCCTTCCCATGCTCTAGTCTAAACTAGTAGTTGCTTTTCTCTTTGAATAGTTGGCTAGTGGTGACATGACATCAACAGGGAGCAGAATTCAAGCAGAACAGTCGAATTACATCATCCAAAGGAACTGGAGCCCCTCGTTGCACTTGAAAAAGAGGACAGCTTAAAGCAAAATCAGATGGATTTATTTTTCCTGGCATGAAGAAGTTCAGACATCTTTTTGAAACAGAAAATATACATTTGCTTGTTTAGTCATGAGTTAAAGACATTTTCTCCTTGGATCTGTTTATATTAACTTGAAATTTTCCTTCTGTTTCTGAACCTCAAATAGTTAACATAAGAGTTTCAAAGGCTTCGTGCTGTGAACACACGGGACAAAGGACTTTCAGTCTCTTTCCGTTTCATACAAACATAGATAAAAGGGTGCAAGTGACATAATAACCTTAATATTTTGAACATCAAACTGAAAATGGGCCTTAGAAATCACTCTTGGCAATGCCAGATCTAACTAGTGTATTTTTATAATTTGATTCAAATGTTTCCATTTCGTTTTCATTACTACTATGGAAGACCATTGAATGAGGGTGAAACTTCTCCTTCAAAGCTGTATTTTAGCGGTTTGTTTGTATATCATTAGTGATAAAGCATTTAGCCCTATTTATCAACGAAACAAAACTGTGATTTCCACATACGGATTGACTGCCAGCACCCTCAGTGCCAGAGCACTGCACCTTGCACACAAAGAGAGCGCACACCATGGTGTGCTCTCGGGTTTTGGTCCCTCACTGCCCTCATCAGCACATTACTGATTGCAATCACAGCTCTCTCCCAGCCTAGCCATCCCGGTTTCATTGTGAAGGTGTCCCAGTCATGCAGAATGACTGAAGGTAGTTGGCAAAAGCATTATATAAACAGTTAACATAAAAGGTGTGAATCTTAGCAGATAAGGGATAAGACAGGGTAGTACAAAATGAATAAAAATTGCATTTACTCTCCATTGTGAGCTAAAATAGCCTAGTGCAGAATTTACCGGTTATGGTTACATTGTTTGTTAATTTCTTACTTTCAGACTAGACAAAGAATGAATGCCTTTTGAGAAAAAACACAGAATGATCTGAAAAGGAAATCACTAAGCACGAGCAGCATGTTTCAGCAGTTTCTTGTTTAAAACATTTAAAAAATGGTAATAATAGAAATATTACAGTATATCTGAAATACAGCATTTGGTGAGAGATACATACCATTCATGAGCTACTTTCACCACTATGAAATTGTCAGAGCTCCAGAGTGAAGTGGAATATGGGTTGCTGAGCTAGCAACACCTTGGAAAGAACATGGACAAGCTCCAGCTCAGAGAAAAGAATAGGTGGGAGAACAAGTTAGACCTGGCATTAGTGAGTTTACAGTATTTACTGGACCAGAAAGTAACTATGAGTCTACAGCTTATCACCAGGTACAAATCTGTGCTAGCTGTGGGAAGGAGAGGAATCTGCCTCAATATTATGGTTTCCATCCATATTTTTCCCTCAGGGGTCAGAAAAGCTGCGTAGATACAGGACTTCTCAACACTTTATGTGAAAAACAACCTCCTCATCCTGACTGTGTTTTGATCACAATATGTTTGCTGGGTTTGGGTATTTATTTTCAGCTCATTGCTATGACTCCTGAGCGAAGGAAGGCACCTTCAGCAGATGCATTTGTTCATCTGTCTAAGCAGGGCAAAGCAGAAGAGCACAAGGGCCACGCTTTCAAAAGGTCCTCTGCACCTACAGTTAGTATGTGCAGCATGGCAGAGCCTTGGATCAGATAAATCCAGAGCAGTGTCTGCTCCAAACCCCTTACAAATATACTAAACATGGGAGCAAATAAGGTTTGAAGAAACTAAGTGGCACACCAGTACTCTTATTTTTCAAGGTTAGTACCCCCACTGAAGTTATAACAGAAATTTTTCACAGTTTAAGGGTGCCAAATATTGGCAGTGACAATTACCGCAGAACTTACAAACTGGTAGTGTGGACATTTGTCTACTTTTCCTGTTGTCCACATATAAACCATGGATTAGAGAGAACAACTATGAACCGTGCTGTAAATTTTTCAGTCTGAAATGTCCTGTGTGTGGAAGTATGCAAAACAACACTATCAAAAAAAACAAAACCAACCTCCAAACCCCATTAAACCCTCATCTTCTTCAGATTATTTCTGACTTTTTTAAGGAGCAGTTCAAACAAGTCACTTGGATTCTGGGGCAAATAGCTACTATGTCTATGACCCTTAAGTCGCAGGACTATAACATTTGAGTCACTGAAAGATTATTTTCAGAAAGAAGCATATGAAAGAAAATCTCAGGTAGTTCAATATTAGTTTATTAAACCAGCAATTTTTATCACTGCTTTCTAAAAATGATTACAAAGCATATTAAAATATATTACAGTATCTGCAAAGAATTTATTGTTCAATAAAAGTGCAATAATAATGAACTTACAACTTTGTTTGCCTAGCTGGACAAACTGAAACACACTGCACAAATCAAGACTTTCCTTTCCTCAAAAATTACAGTGCCTTTGAAGTGAAAACAGTATTTCACAAAAATATTAGAAAAGGTGAGAATGTGAAATAGAAAACGAAGTTCACGTTCATTCTTTCAGTGCTAAGTTACACATACCCATCAAACCATACACTTCAAACTCTGTTTGAGGTCCAACTATTTAAAAAGCCACCAAAATGAGTGCACATTGTGAAGGGAAGAAAGTGACAAAAAGAAGAGAGTGAAATTCAAGTGCTAGCGATGAACAGTGTTGAAAGCCAGAGACTGGATTTCTGCTGCTTTGCAATCATGTTCCACACAAATCCACACCATCCCCAACTGGGTCCTCATCCTGACCTAAAAATCTTTGTAGACTCACCAATTTCAAGCTGTCACAGCTTTAATAGTCTCTTGGTGTCCTGTATTGTGGATATGAGCAGTAGTTCCACATTTTCTGTTCCAATCTACAACAAAAACTCCTAATTTTTCTGGGAACAGAACTAGGGTGGAAAATTATAACTGTGTTTTGGAATAGTCGGAGAAGAGGTAAAAGCAGCAGTTTCTACTTTGCCTTACAGCAGTAGACTGCACCAGTGAGCATTGATTTCACAGAACCAATTACTGACAGTTTTGAATGATCATGCAGAAAATTACAATCCTGGGCATAAAATGGCCAACAAATCCAACATCTTCATCTCTCTTCAGCAAATATTAGTGACAAACTGAACACCAAAGATAACCTCATACTGCTGTTACCAAAAATTATTTAGAGCACAACATTATGAGAGAAGGCAATCCTGCTCGCTTCTACAGAATATTCTAGAATATTATCCAAACAGTTGTGGGTGGCTGGTTTAGCTCACTGAAGGGGGTTGCAGAATCCAACAAGCTAGCCAGCCAGCCAGCCAGGTAAATGGGGTAGGCCCACGGGTTTGCGAGGAGGTAGTGAGAAAAGAGATCCCTTCCCCTGAGCAACAGCAACCTATTATAGCAGTTTAGTCGTGCAAGAAACTGCTGTTTAAAGTTCACATGAAATGTACTTTGTTCCTATCAGCTAAGTACAATGCTAGTTCACTGCACCATATGCTTAGAAATACATTCAGGTATGGCTCTGCATGCCAACAGTGAAACACTTCTATTCCTTCAGATAGCCAGAGAAAATCCACCTCTACTTCCTTACATGTTTCATACATTTTCCTTCCAAATTCTACAGGAAAATTAAGCAAAATATTACAACCTCATCTAGGCAAAGTATTTCAACTTACCAAAATGATGTATTTCCATTTGTTTGCCTCAAGACCAAGTCATCATACTGTCACAGAGATTGAGGAAAAGGCTGTGTTCTCCATTTTACTACCAATAAAACCAGAAAAATGAAACTAGCCTGCTCTTCTCACTGAAGGAGAATATTTCTACTGGCAAGGGATCACATGGCTCCAAACGTTTGGAGCATCACCCCTGGAAGCTACACACGGTGAGAACTCAAACATGGGTCCACCCCTGTAACCCTGTGCTGCTGCAAACCAAGGTAAGACAGTGGCAAGATCAGCAACTTTCCAGATCCTCTCAGCTTTGCCTACACTACAGCAGTCACAATATACAAGCTTGCATTCTTTCTCCTGGTGGCTTTCCTTATTAAGTTAGTCAACAGTACTGAGCTGGTCAATAGTGTATACAATTGTTACTGACTGCAGACACTACCCACAAATACATATACCTTAATACTTTTGTAGTCTTTTTTTTTTTTCCTTAACACCTGCAATGCCTATAGACTACTTTCTGTTCAATAAAAAATAAATTACTTAGAAATTAGTTACTCTGCAGATGTACAGTCACACAGGTAGACTCAGGGTAAAGTTTCACAGCTCTGCTAAAGTGCACAGAGATGCACTAAGGTTAATTTGGCTCCTAACTTAGGTCTAACAGAAATAAAGTTGGTATGTTTGAATGACAGGAAAACCACCAAAGATTTAAAAAAAATAAAAATAAAAACATTAAGTCCTCAAGAACAACTTAACTATGCCAGGACATCCTTGACACAGGCCCAGAAGCCTGGCAAGGTAAAGGTGTTATGCCACTATTTAAAATAGCTTCATTGTTTTCCAGTGGTAGAGCCCTGGCAAAGTTCATTTCACATCAGAACAGAACAGATGCAGAAAGATAAGAGGCCTGGAAAGATCTGAAGTGTTAAACCTGACTGACAACCTACAGATGTATGATTTGAAAAAAAGAGGCTGAGGCTTCTCTTTGGTCACCTACCAAACTGAACACAGAAGTGTGACTAAAACCTTAACTGGGAGACAACATCCAAACTACTTTCCTCCCCACCCCTACTGCTAAAACACTTTTTGGCTTGCTCTGTCTCAGAAGGCACTACTGCTGCCACTTACTACTGAGACTTGATGAAAAAGTGCTCAAAACTACAGTACTTTTGATGTATAGGGTATTTCATACTACAAATGGAATACATGTCAATTCCTGCTTACACATATAGAGCAGAACTGACTGCCACATTTGATTTTAGAAGAGAACTGGCCCTCCCTGAAAGACTCAAGTTCACAGAGCCAAAAATTTGAACTCTTTTAAGGTACTGATTAAAATCAGTTGTAAGCAGACGGTATGTTCAACTTTGATTGTGTTGTTAGAAAATTAATGTTTATTAAGCATCCATCCCTTTCATGGTTTGTTTTCAATACAGGAATAATATCTGAAGGGATCAGTCTATCATTTATTACAGTCAATGTAATGATTCCTTTTAGCCTCCCCATCCTTCAAATCCGTCACCATATGAATCAATTTTCTCTTTCGTGGTTGTCAGCTACATGTTGGCAAAAGAAAGCATTAAAAACTTTTCTTAAATATATTATATATTAAAAAATACAGACATAGCTGTATAACTATGTGTAAAATAGAAACTAAATACCCCTTAAAATTTCCCAAGACAATCTGATGTGCTTTGAAGGGGTTGACTTTAAGCAATGCACCTTTTCTGAACAGAACGTGAGGCTTGATTTCAATGCAAACAGCAGTTTTTTAGCTTATAAAAAAACATCCTGCTGTCACTTTGAACCATTCAGGAATTTATTGTCTGCAGAGCAGTCAAACTGAAATCTCAAAGAAAAGTCTAAATGCAAGGAACAAAAGAGATTCAGTTCTTCTACTGATAATACTGAGTATATAGTACTGTGTAAAACTGAAGAAGCTGTTCTCCAGATAACAAGACACAGTGACAGATTGAAAGAATAATTTTAGTATTTTGCAATTCTAGCTAGAATCAGTAAAGTTTTAAAACAAATCTGCTCATATTCTGAGTACTTACAAGACTCCTCCCATCAATTTTCTCTTTCTCTAGCCCCTATTAAAAAAAAAAAGGAACAAAAATAAAACATCCTTTTATATCAGCCTTTTTCAGACTGTAGAGATGCTGCCATCCACAATTGATACCTAAAGTACATTTTTAGCATATAAATGTTCCTTGAATAGGCAGGTGAATTTAACATTTTGAGCTTCCTTGTGCTATTTAGAATAATTTGGAGAAACTTATTTAAGTTTCTTAAGTTTTACTTAAGTAAGTATTTAGGCATGATGAAGGTCAGCAATTTTTATACATGGTCTTTTCTGCTTTAAGGTTGTAAAAGCAGGAAGACATGGGCACAGGACTCCAAAAACATTTTTACCATATGATAGAGCTATATAAGGCACTTGTGATAAGCATGTCTGACTGAAGGTCAGCAGGGACAGCTACGCAAATGTTTCCCTGCTACCAGGCTTCTAATTTCAGTAGCTTGCGTGAAATGTGCTGGGAGGTTTAAGGAACTAAGCCTAATTTCAAATTTTGGCGGGTTTAACATATTTGTCGAGAGATTTTCAAAATCCTCATTCTTCTCCTTGTGCTGTTCATTCTGCTGTCTGGAAAGGTTTCCTGTGAGATGGTGGCACTAGGTGGGAAGGCAGCGTGCCAGGCAGTTCATATCCATCCAGTTTAATCTTGATGAGATGTTTTGCTAATGCAAACTCTTCATCATCCAACATCCCATCACCATCACAGTCTGCAAGCTTCCAGATCTTCCCCAAGACACTATTGGGTAGTTTGGAAGTCACCATCTCCTTCTTCGCACTAATCCCAGATATTTTGCCATTGATTGGTGACAGAGTGTAGAAAATCTCATCATAAGCAGGTTTATCTTTGGCAACAACCCATTCATCTTCATCAGCTCCTTCCTTAGCACCCTCTCCATATCCGTGGCCAAAAGGTCCTGCCATGGTGCCATCAAATGCTCCACCATGTACCATCTCTGTTGGCATATTGCTCTCCTCCTGTCTGATTAGGTTCATCAGGGAGGCAATTTTGTTGGCCAGCATGTTATCCACAGTTTCGATTAGCTTTGGTTTCAAAGAATGAAACTTAGTGAAGTCACAATTCTCCAACAGCTCCTGTGAATGACAGGTTTCAGTGACAGCAGTTAGAAACTTTTCTAATACATTGAAAAGTTTAAAGAATAGGCTTAAAATTAAAACAACCTGTTATCTTTTGTGTGTTCATAACTGAAACTTCTCTTGAAGGAGAAACAAAACTGACCTATACGTACCATACATTTACTATATTGATCAAACACACTAAGGCAACTTTGCAAAAGTGTATTAGTTTGCCTATTAAATTACATTTACAATACAATTTCCAAAATGACAATGCATAAAACCACAGGAGTTGATCAATGTCACCCAGGAACTTTCCATTTGATGATTTTATTCCAAACATCAAAGAAAGCATGCAAGTAAGTCCACAGTCCTGTTAGCACTTATGCAAGTGTTTAAAGTTAAAAATAAAATCAAAAGTTTGCAGAACTCATCTGATTTTATAGATTAAACTTGTTTGGGGTTAGATCAGGAAGAAGTGTCCTTTACCAATAAGGAAAAGCTGAGCTGGGCTAACAGCAGCAGTATTTTTATAGTAGTGCTGTCAGAACTCATGAAGTCATATGGTCCCTGCAGGGTTTGTGGAGTTTTCATCTTTTACACAAACTCCTACTAACTGCAGTGAGATGCTTAACTAGGTGATATGTACTATTCCAACACAAGCCCCAGCAAGTTTTACACCGGAGCACTGGAAGATTAAAAACGGTTCATGCTATTAAATTATTTCTACATGCAAAATACTTGCCAGGAAGAGAAAGCTACAGTGGAAACTGTTAAAAATAAAGCCAAACATCACCATAACTACCCCCCCACACACACACACCCTCCCTTAAAATGGTGTTACACTACTCTAACAAATCACATCTATCATCTCAGAGAGCCGCTCCCATATATATCAAAATGATAATGACATGAACTTAAGCAACCTGAAGCACACGCTGGACACTGTCAACTGACAACTACCACTCTGTTCAGGTGACATTTATATACAATCACCTGATTTATACTGATCAGTATAAATAGATGTTGTGCAATAAATCTTAGGAAGCAAAGGTCAAACTTCCTATCTGTTTTGGGACAATTTTGTTTTCTCACAATTTTTCTTGTCTTTACAGAAGTGACTGATCTCTCCTGTGTATTTGCTGCCACCTGCTGCTGAGGCTTGAGCGACACAAACTAAGTTTGAAAGAGTTTCATTCAAATTTTACTTCAATATAATAACCTCTCTGTCTCTCATTTTGTGCCACAAAGAAAAACAGCAAGGGAAGAAAGTCGACTTTACCCACAGAATCCCCTTTTGAAGCCTAACTCAAGAAACCTTTCCAACAACCCTGCCTGTGAAAACCTAGCTAAAATACATCTTGTGCTTCATCTATAATTTACTATTTCATGCCAATAGTTGAATCCCAGGTTAAACAGTTTAGTTCATGAAAGAAACTTGTGAATTCCTACAGATGAGTTCATCAGCCAATGATCATCCTTGATGCTTAGCTGTGCAAGTGTACCACATATACTGTCAGAATGATATGCAGCATCACTCTGGAAAACATCCTCTGACACATTCACGACCACTCCATGGTCAGACTAAACTGCCGACTCCTGATGTCTTGTTCTTCTGCTTCCAAGCTGAATTATCTAATTCAAAAGCCATTTAAGAAGCCTATGATCTGCGATCCAAAAATTGTAAACTGAGGCTTGAGGAATAAATTGGAAAGCATTGTTAACACAACATTAGCTGTTCTTCCCTAGGATACTCTCTAAACAACTCATCTCGAATGAGAGGACAAAAAGAAAAAGGCAAAAAAGTGACAGAAAGTTGGTTGTAAGCCTGCAGAAAGCTCAAAAGAGGAAGAGAGAAAAGGTATTGAAAAATTCACAGTGAGTATAAACTGAGAATTTCTATCTCTCTCCTTCATAGAGTACAAGCTTAACAAGACAGGATAAAAGAAAGATAATTTTCAGAAGCCATAGGTTTTAAATTGGACTTTCAAGGTAACACATTGCTTTTATTACTCACTAGCAAACAATATCAGTAAGAGCAGGAACAGAGTAGGGGGAAAATGAACTTGTGACTAAGGATATCTTCACCCACACAAATATGTGATAGGATTACAAAAATTATATAAATTTATAATGATATATATATATATATATATATAAATTTAGGATGCAAAACAAGAACCAGCTTAACCTGTATGTGTTTGCTGCCCTTTTATTTGCACAAAACCTTTAGAACTCTCTGCCACAAGGGACCAAACTCTGACTAAAAGGACAGAAGATCAGATTCCTTATGACAATTTCTGTAGTCCTGTATCAGTGAATGCACAGTAAGCAAGTTATCCATTTTTTTCTTTTTGGTTTTGCACTGCTTCCAAGTCACTCTAACCCCGTAACAGACACATGACTCGCTTCAACTGTTCTATTGCTGAAGACCCTGTATAACAGTGAGATACTCTGTACTACCTTTTTCCAATTTGGCAATCCTGTTAGAAAGTTAGTATTTTTTCAGTGGAGTTGTACTCTATCATCTTACCTGCATTTTCTTGACTTCAGGGAAGTCGCCTGCTGAGATATGGTATTCCCTTTGCAGCTGGATGTAGATCTCTGGCAATCTGTTGATCAGTTCCTTCTTCTTGTTCTCTTTTCCAAATACAGAGGGCATCTCTTTTTTCAGATAGCTGATGATATAAGCATGGACCTAAGAAGAAACAGAAGTAAAATCAAGACTAATGTTTACCTACACTTCACATACTGTTTTTCACCCAAGTCACAAAGAGAAACAGAAATATGTTTCCCTTAGTCAGCTCAAGGAGAAGACATTATCAAGAACTGTTTCTGGAACTTTGTGTTTACATGAACAGCTATTTATCAACTAGATTTTGTTGCTTTCAGCATTCCTTGAGGGGCAAAGAGAAAGGAAACTAATTTAACAGAAATACAGATGCACAAATGGAGTTTTAAGAAGCATGGTACAGCATTCTATGAGTACCAACAGAGAGAGGAAAAGCAAGGTCCCAAAAACCATGTCCTGCCACTACACATGGAACTCCAGCCATAGTGGTCTATCTGTCCCAGTGGCAGAGATTTGTAATTCATTTGCCTCACCACCTGTTGAGGGAATCAATGGGATAATCCAGAAAGGAAGCCAAGTATGCTAAGTAGCAGGGCTGTCTATTTGAAGTGACATTGCACTGCTACTTATTTACTCACAGAAAAGTGAGTACCTGTAGTCTATACACATACAGCTACCTATGCAGATGGCAGAGTAGTCAGTACGCTATAGGAACAGCGCGCAATGGCTGCCTCGCAAAGCCTTAGGGAGAAAAGTAGAACCTTTCCAGCATATAAAGAAAGACATTAATTTAGGATAACAAGTCTTTAAATAGATTGATACTTGCAGAGTTCTGAGAGATTCCCATCTGCCACGATTGGGACAATCTAACATTGCCATCCTGCCTGTGCATCCTCCTACCTTTATCCTGAACCATTCATCTCTTCTCCCTTCCCACTCTCTCATGACCTTTCACCACCAAAAGGATCTGCTTGGCCTCACAGTGAGTGATCAAATCCAGAACAGAAACAGTGGTTGCAATTCTTAACTGAGGTGAGTTCACTTATCCAGCTTGTTATGTGGACATTGGTACTAATTTTGCACATAAGAGGGAAGGCACAAGGGCAGCCTTCTTTAGAAGCAAAGCATGGCTATCACAACTTGATGTTATCAACCTGCTTTCCTAAGCTCTGACCTGACCAGGAAGGACCACTGAAGACAGATGACCTTCACAAGAGAATGCCTTTAACAAAACTCGTGTCCTTCTTCATTTAAAAAGGATGCAGTTGTCCACGAAAAAGAAGGCACTTACAATTTTCACACGCACAGAAAAAAAGTGTTAAAAAGAAAGAATGTCTACCAAACCGGTGAGCAATACAAAGCTGACATTTTGAAGACTGGGGAAAGACAAACTAGCATTAAAAACCATCAGTAAAACAAGTGATTGCTTAGATGTGTAAGTATAATATATAATACCTACCAAACCATGAAAAAATGTGTTATTATAGTGTTCTATACAAACTGTACACACTCTGCACATGGCAATTGTTCTACCATTCATTTCCTTACTTATTTGGGAGGAAACTGGGAAAAAAATTTGGTTGAAATAAAAATTATGGAAGCACTTTTTATTTGCACATCTTAAGCTCACAACTTTCATACAACATTGCTTTCTTATATCTAAAAAGAATGCATGCATTTTAATTGCAAATAAATTTACACTTCTATAGAGGACGAAAAAAAATCCCAACACAAGCATAAACCCATGAAATTTTCTAAGAGGATAGATATAAGTATTTCTGCAGAACAACAGAATGGATTCAATAAGGACATTTCTAAGAGAGCTTAAAAATAATTGTGAGTAATTTTTTGGACCTTATGTCTAAAATAATACTTCTATGAAAACCAGAAATGTATGTTTATAATTCACAAGCACTAACAGCTTCACATGTGTATGCTAAGAGGCCTAAGGTCTGCCAGTATGCACATGTGTTTCTTGTAGATAAGAACAGTTCCCATCTTCAACATGGGACAGTGAGTCACAAGACTTTAAAAAAAAAAAAAAAAAAAAAAAGAAAAGCAACAAGGGCAAAAAGCCTAATGCCCAAATTTGCTTTTGTTTCTGGTTACTATAAAAGTTTTAGAGGAGACTAAGAACAGGGTAGCACAGAAACAGGGCAAAAAACCCCCCTACATGCAATGCTGTAAAAAAAGCTTTCTGAGCGTACTTTGGGTTCATTTCAAAAGATAGAAAGACAACACTGGAAGGATTACATTAATGCTTTCCTGCAGATAAACAGTTTATTCCCCTTCTGCAGATGTCTAACATATCACCATGACCAGTGTATTTTGTATTCACCTTTATCCATTTTTATGCTTCACAGAAACACCTAAAATTATTCAATGAATGCTCTTTCAATGCCAAAATGATTGTAACAGATGAAAGCAAAAAGCTACCAACAACTCGCTGTACAGTGTAAAAAAAAAAAAAATCACTTCCCTACCAAGTAAACAATAGCTTTAATGACCTAAGAAACATCATATTCCTCCCACAAAGTTATGGAGCCATCCCAGTACAAATCTCTAATTCTTCCTACTTGCTCCTATATTTTGAGTGGCTACCTCTTCCAAGAAGAAGTGACAATTCACTCCATGTGCTAAAAACACGCAGGTATAACAGAAAGATGGGGAAGGGTGAGAAAGGCCACAATGCAGCAGTAGAAACACCAGCTTCAATTAATTTAGTTTTCTTATCTTTTCTTACCTTTGCAAGTCTGGCCCTTTTAATGAGATCATTGAGTTTTCTCACAGCAGCCTTTTGTGGGAGACTCTGGATATCCTTGAAAAGATCCTGTGCCTCAGCTTCAAAGAGTCTTCGATTCTCTGTGTTTCGGAGAGGGTGGGCCCAGAAGGAGCCAATGTAGACCCGCAGGACCTCTGGCGTGTCAATCACCTTTCCCAAGGACCACATGAGTGCACCATAGACCCTCATCAGCTGCTGTGTGTCCACTTGGTCAGCCTTATTAAGCACCACTCGAATCTTGTCATCCTGGCCCCGGAATGACTTAATAGCCTCTGAAAACTCATCAGATATATCCAGCTTATGGGCATCAAAGAGGAGGATGATGCGGTCGACCCTCTCAGCAAACCATTGGAGGACTTGGCAGAAGTCATAACCTGAAGGCAGAACACACTATTTTAGTTCTACCATTAAGAAAAGTGAGTATCAGAGAAGGTAGGGCTGGGGATAGAACAAGGGGATCATAGCCTCTACCTGGAGGAAAAGAGAAGGACCACCCAGAGGACAGTATCTGCAGACAATCAGGTCAGGACAACTGTATCCTGCACTTCCTTAGACCCGTCTTACTATTACCAGCTTTTGTTTTTATCACTGCCCTTCTTTCGACCTTGCCACCCATCTCTTATGTCACTGTCTTTTGTGCTGCCGTGAGTTATTCTCTCACACCCACATCTCCCTTTTCCCAGGAGTTCTGGCTCCAGCAGACCACCCAAGCTAAACAGGACTGTGGATCTTTTATCACAATCTCTTCATTGCTGCTAATATTGGCTACTTCAGTAGCACTGGCTATCAGAACTAACAAGGAAAATGGTGCAGGTGCAGCACTTCAGTGCAAGTCAGCAACCAGAAATATTTGGATTTCAAAACCACTTCCAAACTCATCTCTCCTTGCACTGCAACACTAGCTGTTATTTCTGCCACAGATGACTCAAAAATGTAATGTGAGTACATTACTGATGGCTTTGAGGGCATGACAGGTTACAGAACCTGAGCAGTGACCTTTCTGATCAGCTGAAACAAGCTTTATCATGTTCTGAAGGAAAGCCTATTCATAGCACCTGTCTAAACGCTTTTATAAGCGCAGCTGGTACCTGATGCACACAACAAACAGTATTCAGGAACTCCTTATTCAAAAGTGACACATCTAATCCGCAGAGTCACCACTGGTGATGTAGCATTGGGCTTAGCATGGATATGACTCATCTTCTGTGATTAAGGAACTGCAAGTATGAGCTGGAAGCTAATATTCCACCCCTCCTCTTCCTCTCAGAAACAATTCAGACTCAAAAGAGGGAGCAGTCAAAACTTGAGGACTGGTGTAAAGTAGTCCAAACAGAATCAACAGTTTTGCTGCCAGCAGCATACATTTAAATGCCAACAAAACAAAGAAAGCTCAGTTACCAGGATGTCTTAGCTTATTTCTCAGCTGTACAAGACAAACCTTTAAATTTTCAATCCCCCAGCAAAGAAAACCCAATTAGACTGCTCATACATGAGCCAAACACTTCATACACCTAGTCCAGATCTAAGCAAAAGACCCTTCATCACTCCTATTCTCCCTAGCTTATTTTAAACAGTGAAAATAAAAGGGTGTAGGAGGAAACATTGTAAATTTGCTTAGCTTTTCTTAATGTTGGTTCAGTCAAGCAATTATTTATTATACCTGCAAGCTGTTGGTCTTTTTGATTTGCCAAAAGCAAATCAGCTGTTTGTTTGGTTTTTTTTTTGCTTTCCAGTAGAATCTGACTAGGACCAACAAAAAAAAGCAGACATACATAAATATGTAAATGTAGTAGGAAAAAACAACCTCCAGATTTGTCATGGAACATACTTGTGCATGTTTAGCAACACAAGAAATAACTCAGTCTTAAATCTTTTGTTTAAAAATTACAAATAGTGTTTAAAATTAAATCCAGAAATTCTAGTTAATAGTAAGAAAATATTCCAAATTATCTGTATTTCCTGCCCTGCCTTCTCCCTAACATAAAATGACACTTAAAAAAAAAAAAATCAAACATAAAACAACACTAAAGATTCAGCAAAAGTACATCAAACTGTGAAAGGAGGGGGCTATGTTAAAAACCCAATAATGCTGCTCCAGGGCTTTCATAAGCTGTTTCTTGTGACAAGTTCCTGAATGACTGAATGTGAGATGAAAACTCAGGGGGCAAGGAGGAAAGCTGCACAAAACATCTCTAGAAGAGAACCCTTCTCCCTTTCCAGTATGAATCCAATCAAAACCAGCATGAGCAATTTATAAAAATTTAGCAGAAAGAAAGGGAGAAGTGAAATCTTCTATGCTGCCACTTGCATGTCACAGCATAGTTGCAAGAGCCTGCAATAGCCTGCTCTGATTTCTTTCACATAAAAGGAAATATGGTTGAAATTAAACAAAACTGCAAATTGAAACAAGTTAAATTCTATTAAGTTTTACACAAATAGATAAGCATGAAGGTGACTTAAAAGTCTGGTTACATAAGTATATGAGTTCCCACTATACATTTGATGGTCTGTGAACTGAAAAAAGCAACTGTACAATCAACAAATGTATAAATAAATTAATTTACTTTAAATGTGGATTAAATACTAATGAAACATTTACTTTAAGAAAGAAAAGTCCACTTGTTGAAAATAACTAAGACCTCAGAAAAATCTATTAATTTTAATGAAAATTTGTCTTTAGAAGTGAACCTAATTTATCTACAGATTCAGCAGTTTTATATTAGGGTATATCTGAACTACAGAACAATAATGTATGGTGAAGCATTTCCATACGTGTGAGTGGATAAGGGCTTTCAAAATTGAGGAGTTCTAGGTCAACAGTGATCAGATTGGATAGCTCGACCCAGAAAGTTTTGGTGCTGATACTTTCAGCCTCTTCTTGCTCGAGCTGTTGCTATTTCTTCAAATGATTGTTCCCAGATGAGGACCTATGCGTCACCAGGTTCAACATCTACTTGCATATTAGAAAAGAAAGTGACAAGTCACCTTTGTACCCAGCTAAGGGACAGAGGAAAGCAGCAATTCACCAGCAGCACTGCAGAGCTCTTAAACTCATTCCAAGCTGCGAGAGGGAGTGAAGTGGTGTCTTGGACAGAGGCATAACTGGTGGGCATCAGTAATGAGCTAAGCAGAGACCACAGAGGAGAACAAAATTGAAACTATGCAGAAGGGATGAAAATGCTGGAGAGAAACTGCACATAAATACCTGCCCTGGAAACACTTGATGAATGATGATGAGCTCTTATGTGTCAGCAGTACAGGGCAAAGTGTGCCCTATGCACAACAGATGCCAGTCACACTCAAAGATACAGTTTGTAGTTGTGCAGTATGAGCACGGGTCAATTTTCTGTGACAGTGATACAGATTTAAACAAATAGTAGCCTTTCCATTGTGAGCTCAAGGTAAATAATTTCTGACTTGCCCTAATATCATTTTCCAAAGCTTTTGCAATTCAGAAAACAGTTTGGGAGGCTTGATGGACTCCACCCATCCTCTTTTAGCACAGACAGGCAGATAAAGTGTCCCGTTCTAACCCCACTGGGGCTGGCACCGCTGGCACAGCACCAGAGGCACCTCTCAGGTGAGCCCTGCAATGAGGAGCCTCCAAACTCAGGGAACAGCACCCACTTACTAGATCAACCAAGCATAGGCAGAGTGCAGGAGCAATCTCACCTGCCATTGCTGCCTTAGCACCCCACAACCAAGGCTACAACACACAACTTTGACACAAATAAATGAAGCCCTTCTCCCCGGCCCAGTCTGCTGTTCTTCTAATGCCAAAGACAAGCATCTAAACCTCCCAGTCCTCCTGGATAACACACTTGCTCCACTCCTGCTGGTGGACTAACAAGGGGAATGGACAGTCTCTCACTGAAATGGAAAGCCTGACACAATGCTTACTTAATCCATAACTACATTTTCACAAGCTGATTGAACTGTGAAAATTACCTGTATTTAAGTAACTCCAGTTTTAAAAATGCACACTAACCAATATCCATTTTCCCCTGAGCTCTTTGCTCATACTTCTTGAAACACTTGCTTTCTTGCCACTCAATCATGAACCAAACCTCCCTTCCCTTCCTAAAAGTGGTTCCCCCCTACATCCTGCCAGAAACTCAATGTTCCTTCCAAATCTTGCAGACCATACGCACATTTCTGCCCAACATGGGCATTGTGAACATCACAGTGATACTGCAGAAACTGCACACAGACAGGCATTGTCTGACCGGGGACAATTCTGGCACATGTCTGCACATTCTCCTCCAGCCACTTACATAGCCCCTGAACTGACAGGCAGGAAGCTTCTGGCACATCCTCCTGCCGACAAAAGGAGCAGGAAAGGTGTGTCATGCGACATCTTTGAATGTTGCACTCTGTATATTTTTGACCCTTCAAGCAATCAGCTCCTCCATCCACGGCCTGGATGTATTCCAGAGTTAAAAATAAAGCCATGCTGGGAAATAATGCATGTCCTGTATTTCTGCATAGTCCCTTTACTGTTTTCCTGCATTTTAAAACAAAGTTAACATTTGATTCCCTTCTTGGTCTCAGAAGGCTTCACCTTGCTCCTAATGATACCTGTCAATTATTATGCAGGTGTTACATTAATTCATAGACTAATAGGTAGGCAGTTGATCCTGAGAAGATGTAAAAAAACACACCAACAGAAAAGAGTTAAGGTTTGACACCGAGGCCCTGCAATGTTATTCTTCCATCAATCATTTGAAAAAACCACCAATAAGAAAAGCTGCTGCTGCTCACCAATGTCAGATGCAAGCTAAACTTCTGGAAAGAAGAACCTTCAGTAACAGAGATGCATTTAGGGACAGCAAAAAACATCTTGTAGAATCCTGCTTACATTTGCACACAGTTATTTAAAAAGTAAACAAAGCAACTCAAACTTCAAAACATGCTAAATTAGACTTCTAGCATAAATGTGCTGAAGTCAGACCGACTCCTTCAGGAAGCAGGTCAGACAAGCCTTGCTGTGTGCAGCATCACAGGACAAATCAAGTTTGTATACCAAAACAACACCTATATGGAAACAGCATAAGTAGCCCAAGAACCATATACAGGCAACAGATTTGATTATGCAGTATTTCAGCCAAGGGTGAGCACAGTATTGCCAAATCATGATAGCATGGAACAGGTGCATGCAATAAGCCCATAGTCCCTTGTAGGTAACCTCATGTATGCTGATGCCCAAGCATACGAAACCTTTAACCTACCCTGAAAGCCTGGGGCACAGAGAGAACAGTGCTCTAAAGCCAACTCCCAAAACCCTACCTATGGTACAACCACACTGATTAAACCTAACGCATACAGAACAATCACATTTGTGATAAGAGAACTATGACAAGTGACACATTCAAGACAACCCTTAACACATTAAAAAAAAAATCATGCAATGCAATCTAATCAAGTTAAAGCCTGTGAAACAGTTAAGAGTTTGAGGTCATCACTGAGCTATGTCAACTTAGGTGAAAGTCTACCATATCAAAGGGCAGGCCGCCTAGGCCATAACAATTGATAAGGCACACACCATCAAGAAACACAAATTCTGAAGAATTTCAGAACAATTTCTTGTTCTGAAGAACAGAACAAGAGTCATATGCTTTGTTAAGTCACAAGAGCAATTCCAGAGGCAGTGAAGAGCAATAGTCCTTTAGGCAACACAGGACTACCAGTGAAACATAACCTGGTGCGAAACACAACTGCCTTGCACATGGAAGTCTGAGACTTCCACAGGAATCCCTAATGGTGTTGAATTTGGTTACACAATTTCTCACTTTTGCAGTGGCATATTAATATGATACTCTAGTTTTTTGCTTATTTCATATTCACTTCCATAACGTTGTGAAAGTGGCAACAGAGACCTGAATGCTGCCAAGCATCACTTTCTTGATTTAACAAGCAGAGAGGGAGTAAGATGTGCCTAGTTCTTCTTCGAGGAGGTAACAGGGAGCTGGAATCCACAATGGAGAAGCAGAAGTTGGAGATTTAAGACCATCTTTGATTTTATCAGACTCTGTAAACAGAGACTTAAACATTTTGTGGATATTTCATGAGAAGATTTTTTCAGAATTAAAGATTGTTAGTTAGACACTCAATTATGTCTGCCTAGCAATAAAAGTGCCAACATGCAGTATTTGTTTTATTTCTGGTTTCACAACATTCAAGCCTTTGCTTGCACAGACATAGAGGACTCATGCTGTCATCTCTACTAGTTCACCAATACATCACATAAAGCAAAGCACAGCAATCTCCTCATGATAAATGCTTTACATGACTATATGAGTAATAAAGAGGACAAAATTTCACTGAACAAAGAATCCAGAAACACCTAGTAAACCAGTTTACTAAGCAAGTATAATTTAGATCACAGTCCTAAGAAGTTAGTCCCTTATTTTGTCAGTGTAGTGTAAAGACAAGGCTATTATTGCACAGCTACCATATATTTGGCTAACACCAGGATTTCCTCAAAAAATCGCAGGTGTGATATGGTAAAGAGAGCTGTTTATTTCCTCTCACACAGAGGTGAAACGCAAGTTTCCATTTCTTAAGCAAAAGTCTGAAAACAGAGGGCAGCATAAGCCACACCCTGGATCACTACCATTTACAGCTCCACAGAAAACAGCAAAAACAGCAGTTAAATGCAGCTGAAGAAAGCAAGGAAGAAAGTTGTTTACATTATGCTGGTTTTGTTTAGTTTCTCAAAGACGTGCTAATTTCTTACACAACTTGTTCAACAGCATTCAGTTCTTTGCAGAACTTACATACTATTAAAAATATTCTCATTCCCTCTTCCTCCTGCAACTCTTCTAACTGAAAATTACATTATGGCATAACTGAGCAACCTTAAGAAGCACCACTACAGCTGTGTCCACAATAAACCCCCCTTATTTATGGCCCAACCCCCTCATTTTTTAGACACGACCAACTTATAGCTATTATGAAACATTTCTTCATTCCTGAACTTCAGTAGTGTACATAAGAGTCTATTTACTATTACTTTGTCGAAAGCAATTAAAATTATGAAAATAAGGCTTTTTCTTGGGAGCATCAAAACACTAATCAGTCAACAGACCATGTAATCAGCCATTGCAGCCTCAGCAGGATGACAGAAATACCAACCCCCAATAGTTTTCAAGAGAAAAAATTCCAAATCTTGCTTCCAGGCTTAAAACATGGGTTTAACATGTATGTTGCAGTATGAAAGTTTGGGTCATGCTCAGTACACATTCAGTGCCACTAACACAGGCTCCAAATGGATTAGGATGATCACTCTTTCAATAGAGCAAAACAAAGTTAGTGAGGTTGGTTACAGTCAGACCCTGCAACTCACCTCTACTGATGCGCTGCTTCTCTCCAGAGAGAATGCCAGGGCTGTCAATGATACTGATGCTCTTCAGTACCTCGTTAGGTAACTGAGAACACATGAACCTGCAGGAAAGGAGAAAAAAACCCCATTAACAATAGCTCTAGCTCCCATATGGATTGTTGCTTGAGAGATCCCCATTATGTATCTGATTCTAGAAAGACTCAAGTGAGATTTTAAATAGTTTCTGAAGTCCTAATGAACCCTTATGTTTGGCAACTATATGTGTTTAAGAAAAAAATATAAAGAGAGCTTCACAAAAAAGAAAACACAGGAAAACCTTGGAAAGCTGTATGTATAAGTGTTGATAAAACTCCAGATTTTGCAAGAGCTGACAACATGGGCCTGAAATGCAATATTAAATTGACTCCTTCAAATCACCATTTTGCTAAGAACAAAATTAGTATACACAAAAGAAAATACTTTAATGTACTACAACTTATGCCCAAACTCAAAGAGATTGAAAAGGGCAGCAGGCAGAAAGCCATACTGATGACATGTTTATATTCCAGTCCCTGGCCAATCTCCCTCTTGCCTGATGCATCAGCACTTGAGTGGTCCCCCACTCCCTACCCTACTGTTTTCCTCAGGTGGGGCTTGTGGAAAAAACAGCATTTCTCCCACAAACCCAGCCAAAACTTTCACATTGTCAGAACCAAGAGTTCAAATTACAAACAGTATACTCTAAACAATAACCTCCTGCCTCTGCAACAGGAGACAAATTCAATGGGGGTATTATGGAAAAATAAATAATTTACAAGGACTCAGAGCCATGCAGAACACTTGGTGTGTTACATTCAAGCTACCCTGAGGCTTCTAGGATAGTCCATGACTGAAGAACTTCACTGCCCTTCATCATACACTGCCTTTGAGAGATTTGCATTAGAGTTTAATCTCCTTATCAGGGAGCAGCTGAAGACTGCTAACAAGCACGCAGTGTAACCCACCTTCCCTCTGTGGGCCTGTCCTGCACAGGGCGATGCTGCAGGCTCAGGCTGTAAGATGGCTGCCTTATGTCAACCCATGGCTTCAGAAAGCATGCTGCCTCAAAAAACAGGGTATCACAGAGAGCAAACAGAAACGGTGCCAAGGTCACACAAGAACTCTGAGACCAAAGATAATCAGAGTTAGTATGAGTTCAGGCAGGCAAATATCGGATACAGAATGTAAGCTGTATCAAAATCTGGATGCTATTTTACACAATACAATGATTCAAATTTGATTAATTTCAAATTTGGGAAGAAAAGTCCTTACACCTCACTTCACCTTGTTTTTCAGGGGACCTTGTAGTAACCAGGCTGTAACAAAAGCACACAACATTCCTTCTTGAGTACAACAGAAATGGCAGCATCAGCTATACCTCTCCCTGAAACCCAAGAGGGGATAAGGAAAGGGCAGCCACCTGGGCCTGATAAAACCTTATGGTATGTAAACAGCAGTACCCTTCTTGGGCTTTGTTTGTTGGTTGGGGTTTGTTTGTTTTCAATGGGACATCAATGTAGCAAATACCACACTTCGGAAGGAAATTTTTTCACTAAGGCTTATTTTCTACTAGCTTAAGAGATGCTCTTGAAAGAGCAACAAAGAAAACATATTTCATCATGTGAGTCATTACAAAAAAGCATACATCACTAGATTGTACAGCATGAAGTGGCTTTCAGAAATTTGGAAGTGTGAAGAGTGAATTTTCATGTATGTTTTCTCTTATCACTTTCATTCAACCTTAGACAGCCCAGTGCTTGTTTAGTATCACTGAAATGTTTCTAGATGCATCATATGGGAAGACAGGCCCTGTTCTGTCAGCTGAACAATACAGCAGTATCTGTATCAGAAAATAGGGAACTACAAGCCTTAGAAATGTAGACATTGCTATCTTTGCAGCAACGGCAGGAGGAAAGTATATGGGAAACACATACGAAATAGCAGGATGAACTCAGAATTAATTGGCTGTAACATTTAGAATATACCCACATAAGCTGAGAGATGGGTTAAAAAATCTTACCTTGGACTAGTATTTCAGACAACTTAAAACTGTAATGGTAGTTGTATTTTAATATCTCTTTTCAACATTTTCTTAAAATCCCACTGCATGCAGGTCATGCAAGTGCTGCATCATAAAAACCAAAACTACATTCTAGCCAACTGAATGACAAACATATTTTCACAAAAAAAAAGTGTTACAAAAACCAGTTGAATGAGATGACTGTAATGGCTTATGACACATCAGAATAGAGCAGGGCCATGCGCTTCTTCTCAGCACCACTGAATTATTTACGCTGGTATAACACAATATTCTTTCCTCACCAGCACCCAAGGGCACACTAGGTCCTGTCCCCCCTTCCTTCCCTCCCTAACCTTTCTTAAAAGTACGCAGGAAAAATAAGAGACTAGTCTCTAAACCCAAATGTCTCAAAGGAATGTCTCTCACAAGCAGTGAGGGGGAAATAAGAAGAGGTCATGGAAAAAACTAGCACAGGAACATCAATAAATTAATGTGGCTAATTACTAAGTACAAACCTTGATTGTGCTACTGTGTTCTTGTTTGTTTTTAGTTTCTCCATTACCTCAGCCCGTTTCCTGTCATTTGGATTGTTATATTTGGATGAAAAGGGCATTTAACTTCATAGTCTAAGTGTACCTAGCCTTAAGTTCCTCCATAAAGCAAAACACTAGGATTGGGAAATAATTTAAAAAATAAAGTGAGGACGGGGGAGGGAGGAGGTAGAGAAAAGCCTTATTAAGGCAGGAGTGAAAAATGCAATATCGGGTATAAAGGACTGTCTGTGGCAAATGAGACAAGGCAAAGTAAAATACATAGCACAACTGCAGGTAAGATCCAGGGCAAGTTACTCAAAGATACTGAAGCCTAAGACTTTTTCAACTAGGGGAAGTCATGAAGAGAAAGGAATTCGTAAATTTTGAAAATGCAGCAGTGATAGGAAAGGCAGGCTGAGGGTGATGCTAGGAGAATATAAGCATCTAGATCTCTGCTGCAAAACTAAGGAGCAAATGTGACTGTAAGGGATGATGAGGTTGCTCACAGCATTCAATATAACAATATCACAGTCAAAAAAAGAATTGGAATAATTTAGTCAGTTACTTTGAATGTACATCTTTTTAGGTAGCAAATAACCTTTCTTGGATAATATTCAGGACCTGACACAACTAGTTAGAGGGATGATTTAGGCAAAAAGCTTTGTCTATACCATTCATCCAAACACACAACATTATCATGTTCTGTACAAATATTTGAATACTGTGCAAAATACAATTTACAGTACCTTAACTTTTCATAGAAAGAGTACAATAGTGGTGAAAGGGAGAAACAGAACAGTGATCTCAAGGACAGAATTTAAAACAATAATCTCAAAATTATTACTTAAAATGGGACTTGGCTGGAGTTTCCCACAGCACATATTCTTATCTCAGTAAAGTGATAGCCAAGCCAACTATAAGCAGTTATAAACTTTCTTTGTTGAATAAGCACGGCAAGAGATAAAACTGTACGTGATGAACTTTTAACACATATGCCAGTGTTTATCAGCCAAACAGGAAAGTTTATTGTAAAAAAGAACCAATTTAGATTAATTGGCTTGCGAAGTGAGGCCTTCATGTCAAGCTACCATCAAATACAGGAAAAAAACAAGGTGAATACTCAGACAATGTGAACAAAGTTATTAATAACTTTTAACTGGAAATATTTAGCATGCTACTTAAGTTTACTATGGTAATACTCACAGCCCCTGAACAACTCTTCCCTTTTTAGAAATATACAGCAGCCATCCAGAAGCTAACACTATCTTCCTGGTCTATGGAACTATGGTGTGTGAAGACTAGCTAGTCAAAAATAAACAAGTAAGAGCCTGAGTATGTTATTTTCTCCAGAAGGCACATTCAAATCTTCTCCATTCTTGTAGGCCTTATTACATATCCCAGCAATTCACAATTTTAAAGAGCTACACCAAGACATCCAGTGAGACCAATGGAAAGCAACAATTCAGCATCAGAGGGAAAATATTTTTTTCCTTTTTTTTTGGATTGTAGTCTTTATTAATAGTACTAACCTATCAGTTTTATTGAGCTGAACAATTTGAGTCCCGAGTTCCAGCTGGCATAATGCCTTACAAACAAGTCACCCAGTGGAGCGTTTCAGCAATTTTCTGTGAACTGGTTTTAACAATGATTTCCTGTTCAGATAACTGAATATCTCTACCCTAATGGCACCCTACCTAGTACATAGTGCCTTTTTTTTTTTTTAATTCACTTGAACTGCCACTGCTCTTGTCTTGTATTTGAATATTTATTCCATGCTGTTCAAAACAGAACACACAGCAGTTTAAACATAAACATCAAAAGACAGCAAGCAAGCAGATCCCACCTGTTCAGGAAAGCATTTCCAAAGCGGCTGAGTTTGCGAAATGGCTTCTTAGGATCAACAACTAGGGCATTTCCAGGAACATTTCCTTCTGTTTCTCCATACATCACAGCAATAAAAGAATCTGTGGTAGGCTCTGGGCCGATCCGCATGCCTGGAAAGTCTTGTTCGAGCAGATACCTAGTAATGGAGAATACATAAATGTATTTATACAGAACAATTACATTTATACAGAGTGAATGACTGGGAACTATGACAAAGGTAAATACTTGGGTTTTTTTGCTTGAAAATTCACTTGATGATTCCCTAGGATATACATACTCTATAAGAATAACATTATATTTTCCTACATTTCATTATTTCTGCTAACTGGTGAGAGGGGGAGGAAGAGAACTGAATTGATTTTTCACAACAACAAGGTAAAGTGATAAAGTAAATCCATTTACAAAAACAGTGTGGAAAGCATTCCCTCAACTGCAGCACCTGAACCATTCAGGTGGATGCTTCTACCAATGATCTCAGTGTTGTAGGTCATGCTACAAGACATGGCTGCTTTTCTGAGTGTTTTCAAGCCTATACAAGTGCTGCTGGTACTAAAAGGAAGTGGTTTGAAACTGTATGTGAGCAGACTCACTTGGCTGACAGATATAAACCTTTAATGAACTCAGCATGATTTCACTAAATTTAACCGATCCTACACAGGCAAAAATAACCTTTATGAGACAATAAAGTTAAAGCCGTTTGGGAATGAGGAATTTTTTTTTTTTCTTTTGACCTGTATATCAAAAAGTAATTGTTAACTCAGTCAGATCTGCAGAACTTGAGGTCTAATAGTAACATACTTCCAAAAGGCAAGCCAGGCAGTGCATACCATCAGAAACCATCCTTTCACCACCAACATGCAGACAGCACATACTTAGTGGACCAAGTCTTGACTTTCCAGACAACAAGGTCTGAAATTAAGCAAGTATGTATTTAAATATTAAAACTTCAAGGAAAGAGAGCATGTATTTACAGAAAAAGCCTGTCTGTAGCAGATAACCCTGCTTAACTTTAAAGCATGAGTCCTATTGTCCTCATTCACAACAGCACCATCTTGGCGCTCAAGACTATGACCAAAATGTTTTCAAGTATGTTGTAACGTGAATTACAGGAGCATTAAAATTATCTTATCAAATTATCTTTTACTTATTAATTTAATGGCTTCCACGTCACTCTGGAATTCTTAAAAAAACCTCACAATTTTAATGAACTACAATTTAACTATTTACATAATCAAAACTGGACTTAAATGATAATTCTTCTTCAGGCACAGGTGATGGTCCTACATACAACAACAGCACTGGTTAGTTTTCAATGCCTCTATATTAACACTGCTCTTTCAATAAAGATTTGTTCCGGCCCTTAATCCAAAGCACTATGCCTGTTCTGCTATAATTTCCTAAATCAAAGTTGAATTGAAAGGACTTGCTGGCTACTTTTGCTGCAAAAAATATTTTACAAAGTATCTGTACTTGCTGAACAATCTCTGTCTTCAAATAAAATACCCAAGCATTCACTAACTTTATAGATCAGTGCACAGAAGCTGAATTTAAGGAACTAAATATATGCAACACATTTTAGACCGTGTTTCACTAGCCTTAGCAAAGTGGCTCCAATTAGCTCAACCTATGAGCTACATAAGATTTCCTTCAGCTTTCTGCTTCCAAACAAATAAAAAAAATGCCAATGCTAAAATTTGTGGGAAAGGAGGAACATAAGAACAATCATGCCAGAACATGCAAAGTCCATTTGTTCTACCTCTAGAATAAACTGTACCTAATGCACATCAACAGGGAAGTAAAACTGACTCATCTCTAACAGCAAAAACACCCAACTCAAACCTCACTGCACATGCAGGATTGTACAATGCAGCAGATCCCTCATCTTTTGAGGTGGATCATGTAACAAAATGCAGACAAAACTCCTTTAACATCTCAGCAGTTGAACCCTTTATGCATGGAAACTGAGGATTTTCAAGTGTTGTAGTGAACAGGGGAACACCTGAAACACACAATGTGTTCCTGCCTCTTCACAGAGCATCATTGCAGACCAGACTTCTCTAAAACAGGACACCAAGGCTAACTCACAAGAGCCACTATAATTTTCCAGACTGGAGTTATCCACAGCTTTGATTTTGAAAGATCAATTATACTTTCATCTTCTAAAACAAGATTTTTCACTTGCCATGATAAAATGTTCTGCTTCAAAGTCTCTTAATTCTGCCTTTCCTTATTGTCCTTCTTTTCAAAGAGAAAAGACCTCTATGAGACTCATAAATAAGTTCTTCTCTTGATACAAACTGTCATTCCCAAACTTCTGACAGAGGCAGCAACTCATAAGGTGACAGACAACACATACAACAAGAAGTTCCCAGGGCAGCAAAGAACATTGTACTGAATTAAATGCACAGGACTGAAGTCCCAGATCCCAGGTTAAAGAAAACTGTATGGTAGGTTCTGAATGCAGGAGAAGACGTGTCCAGGGTAACAGGATAACTGCTATCTGTCATAAGCTTATGAACCTATTAGGCAGCCTTCAAGATGCCTAAAAGAGTAATTTCATGGCCTGCTCATGAAATTGCTGCATACGTAACACCTGCAAAATTTAAAGATTTACAAGTACAGAGAACCTTTCAGGATTTCCAACATCTCTATTTGCAGCTCAGAACTCAACAGTGCAAATTCAGATTAGCTGCTTACTGAAATGACTAAACAAGAATAAAGTACTACTGAACTGCAATGATACTTCCAAGTTAACGTCAAACACACAAACCTGGTTTTTATAGCGATAACAATCCCGAAGGGCAAGATCTCCTCCCAAATACCAAGCCCCACCCAACAGTCGCAATGCTGAGCCTCGTACAGCTATTCAAAAGACACAGGAATCACTTTGCAAGGCAGGTATTTTCCATTAAGACTGGCTCACAGTTGCACATGAAGAATCAGTGACTAAAATACAGACTAAAATAAACTGGTTCTGAGCACTGGCTGTACAAGTGTGATGGTTTTGGCTGGGACAATACCTAGTATGTGGCTGTGTTTTGAATTCATGATGAAAAGTGTTGATAATACAGGGATGTCTTCATTACTGCCAAGCAGCGCTTACATAGAAACAAGGCTTTTACTGCTTGTCACCCCACCTCACCAGCTTGTGACTGGGGACGCACAAAGAGTTGGGAGGGGACACAGCTGGGACAGCTGACCCCAACTTACCCAAGGGATATTCCATACCATATGGCATCGTGCTTAGCATACAAAGGGGGGAAGAAGGAAGAAGGAGACAGTTGGGAAGGGAAAATGCTATCACTCCAAGTCACTGTTATGTGCAATGGAGCCCTGCTTTCCTTGGAACAGATGAACACCTCCCTGCCTGTGAATTCCTTGTTTTGCCTTGCTTGCGTACATTGCTTTTACTGTACCTACTAAACTATCTTTATCTCAGCTCGTGAGTTTTCTCACTTTTACCCTTCCAATTCTCTCCCCCATCCCACTGCGGAGGGTGGGTGTGAGTGATTGCATGGTGCGTGGTTGCAAGCTGGGGCTAAGCCACACCAAGCTGTATCACACCTCTCAGCATGAAAAATCAGTTTCACTTACCCCCACAAAAGGTATGAGCAGTCTTCTGTAAACTGAAAAGCTGCCAATGTCTTCATGTACCATATGCTACATTAAAACAGGAAAATACCTGGATTTTCAGATCTGCAACTGCATGCTCTTCTCAGGAATTTTCAGCAGAGGGAGTTCAGAAAGGTTCACAGGAAGAATGCTAAAAATAGCCACCATCCCAAAGACAGTCTAGCTCAAACAACAGACATCCTGTTGACTCTTCTCCCTTTGTTTTTACCTGGACTATAACCTTTCTGCTTTGCCAATAAACATTCATCTATGTTTCTTTGCAAGATGTATAGCCAGTCTAGAGGAAACTAGTTTACAAAGTTCCAGAGATAGAAAAGATTACTCGTAATTCTGGATTCTTCATTTGAAGTCTAAATGCTTTAGCTAGGCCACACTAATGCAGGTGAGCTGGACAGAACAGCGTGGAGCAGGGGTACCCTGTGATGTACTGGGAGACAAACTCAAGGCTTCTTCATAATAAGTCTGCTCATCTCCATACTACTTACTGCACCAAATATTCAATGTGTTTTTAAACACAGCAAAAACAGCAGCTTTCTCTTTTAGTTTAAGAATTCTGCTCCAAATAACTCAAAGTTTTCACGTAGAGCTAGTAACAAAAAAGTTACAGCTTTCACTCAAAAAAATTAAGAAACAGATGCAGCTGTACAAGTGATTGCACTCTACTTGCAAACTCCAGATACTATGCATACAAGAGGGTATTTTCACAAAAGCCAGCTCTGGCTGAGTCTAAATCACAGGAAGTTTACCATTTTTAACCACTGAGTAATACCTGTGAGCAAAGTAAAAGCACAGCCTGGCAATCTGAGGAATTTACTTCTGGTTTGTCTCATGTTGATAAGTTCTTTAAAAACATCAGTCTCACGCTTTTAAAACAGAAAAATTAATAACAAGTTGAACATTATCAGCCTAAAAAGTTTAATTAACTGTTAGAAGAAAGAGGACAACAACTACAAACTTGCACTGACTACCTTCAATCTCTTTTTCATACACTACTATTCTCCTCTCCTGTCCCTCCTTTCCCCACTTTTTTTTTCCTAAAGCAGGCAAGAGAATTTGAGACCATTACAGAAGCTGCAAGGGCAAGCAGCTCATATGTAAGATAAGCAACGGCTCTCACCATCCTCCCACTTCATTAAACACAACTGGAAAAGTATTAACATTCAGGACTGCATACAAATTGAATTGTCAGCATTGTCAAATACTGGAATAAAACACTATCACCATACTACACCTTAGACAGTGAAACTGGCTGGCTTCACTGCATTGTTCCAAGTGCCAAAGCGGATAAACAGCATCAAATGAAAAAACCTAAGAGCTGTTAGAAACCTGGAAGTGTTTGTTTGCATATCTTAGCCCCCAGGGACATTCAGTCATTACTAGTATTTTCCATAAAGACTTAGTGGAAGGAACTGGGTGGATATGGATGTGTCAGAGGCATGAAAATGTGAAGTTCTCACGATAAGGTCTAAATCACAGTAAATCCCAAATGAACATTTGACAGCTAAACAGAATTGTTATGCTCACATGTAAACCAAAGAGTAAACACTTAAGTAGATCTACATGCCCTCCTGACTATGAAATGGAGAAATATGAACAAAAAGCAGTCTCAATTAAATCTTAAAATAATGTTTATTAGATTGTTTGCAGGAAAAAAAAGACCCACTACAGTGCACCTTCATTCTAAAAAACCCCATAAATAAAAAACATAGAATTATAACAATCTTGAGAGCGTATGACATTTTTTTCATGGGAAATTCAGCCTACCAGAGAAGAAATTTATTTCTGGTTGACCTGGACATGATAATATTTTCCCATGTCTTCTTCTAAGTCTTGCATTCAGCATACAAGAACTTCTCTTTTTTTTTGTCCTTCATTTTCTCCTCTAAATTGGATTTTGAGTAATAGTCACTATTGTCTAAGTTGCTGCCCATCTTGAATGGAGCATTTTTTCATGCTAATTAAGCCAATTATTATCGATGCTATAGAGAGCACTGAGGTAATGAATATCGATAATGGTACAGTCAGACTGTGGTCCACTAGAAGCAACAACAGCTGTTCTACTACTGATTTGGGCTCAACAGTCAGTGCCTGATTACCTCCAATACCTAGCAGGGGATTAAACCACTCTGCAACCTATGAAAAAGGGGACAAGAGAAAGCAGTAAAGAGGGTGAAGAGAAGGGCACATCACAGTAGAAGTCACCTCCTCCATCGAGTCAGATATTTTATTAAAACACATGAGAACTCTGTCTAATTTGTCTGGGCATCTTCGCCCAGCAGTGATCAATGCTAAAAAAAGCTGGCAATATCTGCAATAAACTATACACTTTTTCTCATTCAGACTGTACTTTAGCATCAGTTAACACTATTGCTCAGTATTTTATGGTCACAGTGATAACAAGTTACTCACAAAGCAACAGTACAAAAAATACATCTAAGGCACTGTAAGGAATACCAATGTTTCTAAGCACAGTATTGACTTGCACTCCAGTCAAATATGGGCAGCTACAAAGGACAGAAGAGTCAAATGTCCATAAATCAAGAACCTGTGTTCTCATCCAAGGCAAACTGTTACAGGAGGGGAAAAAATTTTCCTATTAATTGCAAATGTCAGAGCAACTCTGCTGACAGGCAGAACAGGTTCTAGTATGTACATATTTGGGACTGTTCTGTCTCCCTCTGTATTACCCATGGTCTCCACATCCCCTGTCCATAAGCTAGCTAACAACGCTTATCTGAAAATATATACAGACTAACAAAGCAACTGTAATTTTGAAGAAGAAAATGAATCAGCATAGCTAGAGAAATGTTAGAAAAATCCAAATCATCCTTCTTACAAACACACACCTTCTTGTGACTATATGTGGGGATCCCACAACAAAGTTTCTTTTCTTTTAATTATAGCCCTATTTCTATTTTTAACATATTCCTCTGAGCAACACCACTTTATGTGTTTGCAGGTATTCAGTAATAATCAGTAAAGAAGCAAGTTCAGCTTCAAGCTTCCAATTAGCTGGTTGTAAAACCAGAAAAGACACGATTAGCTGTGTAAACATCTGAAAAGCTCTCAGGTGATTAAAGGTAAACATCGATTTTCAGAGGAGAAGGGAGGTAGGTCTTTTGTCCTGCATAAAGAAAACAGTTTTATGGCAAGGCTGCCTGTAATCTTTGTAACCGAAAGATAAATGTAAAATTTACAGAAGGACTATAATGAACCTCGGATATAAGTAAGTGAAAACTGGATCCAAGTGACTGCTCAGTGTCTTTTGCAGAGTTGGACATAAAAGACTAACTTGTAAGGGGCATATGAGAGGCAAACACACTCAAATATATGGAAAATATTAACAGGCTGTACTTACCAAAGACACGCTTCAGTTTTCTAAAAGTTGAATTACTAAGAAACTTAAGGAATACAGAAAGACAGAAAATACAACTGGAACAACACTGTTAAACTGCCTTAGTAGTGATACTGCTTTTTCAATGTCATTGATCAAGGCGGGGTGGGGAACGGGACGGTGTAAGACGTTCCAGGAACCGTGTGGTTTTTTGCCCAAAACTCTTGTCTTGGTACTCTTTTATCATCACATGCAATCTGTGCATTAAACTACTTTTGGGAAAGGGGAAGGAAAGAAGGTTAAACGGTCCGCGATGGCCAGTCCAGTCAAACCGTTTTAACACGGAGTGCCTGGTTTTCCTTTGAAACAATTCAGATATTCAAAGAACTAAGAGGAAGTAGACAACGAGGTTACACTTTCTCAGCAGAACACGAAATAGAGATAATATTCTTGAACAGGAAGCTAACGGCGAGCTACAGAGCATGTAGCAGGCTAGGGAGCGGCACCACCCTCGGCCACAGCCTGCGGGTGGGCGGCCAGAGCGGGGGAGGGATTAGCCGCAGGGCAGGACCGCCCCGGGCAGGAGGTGAGCCAGGATGACCGGGCGGCCGAGGGGCTGCCTTACCGGATGAAGGTGGTCTTGCCGGTGCTGTACTGCCCCACCAGCAGCACCATGGGCTTGTTCTCGAAGTCGGCCTCCTCCAGGGCGGGCGAGTGGAACTCATGGAAGCGGTAGTGCTCCTCCAGCGGCAGCAGCTTGCGGAGGTAGAGGTCCCGCAGCCCGCCGGTCACCGTCTGCACCAAGTCGGCGCCGCCGCTGCGCTCCCGCCCGCCGCCCTGCTTCCCCAGCCAGCTGAACATCCCGCCGCTGCCGCTCCCGCACTGCCACTGCCGCTCCCGCACCGCCACCGCCGCCGCCGCCGCCGCTCCCGCACCGCCGCACCGCCCGCACTCGCAGCCCCGGCGGGGCGGGCACAGCCGGGCGGGACCCTGCGCAGGGGCGGGCCCGTCTCCCTGCAATACCCACCCTCGGTGCCGGGTGGGGCTTGGCGTGTTCTGAGGGGGAGGTAGTTATTGTTCTCGTAATCAAGGGACTGGGTTTTATTTAATGTTTGCACCACAAATCCGCCTCTGGAGGTTAGTTGTACCCGCTTTTCTTCTACGCTGAAATCTCGGCCCCTTGCAATGAAATCCGGAAAGCTTTTGACGCCTCCGATCTGAACATAGAATCGCCCAAATACTTCTCGTGTTTTTCTGATGATGGTTGCTGTCTCTGGATGCCAAAGAAGTGTGTGACTAAGCGCAGTGGTGTTTAGCCACGGCAGCAGGCAAACGCTTTAAACAGAGTGCAAAATCTTAGTATAACATTGAAATGTTTCTGTGGGACGTGTGCAGCAAATACGGCCATTAGTTTTAACCTTAGGTCCGGTATCGTGTTAAGCCACATGGGAAGATCACCTTGTTTTTCATTGATTTTACAAGAGATTTTAATGGAATATAACACCACATTCACTAAAAAGTTGGAGAATTTAATAAAGCAAGTTTGTTTTTTTTCCTGACATGAAAGTTTGTCTGTATTCACTCACTATATAGAGAACAAAAATTTGGGGTCCCAGTGAACAAAAAAACACCCTAAAAACAGAGGGGGATTTTTTGCTGAATGTGTCTGTGAACACTATGTTACAAGTGTTATCTATGTGTTACAACCTAATAGCCTTGGCTGCCTCACAGCATCCTTATTTAAATCTTGTTTTGCTGGTCTAGCACATCTACTGATTCACGTTTTTAGCTAGGTACTTCTCTTCCTCCTGATTTCCATATTGAATACTACATTTTTTCGATATGCTCCAGCTCTTTTTTAAATACATCAGCAGGTTTAGATGTGCCCTTTCTATCTCCTTCCTCCCTATGCTGTTCCTCAAAGAACAGATGTTAGGCTTTAGCAATTCTGAGTCCTGGGCATTTAACCACTTTGCCTTTTCTTGGTTCCTTGCTTTGCATTTTATTTAGGGCTGTGCATATGTTTTGCAACTCTTTTTTTGCAATTTCCATGCTGAGTCTAAAGATTTTATACCATTTCACGTAGGGTTGTGCTGACTGGCTTCCTCATTTTTTGAAATGCCCTTTTTATAGTTTGGTTTTGTATGTCTTTCATTTTCATTATTTATCTCTATGGGTTAATTCATAGCTAATTAAGTTATCCTTCTCATTACTTACATCTTCTCTATGTTATTTCAGTAATTTCTTTTAAATTAATCTGGTATCATCACATCTTTAGGAGATCTGACTGCTCCTGATTATTAATTATCCTCAAAAATATCTGAGCTGTGGAAAACCCAAGTACTGCAGTGTGGGGCAAGATTGCTTTCCTGCTTGTCTTTGGTGCATCCAGTATTTAGTGAATGGAGAACATCACATACTTCACAGAGCAGATACAATATTGTCTCAGACAGTCCTCCCATTTCCTGGAAATTTATGATTCAGTGCAGGACTGAGGCAGATGCAGAGCCTTTGTATTTTTTCAGTAGCTAAAATTTTTCCAGTGAATGAAACAATCAGTTTTTTGAATGCATATACTGTTATTAACAAGAAAATCCAGGGATAAAGAGGTCTTAATAAACTTAATTACATGTTGTGTGCAGAACAACCTCACTTTATTAATTTTGAACATGCTGCTTGATAGTTTTGTCTTATTCCCTCCAGGTCTTGTGTTAGAAGAGAGGTGCATAGTCATTCTGTGTTCATCTCCCACAGGGCACTCCAGATTTTGCATGTCTCCTCTCTGCCTTTGATGCCTCTTGTCCTTTTTCTAGGCTGCAGATTCCTTATCTATTCATATCTTGTGTGGAAGCAGTTCCACCTCCTTGATCAGCCCTGGCATTTTCCCCTGTATTCTTGTTGAATATAGAAAACTGAGGTACCGAGTAATTATTTCATGCAAGTTTTTGAAATGGAGGAAAGTGTTTGTTGTTCTCCATGACCCTTTTGTGTCTGCTGGAAAGCAGCAGAAAGGGCAGGGAAGTGTTTGCACTAACACAACACACCTTATTCTGCTTGTCTTCAGGCTTCCTGCCTAGATGCTTCCTGCTGTCAGTGAAATAATTTTTGCCCTTCAGACAATAAAGCTCTAATTGTATATGGGAACCTGGGAGTGCTTCCAAATTCCCAGGTCTGGCTGTGCCCTCTGGCTACATCCTGTCCTATGCTGTGATGAGATCCAGCATTCATCAGCACGACTGCTGTCTCTTGTTGCCATGGAAGATAAACCCTGGGCCTATAGTCCATACAGGAGCTGTACAGGCTCCTGCAGTGTGCAGGTAAATATTTACTGTGATAAGCAGGGTGCAAGCTGCATTCAAGTGGCAATTTCTGTGCACCACCTAGGAGGAAACTCTCAACCCTGAGGGCAAAGGAATTTGTAAGAATTCCATTTTTGGCCCACAATAGCAGGATTTCTTGACAAAGGATACTACAGCAGAACTGAGGAGCAGGGAAGTCTGTAGGAAATATGGGCTTGTAGATACAGGTGTCTAATAAACAAACCAGTGGCCCTGAATAAAAAATTTAGAAAAATAATAAATGGAGACTTGAGATTCCATCTGTCAAAAAACCCAGACTGCTTACTTGGGAGCCATGTTAATGTCACCAAAGTGTCAGAAAACTGAAAGCTGATGTTCTGTTAACTTCAGTTGCAATATTCTACAGCAAGTTAAAAAAATCACATTTCATGGATGATATTAGGTGTACAATTTTAGCTCTGCTTTATCTGTGTTTCTCATGTCTTTTCAACGTAATAGTCTCAAAAACTTTAAAGCCTTAAACCTTTGGTATGTGTCAATAACATTTAAATCCAGCTTGATAAAACCCATTAGCATGAGTCAATTCTTGTGGAGATGGGTCTTAAATGTAATCCTAAATTTAAGGGGTCCCAAGATCCTGGAGCAGTTTACATCAAAATCTGGAGCAGATATATTTTCTTCTTCAATAATTTTTCAACAGCTATGAAATGTCTGCATGTTATCTTTAACTGTCTTGCTATAAGAAGAGGAAGCACCTAAAAGAAATGGCTTTAACATGTATTTGCTATGAAAAATGTTTATTTGCTGTAAATCTTTCTCAAAAAAATGTGGTTTATTATATAAGTTTAATATTTATTTTTCTTTCACATCAAGACTCCTTAGTTCACAAATGGCTTTCTTGATTTTGTTTTAGAGACAATGGATTTTGTTCTCTGCTGCATTTCTGAACTGGCAATCCTCTGTTTTTATAGCACAGGTGGAGAACAGACACGGTCAGTGTAAACTTCCTCATGCTTCTTTGTCCATGCATTTCAGCCCTGGCCTCGAAGGTCACTTCTGCAAGTATGAGCGGAGCACAGCCTCACCTAGCCACAGTCCTGAGGCTGTCAACGAGGGAAGCACATTAGTTTATTAAGGAAGAGCTCTGGTTTTTTGGTGTTTATTCCCTCCACTGACAGACATGCTTTAGCACTTTTTATGACAAATGAAATGCTACTCTTAGCATTCTTTGGCTTTTCTTCACTTCCTAATAAAAATTCCTTTTCTTCTTCATTAGCAGGACTCATAGATATTTTATTTCATATTCCCTAGTGCTGGGCAGTCAGCCAAATGCTGGGTTCCCCCTTTGTCAGGCACACACATAGCGCAGCCATCGGGTGGTTTTTGCAGAGGTTGCTCTTTCTTACGCTGCTTTTTCCGCTCCACAGCAGTACGCAGGGCCTGAAGAATCAAATCTTTGTTGTTCTGGACGTTGTAGTAGCTTAGGTTAACAAGTTTGTCAAAATCGTCCTCTGAATAGGTCAGATTATTTATGTAATATGGACCACAGGCATTGGCAACATCAATATCACCGTCTGCCATCTCTGAGGGACTACGTTTCACACCTAACAGACAAACAATGACTTAGTTAATTTGCAAAAGCCAGTTAGGGTCTGAGTGTTTCTCAGGCATGCACAAATACTGGATCACAACCCCAAATTTTCCCTTCATAGGCATTTTGTTGCTGGGTTAATTGGTTGGCAGCAGGGGGTGGAGAAGCTGATAGTGGGGAGTCGAGTAGGAGTTGTCCTGGGTATTCTTGGAAATGCCAAAACAAGTAGCATAGCTTCTCTTTTGAGCACAGGAGAGTGGTATTCCTTGCCTCATCCTCTGGCTCTGAAGTGAGCTGTCAGCATTGTTCCCATGTTCCCCTCAGTGCTGACACTTTCCTAGCCCCAGCCCCTGCCTTGCTGCTGTCTCGCAGTCACTGCAGCACCTGAACTTTCAGCCAAGGTGCAAGTAAATGGCAATTACTCTTTCTCTCTCTTTCCTCCCCTTCTCCCAAAGCAGATGGCAGCAGCAAGAGCCTCATGACAGCATGATTTTTTCCAGATGATGGGCCTGAAGACACTTGCTTTCTGTGCCTTAAAGCTTTGACTTCACATCTTATTTCCCTCACTACTATCTTTTCATGTCTCCAGAAATAGGCTGCTGAAAATCCATGTGTTGCAATGACTTAGGCTTTCCAAAAACACACCTGCCTTCTCAGCAGCCTGATGGATATTCTTTCACCCAGCACAACCTAGCACTTGATCTAGCACAGTCTGCTACCTCAAGCCTTGGTTCCTATGGGATAGAACTATCAAAATTGCAGAAAGCAGGCCTAAACAATTAGATTCTATTATCTAAACTGAAAGACTTCACAGAGTATTAATCCAGGTGTATCCCAGAAGCAGATGGCACAAATAGTTATGATCATTTCCTTGATCTACCTACTCCTATAAGAAAACACAGGCTTTATGTAACCTAAATAGTGAGAGTGAACCTGATATTCCCTGAATCACTAAGATTTGTCAGGGACACTGAAAGAACTTCTCATGCCCATTTCATCATCCCAGGATGAACTACATATATATCACAGATCCAGGTAAAATGATTGGACAGATAGTCCCACAAGTGTCATCTCTGAAAATATTAGATCCATCACATCTTATGATCTGAAGAGAAATTCATTAAACTTAATTATTTTAATTCATTTGACAGTACAAACCAGATCCAAAGCCAATGTGGAACTTTATTTGCAGAGTATTGCAGAGGACTTTCACAAAATGTTGTTGGTACAGGGGGAAGAATTACCCAAAGCTTACCCTGGGACTTACAAATCTCAACAAACTCTTAGAAGCAGAAGGTGCAAAACACATCTCCTAATTTCTTTTCCTAGGACCTCCATAAGTCACCTTCAAAACGGTAGCTGTGATTCAAAATCTCACCTTGAACCCAGCCATCTGCTCTAGATAATAACACCAGGAGTGGTTTTGATTTAGTTGCTGTTTTAGACACACTGTCACTTACTGAGTGGATGGAAATACATCTGTACACTAAACTAAGTAGATGCAACATGCACCCTCTGAGTTGAGGGTGTGTTTTACATGATATCCTCAGTGCGCAATAGGCAAACTTGCCTCTCTGACTGCACTCAGAGGGTGTAAAAGACCACCTGGTCATATTAGTATTTACTCTGCACTGATGGGACAAGGCATATAGGCAGGCTTAACTTGTATCTACGTTTTAGTATGTAGAACAAACAGGCTCTTAGATGGGAAGAAGTCTTTTGGTTAGATTCTGAAGATTTCTGAACTCCTTTGACTGCTAAAGGACAGCTGATGATCTCATCACAGGGCCAGAGACCTGAAGTCATGGTTTAACCCCAGCCAGCAGCTAAGCAACACACAGCTGTTTCCTCACTACCCTCTGACCAGTGGCATGAAGGAGAGAATCAGAAGAGCAAAGTGAGAAAATTTGTGAGTGGAGATAGACTGTTTAATGGGACAGAAAAGGAAGAAATTAATAATAACGATAACAATATAAGAATTGGAATATACAAAAATAAGTGAATCACATTGCAATTGTTCACCACCTGTTGACCAACGCACAGCGAGTCCCTGAGCAGTGGCCCCCAGCCAGTTTTTCCCCCAGTTTTATACCAAGCATGATGCAAATAGTATGGAATATCCCTTTGGTCAGTTTGGGTCAGCTGTGCTGGCAGTGTTCCTTCCCACCTTCTTGTATCCCTCCAGCCTTCTCGCTGGTAGAGCATAAAAAACTGAAAAATTCTTGATTTAGTAAAAACACTAAGAAACAACTAAAACATTAATGTATTATCAACATCATTCTCATTCCAAATCCAAATAGCACTATACCTGCTGGGACAAAAGTAATTCTATCCCAGGTGAAACCAGGACAGCCTGACATGAGGTCTCACACGTGTTTTTTTCCTTCTCTATCATTCCCACAGACCCCTTGTTTTACTATCAGCTGGCATGAGGGAAAGAGAGCATTGGAATCCAGAAATGATAGGTAATATTGTCAAAGATAGATAACACAGGCTAACACAGACAAGAAATGTAATGCTTGATCCCTCTTCATCACAGATGAGAGTATCAGAGACAAGAGAATTTTCCTATCAGCCTCCAGTGAGACCATCACATAGCAAAAAAAGCACCCTTCCCAGGCAGATACCTGCACCACCTGTACCACAGCAGGGAAGCAGGCACTGGGAAAAGTCAGCATCTCACTGACAGGACCACATGTATTTGGGAAATCTTCTCTAACAACACTCATCTAACAACATTGATCACAGGGTTTTGATTTTCCTTGAAGGGTCTCTCCAAGTCCAGTAGATGTACTCCTGCCAGCTTTGCAGACAGAGTTACAGTGAACTGGTACCACTCAACTGAAGCAGTGTAAGTCTCACACAGAGGGTCCCCTTTCTATGTGACCATGGAATAGCATAACCAATACAGAAGTAAACCAGTCTGAATATGTCAGTTTCACTTGTTCACTGCCCAGATTCTAAATTCACTTTGAATTCACACTGAATGGGCTGATGGATGAGCTGCCTATGGAAAAGCTGCCTCTTCACATATTTGACTAATACTTCTCATGCTGTATAATTTAGATCTGGGCTAGGTCATGGTACTGAAGCACTATAAATTAAGCTGATCTCTGCCTGTCACTAAAAATGGGCAGACATCCTTTACCAGCCTTCCAGGACTTTCTGCAGCATCCATCCTGCTGCTATGGAGGCGAGGTCTCAGCTGCAAGGTGTCAGTCTTCCCAAAAACTGCATGGACAGAGCCTTTCCATGTCAGGTCAGTTGACACTTTGCCTGAGGGTACCTAGCAAAGACCCTTTCTTTCTCCTCCTGTTTAGTCTCAGCTTGCAGCTACCAGCTGAATTGGTTGGGCAACACAGGCTTGTCTCATGTATGTGCACTATGCAGATGTCATGCAGATCTTTACATACACCTTCTACGTACCTAGTGACACCCCTTTTTAGACTCCTTGATATTTATGTTGGATGTAGCATCTGCACATCACCTGGTAGTAGATAACTGAGTTAGGCACAACATCCCTCAGTTCTGGAACTTACTGAGGGGGAGAGGGGAGGCAAAATCCCTCGCAGAGTGGTGCAGAAGAGCAGTGCAGTATAGAAGAGCAGTTCAGAAGCTAATTCTCAGTTATTCTTCTAGTTCTTTCTCGTTTTCTCCTTTCCCTAATTCTTTTCACAAAGGGCAGCTGCAGAAACTAACGTTTCAGTTGTCTGATCTGTGGGAAGAGCTGGAGGGGAATGGGGCATGTACTTGCATAAATATCCTCAGTCTGTTTGAATCCTGTTCAAAACCCCAGTTATTGAATGTTGAATGTGCAATGAATCCAGTCCAGAATACAGACAAAGCAAAAGTACCATATAATTTTTTATAACTTACTTAAAATAAAAGGATAAGAATTGATACAATTTGTACAATATTTTCTGCATTTGTTTTGGTTTTAAATCTATTGTACCATATACCAACCTAGAACTTTTGGCTTGCAGTATACCATGGGGCTTTAAAGTGAATTCACAGCTGGAATTAGGAATTGTAGCATCTGGAGGAGCATCTGAGACTTTTGGTACCAACAGAGTAGTGTAGCATGTGGGATATGGTATCAGAACTTAGAATTTGCCTGTTTTGAAGTGACTGCCAATGCTGCTATTGAAACTCTTTAAATTTCAAAGTAGAACTCACTGGAGTCAACAGAAACTGTCAGCATGGCTCAGTGTTGTACTTTCATCACTTCACTATGCCTCACAGTTACATTTTCATCACTTTGCTAGTTCACACTTTTGTTTTCAAGGTTATCTGCCTAACTGTAAGCCTGGAAATTATTTTAAACAATGAAATCCTAAGGGTCCCCAGAGCATTTTCTAACAACAAAACATGACAAGTATGAGAGGAAATAACCCTGCTAATTTCTGCCACTGAAGATAAACAGAATAAACTTTTCCTCAGTAAACTCTACAATCTACCTATGAAAAGCCAAAAAATTTCTGAAGAGGGACATATGTCCCAAAGGCTGACCACAACCTCTTCACTACTGTTTAGGACAAATCATATATTTTAAGTTTCTTGATATGGTAGGTCTAAGCAAAGAGAGTCCAAGACTGTTTTTTCAGCATGATCTGAAGAGCAGATATTGCCCAGTAAAAAAAGAAAAGGAAGGTGCCTGCTGCCTGTTAATGTGATGGGTAACTGTAAACTTACCAGGTGCTTTGTATTCCCTGAAGGTGTCATTTACTAGAGGGAAAAATATCACAATTGGTGTTTCTGGGCTCTCTTGATCACCAACAATGTAACATTCCTTCAGATGTGGCGTTTCCTGATCATCTGGCACCTTTGTAGGGAATGGAATTCCCTGTTTTGCAAAGTATTTGGAGGCTTCTTTCAGGGGCTAGTTGCCACAATAGGAAAACAAAACAAAAGAAAACATCAGAACATAGAGGACTTTGAATCTGACCAAAACATAATTTCACTAGGAATATTTGTGGGGTAAGGGACAGGTTCTGACAGATTATGGCACATATCCAGTTTAGGAGTAGATTGTTTATGGAGCCAAGACCTGGAAGGCCAGAGTTAACTGAGATGGATCTGAGTCCAAATGCCTGTATTTGAAAAATCTGCATGCTGCATTTGGATATGAAAAAAGCTGTTCTTATATAACATTTTATTCCTAAGGAATTTAATGTTCCTAAATACAAACTGTTCTTGCATTAGTTGCATATCTGATCTTCTGCATCAAACCCTTCTATTGTTAAAGTTGTATTGTCCTGAAGGTACATTTTCCCATGCATAAGAATATGTACAATAGCTTCGAGAAACCTTGACGAGGCTTCAAGGCATTTAGCTTCATTCATTCTACACCCGACTGCCTTCAAACCAGCTAAAAACATTTACATGTAAAAATGGGAAGAATCAGTTTACTAAATTATTACTTCCTGAAAACACTTGTAGTGTTCAATAAAGATATGTGACCTTTGTAAACTTAACTTATTTAGACTTCCCAGATATTGGGGGGCGGGGTGGGGAACACAAGTTCCTATGAGTAGAGGATCAGCAATTCTGGGAACTCAGTGGTGGAATAGAGAAATAATAAAGAAGAATGCTCACCCCTGTCTGAGAGCCTGAACTGTAGTTGAAATGCAAAATGACATCCACTTTCCTTTCTGGTCTCATAAGGGGTGGGTAACTGGTAGCAAAGGCAAATGCAGTATCAATCAGGATGAGGTAATCTGTTGCTGTTGTCAGGTGGTTGGGCTGAGAGTCAAGCTCACAGTCTAGAAAAGAATGGTTTTTTTCAGAGGAAGTGCTCAATGCAAAAGAAGCACTAAGGAAAGGCTATTGTTAACAAAAAGAAAATTCAACTTTTCTTGGGTCTCAAGTCTACCTATAGAGCTGATGGCTACAGTTCAGTCATTTCTCAGTTCCCCATCTCACTTCCTCTTTTCACTATTTACTCTGCAATTTCTTTGGCAGGGGTTGATTTGGGACTCAGGGGAATGAAGTTAATTCCATCCCCTGGTTTCGTGTGTGACTGATCTGGTCGGGGTGGGGATGGGTTGTGGAGTTTGGTTTTTTTTATTGTTGTTGTTTGTTTGTTTTGTTTTTTGTTTTTCCTTTTAATGCATAACAAATTAAAATGGTACCTCGTCTCAACACACTAAAGACTAAAGACATTTGGTGCCTTTCTCACTCTGAAATTCCCAACTTGTATAAGAGGGAATACTGTTACAGAGGTTCTATCTTACTAAAAAGTAAATATGTAACAGGAAATAGGCATACCTCCCATAGCCCTTATTTTTGAAGCCTCTCCTGCTACCTAATTTCAGTTTTCACTGGCAAACAGTTTCAAATGTTATCAGAACATGAGAACAAAACAAAGAAGCAGTCATCTAGATTATCTTTTAAGCATGTTTTTTCTTTCATAAGGATGGTCTAAACTATAACTCGAAGCAGGTTGCTATTACCGTACCTTTCCACCTGGAAAACTCGCTCTCTAGGTAATTGTTGTTTATCTGAAGCCCCTTCAGGAAGTTATGGATTTCTGAAGCTGCTGGACGTAACATTGCAACATCTCGGAAAATGTCTGAGAAGCTGTCAGTGGGACGAACCATTCGAGTATCCAGCTCATTTGGTCTTGTAGGGAATAAGGTTTCATCATCTGCAGAAGAAAGAACAACAGCTCTTGTATAGAGTTTCATTGTTGATGTCAATCTCTGCAGTCATGGTTTTGTTTAACATGTTTGGCAGTACTTGGACTTCTTCCTCTTTTTATTTCCAGGATATCCACAAGTCTCAGTTTTTCAGCTTAACTTCGAAAAATCCATTTCTTCTCACTTCACAGCAGTAAAAGCCTGGTTTGTATTGCAAAAGAGTACAACGCACCTACTACAAATTTCTCTGCTTTTCTGTGATTTTACCCACCAAATATCTTGCACTTACTCTGTCTTCTTTTGCTACTCATGTCACAGTTTCTTTCTCATACACACACATGAAAAGCCACCTAAACACAATCTCTCAGCCACACAAACATAATTAATGCTCCTCATGAGCAAATGCAAACTCCTTGTTTTAACAACCAGAAACTACACCCTACAAGTGCAAAAGATAAAATAAATCATCTTTTTGCCTACACTTCTCTTCCTTCTCATCCTTTTTTCTCTGTAATATGTCTGTCTTACGTGTTTCTCCTTGAAATCCCACTCTGCAGATCTTTCTTAGTTTTTTGACGTTTTGCAAATCTAATCCTTAGGACTAGTTTGGAGAAACTTCCAGTAGTACTGAAGTTTCTATCAATGTTTTGTAGACTTCAGAGATGCAAGGATGGTGTTTGCTCTTGTTTCTGTGATGCTTCATTCTGTACTTCAACTTCTGAGAAATGAACTGGCAGATTTTTGAATACTATGGGAGGCTTCTAGTCTCTTCTACTCTACAGCAGTATTTTTCTCTAGTTTTACACTTTAAACATCTCATAAGAGGGCCAGTTTTTGTCGGTTTTTTTTTACATGTCCTATGATTTTTTTCAACTGAAATGATTGCCATGCTATAATACATGGCATGAATTTCCTCCTGATTTCCATGTGGATAACAGAAATCCCTGAAGAGGAAGTTCTAAAATGGCCATGAAAAATTCAGTGAGAGAACAGAAGCACAGGAAGGAAGAAAAAAAAAAAAAAGAGAGAAAGTAAAATAGCATAATCATGAAGAAAACCTACCTATGTCAGTAATTTTGTCTTGGGTCCATTTGTGCCAGAAGTCTTCTGAATGAACAGATATATACCAAGCATCCATAAGATTCAAGGAAAATACACTGCTCCAGATCCCTGTGGCATAGGATATATTTGACAGAAAATAAACTGATAAAGACCTGAAAGCATCTTCATTCACAATGACCTTCAGTACCTTCTGCATTCTCTAGCAAACTTTATACATTATACTGTCTTAATGCACCAATAAAAGGGACTGTCTTTCTAAATTGGTATATGCATCCATAATATATATGAAGAATCTAATTCACTGACATGTATTAAGAGGTCTGGGAGTTTTTTTAGTATGTCTTCTAATACATTAATTTTTGTTACCTGGCAAATAATATTTTGTCAAGTTCATCATATATTTTCCATCTGTCCTCCATATTTGTTATTCTCCAAGTTCCCAGTATTTGTAATTCTAAAGATTTCATTTACTTCTAGCATAATTCTGTTTAAGTTATCATGCAGGACCATCACTACAAAGCATTCAATATTCACACACTAATATCCCTTAGAATGAGGAAACTGACTTAAAAGTTTTGTGACTAGGAAGTGCAAATGTATGAGTCTTTTGATTTTTCTTCTGACTTTTTAGGATTTGGAACATATCTGGGTTATATTTTCAAGTTGCTCTACTAAGCAGTTCAGGCTGACACATATCTGCGGTATTTTAGGATGATAAAGCATCATTATGTGATATGGATGGGTGTGCCATGTGTGCCACAGTGCCTTCCTGGACCTTTCCAACTGCAGAGCTGTACCTGGAGCCCTCGGGAGGAAGAGGCTGCCCCTGAGCAGCCTGGGGATCTCCTGAGCCAGCAATGCCAGCCTGCAGCCAGAGGGATGGGTTTGGCCATGCAGGAAAGGAGTGCAGGACCTACAGAGTCAGTCCTTGCTCTGTTCAGGGGCTGGGATGCAAAGAATTTGCTGAAAACCTTTTGAGTAATGGTATGACTAGGCACTGCCTGAATGAGGAGGGCAGCTCTGGGTCACTGTCAGGGAACAGGGGCAGAAATGTCCCACATTGCTCTAGACAAGAGAGGAAGAAAATGCCAAGGTAGGAGGTGTAGAAAGGGGCTGGTGACCTGCCAGTATTTCTGACCACAGAAGGGGAGAGTTGGGTACCTTATCTGACATTGGAGCCAGGGACAGAGAGATTCTGAGTTGCTTCCTTACACCTCACCACTAGCTGTAGTGAATTCTCTACACAAGCAGTAAGTCTCAACTTCTCAAAAAAACCCCTGAAACTTCCTTTTTCCTTTATGCAGTTGGTGGAAGTAGGAAGAACAATGAGGCAAGAGATTGCTTTCGCAAAGGGAAGAAATATTTCCTTACTGCTTTCACTTTCTTATGCAAGAGGGGAAAAAAAAGGTAAATATTATGACCTATTTGCACTCTGAAATTGAAGTGTTATCCTAAAAATTGATCAAGGTTAGATGTGACAGGAACTTTGTAGATAAAAGGGGGTACTTTAGAGACTCAGGATGCAGAATAAACTAAGGACTTAACTGAGCAGCAATGACACACAAGTTTTGTTGCTGACAAAGACATGTAAGTAATGTGAAGGCCTCATGTCAGTAAGCATAAACACATATGAAAACAAGTAAATCTGTTCAGCTGAATTAAATCAGAGAGAAAATAAAAAATCCTTCAGAGAGTATCCTGTTATCAGTTCTAATGTTTTACCACATGCTGCTTCTGACAGACAAAAAGTACACTAATTGCTTCATTTCAGAAGAGGGTTTTGTGCAGGAGTCTATTCTATTCTATTCTATTCTATTCTATTCTATTCTATTCTATTCTATTCTATTCTATTCTATTCTATTCTATTC
>JAWWTY010000156.1:26850697-27022138 GCA_035222235.1 Margarornis squamiger
TATTCTATTCTATTCTATTCTATTCTATTCTATTCTATTCTATTCTATTCCATTCCATTCCATTCCATTCCATTCCACTCCATTCCACTCCATTCTATCTCCCCAGAACAACAAATCACCTTCCAAAAAGCAGATTCTGGATTCTGGTATTTTCTTCATCAGGCGACCCATGAAGAACTCACTGCCAAAATCTTCTGCACGAATGAAGGCTCCATATTTTGGGAATCCTACCTCATAAGGGGTGAATTCCACCCATTCTAAAAGAGAAAGCACAAGACAGACTGATTGCAGCAGCAGAGACAAAATTATTTGAATAAAACATACAATATTGGCCAGGTTAAGACAGACTGATTTCTAAATAGCACACTTTGCAAGCAGACATTTATTCACTGTATATTTCACAGGGTAAACATGAAGACCCAATTGTCCTCTTACATCTAAATGTCTCTACCAACTTTCTGAAGCTTTCTAGAGAAATGCTCTGAAGCTTTCTAGAGAAATGCATACATATAATGTCCTCCATCATTCTGCTTTTGATCCTGAATATAGCTGAATATACTAAGGCCTTAAAAAAATTAACTATTAAATTTCTCCTCAAAAATGGATTGACCTTTTAGAACATTTGTGCATTGAATTGATTTCCTTACCTAATCCTAAATTGACTCCAACTGGGATTAAATATTTAATGCATTTCTGGTGTATTATTACCTCTAAAGTCCTGGTCGCTGATTTTATCCTTCACATTGAGAGAGAGGTAGATGGGCAGGGGATTTTGACCCTGATTTAGTGCCTGCTGCTGATCTGTGAGCTTATGAGAGTCCTCCTGTTTTGAAGAATGACAGTAGCTGAGGACAGTCAGATGACACAAACAGCTTCCCACTTCATCTAAGCCTGGGCTCTGACAATGCAGTGCATACGAGACTCCAGATAGGATGCTCCCCACTTGTTTAGTTCAGAGAGGTGCTGTCATCCCTTTCCCTGACCCTCCCCTGCCCCAGCAATTCAACACAAAAATAGTCCGAAGTTCATATGTTGAAAACAATATGAGATTTCAATGGTAGGGAGAAAATGTTGTTATTCACATTTTTTATTTCAGAAAAAATGCCTGGAAATGTTTGAAAAGCACTCCTCGAAGCAGAACTGCAGGTGCTTCTCCACATTGGAAGGATGGTTGTGTCACCAGAGCCACGGGGCTTCTCCTGGGCTGTGTTGGTCAGGGAATAGGGCTGTGGTATTGCAGCTCCCTGCTGAGCACACCCCCAGGGAGTCTCTAACATTGTGCTGAGGATGGGGGGTTAATCATATTACAGGTGGAATGTTTTCTCTTTCTTAAGTATAAATAGCCTATTGGGAGGGAAATACTAATGAAGATTAAAACAGAGCCCAAACATTGGCTGATGGAAGTGTTCACAGGGTCATATAATCCCGTTAATAGCTCAGAGATAGTGTCTTTGGGTTTGTGATTTTCTTGTGCTTGCCACATTGTGCAGCTCTTTTAAAAGAACAGCAAGATTTTCATTTAAATATTTACATGTGAATTCATAGAACCATAGAATGTTTAGGTTTGGAAGGGACCTTCAAGATCATCTATTTCCAACCTCCCTGCCATGGACAGGGACACAGTCCACTAGATCAGGTTGCTCAGAGCCCCATACAACCTGGTCTTAAACACCTCCACTGATGGGGAGTCCACAACCTCTCTGGGCAACCTGTTCCACTGCCTCGCTACAGTTATAATAAAGAATTTCTTCCTAATATTTAATCTAAACCTACCTTCCTTCAGCTTAAGGCCATTTCCTCCTTGTCCTATCACTACATGCCCTTGTGAAACATCCCTCTCCAGCCATCTTGGAAGCCACCTCTAGATTCTGGAAGGAATTAATTTATAAGTTCTTCATACTCTAAATTTCCTGTTAATTCTTTTTATTCCCATCCTTTCTGTAGCAGGTGTGATGTTAAGACCTGTATAATACAGCCAACAAACGCAAAGAATGGTACAGCCAAGGCACATGTTTTAGGCATCTGTATGAAAAACAAACAAGCAAAAACAAAAGCAAAACCCTTTCTGTAAGGGAGGTCAAACACTGACATAGGCTTTTCAGAGAAGGTGTGGAGTCTTTGCCTGTGAAGATATTCAAATCCCATGGTTTAGGGTAACCTGCCCTTCCTGATCCTGCTTGGACAACATGAACTCCAGGGGTCCCTTTCAATCTCAACTATTTTTTGATTTAGTGTCTTCCCTCACCACTGTATTCACTAAATATTCAAATCTGAAGAGCAAGGTGATGTTACTGTACCTTCTCATTGAACATGGCTTCAATGATGAGTCCCCACAGATCTGTGAAACATAGCTGGTGTCCTTCCTGTTTCCTCTGGCACAATTCTTTCAAATAGTATTTCAAACGATCAGGGGCAAAACAAGTAATGAACTTATTTTTGAGCACATGCTTTCGGACATCATTGAGTATTTCCTTAAGATCCTTTTGGGACCAGTCAGGATCTTCATACAAGTTTGACATGGTCCTAAAAAACAAACAAAAAAACAACAACAACAACAAAAAAAAACCCACAAGGAAAAGTGTGAGTTACAAAGTAATGTTTTGGGAAGTTATGGAAGTTTGTGTATTATGTCTTCATTTACATGAAAAAACACCAGGTATGTGGTGCCATTCACATATTTAATTAATTCCAAATATGGGAAAATATCCACTGGAATAAAAAACCAAAAGCCACAGCAGAAAAAGAAAGCCATTGCTTGATAGTAAAGATCATACAACTCTTCAGATCCCTTCTTGATATCATATATAGAAAATTCCTGTGATGACTTTGCTTATTGTGCTCTTACCATGTTGTGCCGGATAAACCAGTGATGTATGAGACACAGTCCAAGATATTAATTTCCTGCACACTGAGAAGGTGAGCATACATGGCTGTCAGAGCTCTGGTTCCACCACCTGTTGTCATGATTGCCACCACAGGTACCTGTTCAATCCCAAAATACATGCATTTAGTGAGAGGATCTGAGAAGGGAGAGAGACGTCTTTGATTAGAAAGAGAAAGTTACAGCACTGATAAAGTAGTAAAGATTCTGCATGCCACCAGTCCAAGGTGAAGAAAAATCTGAATTAATAATGGAGCATATAAGGAGTAAGAAATACTTCATATTTCCTCTGGCATTCAGCTGTGCATTAAACCATGAAATCCATCATCTCAAACATCACATTTTCAGTGCTCTGTTGCAAAACCATTAACACAGGCCAGCCAAAAAAAAAAACCCCAAAACTACAGGAAATGGTACCTCCTGCCATCTGAATCAGATTTTTGTCAGATGCAATAGACCAGAAAATACTGGTGCTGTCTCACAGTTTCCATGTGAGCAGTAATAACCTCTCTTTTCTTGAAGTTTGCTAAGGTCAGTTTCTACTACTGTATAGTTATTTCACAGGCCATACTAGAGGTGTCACGACTGATGGATTTAAGAGAACAGGCCAGTTCCAAACCCCTGAGACCAGAAGCTGGTGACACCATCTCCTTGTACAGTTGCTGCAGGAAAAGATAAACAATGCTTACTCCACCTACCACATTTGTAATACAATACTAGGTATGCAAGTGAGCTGCAATTAATTCTTTCTGTGATCATACAGAAATCCAGGGACTAGGGGCCTTAGATAAAGAATTAATTTGTGAATATGAATTGGCTCCATTAACAGTAGAGGCAGCTACTGTGCATCAGGGTGAATTAATCTCATCAGGAGAATCTAGAGAGCTTGTTCTGTGGAGAGTATGGGTGCCCTTACATCTGAGGGGATGGGAATGGCCCATGGCTTAGTGCTGGAATTTAAAAGCAAGGTCTTGTGTCTGAAAGGTCCAGTTGTGCAAAAAAAGCTGTACTCTGTTCAGATCAAAATGAGGAAAACTTGTCATCTCTGCATTTGAGTTCAGGCTTCACATTGCAGTCATGGGCACACAATTAAAAAAGAGAAATCTGATTTTCCCCTGCCTTGGAATCTCTGTTATTCATCCCATTTGCCAAGCAAGCACAGGCTACAGAAGAAGATGAAGTGGAACTGGCAGGATGCTGGGCTTACAGAATGGGAACCTAAACGCTGGCACAAAAGATAAACAAAATGAAGTCCACTTTTAACCGTGAGGGAATGAAGTGCTAAATCAACAGTTTAGGTCTGGCCAAGATGCCTGTAGGGCCTAAAAGAGGCTTTGGTTTTGGTTCTGAGAACAAGTAGCCCTTCTCTGCATTCTGGTGCAGACTGCTAGTCAACACAAGGCTAGATTCTGTAGCAACAGGGCTACGAGATTTTTACTAATGTTTCCTATGAGTACTCATTTCTTCCCTAGGATAAGGAAGTCAGCTACAGAGAAAAGAAGTCAGCCATAGACTGTACATGAAACTGTACAGTGTTTCCAGGAAAAAGTGAACATCCGCAATACGTTGTGACACTCATCTGTGGAGAAAGCATAGAATAACTATGTCTCAGACACCTCATCATCCTGCAAGTTCTCTTCCAGCTGGAGAATATTCTTCAAGGCAGCTGCAACAACTTTCTTCCTCTTGCGAATGAAATCCTGTTCTTGGGCACACAGGTCAAACCCCAGGCGTACATCTAGGTCTTCCTGACTGGAACAAGTGTCAAATATCTTACATTACATTTGTAGTTTAAGTCAGCATTTCAATTGCTGCTACTTCTTAAATAGACATGCCTTCACTACCAGGTCTATATAAAGCAAAGCAGGAAGATATTAAATGCTCTAGTTTGTTCTTGGAAAAAAATGGTCAATCTTCCTTTGAACTGAGAGGTTTCCTGTTTTTTTCCCTCACTGTCAAAGGTACCTGAAATTAAATATAGCTACAAATAACATAATCGTTCCTTTTCAGACATGAATCCAGAAGCCTGCAGAGGGCAGTGTTTCAAAGGTGGCTTTTAAAGGTTGTGCGAACTTCCACTGGCACCTGTGAAACATCTACTGATGTAGATTTACGTGATCAGATTTTTTTTTATATTTATAAGCACTACTATTGTAGTTCAGAAGCTGCTATGAAAATCCTTCTTAGGTGATGCAAGGAAGTTTTTAAATGACTACCATAAACTGTATGTGTATCTCATAGCACATTTACTGAAAATAACCAGCATGATAGAAGATGTACCTGTTCATGATAGAAGATGCACCTGTTCATGATAGAAGATGCAATTATAATATGGTACATAATGCATCATATTCATCATATAAATTTTAGTAAGGCCTTAACCATATTCCAGAATACATGATGTGTTTCCTTGGTTTAGAAATAAGTGTGGAGTTTATTTACATTTATCTCTTTGAGTAGACATTGAAAAAAAAATAAATTAAGGCAAATTTATTACTTCTTTTTTTTTTCCACATCTTAGAGTGGTCAGGCACTCTGATTTTGCTCCTTTAGTGAAGGGACACCATTAAAGAAATCCCCTGGAAAACAGAAAGGTTTCTTTCAAATAGTTTAAAAATGAGCCTTTTATTGAAAATCTGCATTTGGCAATAAATTGTAGAGGTATCAGAGTGTCTACAGTGGCCCATACCATGTAATACTGATTGCAGCACAATATGAATAGAAAATTGGTGTGTTCTTTATAAAAGCTTTGCTTAACTCATTGTCCCATTACATAAATTCACAGCTGCTGAAAACTGTCATGTTATGTACTGAGTCCATTTTATTTTATAGTCTGAAATGAGATTAAACCAGTATTCAGGACACAGTCAGTAAAAAAGGGCTTAGAACTTGATTGACAACTACCTGAATACAAAGAACCAAGGAGAAAACTGCAGATGTCTTACCTTTTTTTCACCTTAAAGCACAAATCAACTTTTCTGTGCTGAAAATTAAAAAAGTAAAATTATTAATATTGATATTTTGCTTAAAACAGGCCTTTTTTCCCACACGGAGACTGAGACGCAGATCTTTTGGGTCATCATTATATCTACAAAGCTCTGAATCTCAATAAACTAAGACTGGGAAGATGGACTTTCCTCTCAAAGCTTCATTAGTACCCAGAGATGTGCACTGATTCAGTAAATTAAGACATTAGTACTATCATCTGTAGTCCACATCTTCTGTCTTTTGTGAAACTCAGGTTTAGCTTGCTCTGGTACTAGCTAGATATGAAAATAAGTAACAGGAAAACTTCAGTGCTGCCCCTCACTTCCCTGGAAGAGTCCACCACTAAACACAGGTCTTGAAACTATAGTCTCTCTCATAACAATATCAGATACAGGGGGAAGCGAAAGAGACTGAGCACCCTAGGCCTGTGCCATGGGTTTGCCTCTCATAGCAGTGTACCAGGCTGCAGCCTCACCCCTCTGTGTCAGTGGCTCTCAGTGAATTCCTGCCTGATTAAGTACATGGAGAATAGAAAGAGCATGAGCAACAGCTTAGACATTTTTCTTCTTCCCCTTCTCCCCTGGAATTTCCATCTCTTTTGGCTCCAAACAGTTCACTTCATTATGCATTGCCCTAGATTGGAGGGAGGTTAGAAAACAACTGTCTCTGTAAAGATAGAAGTGGTCTTTGGTTTCTGCTTCTTGGGAACCAGAAACAATTTTGAAAAGCTTGCAAGGGATTCCCCATGGCCAGCAGTAACTTACCTCACCAACTACTTCCCGCTCGAAGGGGAGTGACTTCAAAGGGATTGTCAGAGGCACGCTTCTCCTCCTTGCTCCACATGACACACAAGCACACTGAAAAGTAGCACGGAGTGCTTTTTGGTTAAGACAGAAATGTTCTCTTCTTGTTCCTACTCACACATAAGTGTCGGGTCATAGGACTGTCTGTGTTGTCTACCACGTTCTGGGGTAACGTACAAAGGTGGGAAGCTTCCTCTTCTTTGTGAGTGTAACATCCAGGGAGGGTTGCTTGTATCTGGCATAGTGGAACAAAGTGGTATCTGGGAGAGGGGAACGGGAGTCACAGCCCACTGAAACTGTCTGGCTTTCTTCAAAGGATCCTCTCACTGTAAATGTTAGCTCATTCTCTAAAACAATGAAATAAAATGCACACACAAAGTTACTTATAATTGAAAAAGAAAAAAAAAGAAGGGGAAAAGAAGCAAAAAGTAGCTTTGAACAAATTCCTTCTCTTTTTCTTTTGTATTTGGAAAGCTGTCTTCTGAAAGTGATCCAAACCCCAGACATTTCAGGTGACTCAATAATATGCTGAGCAATATATTGGATTGGAGTATGATCTGAATGGCACTGAATGCACTTCTGTTACAATTGTATCATGACACAAAGAATACAAACAGGTACTTTGTATTGTAAATCATCCTCAGCCCAGACGAAATAATGAGCAAAAGGAGTTCTCAGTCCCCTAAAATAAGATGCAGCAGATGACCCTATTTATATGAAGAGATTAGATAGCCCTGCCCTTGTGTGTTACGCATACTCTGAGGTTGGTACCAGATCAGTCCCTCAGGGGATGTGTGCAGAGGAACTTCTAGATTCTGGATCTCAGTCGGGGACAGGCAGGAGCCCAGCTGCTGGGTGGCTAACCTCTGGAAAAAATGAGGTGTCTCTGTGCATATGCAGAAGTTGAACTAACAGAGATCTTCAGGAAATTTAAGGTTATGGACGACTGTGCCTGAGGAATTAAGCTTCTTCAGGGCTTAGCAGTACTACAGCAGAGGTTTCCAGAATCTCAGCTTGGGGTTTAGATACCTTCTGTACAAGCACCTGATGTTGTTTCTTTACTCTGGCACAAGGCTCCCCATGAAGTCAGAACTTTGAGCCTACACCTGCTGCAGGACTGGTGGCATTCCCTGCTGTAAAATTTTTATCTTTGATGTGATCAGTTAAAGCCTTACTATCTTGATGATGCAATTTCTAGGCCTTGTTAAAGAGAGTAGAGTCACTAATATCCATTTAAAGACTTAACAAGCTTACCTGAAAAATACTTCTTTTGCATTCTGCCGTCCAAGTGAACTTCCAAGCAGGCTTCCTCGCGACACTACAGTAGGCATGATGGGGACAGAGAATTAGACAACTCATCCAGCCATCTCACCACCAGTGCTGGCAGATATTGAAAGGGACATTGTAGGAAGGGTCATTGCTTGAATATGGGGTGGCCTACTGTGTTGGAGACTTTTGCCAGACCCAGTGAAGGTGAGAATTCATTGTCACATGGGAAGATGGTGCTATGCTAAACACATTGTAATTCTCAATGGATGCAAACAAAACAGGGGAAAATTATAATAGTAAGAAGGCTCCTCTAAGACCATGCTGACCTCCTTAAAGACAAAGCTCCTAAGAGAAATCATCACTAAAGAATGAAGACTTCAGGTGTTTTCCTCACTGACATTATGGCCAGCTAGGGTAAGGAATGATGTTAGAAAGAACAAAAAAAATATTTTACCACTATTGCCCCATTTGTGATGATGGTTTCAGGAGGATCCAGGCTAGAAAACAAGATTAAATAATATGCATTTTACAAACAATATATTCTGGATAATGTCCTGAACAGGACATGTTATTCTCTCTTAAATTTTTATTACTATTATTTAATTTGCTCCTTCTTATTGTTTCTGGAAATATGCTACCTTTATGCTAGATGCCATATAATGACCCAGTAGAAATGACTAAATTGCAATAAGGCACCTGGAAAGCGTTTGTAACAGGCATAGTAGCACAGGTATGTCACAGAGTGGGTAGCAACATTCTCCTCAGTCATGACTTTCCCAGAGAACACTGCCCAGTAAATCTATAGACTTACTGCAGTGAGATTTACCATCTAACTCTGAACTATGTAAGTAATACACAAATCTTACAAAAAAAGTCGCAGAATTAAAAATGTGGAATTCTCCTCCACATCATGATATTTTCCTTTCATACGATGATTTGTTAATGCACACATTGTTAGCAAAAAGATTGCATCTGGCTATTGAGATGATGCTGGGTCTACAGAAGATTTCCCTGCACTAATGCAGCACTCCAAGCTGCTGTTCTGATAATACTGGGGTTTTACTCACATATTCTCCAATACAAATTCAACTTCCAGTTCCTCTGTCCTCTGAAAGTAAAAAAAAAGAAGCAGTCTCCATTAGCATGTTCAGAGGTTTTCAAAGTGACCTTCATTTTTGCAAGCAGAGTTTCCTTTATGTTTTAATAAATAACAATATTCTGTTTCATGCTTGCTAATGTCATCATTAAAGGACGGAGGCACTTTTTCTTTCCCAAGGAAAAGATGCCAGTTGTACTAGCAGAACAAAGGGCGTTTGGTGCTTACAAGTCTCCCTACTAAACCTTGATATTCACACTTTCTTCTCTTCCAGCTTCTGTGTGCTGAACATGATATGCTAAGACTTAGTGTTTAGGAAAATATTGTCGAAACAGGCCATTTTCTTGTCCTTGTATTGTTTTTCTTTTCACAGTCTTTGTGAGGATTAGATAAACTGTCATTTTCTATAAGATTATTAAAAGTGCAAAGCTTCCCTAAAATTGCATCTACTCTGGGGCTTGGGCTTTTGGTCATGAGTGATGTCTGAAGAAAACAAAAGGAATTTGAGAAGGCTATCTGTTTTGCCACTGGTGTACAATTTCCAGGATTTTAATAAATTTTGCTACATTTTTACTACCAAGCTTGTCCCGGTAGTAAAAGACAGCAGAGACAGCATACCTCTTTAATCAGAGGGTAGAGAATGGACATCAAGATATACTAAATGTCTGACTGAGCTCTTACCTGTGGATTCAGTGGGAATGTTGTAAACACTCTTTCCCCGAGGGGGATTTTAGCCACATCAAAAAGCACAATTGCATGGTCATCATCACGAATAATGTCATCATCAGAAATGGTAACTTCCAGAACATTCTGGGAAAAGAAATGAAGAATATCCAATTCACTAGCGTGTACTCAAGTATAACATTCTGCAGCTCTTGCAGGTTTAGCTTCTGCTTTACAAAGAGGAAATAGAAAAATATTGATGAAAAAGTGTCACAAGGAAGAGTAAGAAAGATAGTATTACCTGCTTCATAAGAAACAGCTCTTAGTCTTATCAGTTAAGGCTGAACTGAGGTATCTTTCTGGTCATCTTTTATGCTTTTAAGTAGCTCTCATCAAAAACACAACCTTTGAGGGAGGAATATGGGTTGCCATGTTCCTAAATTGCTTCCTATCAACAGAGGCAATAGGGGTCACTTCATATCTGTGATTACCTTTTCAGGTCCTTGGACATTCATTCTACTTTCAGCCATGTGATCACAGGCATTTGAGTGTAGTGTAACTCTCAGCAGCAAACTGAGTAAAGATCTTCATCATACTGCAGTTTGGCAGCTTCCTGGCGTTGATATGCCATTGTTTCATGACCTTTCAGGAAAAGATTTGTTTTTCTGTTCTAGAGTAATTTTGTACTTTCATTTCATAGTTTCTCTGTGTTGTCACTGTCATTTGGTTCCATTAGCCTTCCTCAGGGAGGTCAGACTCACATTACCCAGATACAAATAATTACTATCTGTTGGGAATAAAGTGGATTCCAGAAAAAGGCAGAATTGTTTTGCTGCAGCTTGCATGGGGAATTTTGAGTAAACTCAGCAAGGCATTAGAAGACATGACCTCCTCTTTTGGGCTATACTGAAAGATGCTGCATAGAGATGAGATGAAAAAGGGAGGTTTTGGTTTGTGTACCTTGACTTGTCTCTGTATCCGGAAGTAGAAAGTTTCATTCCACACAGGATTTCTGCAGTTTCTGATAGTTTTGGTGTGGAATTTTTCATCTGAAGCAGTTGGCAACCAGAGGCTCACATAGCAATCAGACTGGCTTACTGTAGAAACATAGGCACAAAATATCTGGCAGAGAAAACATGACACAAGCAGTGGAAGCATTGAAATGCTCTATAGTTTGAACATGGGTGAGAAATGGCCAGTTCTCTCTGATATACATAGGCCAAACCAGAAAGAAATTGCACTGTTCATCACAACACAATTTTTAATAGGCAATGTATTAAAAAAAATATGCATAATGTTACACATTAAAACTAAAAATACAGTCCTAGCTGGTGGATAGAACAGTATGTATAGCCAGGAGTCTTGTATTGCTCCTTATCAGCAAAGTCTGCTAAAGCGTGACAGAGGCAGCACAGCATGAGCTTAAGACCCTGAGTGGGATTGTGTGCAAAGTCTCTGTGGCAATTTGACTTTGTGGTGACAAGTGACAGGACCTGAGGCAATGGCCTGAAGTTGTGTCAGGGGAGGTTTAGGTTGGATATTAGAACAAGGTTCTTCACCCACATGGTGGTTGGGCACTGGAAAAGGCTCCCCAGGAAAGTGGTCACAGCACCAAGCCTGGCAGAGTTCAAGAAGTATTTGGACAATTCCCTCAGGCTCATGGTGTGACTCTTGGGGACGGTCCTGTGCAGAGCTAAGAGCTGAACTCAATGATCCTTGTGGATGCCTTCACATCTCAGCCACTTTGTGTCTTTCTGCAATAACAAGACTAGTTGGTCACAGCAAAATTACATATTATGACTAGTAACTACTGTGTGTAAATTTGGCCTTGAAGATGAGGTGAGGTGATACCACTAGGACAAAGCATGTCCTCTTCCTATAAAGAAGGGGGACTATGCCACATGTGGTGTTGCCACAATTAATCTACAGTCCTTACTGATATGAGGAGGCTATTGTTTTCCATAGGATTCCTGTGATTATCTGTATTTTTCTTGAATTGTAGAGACAGTATATCCCCATGCTGTGGCTTTAACTGAGCTTATGTTTTTTTCTGTAAAAGTGGCAGTTCACTTGAAATGAGGCTAAACTGTGAGGCAAACAGTGAGAGAAATCAAATCACAGGATAGTTGAATGTCTGCTGAATACTATGAAAACTATGACACCTTCATTATATGGGAGCCCTTGAAATGACTAACCAGCTCATATTGCTCCCTCTTATCCCTGAAAAAAGCTACTGAAAATGTTCCAGTCTATTCATTGCTACCTGGGAGCTGATTAAAAAGAAAATTATATTTGTGTTTTCTTCATGCTCCAGTTATACTGCAATTCATTACCAGTTTCATGCCATGCCAGGCCCTTACTTGAGTCCACGTGTTGTAATTTCATTCCCTCATGACATAATGTCATCTCATGACATCTCAACTCACAGTCTCTTTGAAAGTCATCACTAAGTGACCCTGATATTCTTTTGCAATTTGTAACTCCTTATTCAATTTGTGTGTTGGTGGGACTGTTTGTCATCTCTGTCTTCAAGCTAAAGATGAGCTAAGAATACAAGACTGAAACAAGAAGTTCAGAACTGCAGCCAGCTGTTTGCTACTCTGTGAGAGTACAGTCCTGTGAGGTGTACCTGAAATGAATCATGTGCTAAAAACATTCATCTCCATCACAAGTCAGAAGGAAATTACAGCACTGAAAGCCAAAGCACATAAAAACCCCTAGTCTCTTAAGAACAATGAAGGCAAACTATAAAATCCTATCTGTCCTGTTACTGCATTTCGTAACACCAAAAAGAAGAAATCATTTTCTTCTAGTGAAATCGTCTCCACCTGTACAGACAGGTTCCCCTTGAATTCCAGTTTACTACTGTTCACCTTAAAGGAGGAGGAGAGCCGCTCCCATTTCTCAATAGTTGGACATGGTCTCTGGGAATATTTTCCCTCACCAGCATAACATGATACAAACAATACTAAGAAGTTACCTCCTACTGCTGTCTATCTGATTTGAACTGAACTCAGTCCTGTATAAGTATCCAGCTCCAACACTCATCTGTAAGCACAATATTACTCTCTGTAGCTTTCCTGTGGAAATAACAAAATCTTATAGATCTACAGTGCTTAATCAGTGATGTCCTTTACCCAGGATGAACAGAGTTCCTGTGTGAATCCTCCAGCCTGCCCAGCCACTTAAATCAAACTGCAAAGTAGGATTTTCTGCCTGGAGCTGATTCAGGGGGTGCAGCACCTGCTGCAGTCACAGTGTGAAGTTTTCATACTCTGGGTCACCTCTCCCTCCTGCGCCACTGTACTCCCACCAGCACCACTTGCATTTTTGGGACAGAACCATTAGTATAACTTGCACTATCTGTACTCTGCCTATTTAGCTTGTGCTTATTTTCTGTAGCAATAACCCCTAATATCTCTGGAGGACCACACTGATTTGCAAAGCCTCCAAATGTATCACCCCAGAATTAACCCATTTCTTCTGAAAACATAAAATAAAGGATTCACAAAATATTTTCATAAGCTGTTAAAGGACAAAGTCTCTGAGGAAGAGTAGATGGAGACGAGTGACTGTTCTGACCTCCCAGTCAAGGCCAACATGTTTCTTTCCACAGCTGAGGCAGCTTCCACATGCTCCTAATCTCTACAGTTAGAAAATGTACTTAATAAGCCCAGTCACTTTTCAACCCAGTACTTTAACTTTTCTACCTCGGCTCTGACAGCTGCATCACAGGGATTCCTCTACCTATTGCCTCGATCTGGCAGGACAAATCCTCTCAGAGAAATTACTGTCTGCTGGAGGAAAGAACCTGTCAGCCTGAAACTCACTCAAAGTGATTTCTCACTGGGACACACAGCTCAAATTCACCTCTGCAGCCGAGGCACACTATTGCAAACACTCAGCACCCGTGAGGACAAATATGTCAAACCAGACCTGACACCATCACTCCTCATCCCGTCTGCATTAATGAGCCTGAACATGCTCTCCAGCAGCAAAGGCCAGCTCTTGAAATGTGGAATTAGCTAGTACCTGTGTAGGCTGCCACAGTTTCAGAGGGCAGTATTGTCACAGAGACCTTTTTACTCAAGTCTTCAGGGTCATGTGAGATCCAGTGGACTCCAATATTGGAGTTTTGCTCTTTCACGTGGCACTAAGTAGTTTTGGAGAGACCACATCACTGCAGGCCTGTTGCCTCTGTTGTCTAAGGACCAGGGAGATGTTTGCCTCCACTTGCAGCATCTCAGGGCAAATCCCCTTTCTTGGTGCTTGGGCTTTCAGGCATGCCAGAGGAAGCAGATACCCTCACTGATCATCTGGTTGTCTATGGGAGCAGGGTAAGGGTGTCAGCTTCAGCTTCAGGATTTAGGGGCTGCCATAAAACAAATAAATACTAATGGTGGGCCAGGCTGGGATCTTGGTGCAGTTCTGCGTGGTCACCCAATAACTCATTTGTTTAAGGCGGATGGTGTTGGAAACCCTGTGCCACCATGGTCCTTCCCTCCCGTCGCTTGGCTCCTGTCTCATTCTTTTGTGAAGCAGAGTCACTGAAAGGGGTGTTAGCAGTAAGGAAAGGAGCTAGTACACCATTTTTCCTGACATTTCATCCTGGCCAGATATTCCTCCCACACATTCTGTAGAATTTTGTAGGGGAAGTGATGCCATTAATAGAGTCAGGAAACATGAGCTTTTGTAAAACCCTCTAGCACTGACTTCCAGCTGAGAAGGAGCAAATGGACACACCGATGACCTAAAAAGTAATTCTTTTACCCAAGGATGTCTTCAGTCTCAATCTGAGGAGGGGAATGCCACAAAAAGCAGATGCCAGACTACAAGACACCCATAAAGGAAGTATGCCCACCACCTCCACAGCCTAGCTGCATACAGCATTGGAGTCTTGTGATGACACCCTGCATCTGCAGGGCAGCAGGATGAGTGGTAGTGATCTTATCTGGGTGCTCTCCTCTCCAGTGCCCACAGTGCACATCAGGGAGTGCCAGAAATATTTGAGTCTGACCCATGATTACTAATTGGCATAAAGGTTAGTTAGGAGTACAGTGGAAAATAATTAGCTCAGGTCTGTCAAGAGCCTTTGTATGATAAGATAAGACAGAAACCAGTTACATGAAGTGTTTACGAAACAAATGTTGGAGTGGAACATCACCTAAGTATGGAGGAGACCGCAGAGGTGGTGGAGCGACAGTAGGTATATGAAAAGGGCTAATTGATCCATTGAGGAGGAGTGGGCTGTTTTTGGTTTAATTTTTTTTTCTTTGTGTGCCAAGCTCCACCAACATGCGTTGTCTACAGGCAAAGGTGTAACATCAGATTTCAGGATAAGCTGGGACTTCATCCCAGGCTTGTGAAACACAGATCCCATGGATCTTGAAGTGTGTGTTTAAAAAAACAGCCAAGATTAAGTTGGGTGCACAGGACAGTGAGGAATGTCAGGGGACATACATAGAAGTGGCATTCTCTGAAGCCAAGATTTGGCATGTAAATCAGGGAAAAATACAGAAACTCTGTGACCAAATGACTTGGTGTGACTGTACTTGCAACAAAGTGAGAGAAACTCACGTAATGGAGAATTTTTTAGCCAAATCGAAGTGAACAAAAACATTAACAAGCAGACAAGTGCATGCGCTGCGGAAGATGGGAAGGCAGCATGCAGAAAGAAAAAGCAAGTCACAAAATCTGCTGCACGTGGTTGGAAAGGTTGCTTGTTCCTGAATTTGATCCAGGGAAGATGGAAATCTAAGGAAATCTGAAATACATTATTAAAAAATTGTCAGTCTTCCACAGAGACCTCACAGTCAGATAGCACCTGTATCTACTGCTCATATTCATTTTTCCAGGGGAAAGATCATGTTGCTGAGAAAAGGCTAGGTAAACACCACTTTCTAATTCTCATTAGCACACACTAACATGTGAAGTTGTATTAGTTTTCTGATACTTCAAATGCTTTTGGATGTTAAAAACACAATATTGAGCTAAAAGGATATCAGCTTGAGTGCAAAATCAAGCACTTAAAAGGTGCAATATATCTTTTTTGCACTGTGCTGAAGTATTTCAATCACATGGTATCGTACTAGTTTCCTGGGAGACTCCAGCTTCTTTGAAAGCACAGGCAAGTTGCTGCTCAGTCAACAAAGAGCTATCTAATGTTTGTTTATCTTTCTTGTTCAACAGCATACTGGTTTACAGTGCTTCATTATGATATGACATCCTTGAGAAGTCATGGAGTACCTGGGGAATTACTGAAAGAAAGAAAGAAAAGACATCCTTTTCTTACCTACTGTTCTCTAAATATTATTTACTGACAATTAACAAAAGAATCTGAAGATACTTCTCAGTGTTTTTAGGCCTTACCTCACATCTTAAATTAGAATCCCACTACACATAATAAAAGATTCAAAATGAGCACATAATCTAAATAGATAACAGAGACAAAATGTGTGGGAGAAGATATTCTGTTATCCATGTTTTGTAAACAGGGTAACAAAGGCACAGTGTGTTTGGATGTATAAATTTGCCTAAACTTCTTATACAAGTCTGTTGACAGAGCTAGAACTGAGCTCACACACCTTAAATCCTACTTCAGTGATAATGGGATAATTGATGCTAATGGGAATTTTCAAAATGTCTGCATGTAAGTAAGACTTTCTCAGAAATCCCACTGTCCTCAGAATGGAGGACAAGGTCGCAACAGTAACACTTTTTATGAGAATGCGGCATCATTTTACTTTGAGCAATCCCATTGCATAAGCCTCTGAATCATGGATCTTATCTTGTAATTCAATATCCATTCTGGATCAAAGGTGATACTTAGAGAAATTAAATCAGCACTTCAAAGGACTGAAGGTGAGGTCTTGCACATACATGCAGTATTTCAGAGCTGTCAAAAGGAATAGAAATTAATTTGACCCTTTTTTTGCTGTCCCATAACATTTTTTCTATTCTCTGCAATCCAATATTACAGACCATGTGAGCTGAACACTTCTCTCCACTGGACTGGAAAATTGGCAATGGTGACATCCAGGTTCTTGAAGCACCAAAATGAGTGGAATACAAAGAGATGATGAGAAATTTTATTTGCAGGGCATTACGGCTTCAGCAAACTTCATCATTATCTCCCAAAAAAGGAAAGAAAAGGCAAAACAAGAGATGGAAGAACAGTATGAGAGAGGGATATGTGAAACTGTAGTTATTAGTGATGTGCCAAGTTCATAAGACACATGTAGGAATGACAGGAGAAAATTCTCCAGAGAAAAGCCCCTGTGAATATGGACCACCAGATAAGGGCTGGCCAAATATCACACATTTTCAGAGCACTTTACATGTAAGCTGTAACATATCATGTACTACAGTCCCCAAAAGGTTTCTGTTAGATGTCTTTCTCTCGGGGGCCAGAGTCAGAAACATCCAGAACAACATGACTGATGTTACAATGCTCAGATGCTTGGATGCTAGGATATGTACACTAGATACCTCACTGAACTTCTGAGGTGTGGCAGGGCTCTTTAGAGCAAAGAATTTAGAGAGACTGATGGGTAAGGATTTCAGCTCTATATTCTGTGCATTTGTCACAGACATGGGTATGAACATCTGTGTATTATAACTGGTGTTAAAATATTTTCACACTTCTGAAATGGACAACATGTCAGATAAGTAATGTGAAAAAAACCCCTAAACAAACATCCAACAAAGCTCTGAAATAGTAAATAGATATTCTGTGGCAGAAATTGCCTTTGATTGTGATCTCTTAGCTAGTATGTCTTAAAATGTTTTACATTTGTGCAGCAGCTACCCCAAGCAAAGGCTGACACAGTAATTTGAGAAATGTGAGAAATTTGAGAAATGTCAATAAGAAAATCTCATACTTACAAAAATCTGCCTGATGAGCATTTTTCAACTTTATGATTCTTACAGTGAGCAAGGAGTAAGGTGTCATTTCTTCCTGTGGAAAAAAAAATAACAAAGGAGATCTATGTCAAATTTTTGAATATGTGTTATTGATTGCAATGACAACCGAACACTGAAAAGAACCCAGGTTCTGCCAAAGCTGTCTCTTCCAGTTGGCATCACAGTGAAAATGCAATAGGCAGCAAAACACACTTTCTCCACAAACTTCATCGACCCCTAAAGCCTGTAGGTATCTAAGCATAGAAACAGAAAGTGTGGAAGAAGAGAATGAATAGGAAAGTGGAAGCGGTACATAAGCTGAGAAAGTTCAGTAAGCCAACTGTAATGGTACACATGACCACCAGCATCCAATATGAACACAAAATTCAGTGAATCCACAAATAAGAGATGCTTCAAATTTGGTTGGCTATTGACCACCACCCTGTGTTGTGCTGTAGGTAGAATCAAGGCCTATACAAAACTTTCTACTTTTAATACAATGCTTGGATAATAGGAGACATGAAAAAAAGATTGGTCTTTTTACATTTTTTTGCTTGTTCTTAAGAGAATAATTTTCATGATGGAGAGATGTCTAAGGACGAATGTTAGCACCCTAGGAAATGACTAAGGACATACACAGTACACACCTTTGAACAAACACTCTTAGATTGCTTTGTGGGAACAAAAGTTCTCCTTACCAAATTTGTAGACATGGAGCAGTATGTTGAAGTACAGAGTTTTGACTACAATCCTTAATTTCAAAGAAGGCTATCTCCAATTTCTTATTGAAGGTGCAGGCCTGATCACCTGGGTCTGTAAAAGTTGTGACAATCACATGTGTTTTATGGATTTTACATCTTCAGAGAACATGCTCAGCATGTCCATTAGCAGCAGCTAGAGCAAGAAGGGTATTGGCAGAAAGGTGTGAAAAATAGGCAAAGCTTAGTATGGCTGCAACACAGATGGCTATATTGATTTCCTGACTCTGGGAACAGCTGTGAAAAATTTATCAAAACAGCTGATGTTCACAGAAAGGGAAGAGAGTTGCACTACTGTCGTACACGTGAGACTGAATGAAAAGGGCAAATTAGCAGTGGGGATGCCTACCTGTATCACTCTTTAGGAACAGAAGCAGATGGCAACAAGGAATTTCAGAAATTTCAGACTATTGAGTAATAAGTTCCCAAGCTCATGTATGATTGTGGTAGGAACAGGTCTTATTAAATAGAAGGGGTAACACAGAATGACTGCAGTGAATGTCAGAGGAAGTTCTGCACAGGAAAGAAAATGTAAACTTTGTCATATCCTGACGTTGGACTGCTACTGCTACACAAAGAGCATGAATCTGCCTACAAATATGTTATCAGCAGATTCAGAATTTGGTATTGCCAATAAAAGGGGAAGGTATAAATAGTATATCTATAAATAATATACCATATATGTGAAAAAGTCACCTTGCAATAGTGAGTCTATGAAATAATAATGAATTTTTTTAAGGACTTCTGAGCAAAGCAATAATCAAAACAAAATGTTATGGCATTAAAATTAGGCAGATTTAGGAACAGAGAAGTGTTGGTTTGCAGTTCTAGTAGCAAGGGTCTGTGGAAGTTAAAAAATTATGAAACTTATTATGATGACACTTGTGGATTTGCAAAAATATTTTCAGCTAAATAATACTGAAGGTACAGTACATGTTGGGGTCAAGCAATAGATGGCCACTTCAGTGGAGGCCTCATGGCAGTCACTGATATTCATAAAGAGCTCAAGGAGAAATTGACATAACGGCAGAAGACAAATAGCCCAGCAGTTCTCAGTAAATCACCACACAAAATGCCAGCAAAAAGGTGGCCAAAGAAAGAAGCTGTTGTGAAAGCTAATGAACAAAACTCTGAAAAGATTATCTGAAGCAAATGGAGTGCTGGTGGAAAATGATAAAATAATTGGGAGATGTTATCTATTTTCTGAGAAGATTCAATTAAAAAAAACTGGGAGAAACTCTTGAGTGAAATTAGACACAGCACTTACAGAGGTGCTGCTACTGCGACAAAAGTCAGACTTCTAAAAAGGTCAAAGTACAAGAAACCAGTGAGACAAGACAGTACATCAGCTGGAGTGTGTAAAGCATTAGACTATGTGGAATTCATCATGACAAAATTTGGCTTAGCCTCCCAAATAATTTTCATCTTTATAAGGAAAGGCATGAAGGTGATAGAAGGAAACTGGAAAAAAATGCAGTAGTTCACAGGCTATGAAGTTACCCAATGAAGCGGCAAGATTGAATTTTTTATAAAATGCTGGATAACTGAAAGGCATATTAAATAGAAGTTACCCAGTGCCTAAAATAAACAGAAAGCTTTGCCCATGAGTTCAAGCAAAGAATTGTAATGTCAGAGTGTTTTCAATGAGTTGACTAGTCAAAATGCTAATACTTTTTGCTGCAAGGTACAGAAGCAGCACACTCGAAACAACCAGAGGGGTTAGTACCAAACAAATGCATTCTCTTTATCAGGCTACAGGGAGTAGAATATCTTGTCTTCTGGGTAGGTGTGTTCCAAAACTAATAGAGAAATCAATCACTGTTGCTCAGTCATATGTAGAGCACAGGATATTCTATAAGGCTGTGTTCTAAACAGAGGAAGTCACATCTCAGCATCACCAGGGCACAGGCTCCAGCTCCACACTATTTTTTCAATTATTATTGTTAGACCATTCCTCTTCCATTGTCAAGGAACAATGCCATGTCTTCTTACCTCAAACTGTTTTGTTCTTAAAAGAACAAATAATCATTACGTTTGTCCTTTTGTTTCTATAACTTTCTCAAAAGTAGTACTCAAACTAGGGAAACACATAAAAACTTCGGCAGATCTATTTCAGGAGACATAAAGGAAAGAGTTAAAGATTTAGTATTGGTGATCTCTTAGCCTTCTTTAATGGCACCAGTACTTCAGCCAGTATTTTGGAACATGTGTTTGTAAAGATTGCCAGAGATGTGTATGAACTACTATGGCTTTTTAAGTAGAAAGACAGAAACAGAAACAAATGTGCATTCTGTGAAGACACACTTTTACCAAGCACTGTTTGTGCTCTCGTAGCAGAGTGCCATTGCAGCACGCTAGAGTAGAGGTTATGGGATGAACTCATCACAAGAGTCTCATACTTAGAATGTAAATGAAGACAAAATAATAAAAGAGTATGAGAGGGCTATATTAAGAAGGGAAAAAACACAAACACAACCAAACAAAAAAACCAACAAAACACCAGAAGATATCCAGTGTCTATGAAGAACAGTAAAATGTGACACAGATCAGACAGTGTCAAACATTATGCAAGGCTTCAACCACCTCATTTTTATGGAATCACAGTGAGAAAGTGGATAGGTATATTTGGTGTCACAGGAAGATGCCTTTGTGCAAAAAGCAGGAGTTTATTAAATTTTAGGAGTTTGACAAGGGAACAATAGAGCAGAGAACCCAATCAGCTCTAATGTACAGATTAGAAATTCGAATGAATGAGAAGCAATAATTATTTCACACCTCCAGGATGAGAATTCTAAACAGGCGCTGCACAAGAGAAAACCCAGTCTGAGCTGTGCATGTAAACTCTGTTCTAGGAGGAAATCTCACTGTAATGCCCAAGAGAATCCTGTGAGTGCAAGATACTGGCAATGCCAGCCAAAGCACACCCAGCATTCAGTCATGGAACAAAGACCACAGGAGACAGAACAAAAAAAGTGACTCAAGGAATTAAGAACAGTAGAAAGAGCTAGTGATGGGAACATGAAAGACACACTGTGTTTTGTGGCAGAGAACATGTAGTCAGGCAAGTCATATCTGATTTTTCCTCCTCCTGAGCCTTGCTGCCTGAATCTATTCATTGGGTCATCGCTGTTTATTAACAAAATCCCTTCTGTTATTAGCCTGCCCCCAAGAACATAATTACTTTAAATTTGAAGGAATAATGAAAATACTAGTTTTATCTCCATATCCTCTGCAATTTTACTACTTAGAAAAGGTTTTCCACAGCACACAGAACCAGTCTGTACCCTGAAATGTCATCCTCCACCCCTCAGCATTAACACTCAGATGGCCATATTACCCAAATCAAAGTTCTTCAGAAACAAACAAACAAACAAACAAACAACTCTGTTCTAGAAAACATCTTCATCCCCTCCTTACGGCATCAAATTAGGAACAATGTTTGTTGGTCATAATTATAATAATTTGAGACACCAATGCCTTTGAAAAGAGCTAACTATTAAGCAAACTATTAACTATAAAGCAAATCTCTGATACATCCTCCTTAGAGAAGGCAGTAAATGAAAAATTAGTTTCTAGACTACTTTTCAGATGGCCAAATGCCAGACATGAAAAATACTGCAGATAATTCAAAGAGCAAAATAACATCTTCATATAACTGAAACTCAAGTCCCTGGTGTCATCAATGAAAGTAAAACAACTAATCATTTCTTCCCTCTAGTCATTGCAATAATACATTGAACAATGCTAGTGAACTTAATAGCAAGTGTGCTGCCTCTGTTGATTATCCTTTCTGTCACATTAAAAATCCATTCCAGGCCATGAGCAATTCCTGATGCCTAGAATTACCAAAAATTTGAGAATCCACAGTACACAAATGAGTAAATCCTCTTGCAGTTCCCACCAACCTGTATACCCTGAACTTCTGAACTTATCCCTGCAATGGCAGAGTGATGGGCAGACTGAGCAGCCTCCCTTAGACTCACTGTTACCACTGCAAAAGGCAACCTTACATGACAGTGTTATAGTTTAAAAATCTTTCATGGAGTTTTTTCTCTCCCTTACCAACACAGAAGTTTGGGAGCTGAAGCCCACCCCCCCACTACCTGCTCCTAGAACCAGCTAACAAAAGAATGGCTGATAGCTTTGCATTCCCACTTAATGGCTAGGGAGGACAGGTGGGAAGTGGAGTTGGGGGAGAGAGCCTTTTGTGGGTTTTTTGCCACACTTATCTCCTCCAGCTGCAGTGTAGGTGCCAACCATCGTTTGCTGGGCTGGTGGAAGCACTTGGAGGGAACTCCCTAGGCTCGGCCCCCCAGCTCTGCTAGCCCTGTGCCATTCTTTGGAGAGAACAGTCACCATTACCTGAATTTGCTACAGACTCCTTGAGGGCCAACGCCACCTGCAGAGGCGCTGCTAACCTCCCACCCTCCCTACACTTCGGACAAAGGATGGTAGGAGAGGGTCTTGACACTGCCCACAGGAAAAGTTGCATCATCTCCTTCTGGTTGCCACTCTCACATGAGTTTTTCAGAAGCAGAACCTCTCTCTGGTCCCATTTGTGCCTCGCTGGAGTTCGTGAGTGACCTTTGCTGCCTCCCGAGGCACGGCATCGCCTCCCACTGTCTGCAAATAGGACTGTACCCGGGGGGCAGAGATAGGGCTGGATCTGTTTGAAAGTTTTGGTTACGGTATTGTTGTTTGGTTTGGTTTTGGGTTGTTTTATATATATATATGTATGTTTGTAGTAAAGAACTGTTATCCTTTTCTATACATTTTCTGATTAAAGTCTCTTAATTTCAAAGGTTGTGGTGGTTTTTGGGAAGAGGTCCCCCTCCTAGTCCAGATAGACATCATAGTTTTCTTTTAAACTGAGACACACAGTTCAACCACAGATGCCTTTTTTTTTTCAAGAAAGAAGGGTGACAGTGCCCTAAGTAATGGCTTATTCTAATTTTGCAGCAAACTGTTAAGGGATATGTATCACTTAATGTTTATCAGCTATATAAATCAAAAACTGATTAAAATTTTCCTAGCTCTCTGGTGTCTGATTTTATGTCCAGCAGAATACTTTTGTGAAACTCTTTGCCTTATGTTAATACTACTAACCTTGAGGTGAGATTATGTTTCCTAGTTTCTTGCTCTTTGCTCTATTGTGTATCTGTTTTCAGTGCATCCACAGTTAATAAATCAACATCTATTTTTTTAAACCTTTTGATTTTTGGAAAGAAGTAGTTATTCTGTAGAAGACAAATAATATCCAGTGATAAATTTTCTAGTTTGGGCTGCCTTGCTCACAACTATTTATGATCTTCCTTTAGTATGTTTCATCTTTCCTGTATTCACGTGTAAGCTGCTTTGAGGCAAACTGTCAGTTCAGGAGTCCCTGAAAAAACTAAAGATATGTTCTGTTGATGCTCCTATCCATTTTAAAATATGAAAGCGTTTTCACAAGCTTGGCACATTTTCCTGAAAAATTAGCAGTGGGGAGTATTTGGCTTTGCACTATACGTAGGAGACACAGCTAACCTCCGTGCACAGCCCCAGGCATGTTTTTCTAAACCAAATCCAGTAATTATTCAGTTTATCACACAGCTATGCAAAATCCTCTCAAACTGAAGCAAGTACTTGGGCAAATGTTTGAACATTCACGTTAAGGACAGCTTTATACCTGTTTACTTCTTCTGGGTCTCAAGGTCTGCTACAAGGTTGTTATCCTTGCTAATAGCTCTCTGCTAATGATTATCCTCCCGTTGAAAATGGCAAGCTATGACTTGCAAAAATCCAGGCAATTACTAAAAGCTACCCAGGAAACCCAATGCCAGTAAGAGGCAGAAATTGGCCAGCTCAGACAAGTCTGTGCCTTTAATGCCAGTTTTCTTCCAAGATCTATTCCGTAGTAGAGAAGACATATTCAAAGCCAGGAGGCAAATGAAGAGTGTCTGAGAATGTCTTTGTTGTTAAACACCCGCAGATAGCAAACAGAACTTTCAGAAGGTCAGTTAGTAGGGAAAAATGATGCCACAAATAATTAAAACTGTGGAAAGGGTCCCATAGCCCCTATATACAGGAATTTATGGCTCCAGAATTCTTTTTCTATGTTACTTTATGCGCATTCAAAAACATATCTTGGATTATAACAATCTTGGTGTAAATATAAGTATGTTAGTGGTAAAGAAAGGTTGGGTGCTTTTAGCCATGGATATTCTAAAGCAAAACACAACTTCAGTATGAATACATTAAATCATTACAAAACTGCTAAGGAGATTGGGTCACTGTTTTCCCCAATAGCTGCTTTTCCTGCTTAAGTACATTCCCTTGCTGAACTTTAGCACACAGACACACACACATAGAGCAAATTGCCGACACCTAAATGCCTTGTCCGTTTTGGTTATGCTACTTTGCCATTTACATGAAGTTTCACACACCACTGGTAGTTTGTCACCCTTCTGTACACTAATACCCATCTGTAGGAGCTGTTAGCATGCTGCTAACAAGAGATCAGTTTGATCAATCAGTTTGATAAGGTTGTGACACACATAATCTAAACAATGTTTGTAGTTTTCTATTGATTTGGAAGTCTGGTTAAACAAACAAAAAATTAAACATACAGGTCTCCTACGAGCTATAGACATTTGAATCACATACCATTTAAGATGTCATCAAAAGTAAGGTTTCTTTTTGTTTGGAGTACCCAGGTTTTGCTTTGAGGCACTTTGACACAATGCCAGCTGCAAGCTCACCAGGAGCAGAGACAAATATCATCACTGATACAGTTACCTTGACACTGATACAGCTGCTACGTGTTTGATGCAATTAATTTCCCTCACAGGCCCTGCCAAGGTTGCTAGAGTTGTTCTTCTGTTGTGATGAAGTGCACAGTGATCAAAGTGGGCATTTTTTCTGGAAGCTGGCATTAATGTCTAGAACCCAAAGAATAAGCAACAACCATGCTCTGACTTTCCAACTCTGGCAATATTCTCTACTTGTTCTGGGCTAAAGCTCCATTAAATCAATAGAGATCAATAACATTAAAAGAATGCCAAAGTCAGTCCCATTTTAACAGCAAATCAAGAACATTTTCATTAAGGATTTTCTCTAAGAAACAAGCCCATGAAAATAACAGTGTTAATAGATAAAGGGAAGGAATAAAAAAATAATGGAATGCAGATATTGCACCAAAAGAAAATATTCTTTCATTAAATGTTACTATTTCTAAATAAGCATGTGAATCTTTAATAACAAAATTCGGGGGGGGGGGGAAGATCCTACCCTTCTGAAAAAAATATTGGTTTAGTCACACATATTTTTAGTTTGTTGAAGTTGGTACCTTAGCATCATTACTTGGAGCTATATAGTGCATCATCCGTTTTCTTTCTTCATTTTCCAAGAGGCTTGATCTGCTGCTTGAATGCTGCTGAGAGAGGAAGAATAAGGGACAAAAAAAGAGAGTAAAGATCAATTTTTCTACTTATTTCAGTTCCTCAGTGTGGCATTGCAGAGTAGACCAGGCAATTCGCATTTCCTTGTTGTGATGAATCAAACGAATGTGCCAGGAAAGTGGCAGCAGTTTCTGTGCTATATGGAAAGAAAATTACTCCATTCCTGGTAGTTGCCAATATCCAAGAAAGGACAATGTTGCTTTCCTGGAGATTTGTGTCCTACATCTAACAGTAGGCTTGAACTGTTGTAGTTCAGGGCCAAATCTGAATCAAAAACTCGGAGACTCCTGCCTGGCTTATTCAGTTTTCCACTTACCTGAGGTAAGGCAGAGATTGATGCCATGGAGATTGCTGCTACATTAAAAGCAGCTGCTGTGAATGGCACCTTACTATTAGGCTCCACTGTTGCCAGTGTCTCCTAAAACAAATTTACACTCTTGAAGAGTGTCGGAAGTTGCTGAACAGGTGTTTTATTACGTTGAGTCAGAGCTCCACCCCTACTTGATTTCTGAAACAGGAAAATTTCCCACCCACATTATTTGTTCAAAGAGTAGGTCTGCTGTAAGGTATGAACGTTCATATCTGTAGGCCTTGTGACTGAGCAGAGTGAGCTGAGAGACCAGATTGTTCCTACTTGGAGGCTCATGGAAATGCAATAGGAGCAATAACCTGATTGATTGTGTGACAGAGATCATCTATGAGAAACAGCCTTACAGTGATGTTCTAAAAGTGAGGATAATAATACCCTAATAAACACATCCACTTTGCAAATACCGTGAATTCCATGCATGATTGCATCCATAATGGAATATAAAATTAAAAAAACCAGCTGTGGGGATGATCATTAGAAAGAAGACATTTATGTCTGAAGATATTAAGAATTCTTCCAAAGGAACATTTTTTCCCTGAAAAATGCTACTGCATAATGGTTTCTGTGTACACACATGTTTTTATTGCAGTATTCTACTTCAAAGGAAGTGAATGAGGACTTGATAAACCACATTTTTCTGGTCCCTAAGATACAGTGCATCATTTTTCCATTTGAAATGTGTTAGTTATTTCTGGGCTTCACATTTAATACAGAATGCATTTTAACAACTTTAAATGAGATGCAAACATTTCACCTTGAAAAATCCTGAAACATTTCAACAAACTATAATGTCATTGTCTGATGCAAGAAACACCCAGGTTTCTGAGCAACTTCATTCAAATCACCAGCTGGTTGGGCACTGTTAGCAGATTATTGGAATTTAATGGACTGACCCTGTACGTTTTGCAATCTCATGAGGATCTTCCTATGTTCAGCACACCTCTAGGAAGCTCAGTGATTAATAAATTTTCTAATCTATTTTGCAAGCATTATTAAGCACACATACATTTATATTGAAAGATTAAAAGTAATGCTTATGAAAGAACTTGAGATTAATAGGATGACAAAGCATGATGTTTCCTCTTACAGTCAGACATAAGTATGAAATCACAGCCACTCTGACTGTGGCAATGAGTTTTGTATAAGGACCTTGACTGACAGAAACTAGACACAAACCCAATTACTTCTAGCATGTCATTACATACTTTCCTTATATGAACAGAGGAATCAGTATGAAAAGCTGTTGTTACAAGAAGAACAAGTTAAGACAATCTAATGATCTTACATGCAGTATTCCATCCTTCCAAAAGTTTGATTTTTTTTAGGTTTAATTTTTTATTTTCATTATCTTGTTTTTTATTGTTGTTTAATGAAATAAACGCATTTATTTTACCACAAAGATTTGCTTTGAACCTCCTTTCTCAACTTCATTGTATTGAAACTTTTTGATGGAAGAGGAGTGGCTTAATTGAAGCCAGAATTGGATAACCTACAGCAATATGTTATGGAGAGTCAGAAGCCTCCTCCATGCTTTGCCTGTTGCTTTGCTTAATATGAGCACTTGTACTTCTGTAAAAACAGCTTTAGAATCTGACTATTTTTTTCCTGTAAAAATGGGGACCAGAAACCATTCAGAGAAAAGTAACTGTACACACAGAAGCACACACATTTTCTGTTTCTTCTGCTACAGCCTATCTCTAACCTTGGTTGAAGTGCTAAAAGAGGTACAACATCACAGCAGAGGTAATTGTGCCCCACAAAGGTTATCACCTTGAGGTCTCGCTTCTGTGATGTATGCAAGCTAGTGGATGTGAGGTATTTGCATGACATTCTGTTTTCATTTACATTGTCATATTACATCTTTGGTTTTAAGACAAAAGGAAATGAGGTTGGGGAAGAAGCCTCCAGCATCCTTTAGGAAGCTGACTAAGAGTTGCTGGTTGCCTAACAACTAACTTTTCTTTCCTGGCTCAGTCCTTCCCCATATGAAATACCTGTTCTTTAAGCTCAAATCAAATGCAGTCAAAAGCACCTTTAAGTCAAAGCTGACACAGGTACTGAACTTCCTCTGTTAGATCAAGGTTCAAAATTGCTTTTTGCTATGAAACACTATTCCTTTTGAGGCAAACGTTCTTTTCACAAGGCACGCATTTACGATACTCTTGACCATTATGTCATCTAAAAGTTAGACTTATAGTAGAAGCTGGCTGCTTGTGTTTCCTCTATACTGAATGGAGGAAAAGAAAAGCATGGCAACTGCAAGTAGTGACCAAACTCCTCTATATTGGAATCTTCTGAAGGAGCCTCAATGTTTAGGTCATACCTGACACCTAACTTCTGAATGTCTGAAGGTAGCTGAGGTGAATCCCATCCTGAGTAATCAGTATGTCCTCTTTAATCACCTGTTTCCAAAGTTACTGATGCTGAGGAACCTGACATTGAGGAACTTGGTTTTGTTGCTAGCAGGTGATTCACCCTGTTGCAATGTGAAGCTGCAAAACACCCTTGGGCAAAAGCTCTTTTAGCATATAAATGAAAAAGCTCTCAGGGATTTATTCAAATAACAAAGAAGAAGTTTTACGATTACCAGGGTGGTGAAGAATGCAAAATTCAATGTGGCAATGTGGCAAGTACCAGTACAAGTACAAACAAGTAGAAACTTCAGGCCATATTCCAGTTCAGGATCACCTAAGGCGCCTGTAATCATGAAGTGGACAGCCTGACTTGGGACTGCTGGTCATAAAGCACAGGCTGTACTGTGGTAGCACATGTCCAGGTGCACTAAGGGAAAAATAGTAAGCTTCCTAAGAATCTGACACAAGTTTATGACAAATGGGGTCAGAGGGAAAGACTGACAGGGCAGACTGCAACAACTTTCTAAAGGTGATGCAGTCTTGACTTGTGGGGCAGAGCCACAGTCATCAAATACTACATTTAGTGCAGCTCAAGGAGCAGAGAAACTATGCTGGGCTACCCCCATATACCTACACTTATGGCAATTTTGGGGTCTGCCTGTCAGCTGGTGAGTTACTAGTGAGATGCAGTTGCCCTAAAATTGCTCTGCCTTTAACTGACTGTCATTTAAGGCTTTTGTCTTCAATGACTTCTTTTTTTCCTGGACTACTCTGATGGTGCCTCAGACCACAATAAACAGACACTAAAACTACAACTGAGTTAGGTCACTTTTAACATTAATGTTCAAAGACATAGGTTGGATCAGATTTAATTATTCAAAGATTTATTGAAGTGACTAAGGACAAACAAAATATCAGATAGATTTTGTGTTTTCTTTTGACTTTTCTAAATCATTCTTGGTGATCCCTCTCTTCAGGAAGAAGCTCTTACAGCTCCTCTGCAGCCTACAGACTCTTCTTTAAGTCTCATCCCTATATCATGGGCTTTTGTACATCATGTACTTCAGCACATCTTCCTCTCAGATTTTTCAGACCACCTTCCTGAACATAGGAGAAAGGCATAGTCCAGCTTTAAACCCCTTCTGGTTAACTCCTGATTGGTATCTTTACTAGAAACAGCCATCTTCTACTCCTCAGGTATACAGGACTATGAAGCTAAAGTGCATCAGTGTGATGCTTCAGGCATTAAAAGTAATACTGCAAAGTGGCTCATCTGAATAAAAGCAAAAATGTTAAAGATCATGTCAGAAATCAAGAGATCATAACAATCCCCATGACACCAGTGCCAACTATCATTCAGACAAATTAGGTTTTAATATGGTAATGGCTGTGAAACTTTGCCTGATCTCCATAGTTGCTGCTGGTGACCTATATGTCTTTTATTTGCATAAGATAAATATGTTTGTCATAATGAGAAGGATATACAGAAGTATATTAATCTGTAATTCAAATATAGGTTAATAGAATCTTTTAGGTTGGAAGAGAACTCTAAGATCATTAAGTCCAACATTAACCTAACACTGCTAAGTCCACTACTAAATGATGAAGGCATTTGGACAGAAAAAGTGAAATAGATGAAGAAAATGTGGACCATAAAGTAAAATCAGCAGAAAAAGGAGAGTTTCTGGAGTACTATTTTGCTTTTATAAGGGCTCTGCATGCTCCTCCCCATGACAAATACAGAGTATAGATATTTATTGTTACATATATACTAACTTTACTCAAACTCAGAGAAAATACAAATTCAGAAAATATTTCAAAAACACTCCAAGAAGTAATTCATGTCCTGGACAAATACTGACAGTAGCTCACCTTTGCAAGGTTATTAGGTCTGCTTATTCTTTCAGAGAACATAATGTCTCTTCTCATTTGACTTGTAGAAAACCTGTGCATATGCACAAATACAATACTTTTTTATTAAAGAGCTTAAATATGATTAATCTTTCTTTGTAAGTCATGCTCTTCATGAATTCTAGTTCTTACCAGCACCACCCTAGTCTCCCATCAAATGCTAAAAGACATAGGAACTGCTAAAGCAACTTATCCTGAAATAACTGGCTTCTGAACATTTACAGCTGTAGTAAGGTAATGGTATCTCAGTATCGTAATAAAACCAACATGTGTTGGTGAGGTATATGTTTGAGTTTGCTAGTCTTGTCTAACATATGTGACATCATATGCTATCATCAACTTTAAATTTCCAGTGTTTGTTGCAGTTAGCTTCGAGGGATAAAGTACATTATAAGAATCTAGTTCATACATAAATCTGTCGGTCACCAGAGCGCATTTCCTGACTAGAGAGAAAAATGCTATTTCCCAAGGGGACTGTTATTTCAGCATTCCAGGCAAGATCTAGGGGACTCCAATGCAGGTGACATGTTTGCCACTGATTCTGGCAGTTTGCCAAAGCCTTTCTCATTGTTAAGAAGGATCCCTTTTACTTCCTCAGTGTAAAGCTGACTCTGACACTTTTCTGGGTGCATTACCTTTTCAGCCAAAAGAGGCATAGATGGAGTGTTTCAGCAGACATCAGGAGACTGCTTTTCTCAACAAGGCAATGGCTCAGGATTTGTTATAATGACATTTCTAACTTTTCTGTCATTTTCTATGTTACAAAAGGTGATAGATCTGTGCACTCTGGGACCAGAGCCCACCTCTGATGCAAGAGAATGAAGTCCTTCTCTTTTAATTAACCAAGAGAGACAGAAACAGGTAAGAGGTTCTGCCCTAAAAGACACAGCTCCCAGCTCATCCACAAGCCGGGGCAGGTGGCTGTCTCTAGTAGGAAAACCCTGGTGAGAAAACACAAATTATAGGAAAAGCACATCCTTAGGTAAGGCATACCCAGACCAAGAAATGCTGCCAGCCACTGTGGGCATTTCCAATCCCACTTACAGGCTGAAGAGGAAGAGGAAGCACAGGATTAGGAGACGTACTCACTCCAGCTCATCTTGTAGTGCTGAAATTCCTGATGCGTCTTCCCTGTATGAGAAAGGCTTGGCTGCTGTAGAAGCTGTTGCATCCAGTACCTCTCCACATGTGCTGAAGCTGTGTTTCTACTGCCATGCTGACTTCAGGCCTCGTGACCCATTGTGCAACCTGAAGCCATGCGCATGGCAGCCAATCTCACCCTATATACAGCACATTTTCACTGGGAATACGAAGTGACAGCTTTTCCAGGGAATCTGGTACGCCATGTAAGCAGTGCTTAACAAACCTGGCCTCTCTTGGGAGTCACATAGGCACCCCTCAAGGCTGCATTTTGTACTATCTGAGCTATCACTCATGCCTCAAGCCAGCTGCCCATGGGATGTGGTCTCAGTGATCCTACATGCATGACTCCACATGGGTACTTAAAAAACACAGTGTCATTTCTCAAGGAGTCCAAAAGGCTTCACAGTTGTCTGTGCAGCCAAATACAGGAGAATTTAGGGCTGGTAGGCAAAAGAATCTCACTGTCATTCCATGTGCTCCCACTGAATAAAATACAAAACTCTACAGGAATCTAGTGTGGCCACTTACTCACAAAAGAGCTGATCACAAAGATTAAACTGTGTCAACAGCTCCACATGGAAAGACTTTAAAGAACAGTTGCAAAACATTTAAGGAAATGTTTCAGTGCATAAGGAAAGAGGCATTCTCTTGGAGATCGAGATAGGCAACTATGTGAGTACATCCTATTACATGCTAAATTAAATCACCATTGCAACATGATACTGTGCTTAAACTCATAGACATCAAAGACAAGAGCGACTCTAAGGTCAGGTCAAGAAAACACAGATTAAAGAAAGACAAATTTGTAGTGGTAAACATTGCTGGATATCCATTATAATAAACGTAAGGGAGGCACAAGTTACTAAAGCAGCTATTGCATGCAACTCTCACATGGTTTTGATATTTTGACCCTATGTGATATGACAGCTAAAACCTACTCAGTTACCACATTGCACAGCTATGACGTGAAAGGAAAATTAATTATTCCCTGTATTTCCACAAGTCCAAGACAATGATAAGCTCAGACTGGCTGTTAGCAAATAAACTTTTGGGATTGACAAGGAGAAATCTGTATTGCTTTGGAGGCTCAACATTGCAGCTTCATGCTAAAAAACAGTGGGAAAGGGTGAGCTAAAAGATGTCTCTGTAGATGCAACTATTTGTTCCTGCTGCAGGTGAGGAAATCTCAGTGGTATGATATGAGCTTTTCCAATTTCACTATTTTGGCTGAAAACCCAGTCTCTTTCAGAGGTCACAAGAAGGCAGAAGGTGGATGTGAAATGCACAATACATGGGAAAATGGGAAATACAAAGCTTTCAACATAAGCCAAAACTTAAACAACATAGAAAAAACCACAATTTCCAAGAATGACATTAGTAAGTATACACATATGTATATGTGCAAATATAAAGGTAATGTATATGAGTAGAAAACAAAATGTTATCAGAGGTCCGGTCTTATTACTTAATATAGAAAGAAAAATAATAACTAATTATGTAGCTAAAGTAGAAATGCTAATAAAATGTTTTTTTTATCTTTGGAAAGAAACCACTTTACGTGTTTCATCAATGAATAATATGAACTGCTTCACAACACATAATCATACGACACTTATTAAGACAGAACAGAGATCATTCTTGCCAATGAGTGCCTTAAGTGTAGTCTAAGATTCTTGACTGTCTATGGTTCAGCAATTTTAATTCTTGGGATACTGCAGAAAGTTGAATGAAAGTGAATATTGTGCCAATTTTCAAAAGCAGCAAGAAGAATGTGGTAATGTGCCAGTAGTTTGTTTACCCTGGCTGCCATTACCATAATGGGTGCAATATGTGATTAATTAAAAGTCAGTTATAATATATTACCAGTCCCGGTTCTCTTGCTATTCCTCAAAATGCGGGCTGGTAGTCATGCACACCAAGTGTTCCATCATTTGTGAAGTAGATGATAGCAATACCTATCTTAAATCAAGAGTCAGTTTCGAGTTGCACACATTCTTTTAATCTATGCTTCATACATTTTGTACAGCACTTGTTAATATGAATGTTTATATTACATATAGATTTCAGCATGCATAGCAATTATACACTGAAAACTGCACTCCACCACACAAGGGAGTGTTTTCCCAAAAAAAGGTTGTTGATGTGTAATTAGTTGGCCTTAGGACAGTAATTAACTAGTACAATTTACTGTCTGAACAGCAGGTGGTTCCACCCAGACAAATTCCATGTATGTATGTGTAATGTGCATGTGTGTGTGTATAAAAACACCAGGGGAGATTTGAAGTAAAAATTGTGTCTGAAACCCTTTGCATGAAGGCAGGGACATATCTCACTGGCATATGAAGTGAATGCTCAGCCATATGGTTCAGTAAACTTAAGAAACATGGGAAATAAAAAAACAGGAAAGCTGTTGGAAGTTTATATTAATAACTGTGTCTTGCTTTCTTCCTTTTTTTTTTTTTTTTTTTTTAATCTATTTCTATCAAGCTTTGGGAAACTCTCACTTATATTTGGATTAAGCACAGAAATTCTTTACTTTTCTCATCTTAGTATATGTTATAGAGGTGATGCCAGTGTGTTGCCAAAACTGATGTGTGTTGTCCTAAGGATGCACATTTTCATCTTGCAAACCAGGGTACTGAATCTGTCTCTAGGTGACCAGAGTGCAATAAAGCTGCAAAGGATGACAAAGTGATTACAGGTGTTCTACCAGTAAGGTGTGTGGGAGAGCAAAATGGTGATGCAAGATAACTGCATGGACAAGAAGGCTTTCTGGAGTTAGTATTAGCCAGGGGTTCCCTGTAAGGTAATGAGCAATTTTGGTACACCCTGAGCTGTCTCTGGAAGTCAGTCAGTAGGAAACAGTGTTTTTCAATATGAAGAAACAGATTTTGTTCTACCCTGCAATAGTAGTTTTTTTTACCAATAGTCTATTGTGCAAGGATAGTAAGATTTTGTTAGCAAAAATTGAAAATACTAAGGTTAAGAATTTGTTTTCTAACTGATTTCAGAATTAGTTCTCAGAGAGAAACATCACTGAAAAAAAGTTTTCTTCTGAGGAATTGTTAAGAGTTTACCAGTCTCAAAGTCTATCAAACACTTTCATTAGTACTTTGGGAATAAACAAGTCACTCTGACTGGCCAGATTTGCAAAGATTGATGGAGTAATACGGAGGACAGGGCAATCATAGAGAACGATGTGACCTGCTTGATAAACTGGCCTGATTAGCCATGGTAAAATCTAATGCACTGAAGTGCAAAGTTATGATTAAACAAATGACAAATGTATGTTACAATTTACTCCCCCTTACGAAAGGGAAGACTGTAGTGTGGAAAACACTAGCTCACCAGCTTATGTCAGAAGTCTCTAAAGGCAAATGAGGACAACTGGGTTCTGTACATAGAAACTGCAAACTCATTTATATGTGAGAATATAAAAATAACAAAGCAATGTTATTCTCAGTGTATAGCAGTAGGGGGAAGGGTACTGAAGTCTACATTTGCTAAAGGGACAATGAAGAATTGGAGGGAGTGCAAGAACAGAGACACATCTGGATATAACAAATAAAAACATTTTTGTAATTGGAACACGAAGGGTTGAATCTACTAGTTTGATGAAAAGAAGACTGTGATATAACATTGGCAGATTTTATAAAATTGATCCTAGTGAAGAAACAGTCATTATTAAATGGCTTTTAAACTACTAGGAAAAGATGTAACACGTGCTAATATCTGCCCTCTGGCCAAAATAAATGAGGATGGAAACAATGTGCATACTTATTTCTGGGACGACATCATGCCTGCATAAAATGTGGTGGCTTCACCATTCCTGATATTTATAAAAGAAGAGGGATCTTTTTACTTCAAGATAGACTTTGGTCAGCCACAGGTGATCAGAATTAACATTTAAGTAACAGCATGACAGGTAACAGGTCTGACATCTAACAAGTCTGACAAGATGATCTGATGGTACTTCTGGAGTTTATACAAAATTGCATTTGCTATTTTACTCTGTTCTTTCATGGCATAATAGGAGCTAACCAGAGATAAACAATTCAAGAGCTCTGTATGGTTTTATAAAGTAAACTTATTAAAGAAGTGTAAGGTGGTAGGATTATTTAGTAAGGCAGACTGGGTAAGCCCAGAAAACTGTCAGCGTTGTGCTAAAGGCTTATCAGGTACTTCAAGCAGGGAGTGCAAAGGATGCAAACACCTAAATATCACTCCAGGCTTAGCTTTAGCATCCAACAGATTTGAAGGCCTTCTTCATGTTTCCTAAGACCTTCCAGCCTTATTTATTGTGCTCCTTGCTGAACTTCCTCTTTGGGTTTCACATGTGAAAGGTATAAAAAGCCTCCTTCAAGCTTGTTGAATCTTGAGATAGGCCTGACTTAGCAATAATATGCCCCAGAAAATGTCTAAAATGGGACATTTTTAAAACTACCACAGTGGTTTCAAAAAACCTACCCATTTGTGGGAGAGGGGGGGATCCTAAAAGAAAAGGCAAGCACAGAATTATATGGGAGATACCCAGCTCACCACTGGCATGTGAATGGCTGAAGCTGGAAGCATGAGTGATACTCTGTAAGGAGGTCACATCTGACATGCTTGTAGTTGTAAGAACCATCCTTTGTGATGTGCACATTTACTGTGCAAAGACAGTGAACCGGTCATGAGAAGATCAATCCAGCCTGACTACAAGAGCAATTCTCAGACTTTAATTCTGGAAGGATAAGTGCAAAGTACAAAAGAACTGAGAGCCAGAACCTGTTCATAATCCATAAACAACAACAACAACAACAAAATCTTCTGAGATTCTACCCTGGACAAACCACACTGTTATAGCTATGCTTTTTCAGCAGTACAGAACTAAAAGTGTGACTAAATCCAGAGAGCTCACTTTCAGGAACAAGGCAGGCATTTCACACACACCCCTCCCAGCCACTGACACTTATTCTTCTCAGTATTCTAAAACAGAGAGCTGCACAGAGCACTATTGTCCTTGGCTGGTGTGTCATTGGAGAAACACTGTGTCCTGCTCCTTCTGCCAGACTCTGATGATGCTATTTAAAGCTTCAGAGTGACACAACTCAGCCAAACACACTGAGGATATCTTTATCTATTTGTTTGGAAAGGAGAGATAAAATTCTCCACGTTAGCCTTGAAATGTGTCTGGCAAGCACAGGGGCCATGCCAGCAGCACCTCACCCTGCTACCAACACCTTGCCGTGTAAACCAAATACTGGTACTGTACTCCAGATACAGATATAAACTGGGAGAGGATTGGTTGGAGAGCAGCCTGTAGACAGGGATCTGGGAGTGCTGGTCAGCAAGAGCAGTACAGGGCAGCAGTCTGCCCTGGCATCCTGGGATACATCAAACACAGCATTTCATATTCTATTCTATTCTATTCTATTCTATTCTATTCTATTCTATTCTATTCCTTCTGCATTCTAAATAATTCAAAATATGACTGTAGATGGTTTTAGTAAGATAAAAAGAGGTAACTAATTTGGTCTGTGAAGTATTAGTGTGTTTTATGTTATTAATTCAACCTAGATCATGGATTACCTGCAGTGAACTTTATTAAAATAAGTTGATTCACATGCTTGGAGATGTATACTCTTATGTACACATATGGCTATGACTGTGTGATCCAGGTCTACATGTTCTTTAATTTTATGAGGCTATTTCTCTACTGATGTTGTTTTGTTTTGGACTGGGGTTTTTTTTGTTTGGGTTCGTTTGTTTGTCTTTAAGGAACAAGTAAAGCATTTTAACCTACGGAACAAAACAGGTAGTGAGAGGCATACAAGAGGCTGGAGGATCTTCACTACAGGTGCAAGCAAACTGCTTTTCCTCCCTCCCAGGAACAGTGAGGAATCATTGATTAGACAACCTCTCATCATGGCATATTTTGTCCAAATGGACAAATTTTGCCATGCATGTCCGGACCTGTGCTGGGTTCGATGGAGAGACAGCCTGAGACAAATCAGAGCTCAGGAGGCACTGAGCCTCCTGCAGCAGCTTGTCATCCAAAAGGTAAATCTTCTTGTATGGCAAACCTTCCTAGAACTTCCAAGGACCTCTGTAGTTCTGCACCACCGTTGTATTTTCAGATGAAACAAGACTCACAGCAACACTATAGTTAAAATAAATTTCTGCTATTTCAAGAGGAAAAATAACATTCTTGGAGCAGGATATCCTTCAGGATGAGGATGCCCAACTGCAAAACATAAAATCTTCCTTCTTGCACTAAGACCATATAAAGCCCTTTCTCCCCCATGTGGGTGCTCCTAATTCTGCAGGTGCTAAGTTCATGCAAGACCCATCTAAAATCAAGGACAGACAGAGGTGATGAATTCAAGGACCTGTGCATCCCCACTCTTCTTTTGAAGGGGTTTAAATCCAACACTGTCATTCTGTTCAGCTTATGTTTCTAGTTACTGTGATATTACTACTCACATCAGGAGTAGGAAGAGACAGATAGCCAAGCAGCAGTGAGGAAGCACACAGAGGAACTTGGCAGTCAAGCATGGAAGAATATCATCAATAATCTTTTCTTTTCTTGGTTGATCTGGTACCCATGGCCCACGTCTCTCATGCCTCTGTTGAAAACCTCCGTTGGAGGTGATCTGTGCCCACAGGATGGCATAGAATCATAGAATCACAGAATATCTCGAGCTGGAAGGAATCCACAAGGATCACTGAAGTCCAACTCCTGGCCCTGCACAGGACCCCCCAGAGAATCACACCATGTGTCTGGGAGCGTTGTCCAAACACATTTTGAACTCTGGCAGGCTCGGTGCCATAACCACCTTCCCTGGGAAGCCTGTTCCAGCATCAAACCCCTCTCTGGGTGAACCTTCCCTGTTCCTTTGGGTCCTGTCACTAGTCACCAGAGAGAAGAGATCAGTGCCTGACCCTCTGTTTCCCCTTGTGAGAAAGCTGTAGACTGCTGTGAGGTCTCCCCTCAGTCTTCTCCAGGCTGAACAAGCCAAGTGACCTCAACCACTCCACTTATGGCTTCCCTTCAAGGCCCTTCACCATCTCCATTGTCCTCCATTGAACACTTTCTAGCAGCTTCATATCTTTCTTATATTGTGGCATCTGAAAGTTCACACAGGGTTCGAAGCGAGGCTGCCCCAGTGCAGAGCAGAGAGGGACAATCCCCTCCCTCAACCGGCTGGCGATGCTTTGCCTGATGCCCCCCAGGACAGGGTTGGCCCTCCTGGCTGCCAGGGCACTGCTGACTCAGATTCAGCTTGCCCTTGACCAGAAGTCTCAGTTCCCTTTCCATGGTGCTGCCTTCCATATGGCATGTGCTTTTCTTTCTCTAAGCACTTGCATGCAATGTGCCATGCTGCTTTCTCACCACCACCTTGCAAATGCAAAACACAAGCCAAGTTCATAAAGTATGCATTTAATTTGGTCTGCCTTGAACACTTTAAACTTAAACATTTAAAGCTCTTTTTCAAGGCAACTAGCACCTTGCTTATTATTATCTTAGCACCTTCTTCTTTGTGGTTGCCCATACTCTGTTCCCTGTGAGGACTCATACTCCACTATTGTAGCTGAATAGCAATGAAGTGCTGCAATGAAATTCTTTGGAGAAAAGTTTCTCTTCAGTCTTGTTCATCTGAGATTACCATTTAGGAAGGTTGAGCAGAAATCTTTTGAAGCCTGCTGGCTAATAGTAAGAGAGCTTCAGTCTCTTGGCAAGATAAGGGACATAAAAGCATCCTCCCTTGTCTGATATTATTTCTTTATCTTCCTTCTCCTCGCCACTGCTGTGCGCAAGGCCTGCATAATGAGGTCTTCGTTATTGAGGATGTTGTATTCAGCCAGCTGAACCAGGCGGTCATAAGCCTTCGCAGTGTATTGAATTGAATACGTTGAATAAGGGGAACAGCAGCCATAGAGATCAACTTTGCCATCTTCCATCTCTGACTCTGAGCGCTTCTGACCTAAGAGGAAGAAGTGAGAATCATTGAGAAAAGGGAGTTATTCTGCTCATAAACAAGAAAACTCTTAACAGAGGAGGGAAAGGAGATGTCTTTCCACAGAGAGAGTTCACAGTCTAAATTACTCATTTAGCTTTATTAAAAAAAAAACAAAACCAAAACCCAAAAACAAACAAAAAACCCCCCCACCAAATAATTCTTATTAAAATTGACAGCTCAGTCCCTGGCTCACGTGAGTATCAGCTGTTTCACAAGAGGGGAGACAAAATAGTCATTATTCCTCTTAGGTGTGTCTGCTCAAGGCTTACATAGATGCAACAAAGTTACTTGCAAACTAATTACTGCAGTCTAACTAGCATAAGGATTGCAAGAGCACAGCCTTGGCATGAAATCTGACATGGTAAAAAAGTAAGTTTAAGCAACAGAGAGGTTTGGCGTATTGAAAAGAGCCAACAGTGAAGTACAAGAGTTGGAGTATTAAACACATTCCCTTGAATAGGCTGTCCATGTGTTTTAACACGTTTAATTACTTACCTGGTGCTTTGTAGTGTTGGAAAGTATCATTAATTAGTGGGAAAAATAACAGTACTGGTGCTCCTGGAGTCTCGGCACCATCAAAGAGGTAACACTCCTTCAGCTTTTTCTTGTCTTCTTCACTCAAGTCCACCCTGGGAAAAAGGATTCCCTGTTCAGAGCAGTACTTGCAGGTCTGGTCCAAAGCCTGGATCAAGGAACAGAGTAGTACTAAGACTTCAAATAGGATTTCAGGGCTCAGTGTTTCTTGGAGTCCAGCAACAAAGTGGACGTTTTCCAAACTTGTGTGAAAGCTCTGGAACCTCTACTGGAAAGTACTGTATAATTGGAGAGGTTTTTGATTTTTCTGAGTCTTAGCATGCTAAGGTTGTATTGTACGAGAAAAACAGACGAGAATATGTACAGCCTATAAATGATACATCACACTGCAGCATTAGGCTAAAAGTGCTAACAGTTAAGACTTTTAGTAGAAGCAATATAGAAAGCACCTAAGTTAAAGAATTAAGGTGTACACATGCTGAAGAAGAAATAGAGACTGTTTCAAGTTACTCTCACCTGTGTCTGGGATCCTGCACTGTAATTTAAATGCAGGATGATGTCCACCTTTCTCTCTGGTTTTAAAAGTGGCATTATGCTTGTATTGATGAAAAATCCAGTGTCCACCAGAGACAGGAATTCATCTGATTGTGTCAGCTGGTTGGGAAATGTGTCTAACACAGTATCTAAAAGGGAAGATTTTTCTTGCTATAAGTGCAATAGTGCAAAACTGGTCAGCCTGTTTTCCACCCTTACATCATGGCCACAGAGCCCTGACTGGTTACCATCTTCAGGGAAGGGAGATTTGCCAGATCCCTTCTCTTCTGCCCTCTCAGCTCCAGTCATAGGCAGTTTTGTACCCGCAGTAGCAACAGTGGTGAAGGGAGTTTGTTAGGCCTCCCCACTGAGTGTGTCTTTGAACAGAGGAAGGGAGAGCCACCAGCAGGACCTGGTGCTCCAGCCTCAGAAGGCATGTCACCAGCAAATCATTGGCATGTAGCTCAACACCACACCATGTTACATCCTGTAGCATGATCAATCATGGATTGATCTAATAGTGATTCTGCCTAAATATGACCTCTAACCTTGGAGAACAGGGTTAATATCAAATTTGGGGGTTTGTTTTATCCGGGTTTTTTATTATTAGCCCCACAGGTTTTCTGTTACCTTTCCATCTGCAGAAGTGTGTGTTCTCCAGGTAGTCATTATGTATCTGGAAACCCTTCAGGAAGTTGTGGTCCTGGGAAATGCAGAGGCGGTCAGTGAGAGCACCGCGAAGAGCGCTGCCGAGGGGGCCGGGAGGGGTGAACAGGCGAGTCTGCAGCTCATGGGGCTTCAGGGGTAAGAGGGGTTCCTCCTCTGCACAGGGAAAAGCTGTTAAATTCTACCTGCCTAGAGCAAGGTCATCCCTCAAGAAGTCAAGGTAAGACATAAAACCTAGTGTTTTCTCAATTTAAAACGCCTAGGATGAAAAGGATAACAAGCACAAATGACCAAAGGAACAGACAATAAAAAGCTACTCTTACTAGTCCAATACCATTTCCTTACCCAATCCAGGCTTGGATAAAAAAAACCCAAGATCCAGTATCAGGTAGCAATAAAAATCTGCTCTGGACATACACATATCTGTGGAACTGAATGAGTGCAGGCTTTGGAAAAGGACAATTCTTGTGCTTTGTATTACCATAGCTTCTACTGGAAGCAGTCAAAATAATTTTATTTTGTTAATAATTTACAGATCAATCTTAATTTTTCTGAAAATTTTAATAATCTACCAACATCAGTGTGGAGCCCTCATAGATCACAGAACTGGAGATTTTTAAATTATTCAATTGTTCTTTGCAGTATGAGACATCTAACATTAAGTCTATCTAACAATAAATATACAATGAGGGAGAAGTATGATCATTTACCTATATTGTCAATTTGGTCCCGGGTCCACCTGTGCCAGAAATCTTCTGATGAGTGGGACAAATTCCAGATATATAACACATTGAATGAAAATAAACTACTCCACATGCCTGTAAAAGGAAAGAGATTTCTAAGTCCAACATTCACACATTATGAATGCCCAAGCTGTTATAATGAGATGAAATTTGTGAAGTTTATGCTTTTCCTGAGTTTGTTTTAAAAAGATAATGTGTCATTTTTTTTTGGCTGCTGTTTTTTAAGCCTTATTTTTGATATCCAGTTTTTGTCTTAAGGTACAGAGGGCTGGAGATCTTCGTGAATTAATATAAGAAACTTGGTTTTTTAGAAAAAAATCCAAATATCATGAAGCTTGTAGAAAAACGAAGGATGAAAATTTGCAATCTGAGAGATTTGATGGGGAATTATATTGATAAGGGCTAACTACAACATGATTTTACCGCCTCTGCATTTGTAGGATTCCCTTTTTGAGAATAAGCCAATTAATACACTGATGGATCAGTTTTGACCATACATTTTTGAGCTTGAGAAGCAATTTCTTTGGTTATCCCTTAGGACACAAGTTCTTGCTGTTTCTTGGTTCAGGGAGTGCAAATCTATGCACATCCAGCACAGACTGAGGCTAAAATAGTACAGTGTCTCCTTCCTGCTAACTGGAGCCACCAGTCAAAGAGAAGTTTGCATCTCAAATCAGTCACAAGCTGACAGCTTTTCTCTTTGTCTAGAAAACACATATCTAAACTTCACTTCAGTCAACAGCAGAAATGCTTTGATTATGCCCATGCTGTTTTCCCTCCAGGCTTGTCTGCACAGTGTGGAAACTGGCCAGTGACATGTGGCCAAAAGATCTCTGGAGCATGGGAGTCTGGTATGCTCAAACACACCCCAATGCAGTGGAGAATCAGCATGAAGGCTCATGTAAAATGTCTATAGGGAGCACACAAAATACTGACTACTTTATTGTTAGACTGGAAACAATACTATATTACTACTGAAAACTAACTTGAAAAATGTAAATACTATTTGACCGTCACCTGTCACTTTGAATTTTCTTTTTTACTGTAAACTGAATCCATTATAGTAAGTATTAATTCAGCAATGAGATTTATCCTCTCTCGTGAAACTGCTCTGTTATTCATGCACCAATACTTTAGTTTATATAGCATAATTAAAAAACAAAACTCCCAAACTAACAATAAAATCATTTGATATTTTTAATAGCTTACCTTCTAAGAAACAGATTCTGGATTCAGGCACCTTCTTCATCAATCGTCCCATGAAGAACTCACTGCCAAAATCCTCAGTGCGAACAAAAACTCCGTATTTTTGCAATCCCACCTCATATGGAGTGAACTCCACCCATTCTGTGAAAAAGAACGCCAGGAAAAGAACAAAGTAGTACTACAGCCCTCAAAATCACTTTTGCAGTTAAGTCTAACATTTCAGATCAATAGCAATGAGTTATAAACACAGTACAAATGCAAACTCATGAATGTGAAAAGGCCTCGGAATATTTTTGATTCTGTTGCATAGACAGTCCAACTTTAACCTGACCACAAGGACCTTATATGAATACACATCAGCTGAGGTTCTGAGCTTTAAATGAGAGGGGGCTTTTTCAGCTCTCTAAAGACTGCCCCAGGATTTACGGCCTTAAATACAAAGAGAAATGACTCTCAGAAGTGTCAGAATTACCTTTGAAATCCATAGTGCTATAGTTGTTCTTGACATTGACTGCAGTATAGATGGGAAGTGGGTTCTGGCCACGATCAATGGCCCGTTGCTGATCAGAGAGTCTATGGTTGTCTTTCTGTGATTCCAGAAATATGGTTACACTGAGACAAAAATTAACATGGGAACATTTTCTCTGTATCTAAACTTGTAGGGCAGAAAAATTTCTGCCTCTAATGTATAATGTGCGCTGGGCTTAGATTGTGAAATGCTCCATATTTTTCAGAATTCCCATAAGTATTTTGTTAGTGAAATACCTGTAGATATCCAATCTCATACCAGATTATCTGATGATCTATTAAGGTGAAAATGAAAGCAAATAATGAAGAGCAGAAGCAATACTTTTGGTATAAAACACCTTAATGCATTATGTTGCAGGGTTTATGTAAGACCTCTCACATCCTTCAAAAGTCTGCAGGTCTGTTTTTTAACACCTCTCATGGACATGTATAATGTCTGCAATTTTAATATTTTTAAATAACAAACTTGCACAACATGTAAAAAAAATTAAATTATAATACTTTTTTTCAAAATGGTAGTATTGGAGCTTTCTCAGAAAAACGTATCCAAAATCTCACAAGAAAGAATGTTGATTTCTACCATGGGTGAGTATCTAAAAGGCTGGCACCAAATGTTTTGGAAATGGCCTTGCACTTGTATACACACAGTCTCATAAAAAACTACTTCTCTCAGAGCAAACAGAAAGATATCTCCTCCAGAAATAAGTTTTCAGAAAACTGCAAGCCACTGTAATTGCTGCTTTATGACATACTGTACCCCATCATGCAACAAAGACTCCAGGACAAGCCCCCAGAGATCTATAAAAGATGTTCTGCGGCCCTCTCTTTTCCGTTGACACAGCTGCTTTTTGTAATACTTCAAATACTCCAGGGAAAGGGAATTGATTTTGCATTTTGTCATATGTTTTCGAGCCTCACTGATTTGCTTGTCGAGATCCTTTTGTGACCAGTCAGCATCTCTGTACAAGTTTGACATGGTCCTAGGAAGAGGAAAGACATATTGAAGAGGGGAAAAAAGCACACCAAGGTTTGAAGTAGGCAGTAGCTATATTTTATGTTTCTATTTTAAGTTCTTGATTTGAAATTAAGCTTTCCTGTCTTCAGTTCCCTAAGAAACTGTCATGTCCCTTTTAAAGCTACAGTCATTATCCCTGTCAAAACAGCTTCAACAATTTTCTATAACCTGGTTTTGGAAAAACACTTGTTTTCATATTTTTGCAAATTATGTGACTTTCACCCCATGAAAAAAACTGTAATCTGTCAATTTTGGAAGATGATCAAAAAAGTAGGACTGCTGAGAGAGTATTATAGGTAGACAACTGTACATCAGGCCCAGCCTACTTCAGCATCAGCCATCAGGAACACTGTAGCCAAGAGCTGCCCAGTCCTACTTACCATGTAGTACCAGACAAGCCAGTCAGGTACATGGCACAGTCCAAGACACCAAGTTTCTTGAGCCCCCGCAGACTGCCATACAGTGCTGTCAGGGACCTCATCCCTCCGCCTGTGGTCATGATGGCCACCACTGGGCTCTGTGCAACACATCGACAGAAAGGGCTGTCAACACACAGCAGGCTGCAGCTGGCTGGGGCTGTCAGCAAAGACCTCATGATATAGAAAGCTTCACACTACCACATGTGCCCAGACACAGGCTTCCTTCTAAATCATTTCTACGGAAATACAAGCTACCATTTATTTTATAAACAAGAACAGGAATAAAAGCAATTACAATTTTTGCTTCGATGTCTGACACTTGCCTCCAATGTGTTCAATACAGATGTTTGGGTGGAAAAGCAAACAAAAACACATTATTTCTAACCAAAAGAGACTGTAAGAGAGAAAAAAACCCAGCAGTTGAAAAGGCAGGAATTAAAAAGAAAGCTTACATGTTGAAGAGAGGAGAAGAATTTTCAACAAGGGTAACAACCTTAAGGTAACAAAGCCATTTCTATAAAAGGAATATCTAGCCAAGCTTGCAATGGAGGGGTAGCAGAAGAAGAGTTAAAATCAGGACAGCAACTGCAAAGAACAAAAACAGAAAATGAGTTCAGAGGTATGGGGCATTACTGGAGGTGTACATAAGTTTTAAGATGAGGAAAGACAAGGAAAAAAATTAACTGGTAAGAAAAAGAGGTCTTATTATGCCATTATGCCCTCACTGCTAAGCATTCATCACAGCTTTTCAATATTTGCCCTACAGACCTCATGGTCCATCAGATCCTGTTCCAGCTGCAGGACCTTCTTCAGAGCAGGAGCAACGTAATTCAGCCTTTTGCGTAGAAAGTCTTGTTCCTGCATGCAGAGGTCAAACCCCAAACGCACATCAAGGTGGTCTGGGCTGGAGCAGAGGTCAATAAAAAAAAAGAAGAATATTCCATTTTATTATTGGTAGACAAGATCAGAGTTTCCAATACAATAAAATAAACCAGATTCACAAAGTACCACATTTGCAGAGGAAGCCTTTTCTACACTCCCAAGCAGGTACACAATGGTGCATGAAAGAATGATAGAAAAAGGGACTGTTAAATTTCTAAGCAGGTATCAAAAGAAAACCTAAGGAAAGACATTCCTGCAGCTGATTTTTGAGACATCTGCTGTGTGGATTATCTCATATTTTAGCCTGCAGTGAGAGCTGCTATGAAAAACTCATATTTGTCTTGAATTAGGCAGAAAAGTTTACCTGCTTCATGATCAAGAGTGCTAGGTGATCAGCCATGCTCTTGCACGGTGTTAAAGAAAACGTAAAAGACTACACTGAGTATTACACTGAGTAGCATAATTAGCTTGTAATATTATTTTTTCTAGTTTATGCATCTTTTTCATTATTCATGTCTCAGTATGGATTATCTACATGTATTACACTACACTACATATAGTTGCTTTCAGCTCATGTGAATGCCACATCACTTGATCACAGAACCTACTGTCCTACTGTGAGTGCCTCCTCCTCATTAGTAAAGAACCAAGGGTGAGATGAGTTCAGCTAAGTACAAGTTAATCTCCAAGAGTAGTCAAGTCTCTTACCAATCTTCTGCCTTCGCATATAAATCAAATCCTTTATCCTGGAAAGCAAGAATGTGAACAATGTGAGTGTGACAACTTGCTTTAGCACTTCATCCCTGCAGCCTGAGGAGAAGTTTTAGCTTGTGCCATCCTAGCAATGTAAAATTGAGCAATCCAGCAGTGTATGCAAGTTGACTGTAGTGTTTTACTGAAAGGGAAGTTGTTCAGTAATTCCTAATGTTTTCTAGTAAATGTAACACCTGAGGATAACTGCTGTTTACAGAGTAATGATAATGTACATCTTACCCATCTTTGCTAACAGTACCTCTCTTAGGCAGACAGCCAGGTTGCAGCTACAATACCGTTCTATACAGCAGCACTTGCTCCTCCCTTTCTGTGGCTTGTACCCCACGACAGCCATGACCCTTTCATTCTATATGAGTTTTTTTAACCACGAGTCTAAAAGTGCTTTGCAAACCATGGTCAGAATCAGTAAGAGTCTGAAGCTACCTCTGCCCATTCAGGTGCCCCATGGATATGGAGAGAAGGGGAAGAACAGAGCCTCAAAATTTAGCATGAAGTAAGACCAGAGCAGAGTAAGAAGATGCCCCATATTTCCAACATCCATTCAAATAGAACAAGGTGCAACCTGGCCTAATTTCCAAGAGACTACCACCCTTAGGTTGAGTCATTTTTGTATGCAGGCTTTCATTGTCAGAATCAGCCCCCTGGTAATCATCAGGGGGCTGCAGACTTTCACATCCAGGTTTCTCAGCCTCTTCCACCAAAAAGCAGGTGCTTACCTCTGCTAAGATCATGTTTTCTCCACTTGGAATGGAATGAAGTTCCACATTTGGAGAGCCTCTATCATACACACGTGAGTGCTGAGAAAACATAAATACATTCAAGTTTATATTGTAAGGAATGTTACTCTCTGTCCACAGTGCCAATTAATGTTACTATTTATGGTGCCTGATATTTTACATGCCATTATTATGTTTTATAAAGCTCAATTGTAACATACTAAGGAGGGAGGTCGTTTCTTCCCTGGTAGCATAACATCCAGCGCTGGCTGCTTGTATCTGGCATAGTGGAATTTGGCAGGAGAGGAGGAGCTGAAGACCAGATCAGATCCCAGCATAATGTCTTGAGTGCCCTCATAAGAGCCTTGCACTTTAAAGGAGAATTCTTTCTCTAAGGAAGTGACATAAAAGAAGACACAGAGTAGTTTTCTCATCAAAACTGGTAACAAATATTCATACGGAATCTGCCACAATGCTGTTTTCATGTTTTGGATTTGTTGAGGTTTTTTTCATTCTTACATTAATCCAATTGTCTTTGCAATATTAGCACATTAGCTAAAAATAGTTGATGAAGAAATACCCTTACTTGATAAGGATTTTTTCTCCTTTTTCTTTTTCTTCTTCTGCTTCTCAACCACCTGAACTTCTAAGCAGCAGATTTTGCGAGACTGTAAAAGACACGAACAATAAAATACTTCAGGACAGAGAATTTCCCAGTCTGACATTCTGCTTTCTAGACTAAATAGGACACAACCAGGGCAAAACGGGTGCAGGGTGGATGAAAAGGACTTGCTGAAGGGAGAAGATAAGGTCAAAGTGAAAAAAGCACTTCGAGGATCCCAACAGAGATGCAGAGAACTGATTTAGACAAAAATAATGAGGAAGCAAAGTTAATTAAATGAGCAAATGTCATGGTTGGAAAGTCCCTGTGTAGGAACAACAATTATGAATGCAGGAAATGACACGTGCATGGCACAGAACAAATTCTGTCCCTTCGGCAATATGGGAATTTTGAGAAGAATTCTTCTCAGGAAGAATTCACTGCTGCACTGAAGTTTCAGACCTAAACCACTTCCATGTGCTGCCCTTGCAATAGCAAAGGGATATTGGCATGGGGGATCTCCCTGCTGTTCCAGGCACAGCCTCTCCAGAGGTGCCTTCCACAAGGATGTGTCGTGATGGAGTGGGAACTGGCAGTGTTTCAGTGATGGCTTTGCTCAGTCAAAGGGTATGCTGTCCTGATGGCTGTGAGCCAAGCGAAACAAGTGTGGCAACAGGACAAGAAAGATGATGAAATACAACACTCACCACTAGTACTCCATTAGTAATGATGGTTTCAGGAGGGCCTGAACTAGGAAATAGAAGGAAAAATACATTTATAATAACTCATTAAAATTACAGTATAGTTCATGAGCTACACCCTTCTCCTGATTTTCCTCTTGTTTATTTTTAGTTCATATTGGCTTTGAAAGAAAAGTCCCAGGAGTCTCATGGTACAAGTTTCCTCACTTTACTCTGTCAAGGCACAACTGTCATCCTCCTGGCTCCTCCAGGCCTGGAGGTAAGAAAAAAAAAACCCAAAGGTACTGCAAGGCCAAACCATGTGGTGATTTTATGCTGATCCCCAAGCTGAGGCCATGGATGGTTTCATGGAATCTGTTTTAAAAAAATTACAGTTTGTGGGAGGATGGGACAGTGATGGCTTTAAATCAGAAAACCAGTGCATTATTCCTTGTTGTGCTTTGAAGGGAGGTGAACCCTTCTACTAATCTCAAACACAAATGCATAACAAACCAGCAAGATTCTGGTCTTAAATAATATTCACTACACTACACAAAGGTTTAAGGGTGTTTTTCCTGTCTGCCTGAAGTTCATGGGAGGTCACCCTGGCATACACCAATTTGTTACACAACTCATAGCACAGATTCCTTGGGAAACCACGTTCATCAACAGCATCATCAAGGAATGATGAACTCCGGACAATTAGACTAGATTATTTCATGCCTTTAAATTGCTGTTTCTTTTTGCTGCAGATTATGTTGCATTTCATGTTTACTCACATATTATCCAAGGCAAATCCCAACTCTAGCTCCTCTTGTCTCTGGAAAATAAAGAAAGGAAAATGACACTACTTTACTAGAAATTTTCATAATGCAAGTTCTCATTCTCACATTATGCACTATTGCATGCACTATTTGTGTGGGACAGAACATTTAAAATAGAAGCACCTACCACCTCACATCTGTGTCTTGAGACTCAAGATTCTTTATAGATAGGAAGCCTGTGGATGGCTGTGATAGCAGTTTTTAACAAAGGAAGTATTTGGTTTGCCTGCTTCTGCTGGGGCATAAGGGACAGACCTAGGCAGAGATGCTGTCTCTGAGAGTGAAGGGGCTGAAGGGGACAATCAAAGCCTTCTGGTGTAAGTAGAAAAAATGGTGACGTGCAAAGCAGCTGTGGAAGAGGAAAACCATTTTGTTTGACAACATGTTGAGGGCTTTGGGATGGAGGTAAATCTGACATTAAGGTCTGATCTGTGGAGTGGTGGAAAAAAGTATAATCCCTAGAGGGTAGAAAGCACAGGCAAGTGGAAAACAAAAGTGGAGCAAAGTGAGATCATGCTGTGGGTTACTTAGTTGCTCAAATTACCCATTGAATTAAAGACAATAAAAAGTTAATAATAAAAGTTTACAAATGGCTTGAAGAGCGTGAGCTCTAACTGCTGTAGCTGTGCAAAAACAGTAACAAAAGACTTGGATATGGCTCCCATAACCACTCAAACAGTGATTAGCTGCCTTACAACTAGCCAAAGTTTTAACTTCATCAAGGGCTGGTGGAAGTCCACGCACTGCTCCTTCTGGTATTTTGCAAGGAAAGAAATTGTCAAATAAGGCATTTAAAGATAATGAACTACAGGGCGGAGTTTGGGTGTATGTAGATAAGGTAATTTCTCAACTGAATGGTGCATGACATGCACAAGAGGCTGGGAGGGAACTGGAAGAGTGATAGTCAGGACATACCAGGAACTTCTATGTACAACTTTCAGTCTCCCTGGACATTCAAGATAGGATTATTTCTTGCTGCCAAGCTGAGTGGCATGACTTAGAAACTTTATTCAAATACCCATGCCACAGTCCATAATCAGCAGCTAGTCTGGTTTGACACTTATTTCTGATCACAGAGTTATTACTTCCTAATTACTAGGTTAAGTAATATGCTATGAAAAAGGCACTGGGTACTGGCATGGGCACCCTCCTCAATCCGCGATGGGGGCAGGCTCAGCAAAGTGAGAATTTTGCCAAGACACCGGAAATTCATGAGCCTTTGTGGCCAACACCAAACCCTTCAGTGTGACTACAGATCCAGGATTGAAGAGGTTTTCCCATGTCAAAGTTTAAAACAACTTCCTTTTATGTGGCTGGGCAGCCCATGTGCAAAAGAGGAAAAAATAAGAAAAAGTTTACAAGTAACATTTTAGACAGAAAAGCAGACAAACATTCTTGCCAAGCTATTCCGTTTCTTATTTCAGACCTCACCTGTGAATCACACTTGAAATGCATGAAGACTTCTTCTCCAAGGGAAAGTTTGGCTATATCGAAGTACACTGTGAAGAGGTGGTCATCTTGAGTAACAACATCCTTGTCATAGAGTGCCAGCTCCAGCACATTCTGTTAAAAGGAAGGGAAGGACTTTGGAAATGTGTAAGGTTTTATTCAAAGCAAGAAGGTCCTGGGGGAACTGTTTTCACCAGGAGTTGTGAAGAGTGAGAGGACATAAGGAAAAAGGACAGGAAGGGAAGGAGGTGGAGAGGAAATCAACTCCATGTGGCATCAGCCTATGAGGTGGAATGAGATGAAGTCACAGATATCTCAAATGCCATATTCTACCCATGGCTGAGAGAGACAATCATCTTTCATGTAATGAAAAACCATCATAAGGATATGTGTTATTCTCACATCTTTCTGCATCTTTCCTCGACTCTTGAAAAAACTGCTTATGTCCCCGTTGCAAAAGGATAAAACATGGCAGTTGCTCCCTAGGTCACAGTGATCAGGGAAATCCCAGTTCAGTACCTTGACCTGACTCTGGATCCGGAAGTAGAAAGTTTCGTTCCAGACTGGATCTTTGCAATTCTTGATGGCTTTAGTCTGAACTTTGTCATTTGAAGCAGTTGGCAGCCACAGGCTCACATAGCAATCAGTCTGGCTTACTGTATGTTAAAGAAAACCAAACACATCTAAAATGAGGATTTGCTCTGGAATAAAGAATGCATTGAGCAACATGAAGTTTTGTTTTCAAAGCAGGGCACTATGATACATGATGGCATATTTGTCCAACATAAATATTACTATTTAGGTAATAGGAGTGGAGAAAAATGCAGAGTGGCATGATTCTTTTCTGAAAAAATGTGATTAGAGATATAATAAATACATTAAAACCAAAGGGCTGCTCCTCCTTCTATGTCTTCGATAAATCAGTTTATCCCAGAATAAAATAATCCAGGACAAATGCAGCAAAGGTTAAAGAAACAAAGTGATAGCTTGTCTCTTAGCTAAGCTGAACATTAAAAAAAAAAAAAACTAAAACACTAAAAAAAACCCCTTTCTGATTTCTCATAAGTCAAGATTCAATCTTCTATTATAATTAAGTTGCAGGCCAGCATAAGAAAAGCTACAAAATGTAAAAATGGGTTTTTATCTGGGAAAGCTTGCACACAGGAAATTGTGATACTACTTAGCACTGAGGAAGCTTTGAGGACAAGCTAGATTTGAGATAAGGTTACTCAATTTTCAGTATTTATTCCATTATCCCGAACATTTTGTCTTCTTTGTTAGATAAATGCACTCGAGAGGAAAACATGGGAGATCTTTCCACATTTCTTGCTTTCAACAGACTACAGAGCTTTCACTGCTGCCTTTGGGGACAGGGAAATCTTTGTGATGGGCAGTGCTGTGACCTTATAAAGTTAGTTCTGCACAGAACAGGGGCTGATGTAAAGAAGACCAACAGAAGAGCTGTTCCATGCTGGAACCAGCAGACCAGTGAGAGGACTTTCTCTGTCCATGGAAGAAATCTAAAAAGCACTTTTTCTTGGAGCAGGACTAGTTAGTAGCCTGTGGAAGTGAAAGGGACCCAATAGAGCATGACAGATACTTACAGACATCTGCCTGGTGAATATTTCTTGCTCTTATGACTCTTACAGTCAGTAAGTAACACGGAGATGATTCTGTCTGGAGGGACAAAACCAAGCATACAAAAGACAGGAATGAATGCTAAAGGTAGACAGCATTTAGAAGACAGAAGTGATCACGAAAGATAAGACACCCAACTCATGAAAAACTTAGTTGAATTTTCTATGTGCCTATGAAATGGCCAATACTTTGTTTTCCTGCTAATATCTAAATCAAGTACTAGACTGAAAGACTTCTTCTATAGCATAATATGACCATTTGTCTTATTAGAGAACTTATTTGCTTCTTATCTAAAATCTAGCTGGTAAGATTCAGACAGAGCTCAGGAGAAGATTTACTTTTTAAATTTTCAGTGTAGAAAGATGCCTTAGACTTTTTGCAAGTGATAAAATTATCATTGTGGTAATTACCTCCTATCCAGCCGTTACACATACTTGGTCTTTGGGGCTATGGGATAGATTTTCTCATATTCCTGTTCTTTTAAATGTACAGCACTCCCCAGAGTTAAATGCTGACCTCTGATTCCCAAACTGATTTTAAGGTCAGAGAAAGAGATTGCTGCTTTGCACTTCCACCATGCTATGCACTATGCATGTGTTTTTCATTTACAGGGTTATAACTGCCCTCTTGAGCTAAGGTCGCCTCTGATTTTTCCTCATGAGTTTATCTCAAGTTCTGAACCTTGTAAATTCTTCATGTCTGGAGTTTCTTTGCACTGTTTTGCAAAAGAAGTGCAAACTGTTTTACACCTGATAGGAAACTTTTATTTGTTCCCTTTGGCTTCCCTCTTTCATATTAGCCCATGTCTCTGACCTCATGACCTGAATGACTTCTTATCCTCTCACATTGCTGCTCTGATCTCATATTGGAGTCCAAACATGACTCCGTATCTCTTCTCTGTTTACCATTAATTAAATAAATAAACAAACAAATAAATTAATAAATAACTTCCACCTAACCTTTTATTTCTACTGTCACAGAGAGGGGGAAAAAGATACAACATGTTGAAATATAAATCAGCAGGAAAAATTTGCTCCAAGAGACCTAAAAGGCATTTAGCACAACTACAGTGCCATGGACAGGTAGTGACTCCACCTATACTCCACCTACACTGCAAAATTACTATAAAAGACCATTGCCAGTCGTGAAGTGGCATTGCCATGACACTGACCTCATTAGACCCACTGCAAAAGATGCGTGACACAGGTAATGCAGGAAAGAAGAGAACAACTTTTGCTGTAGTTGGCCTGTCTGAGCAGAGCAATTTGGTATGTACTGTGTTAATAATGTGCTGGGCTTATCATTCATAAAAAGTGAAGTGCATCAGTGTTTGTAGGCTTGATGGAATATATGCCCATGTGATGTCTCATAATCCCTGAGCATATTAATGCACACAACCATGGCTAGTGAATGTATGTTGTTGAGATTGGAGGCAGTTAGTAAGCAGACTAATGAAGAAACGGGTAAAATCATCCTCCAGGCAGCTAAAGTATCCCCTTCCAGAAAAAGGCATCAAAAGCATTCATGCTCTTCAGCTGCACAGCAAGTCACAGCTGCTGCAATTCAAGGATATCAAACCACTGCTAGGAGTCCAAAGCTGTGGACCAGACCATCAGGGACACTTGTATTCATGTCTAAAACCTAAGGCACAGAAACGAGGCAGATGCAGAAAGTGTTCAGCAATTACAGAGCCAATAACTGATGCTGACAGTGGCTGGTTTTGGAGAAAGCAATTTCTGGAAGGTTTTAACTCAGTTTCATGGAACAGGTCCCTTGGAGCCACTTTCATTGTGTGTGGTGAGTCCAAAGTGTCAAGAAGGCAGTGCAGATTGAACAAAATACTAAGGCATGTGGATGCACCCTGTTATGACAAGGGAGCCTTAGCTTAGACATCACAGAACTGTAAATAACATATGGCCAAAATTCCATCAGCATTCTGAGTTTTGCCTGCAAGATTTTACATATTTAGTGTGTTCTTCTGAACCTGCTGTGACCCCCAGAGTATAAAGATTTTCATTTTAGGGTGTATTTTCTCATCTTTGGGTTTTCCATTCAACTAATGAACAGAAAGGGTTGGCTATTCCCTAAACTGTAAGCACAGTTGTTCAGCAACTTAACTCATCACAGAACAGAACCAGAGGGAGTACCTAGTTATTACTGAATGGCCTCAAACTAGAAAGAAGAACAACAAAAAAACTTTTCTAGCACATCTAGTCCCCTCATTTCATTGAGGAAATATTTCATACCTGAAGTCTCCTGGGAAACTACTAGTCTTTAGTAGAAGTGAGAAGAAGCACTAATTCAGGAAATCAACTGTTAAAAATCCACTTCAAGGTTCTGCCATACTCTGTGAGAATAAATAGTGTAATTTCCCAACTATTACAATCTACACTGGGAGTAATTTTGCCCTTGTCCTTTAGCAAGACATATGTAGACAAAGCCTATTCAAATCCATCCTTTAAAAGATATTAGTCTTGTTAAAGCAGAGGGTGTTTCACAGGTGCCAAGGACAGGAAACCGCATTAGGAGTTTAATGTGAAGCAAGACTATGTAAGTGGAATGATCAAAACGATAAGCAGGACTGTGTTTCATGGAGGGAACTGGATGGGTTACAGTAGCTAATTAGACTGTTTGGCAGATGCTGAGCCCTGTTTTCACCCAGTCTCCACCCAGCAGGAAAGTCCCTTTTACAGTTTCCTTTTGAAATTTTCCTTTGTGGTACCTTTGTAAGAGAAGTCCACTGTTCTCCATCAGGATTCAGCCACATAGTTCCGTCTCCTAGCCGAGAGGTTTGAGCGATCAGCTCCTGCAACAAGAAGGACCAACGTTATCCCTGGTAAAACCATTCTGTCTCTTAAAGGCAATCCTCATTGGGCATTGAGAACTTGAGAACCACAGTGACAGGGCGCCCATGGCCAATGTTGGTTGAAGAGCCTTGGCAGGTACAGGGGTTTCTGGCAGTGCCTGGTGCCACTGCCTGTGCTGTGCTTGCCCCAGTAAGCCTGAATAGACGCATAGCAGCCAGGTAAGTTCCACCCTATGCATGACACAAGGGGAGGGGAAGCAGATCCTGGCACTGGCTGTTAAAGGAACAGCAAACCTGTCTCCCATAAACACACCCTGTCATTAATCTTTCACTTTGAAGTACACCTCTGTATTATTTAATATTTATTCTAAGGTTGCATATATCACATATCTGAAATTAAGAAACCCCCTAAATTTTCAAAATGCTCCCTTTTTAAAAAAGTTCTTACTCCCCAAGTAGTTTCCACTTCCTTCCTATAGTTTTTAAAATTTCAATATTGAAGTCTTGAAACACTTTCTTCATTTTGTGCAGAAACATTATAACCAATCAAGAAAGTAGCATCATCTTTGCACTACATGCAGCATAACCAGTTGAGATCCCAGATGCTTTGCTTTGTTCTGCACCTTTCTTACCTGAGATAAAAGGCCATCTTGTTCCATTGTGATTGCGGTCACATACACGTCCTGTGTTATCTATGGCAATGCAATTTCACATCTTCCAGCTTCCACAGACACCAATAGTTCAAATGTCTCATATGCAGGTGAGCAACTATTTTATAAACTGACTCAGAGCCCCACCTCTGACTGGTTTCTTAAAGCCAGTTAAACCCTCCCATTTTCTTATGGTAGGAAGCTGAATCCTGTGGTCAAATAAGTAGGAAAAAAATACCTTTGCCTATATACTGTGTGGAAGTATGATGTTTGAGTCACTTTGCTCCATACTGGTCAATGGAAGGTTTATAACTAATGGTAAGAGAAGGATGCCCTTTAATCTGAGCACTGAATTTTCAACTTAGCAAGACCCGAAAGCCTACACAATTACATACTCTATAAAAAAATACAGCAAAATACATAAATTGAAGTTGTCTGTGACAGTAAGCAGATAGGATAAAACAGCTAATGGGAAAAAAAAAGAGACACAACACTATTGCTCTGAGTCTAAACTGGTTATTGCAAAAACCAGTTTAAGGCTTTCTGAACCATATGCCCCTACAATCCCAAGTCTAGGCATGCAGAACAGACACACTCATGTGGTGGTTTATATCTATTCAGCCTAGGTCCAGCAGGGCTGAGTCTCACCTGAAGTCATTGTATTCCTTCTGTCTTCTTTCCTATGGCTTGTTATTATAACTTTTGTGTTTAGATGTAGAGTCCTGAAGCAATGACTTTCCTCAGCTTAGCTCCACCTCAAGAATATTTCTGCATCATTTTCCAGCTCAGACTGACTTTGGCTGCAAACTAGTTGCATTTAAGTGCCCATATCTGACCCAATGAAACCTGCCAGACACAGACAAAACTCAGCACTGAGCATATGCTGCCTTCCTCAAAGTCCTTGGTGCAGCTGTGAAACCACTGCCAGAGCAGGACACCTGCCCCTGTGAGCACCCAATGGACCCCTATGCCACTGAAATTGGAACAGCGCCCAGCACACTGAAAGTGGATTTAGAAAGGCAGCCAAAGACTGTTGCATCTTCAACAGGTCATAACAAGACAAAATCTCTGGGAGAGGGGATTTCTTTGGCTTCCCTGTTCCCCAAGTACATCATCAATGAGCAAAAAGGTGCTCATTCTCTGACTATTCTAGAGCTTACTGGTTAAATGTTACTACCAGCCAGTTTCCCTTTGCACATTCCCATGCAAAATAATATCAACTGTCAGCACAGTCAACTTGGTAGAATAAATTTTTGGTATATCCTATGGTATTTCATAACACTGTGAAGGGTTGTGTCTACATACATGACACGTTTCCTTTGTGTGCCAACTGCAATGATGTAACTTGATGAAATGCATTTTTCATTAGGTCACAAAAAACCCTTGGCAACATCAGCATCTTTGAGTCATGGTTAAGACAGTGCTTTATAATGACATCTGCTTGGAGGGCAAAGTCATAAACCTGACTGTCTGCCAGAACTGGAACTCTGAGGCTGTCACTCCCACAGGGCCAGTGGTCAAAAAGCTCTCATTTTCATGAATAGTGTTTGCAAACCACATCAGAGGCAGCCCTTGCAGGAGGGAGGGACCATGGCTCACTGTGTACCCCTGCAATTTGTCTCTGATAGATTCCTTTATCCACGATGCTCACAGCAAATATTTGGTATGCTCTCTGCAGAGATAACAGCAGTTTTGTTTTCCAGGAACAAGGAACACACTGTGAACCCGGAGCATATTACTGAAATGCCTGAATATGTGGAGCAAGGCAGAATTTTCATTTTGCAAACAAGCCTTTATTGTCTGGTACTGTATACACAAAATATTCGCATGTAAATAACATTTCTTCAGAACTGGAGGTGGCATGAGTTTATGGCTAAAAACTGTGTTGCTTTTTCCACAACAGGGTTTTCAGGTAAAAATGGAGGCAATTCCCAGGATTATATGCAGAGCACATAGTATCCTATTTCTGATTATGACTAGTGAAACTACCATAGAACAAAAAAGATACCAGCAGAAGTGCATAGTTGTTCAAAACCTAAAGTTTCAAATGTTAATATTTATGCTGTGATCTTTAAGCTTGCAACATCAGGCTACAGTTGCACAAAAACATAAGGTTTGGTTTGACATCATGAATGACAGAAGTGTTGGCAAAAGTCATTGTGAACCAATTTGTAAAGATAATTTGTCATTGTTCTTGCCAAAATGAAAATCCTCAGTGTCATTTTGCAACAAGCCAAACATACTATTTGGCTGTAAATGAAACCTGTTATTTTCAGCTTGGGTTCCCTGGGCTGACGAGGTAGGCAGTCTATTATAAAGAAGTTATGTTTCAAAACAAAGATGTTTTGTAAAATATTAACATGAAATGTTTCAACTTACCCAAGCATTTTACCTGGTTTGTTTTAGCCCCAGATTACAACATACAGTTGATAGATTCTTCTTCTTTTTTTTTTTTTTTTTTTTTCCCCCTGAATAGATTCTTTGTTCAAAATTTTCACAGTTGGTGTTAGGACACAAAACTTACTAATAAAGTGTGGTTTTAATTTGACTTACTCCTGGAATGCAAAAGTTATTATGGATTTAAATTTTTTACACCCTCAGCACAGTCCAGAACAGTTCAAAAGAGATACTTTGCGTAAAAGGAAAAAGAAAGAAAGCTTAAAAATGCAAAACCATATCAAAAATTATTGGTGGTTTTGTGCTAGATCCCATGGAGGGTTTGTTCAGATTGTTTTAAGATGGTCTTAGTTGCTGCACATTACTGGCTCACCGCCGCTCAGTTTGTACACGCAGCACTAAACAAATAAGCATTTTTGTTGATAGGCATGTGTCCTAAATTGTTTGCATTGAGTAAGATAATGAAGTTTTCATTGTCTATTTGAAGTAAAACTTTTTCAATCACCTTTTCTTTTTAATTTAAGAAAGGTATTTTAATAGAAGTTGTAATTCAACTGGGAAAAAAAATATCCAGGGTGTTTTATTTGAAAGCTTCAAAATAAAACAGTGAGGTTTTATATACCATCACAGTATAAAACTATTAAAACTGACATAATTTCACAGGAAATTTTGATGTGCCCAAATCACACCCTTTGCTTTAAAAAAAAAAATTTTGTGAAAAACCTTATGCCACTTCCTCCTAAGTTGCTTCTTCCCATCATGTATGATTCATTCACAGCCCAAGAGAGCCCAGGATGTGGATGCAATTCATGGGGCTGGCTGTGTGCACACAGTTGTCCCTCCTTACATTTCCAACCTCTGTGGCTGCCTTTCAGGACACTTGCAAAACCGAGTTGACCCAGGGACCCATTTGTGTCTCAGGTTCTCTGTGTTTTCCAGGGTTGGTTGCACCTTGTGTTCCACGAAGAATTGTGGGAGCAGAAATTTGTACTCCGTTCTTATGGCCTGTAGGTGTGTTGGCTGGGTTGTATAACTGCAGCACTGTGGTGGTAAAAAATTATTTTCCTTTACGTCATATGTTACAGCAAGTTAGGCTTAAAACCACACTATTTTAAAAATCTAACAAGTATTTCAGGTAAAGAGTGTTCTACAGACAACCTTAATTTAGGGAACAAAACATGTGTAAAAATATCCCAGGCAATGTCCTTGCCTATAGAGGCCACTTCTTGGAAATGGAAAAAAAACCCCAGAAAACCACTGTGACACCTGGGGCAGTTTTTTTCTGTAGTGTTGGAAAAACTATGTCCCTTCTGTGTCCTAGAGCATGAAAAACTCCTCTGAGAAGATAAGGGCAGTTGGACGGGCGATCAACACATTTTCTGCTTTCTCCTTTGCATCGCTATCTGCAAGGCTTGCATAATCATCTGAGAGTTGTTTAGGATGTTGTATTCACTGAGATTCAGCAGCTTGCGGTAATTCTCGTCGGTGTACCTGACTGAGAACATGCAGTAGGGGGAACAGCAGCTGGTCAAATCAAGTTGTCCTCCCTCCATCTCTGAGCAACAGCGCTTGACGCCTGGAGAGAAAGAGTTGTTGCTGTGACACAATGTTCCTCTCAATCAGTGTCAAGCTGCCCACAAAAAGAGAGGGGGACTTTTCTCTGAGAAAAGAGGGGAAGAAGATTCATAGGGTTTAGATGCACAAATAATGCAGGTCACGTATCCCACCCCTGGTCAAGAGAACACTGGGGGCCTGAAATGCGGAGGGCAGAAGGGAGAAGTGAGGGACAGCATTGTATTGATCATCTATAGCTTACTCCTAAACATCTGTCTTAAAAGTCATGTTAAAGTCATGGATCAAGCAAGGATGCAGTGCCTGAATGGGCACTTCAAAATCCACTGCTAGTGGACTGCAGGTCTTATCCTGAGCAGCTGGTATTTCTATGAACCTCAGCTGAGGAAGAAGAGTTGCTAGCAAAAGAATAGAATTTAAGTGAGAAAGGAGCAATAGAAACATATGGAAACTTAGAGTTCCTGCAATCCCAAATGTGGTTGGATGGATGCCACCAGATCCATCTTTGCCTTTCCATTTCTTGTGTTACCCAAACTCCAGAAAAGCAGAATTTTAGACTTAACCTCCCTGCTACCAAGGAACAGAGCAAATGCATTCTAGTAATCTGCAGTAAAGAAGAGGAAGCCAAAGAAGGTGGCCTGGCACAAAAAGAATCACAGGCCCCAAGCACAGAACAGTCACTAAAATGACTCCTGGGCTGATGCTGTACCAAAAGGAGTGATGATCTTGACACTGATCATCAGGACCACAGATCTTGACATTGCAGAAGTTCAGCCTGAAAGCCAGGTTCTTGTTCCCCCACCATTCAAACGTGACACTAGGGATCCTTAAGTGTAGAATGAAGTACCTGGGCAGTAGACAATATATGCAGGGGGAAATAATCTGAGAGACCTATACTTTTCTCAGGAAAAAACTTTTGCAATTACACAGGAGCACTTAAAGTTACAGATGGGAGAGAGATGAAGGTAAACACCATCCAGAAGATCAGGGCTATGTATCTCCTCTTAGGACCACAAGGATGTAATGAATGAACATAACAGCTTTGGCAGGGATGGGGAAAACCAGTTTAATTAGCTAAAGTCCTCCCCTATTAACCAGTTGGCAAAGATAGCCAACTAAAAGGCTCTGTCTGAGTCAGCAAAGCAGGTGGTGCTGTCTTTTTTTAATGCCTTGGCACTATTTGTAACTTACCAGGTGCTTTGTACTCTTGAAAGGTATCATTCACAAGGGGAAGAAAAATCACAATTGGACATCCTGGCAAATCTGAGTCATGGAAGAGGTAGCACTCCTTCAGATTCTTCTTATCTTCATCAGTCAAAGAAATATTTGGGAATGGGATTTTCTGCTCTGAGTAGTATTTACACGCCTTATCTAGAGACTAGAGAATTGCAGAAATGGTCAGCATTGAAATTCATCTTCATTGTCTAAAGCCCCAAATTGTCATCTAGTATTAAGGTTTAGTGACTCAGATCCTTTGGGTGAGTTCCTTCTTATCGAGGGTTTTTCTACACATAATTACCACACATAGTAACCACATTCACAAGACGTAAGCACAATTTCAGAGTTAGAGAATTCATCCAGGACAATGTTTTTTAAAAAAAATTGAAGCAATTTGCAGGTAAAGCATGAGTTTTAGCAAATGAAAGAGCCTGGGTTTAATATATTGTATAGAATTAACTAGAAAAGAAAACCCCAACAAGAAAATGTTTAAGGTATCTTATTATGTGCTGGAAGCCAGAAATAAAGTTAATTTTAAATGTGCAATTATGTCTCTGCCTGTGAAGGCATTGTGTCACAGTGTTAATTGACACTGATATTTTACTGATAAAGTGTGAAGTTCTAGGTTATACTGTATTTTTTCTCTGAAATATTTTATAAAATACCATGGCCTAATATGCACTGTTATTTACTAACAGTCGACGCTAGCAAGCCTTAAAAGGTTTCTACTAAAGTGCTTAAAATTGTAGCAGCCTTCATAAAATTTATCTGACAATAAATGAGGTTGAAATGAAACTTCATTACATATATGTCGCATGCAACATAAGGCTTATTAGCAATAGCACAGCTGTTCTCATTCAGAAAAACTAATTCCAATTTTGCTGAATATTAAGTAATCGTGGTTTGTGACATATAATGCCCCAAACTTCTTTACAGCAAGCTCTTATATACAGCTAATTAACTTTATTTCCATGAAACTGCAGGTTCTGCAGGAAGATGCTTGTCACTGAATTTTGCTTGTAGCATCTTATTTGTCAGCCCAGAAATTATCTGCTACTGATATTCACGTAACCCTTTTTATATTCTAACTTAAGTTGAAGAAATCACTTCCTCATCTTTATTAATATTCCTATAGAGGGTCTGGAAACATGCTTGAATCAGCATAAAACAGACAAGGGTCTTTCCATCATTCTGGAAGATGCCATGCTGATATCCCCTTGAATAATTTGACATGTTCATAAACCAGCAAGAAAGATTCCAGAAGTGACAGGAAGAAATAAGAAAAGTATTAATCACTACAGTGAAAAATGTAGTGGAAGCCAGACATTAAAAACTGAACAGCTGAAATAACCAGCAGTTCCAGATGCTACAGCCTGGACATTTACAAGTGAAAAGAAACACAATACATGGTAACAACAACATCCTCACCGATGTATGTGATCCAGTAGTATAACTTAGATATATGATGACATCCACTTCCCTCTGTGGCCTTAAAAGTGGTGCACTGCTGGTATTGATGAAAAATCCAGCATCTATCATGCCCAGTTGATCAGGATTTTGCATTAGCTGGTTGGGACGTGAGTCTAATACAGTGTCTAAAAGGAAGATATTTCTTGGAATAAGAATTGATCAGCAGGTATTTTGACTGGAAAACGAAGTGTAAAGTGGAACTGACCATCCCAGAAGCCTGGTTTAATTCAATTGCCACACTACTGTCAAACAGATGTGAGGAGCACTGCAAAACACCTAAGCTCCCGTTCTGAAACAGCCTCTGTGTTGAGTTTCTAGTCAATGTATTTCAGTAGTGTGTCATACTTGCTAGCGCCAGTAAGCTACATCTAAAATTTAACCTAAATCTGCCTTGCTTAATTGCAATCGTTTCATCTTTTATCTATCACTGCTTTAGAGAATAATATACTCTCAATGCTTTACACATTTGGATTTATGCCTCCCCTTCAGTACCCTCTTCCTTGGGCTACAAAGCCCCATTCCTTTCCTGTTTTCTCTTGTAGGTGATATTTTCTTGGATATTCCAGTTGCATCTGAAGTTAGAGGCATAGTCTTGCCAAATTAAGCTTTCTACCATGTTCATTCTGCTCTCTGCCACTTTAAGTTTGGTTCTGTCAGTTGCAAGCCTACCCTCTCAGTCTTGATTGCAGAGGTCTCAGCTAAAGCCAATAAACACATATATTTTAAAACAGCCTTAAATACTAGGCAACACTGAAGTCTTAGTGTCTTATCTCCATTCAGAAAACAAGCATTCTCTCAGGAGCCTGACAGTCTTCTTGCCTAAATTGCCCACCCCGAAACTACCTGAAAATTTTGCCAGTTAAATATCAGTCCCCATCACCTTTCCATTGGCAGAAGTGCTCATTCTCCATGTAGTTGTTATGCAGCTGGTAGCCCTTCAGGAAATTGTGGTGCTGGGCGACGGAGAAGCGGTCAGTCAGTGCTCCCCGAAGGGCACTGGACAGGGGGCCAGGAGGAGTGTACATGCGAGTCCTCAGCTCGTGGGGCCTTGTGGGCAACACCGGGTCTTCATCTAGAGGAGGGCAGAAAAGCTGATGAACTGCTTGCTAACTAATGTTCATTTCTGGCTTCCCTGCTGTGTAGGAGATGTCAGGAGCCGTTCTGGGATGATTCACTAAACACGCCAAACTATTCTGAAGAAGTGGCTGCTGGACAAAGCCCTGAGGATGGTCTTAAACTTTGGCCTGAAGACAGATCATCAGAATCAGTCTTTAGTTCCTGAAAAGAGACACCTCAGGGGACATAAGCAATTCAGAGAACATTCTGTCAGAAGGAAAGTTACAAGTCTTCACAGGAAGGTATAATGAAATAAAGGCAAACATGGAGAAAACGGGGCTGACGCATGTGCTGATGCTGCTCAGTCAGACGGGCAACAGCAACCATGGGGTCTGTTGCAACAGTGGCAGCTGCTACCTGATATTCACTCATGGTAACATGGGCATGTGCTTAATCAGCAGAGAGAGCAACCCAGGGAAACCTGGGGCATGCATTCATATTCAGAAGCAAAAAATAGCTTTTTGGGTGGGTATGTGTCATGTGGGTGAAAAGTAGAAATGGAAAGAGGTGTGGTTTCTTGAAATCACAACCTGCTTTACCAGACCAAGAGACTGACAGGGAGGCAGGAGAGACTTGGTGGTTTCTGTGATTGCACAGATGTATTTCTGTATTTTTCAGGATGTCTGTAATTATGGTTAATATCTTATTGAATGATTTAGCAATAAAATCACAGTTTCTATATTGCTTCAGAGAATATCCTCTGGGCCTTATTTATCTTTGTGCCAGGATGAATCCAGTGCACTAATTACTGTACTGAGTAATAAAATAAAACCCCAGGAAATACTGACTAACCAATTGATATTCAGGCTCATTCTCTGCACATGCAGTACAAATAACTGTATTCCCTGTCACTGGTTCTTGGCTCTGTATGGCTGAGTGAGAGTGGGCAATGTCAAAATACTTCCTGAGAAATATCTGACCCCTCTAAAACTTCCTCTTAAGGGATCAGTAGAGCTTTAGTATGTCTTGTGATTACAGAACCCTATCCCTGATTACCCTCTTTCTTAGTCTATACAGTGTGAGGAGAAGTTGCTAACTCTTAGGAAGATCCTGTGATACTAGCTTCAACACAGTTCACAGGATGATGTTAAAAGTTATCTAGAAGACTAAAGGATCACAAATGAAAGGCTTAATAATTTCTCACCAACTTCTTCTATTCTGTCTTGTGTCCATCTCTTCCAGAAGTCCTCTGAACTGTGGGACAGTCCCCATATTTGTAACAGGTTCACAGAAAATATACTGCTCCACATACCTGTAAAAGGAATTAGTGAACACAAGGTCACATTCTAACAAGAAAATGCTTTTTCCCTTCTATTTTGACCTCCTGGCTTAATTTTTGAATACTTTTAATGCAAATATTTCTAAAATTTCTCACTGTTAAATTCCTCTTAACTTTCTACAGCATTGTTCCACGTCATGCTGCCATCAGCTTTGTGCCTAACCTACTGCATGGCTCTGCCACATGGTATAGAGAGAAAAGAATGTGAGACAAGTAATGGAAAAAAACTCCACTCACTCAAGAAGTAAAATAAGAGTTCAGATAACACTAACACCACAAATATATAATTTCCATTCCTGCCTTCCTTAATCCAGCTTCTCTTGTTCTGCACATACTCTGATCAGCTTCCACACACTCTGAATTTTTTCAAAGTGTGATGAACTGACTCTTCAGATGTTTGGTTTGTAAGACAAGCTCTCACGCTGCAGCGTGTGAAGGCTCACAGATGCAGTGGACTCCAGCTCCACTGTGCACCCTTTTCTCCACCCAGGATTGCCCCTCTCTGCCCCCCCACTGGAGCACTGGTGACTTTGTTGACAAAACACAGCACCACCATTTCATCTGCCATTTCAACTGTAAATTTAAACCTGACTACCACAATTGGTCTTAAGTTGGAGTGCATTCAGAGGGAAGTCAGAAGAATGACTAAAGAAGTGGGAACTATGCCTTACAAGGAAAGAATTAAGGAGCCTCATCTATTCCATTTCTAAGACACAGATATCTCATCTACCAAGACAGTGACCAGAAACTCGAAAAAGATGTGGTGTTTTTTACTGTATTTTTTTGGACAAGCTACCATTCCCATTTCCTGGCAGGCAATACCACAGCAGCACTCAGTATGTTAGAACAGAAATATCTAACCTCCGGTTTACAGCACTGCATGCACTCCCAAAGTGTCTCTGTGACAGGACAATACAATACATCACCTTGAAGGTAGCAGATGCGGGATTCGGGGAGCTTCTTTAACAGGCGTCCCATGAAGAACTCACTTCCGAAATTCTCCGTGCGAACGAATGCGCCGTACTTCAGAAGGCCCACCTCGTAGGGCGTGAACTCCACCCACTCTGTAATACAGCCGCAATGGACACTTAGTGGGCTCCCAAACGGGTGTGGAGAGAGAGGGCATATATTGGTCTGACTTGTGTTTACTATGTTGCCTTTTCAAAGTCTCACTTACAAATTACCAACTCCAGGACAGGCAGCTGAGCTCAGACACGATGGCAATGGAGAGGCAGGAGCTGTTTTGCTGTTCATGATGATGTTGCCAGTGGCAAAAGTTTCACTCTGGAAGAGTGACAAGGCTCCAGACCTTACAAACCCTGTGTGCATGTTTTCCAGCATGTGTGAGGTTTTGTTCTGCCCTTCCATACTCCATGTCTAGGTGACAGTATTTTCAGTGTCATCAATACAGTTAATTTAACTTCCCTTAAATAATTTATGTACAAAGACAGGTATTCAGCTCTTCAGAAATCATATTTTGTAAGAGATCAGTTATACTCTTTATGTGTTGTACTAAGGAAGACGGAACTAGTCCTTGACTTTATTGGATATCCTCTCCAAGTGAAGTGCACTTCTCCAAAATATCTGCAGTGTGAATGAAAACTGGGACAAATATGTCATGGACCATAATTTCCTTTTCATTCACAAGTGGTTCATTTTTTCACCTCAACAATAACAAAATCTGATCTTAATTTTTTTCCCTCTTCTCCTCCTCTGTCTGCTTGTCCTCATGAAACAACAACAAAAAAAATAAACAATAAGAAACAGATTAAGCAGATTCAGTTGGGATTAGGTTGGAAACCTTCACAAATGTTATCATAACTAAGTGGTCATTCTTTATATTGAAACTGGGAATTGGCAAAAAGCCAATCAGATAATTCCAATACTTCTCATTCTAAGCGGATATGATAATACTTCAAAAGATGGCCTTTTTGGCAGAATTTCTTCTGTTTATGTCTAGACAGTGAAGTGCTGCTCTCAAAACACCTTTTACTAAAGTTGTAAGGCATGAAGGTGATGGCTAGTTCTCCAAAAAGTAACGAACACACCATGATATTTTTCTCCGAGTGCTGCCAAGCAGAGAAGAGTGAATCACAGGAACCGAGTTGCCAATTTTAGCCTCACAGGATCTGAAACACTGTCCTTACCTTTGAAATCATTGGTGCTGTAACTGTCCCGGACACTGACTGATACATAGATGGGCAGTGGGTTCTGGCCATCACAGAGTGCTTCTTGCTGCTCTGAAAGTTTGTGAGGGTCTTTCTGGTTTTGAAGAAAAAAAAAGAGGAGAGAGAAAACTATTTCTGCATACATGATTGTATATCTTAGAAAGTATTTTCCTGTCAAGCAGGAGAAGGCATAAGACGCTCCTCAGGCTGAGGAGTGTAGTGAGCCATCCTTGTTCTCCTGAATCTGAAGGAAGCCTTTGAGCACGATGATACTTAAGTTTCTTTCCTTACTACAGAACAACTATCATAGTACAGCCTTGCAAAGGGACTGGAATTTGACAGTAAGTTATTTGCATACCACCCAGCTTCTTTTCTGAAAAAGCATGTTCTCATTGAGGAGGTTTATAAACAACAGAATCTTATGAACTACTGAAAAGTTTAAGACCAGCTAGTTCTGGAACGTTAGGGAGAGGTTAATGGTTACATAAAAATGGTCAGCACTGCTCAAAAACGCTTGACTAGGTTGTGAGGGGGACCTCATCTAGCTGAGATTAAAAGGGAGGCATCTACCTACCTTACACTTTTGATTGGTACCTAGTATTCCTCTGTGTGTGTGCTTATTTTCTGTTTGCACATATATATATAATGCTATGTATGCACTTACAGAAAATACATAAGCAAACCCAAATGAATGGTTGAATGACTGCAGCATTTCTGCCTCCACTGGAAGACACTTCTGCCCAATACTCAACCACCCACCCTTTACCACTTGCTAAGTGCCAAAGCACACATCCTTGAATTGTGATCCAGATGGGGAGAAGGGGGAGTGGACTGTGGTTCTGTAGGGGTAGAAACCACTTCAAGTAACAGAAAAGTAAATTTGTTAGTACTTCTAAAAATTAATATCACTCAAACCATGTGAGTAGTGCTTCTGAGCAAAAGCAAAATAGGTACTTGCCTCCAGCGTACCTGCAGATCAAGGTACCTGCCAGTGGATGCAATTCACCAAGCACTCTAGTGGTTTCAGGCTTACATTTTGTACTCTTTCTGCATGAGTAATTTGCTTCTTAGACAGACTTCCTGAGATTGCCTTTACTTCCTTCTAAATACCAGCCAGAGTTCAAATGGCTGCATTCACAACCTAATTTATTAACATATAGAATGCATTTATCCCTAGAAAACTATTAAAGGAAATTAAAAAATCTGTGTTTTGTTAACATGGACAATTTCACTCTATTCTGAAGTCTGTTCGCTGAAATAATGGACTAGTTTCCTCTCTATCCACTAAGGGAAAAAGAACCATGGTTCTCTAAGAAATGAATATACATCTTACCCCGTCATTTAGTAAGTACTCAATCATGAGACCCCAAAGATCTATAAATGATGTCCTGTATCCCTCTTCTTTCCTCTGACAAAGTTGCTTGTTGTAGTACTTCATGCGATCCATAGAGAAACAGCCCATCTTGCATTTCGTTGCTTGTTTCTGGGCTTCACCAATATGTGAGTCCAGGTCCTTCTGTGACCAGTAGGCATCTCTGTATAAGTTGGCCATGGTCCTGGAGAAAGATAATCCAGACAGCAAAAGTCAAAAGAACAGAGGTTTATACTCAGGCATTAGCTTCTTCTCACACCTATTCTGGTTTTGCTGCTCTGTCCAGCAGAATGAACATTCCAGACTTTCATTGACTGTTTTTAAAGATAGACCTGAAGAATAGGTGGGATTTTTTATGTTCTTGACCACTTTTTTTAAATAGAACTGGCAGAAGCTTAAGGGACAAAATTGCCATTGTGAACATAGGTAAGTTTCTGGAGCACAATTTAGACAGAAAATGATAATAAATTTTCTTTGCTTGTATTTTAGAAGCTTAAATCCATTCACAGCAGCTGCTGTCTTTTGGTGTTCACTTGGTGTTAAACTTATGATATCTTATGATATCACTACACTTTATAAACACCATCCTCTATTTTAACAACCTCCCCTATATGAGACAATCAGACACTAAGCAGCTGTAGGTCCTGTGAGCAGGGAATAACACTGCCCATGGGAATCCAGTCTTTGTCCAGGCTGGTAGGTTGCACCATAAGTGTGCACTGTCCTGCAGCTTTTTCCACATGACCTGTTAGAAATCAGAACTGGTCTCAGAAGTTAATGGGAACCACTATAGCTAGGACACCAGTGGAGCAAGGAAGAGGCATGATATTATGGGCATCCACAGTTACATTCACAGTAACTATTTCATTAGAAAACATTTTGTCAAGTGTAACTGTCATATGCACATTTAACTGCTGCAAATGTGGAGTTGCTAAGCACAGTAGATAACTGCTTATAAAAACAAGAGTGCATCAAGTTAAGCTAATATTTAATGGCTTGTTATTGAGAAACAGTTTGTTTCTATGACGTCTGAAGAAAACCTTCTGCTCTTGTCTGCTTTTAGATGCTACTCTGTGCAGCAGTGTCACCCTCAAAAGGCCTGGTCAAGCCTCCTGCTTGAGCTGGCTTACCATGTGGTGCCAGACAGCCCACTGATGTATGTTACACAGTCCAGGAGATTTAATTTCTTGAGTCCCATGAGGCTGCCATACAATCCTGTCATTGACTTCAGTCCTCCACCTGTCGTGATTATAGCCACAACAGGCACCTGTTGGGCAGAGGAAGGATAGAATGTTCACACCGACAACATTCAACATTGCATCCCAACTGCAATAGGGTCTGACCACCACACCCAGCCCAGGTCCTGATCACAGAGCCCAGACCCCTTTTCAGAAGGAAGGACTCCCAAACCAAGCAATGACTGCTACTGCCTCTTCCCTTTGGATAAACATGAGTTTGAAGATTAACCCAAACCTTGGGTTTTGCCCATCTCTAGGGCAAATAGGGACACAGGTAAACAAGAAGAAACCACTCTGTGGAAGCAACAATGTATTTTCATTACATCTCCCACTCCTTCACCACTTTTTTCATATTTCACACACTGACTACTACTGTATGAAAATCTCCATGCCAATCCCATGAAGAAACGTACTCAGTTCTCAGCCACTGTTGTTAGGCTACCCTCTTCAATGCTGTTATGCCTCAGTATCATGAAGTTACTCTAAAGTAAATTATATTTAAGGAATTCCAAAACTGCAAGATATAAGAAGATGTAAGAAACACTCAGAAGTGCTTGCCCTAAACTAGTACAAACTGGTGAAATTTGAACAAGGGAAAAAAAATCTTTGCTGTGTAATATAATAAGTATTTCTGAACCAAGCCAGTAATAACATAGGACGGCAGGAACAAACACACCTCAAATATGACAAATTCCAAATTGACAGTAATGAAGGATGCCATTACTGCAACTAGTGATTCTTGCAATAACAAACCTCCGCAGCAGAAGCAAGTGTACTTAAGACACATGGACGAGCTGGTACCTGCACAACAGATGCATGTGGCCCATTTTGCTGACCACTCATTTAGAAGAGTACGTGAAGGCATTAGAGATTCCAGTTCTATCCTCTCGACACATACGTACCTCTTGATCCTGCAGATCCTGTGGTAGGTGAAAAACATTCTTGAGGGCACCTGCTACATATCTCTTTCTTTTCCGCAGAAAAGCCCTCTCTTCTGAACATAAGTCAAACCCAAAGCGCATGTCCAGGTCTTGGTGACATGAACAATTACTAAGACAAAAACAGACACACATATTAAATATTAACACTCCCACATCAATCTTAAGACTTTGATTAAAGATAATCTATAGCACCCTTCCCTTCAAACAGGGTGATGCAACTTGACAGGAGCAAGAGAGAATATTCTAAACTTGTTTTAAAATAAGAAACTTATGTCAACTAGTAAGCCTAACTAATGGCATTTACACCCCATTATTACTAATTGATGAGGAAACAATGTACCATATTTAGAAATAAAATATTTAATTAAATATCCTAAAACTAAAAGACTGACAAGTTTAGAAAATCTATGCTAATAACCCATTTCACAGGTTATTTTCTCATTCTAAATCTAAAATAAGCCTCAACTTTCAAATGTTGGCATTTCCGAGGTGAAAAAAAAAATTCTCCTTTTAAACAACTGGAGTGGGAACGCATCCCCCTCTAGCGGTGAGCGTCGCTAGGAGGGTGGCCGCTGAACCCAGCTTCCTCAAGGGACCGCGGTGACATCTAGCCCCTGGATGGCTGTGGGTGGGTCACTGAGTTTAACGGAGCAGGACTTCACCCTCGCTGCTCTGTTGTGCTGCTCTGCACTTGCACAAGCTGTTTCACAGTTCAGTGCAGGAAGTTCTATTTCACATCAACCTTGACTCAGAAATTGTAAGGTACAGGAAGATTTCGTTGGTGTCTCTTTTGAAATTTAGTAAGTCATTCCTTAAGACCTCACTGCTACAGTTCATTTCCCTGGGCACTTTTGTTCTTCCTCTCTTGCACCTACAAGTCATCAATGGGCAAGAGATGGTTATGGTCATGTCAGAGCAGCTACCCATGGACTGCCTGGCTGGCCAGCTAGCCCTGGGCTGGCATTGTCAAATGGCAGGAGTTTGCTTTTTCTTCCGGTGGCAGAATTCTCTCTTCTACTGAGTCCATAATTTCAATGAAAGTAGAAATGAAATGTATTTATGAGGTTTTTCCACCATCAGATTGGGATAAAATCAGCCAAATTATTGCAACCTTATTTGTAAATAAAAACATACAAGGGGAATTGAGTTAGATGGAAATGCAAAAATCACTTTCCATTGTAAATCAAGATGCAAACAAACTGTTTCTAAAGTTCTCTGAAAGTAAAATAAATAAGTGGGAAGTGTTTTTCCTGTCCTGGAACAACACTGGTTTTCCTGTTGTCATCGGTCAATTGTCTTTCTGAAATGAATGACAGAAAACTCTGTTTGAATTCAAAATTAAGTCATTTTTTCCTTTTATTTCTTAGGTACACACACAAAAAACACCAGTTTGCCCCATTCTGTGTGTTACATATAACTGTGGATAACATGAAGTATCTTCATGTTTACCAATGAGTATTAATGGGCATGTCTATAGATGTCAAATCACAAGCCATATTATCTCAGTTTCTACTCAATATAAAGTATAACTGGACATAACAGAATACAAGGTTTATTGCTACTGAATATTGACAGTTAAGTAAAAAGTCATTCATAATTTCTGGTCAAGTTAAATATTTACTCCTGTATGTTCTTGTTTGGATTTTCTAGCTAGCTTTGTTCTTTTTGTGAATTTCAGAGACTGACATTGACCAAAAACAATATGCTGTGGTCAAAAGGAAAGGGATAATGCTAAAATAAACACATGGTTACCAATGTTTATTGGCTAGCACCAAATCTTTCTAAGGTTAATTGTGTATAATATATTGTGCATGTATTTTATGTTTTATTATAAGCTCATTCTAGTTTTCAAACTGAGAATGCTTGCTTATGTCATTCTTACGTAGCTAAAACAATAACAAAATTGATGCACCAAGTCTTTAGAAACAGAAGAAGATATCTTACCAGGTTTGTGCTGTCACATTCAAGTCAAATCTTTTCTCCTGGAAAACAAGAATGTGTATTGTATTGTTTTAATTTTAAGAAGACAGAAATTTCTTTTTTCCCTTTCTGTCTTGGGGTCATAGCTTGGTTTATACCCCTGCAAGATCTAGCAATCACAAAGTTAAATGTTTTATCTCTCAACATATATTTCCAGAAGTGTTCACATACTCTTAGTGAACATCCCTACCTGCAGATCCCTAATCCTTCCAGGCTGCAGAAACCATTAAAAATCTTGGTATAGGAGGTTCCTGAGACTCATGCAGTAGGTCCCATTTCCTGTATTACTCATAAGCTTTCTGCAGCATCCTGAATTACCATTTTTTGTATGTTTCCCTTTCTTTATATTCTAATACACAGCACATCTTTGACATCCTGGCCATACTCTCACAGTGAAAAGAGTTGCTTCCAACAAGGCTTCATCCCATCTTAAAGTCATTATTGCAAACTTTGTATTAACTGACAAAAAAGTGCTTTGTTTTGAGAAGTTGTTTTAATGGTCCTATTCAAGAAATATTCTCATTATGTTCTTTCAAATCCATACTCTGTCTAATATTTTCAGTATATTTTAATATATTGTCATTTGAACTATATGGTTGACTAAGAGCAGGTTTATTGATATTTTCCTAGCTTGTGCCCAAGGAGCAAATTTCAGTTTGGACCCTAAGCAAAGGAGGAATCAGTGAGGTTTTGGGTAAGCAGGGAGAGATGTACTTAAGCAAGCATCATATTTTCTGATATCCTTGTTGGTCTCTGTATACACTAGCGGCACATAATGGAGCATAGTAGAGGGAAAACCTGCCCCTCTGGAGAAAGTATCCCAAGAAACAAAGCTCCTGTTTGTTCAAAGTGCAAGAAAAAATCCCAATGACCCTAGCAGCCACGTGGGACAAGATTAGGGGGTATGGTTGCTACTTGCGTGACCTTTTACTCCCAACAGCTGGAAGTGATGCTCACCTCTGCAATGGTTGTTTTCCTTCCCATGGACAGTGAATTCAGCATCACGACTGGGGAACCCGTCTCTGTCCTGAACTTACAGGACCACTGGGAAAACAACATGCTTTAGGACAAAACCAGTAATGAGTTTACCCTCTCTCCCCCCACCCACTTTCTTGAGAGACACTCTTAATCACCCCATCCCTGAGGCCAGTCCAACATACAGGGTGGTAGCGCCTCTTCTTTGGCAACATGACATCCAGTGTAGGCTCCGCGTACTTGATGTAGTGAAACTTGGTGGGACACGATGGGTTGACGGCTCCGTTGGGGCCCAGAGTGATATCTTGTGTCCCCTCAAAGGAGCCCTTCACAGTGAGGGAAAGCTCTTTCTCTAAAGTAGAAAAACAGATCGTGAGAAGTGTTAATATGATTAACCAGAAAATTGTGCTGGCTTGATTAAAAGTGGCGTGCAGGTAGCAGAGCTGTAGAATTTGGACCAAGCTTTGCCCAGTGGGAGGTGCTGGCAGGAAAGGGAAAGGAGCAAAGCAGATGCTGTTTTCAGATAAAGAAGACTCTGAATGTTCTCACTGTGATATAGAACTGGAGTTTCAACTTTAATGCAGATCTAACAGGCCTTATTGACATATATCTAGATATCTATAACAACTTAATGTGTTTACCTGCCATTAACTTCACTGAAGACTCTACGTACTATTTATTCCACTGATACATTATATGAAAGGGGCATTTTCTCATCAGTAAGCATGCAATTATTGGTATATAGATAACAAAACAATAACCTTACTTGATTTTTGCTTCATCTTCTCTGCCACTTCAACTTCCAAGCAGCAAAGTTCACGACACTGTGAAGGACAGAGTGAAAGATCATCACATGTCATTCTCATTATTGGGAACTGTGAATCCCTCAACTTTTTGTTATGTCTAGTCACCTGAAGTTCTTGGTTCCCTGACATTTCTGGGCCTTTTCCAATGAGCCACTAATGAAAAGCAAAAGCTTTGGAGGAAATTGTATGCATCCTCCTGTGAAAATGACATACTATTGGGCACAGTGAGAGGAATATACAAAGAAAGAAAACCAGGAGCATTTTCAGGATAGTAATATAAATACAATGGGTTAAACTGGGAAAAATGTAAAAGCAAGATATGTTGCTGAGAGATCAAGAGTCAGTAGTAAGAAGGGTTTTCTGAAGAAGCATTGCTATTAACATTTTGGGTTGGTTTTTCTTTTGTTTATGACACTCACTCTTCTTTCACATAATAAAATTACAATAGGTCAATATTTAGTGCAGAACTTACCCACAGAGCTTGGCTCATCTCCAAGTGTAGGAAAAGGCTGGATAGGTTATCAACAAGTGGCTGCACAGCATTTTTACCATTGTTCTCTGAATAGACAGTAGTACAAATTTTGAAGAACTGGTACAAGAGAAAAACTCTCTGTGTGTGTGTGGTGTGTATAAGTATACAACAAATGGGAAATAGTGGGATATCACCAATGAACAGGTAAATGAAATACCTCATTCTTGAAGTATCTAAATAGGAAAGAGGGAAGAAAGAAAAGAGCTGGCCTACAGACTTCTCTAACCCCACCCTCATTTCCCTTTTATATTAAGGAATGACTTGAAGAAAGTATCTCAGAAAAGACACATACCACCAGCACTCCGTTGGTAGCAATGGTTTCATGAGGACCAGAACTAGGAAACAAAATTAAAAACATGGATTTTTTAGATCAAACAAAGTCCACTCATCCTTGCCCAGTACGTTGCCTTTTCTTCCCACTTAGAAGAAAGACAGAGGGACCCCAGGAGGACGAGCAGGACCCCAGAAGGTATATAACATGTCCCTTTCAATGCTTGCTTGGATTGAGCACTGCTCTGAGGGTACTCATCTCTGTACCAAATCTTAGTGATGTGTATTGTGGATATCTTTTTTGCAGTTCAATGTCACAATCATCTAAAATAGAATCTGTGTTAGGCAGCAAAATTCTTCTCATTATAACATGTAAAAGAAATGCATTTCATTGGTAACATGCTAATATACCAGCATATCCCTATGGGAAGCCAGTTATATGTATCTGCTGGTATGTAAATTCTAGAATCATAGAATATACAGAGTTGGAATGGACACACAACCCCTGAGTCCAACCCCTGGCACTGTACTGCCCCAAGAATCATACCATGTGCCTAAGCACATTGTTCAAATGCTTCTTGAACTCTGGCAGGCTTGGTGCTGTGACCACTTCTCTGGGGATCTTGTTTCAAAGGGGCGCAGGACAGAGGGTACCAATTACATGGGGGGAAAAAATGCTTTCCAGATCATTCAGGTGAAATCAGGAGATGGTGTGGAGTGACTTCACTTCTAGCCTTGGCTCCCCGCTAGCAAAGCAAGGAAACACTGACAGACATCAATGCTCACACACTCAGAAAGCCTTTTGAATTGTCCACAGGTAGACAAATCATAGTTATAGAATGGTTTGGATTGGAAGGGATCTTAAAGATCTTATAGTTCCATGCCATGGGCAGGGACACCTTTCACTAAAGTAGGTTGCTCAAAGTTCCATCCAGCCTGGCCTTGAGCACTTCTAGGGATGGGGCGTCCACAAGCTCTCTGGGTAACTGGTAGGTGTGTCTTTGAAAGCAACTAAGCTAATCAGTTGGTTGTTGGGGGCTGCAGTAATGATGTAGGAGAAGGCTGGCACACTTTTACAGAAAGACCACAAAGTATGACTTCTAATACTGTTTCTTAATCATTTAATGATTAATGCATTTTGAAAAGAGTCTTTATATCACTTACGCGGACTCCAATTTGAATTCAACTTCTAGCTCCTCCTTGGCCTGAAAGCAAGAACAAGATATTAAATGAAATGGCTACATAATGCTTTGTCCCTTGTCTAAACTCAGGCCCTGATTGGTACTGTGGAAGTAACTGGTTGCAATGCCTGTGATAAATGTTTCAGACTGCATGGTCTGATTCAACATTTCAGGCAGATAGTTGAAGGATTCCTTTCCCACCTCCCTTCTTCCTCAAGTTATCATCAGAAAATAACCTGTACTTCTATTTCTTAGTTTGAAGCTGCTGAAGGAAGACAATTTGTAATGTCCTTTATATTCCGAATTCTACCTTTTTCTCCCAACTACTCTTGGCACTGTCCTGCCATGACTTACTGTACTTGGTGTTATCTTGGAAATTTATGATATGTTACACCCATCACTTTAACATAATAAACTGAGACTGGTATTAGTGAATGATTCAGAGTTAGTGTTATGCAACTCCCTGTAAGACAGCATTGATCTGCATGAGCTGGTTGTGAATGACCTAGTTTGGATACCAGAAGCAATCTGTACACGGTAGCAAGAAGTCGCATGCAAGATATTTTGCATATCTCGTCCTTAGATCTCAAAGGGAATCAAGATCCTTTATCCCATTTTATAGATGGTAAACTGAGAAACAGAATGAATCAACCTTCATTGTGAGATACACACAATGACAGCTTCATCTTTGCTTTTTGGGGTGAAAGTAGATACAAGCAAAGGGGCAGGAGCAGTGATTATGAATTACATGGTGGGGGGGGGGAGGAATATGGATTATTCACCCTCCAACAGCTGCATAGCCTTGGCGTTGCTCAGAGGTAGCTCAAAGTCAGATCCCTCCCCTACCTACCACACTGTTTCAGTCTTATGGCCTTTAATGATTTATAAAATTATTGGGAAGAGAGTCTCAGGCTCGCATTTTTTACCACATATTTTGTGCTTATATTTTAAATGGCAATTCAAGTACTAATTACTGGGACAAGTCATCCATGGTAGGTTCAGAAATATTTTGAAAGTGTCATATAACTCTCCACTGGATTCTTAGGTGCTTAGTTGCTCTCACATTTGGGCTAGGCTTAAAGTACAGGATCACTGTTCTCTCAATTGGAAGTTTAGCAGTATCAAAGAGCGCACAGAGGAGATGGTCATCCGGAGTAGCAAAGTCCTCATCATACACTGTCAGCTCCAGCACATTCTGGAAAAAGAGAGAGAAGTGGTTTTTACAGTTTCTGCAGTCTGGACATCATTAGCTTTAGGTAAAAAATATCGTGGATGTGCTTGAGAAGAAAAGTTAAGAAATTAAATATCATCCCTCTTTGGAAAAACTTACTGTAAATTGAATATTTATTCTTGCCTAGTTAATGTTAATTGCTGTAACATACTATATTGGCTATACCTATAAAACAACTTAGTTAACTTCCAAAATCTGAATCCATCTTGCACTGACTTGTAACAGTCTCTAGTTTCCCTAAAACTTCAATAATGAGCTCGGTTTCTGGCCCTTCTGAGCAGCACCATCAAACTGACATAGGAACTTAGTCACTTCTGCTGTCAAACAGTTTGAAAAGTCCTTTATCATGTGCCATCTGTTAATCAATTCCTGGGTACAGTTCAGCATATACATACACAAAATCTTCAGGTTGCATCAGGCAGACAGCTTTGGCTCCTTACCTTGACCTGACTCTGGATTCTGAAGTAGAAGGTTTCATTCCACACTGGATTGTTAGAGTTTCTCACAGTTTTAGTGCGTGACTTTTCACATGTCGCAGTTGGCAGCCACAATGAGACGTAGCAATCAGCCTGGCTTACTGGGTAGGAAAGAGGCAAAACAACTGGTAATGTGGCAAAGTCAGCAGTGCTGTATGACACTGAAAAGGTTACTCTGTGGTACCAACAACAAGAAAAAGTTATTTAAAGACAGAAATGCTTGCTATAATGTCACTCTTTTCAAGATGTCCTTCTGAGAAGGAAAAAGCACAGAACACAAGACGACCTAGAACAGAAGGTGGTTTCTATTCTTCCTTGCATGAGGTACAGACAACAGTGATATTGTATATAAAAGAAAAGGCTGAAAATTTCCTCTTCGAGTCACCCAGTTTGGTGTCTCAGCCAACAAGCTTTCCTGTGCTCAGGTGTCCATGCACGCACACAGGCACACACACACACATACACTAACCCTTAGCTGTTGTCTGATAAGAGTGGCTGAGGACCCTCCTCCATCTTTTGAGAGCAACTGCAAAAAGTCTCCATCTGTGCCTTGCCTTCCATGATCTCCTTGGTGAGAGTTTGTGAAAGCAGCTGCAGAACTACCCTTGCTGTATGAGATGGCAGAGGCTTCCTCCAGAAGGAGCTCATTGAATTAGGCATTGGATGTTAACTAATTGCCACCTCCAGGAGGAGAGGAACTCTTCCAAAATGCACCAGTAGAAGGTTAGTGAAGGATTTTACATCCTATTTCTCAAAGGCACCTAAATTAAGGTCTCTCTCAAACAGGTGCAACCAAAAATGCCAGGTACTCTGTGCTTGGGGAAGGCAGTGTTTCTTCATACAGGTCATACAAAGTACTTCAGCACCTTGAAAACCTCTCTTACACAGTTCTTACCAATAATTAAGATGTGGGGAAAAAAAGATGAAGATGATTAAGAAGGTGAAAAAAATCATCAGATATTGTGTAATGCAAAAGGTAACCAGCTTTGAGAATAAATGTCCCTTAATATGAGACTTTTGAGAGAGACAAGTGATGGCAGCAGTAAATGGAGAGGATCCTACAGCAGCAGGTAAGGACTCTGCAGGCAGAGAAGGGAACAAGAGCTTGCATGTTGACTTCTAGGGAAAGGCAAAAATATTGCCAGTCTGCAACAGGAGCCCTTTCTTTCCTTCTCCTTTTCTTTCCTTCTCCACCAGATTTTGCCAGGTGTCACAATATAGCCACTGATTCTGTCTCAAACTGCATGGAAGCTGCATCTTGTTCTGTTGAAAGTGTATTTGTTCAAGAAGCCTCCTGCTTTTCTGTCCAAGACAGAGTGAAGAACTGAAATGCAGAAATGCTTCAGAAGTTATATATTGCATTGTGATAGGTCAACAGACACCTTAATTATTGCTTTTCTACTTTTTAACATTATCATGCAGAAACAAAAAACCCTAATTCTGTCAATTTTTTTTCTAAAGAAAGTTCTGGAGAAGTCAACATATTCCTACTCAGTCAAAAAATATTCCTCTGATGGAAAAATTTGGAAAATATTCAGTTGGTTCTAGTCTACTCCCTCTCCTGTCATTTTCGACATTCCATATCTTATTTTGGATTAAAACAAAAAGGTTCTGACAGCAGTTTCACTGTACTGGTCTAGAGTCATATTGTCTGCTTTAATTCTACCTTCCCACCACTCTTATCTCTTGGCTTCCTTCCCTCTACTTTCTTCCTGACTGATTCAGTTGAGTGAACATTACACCTTCAGTACTCAGTTTTCCTTCTCTCTTCTCTTGTCCTCTCCTTTCTGAACAAAATCCCCAAGGGAAGGAAAAGGGCTGCCTGTCTGCTCCGTATTCAAGCCAAGTGGAAACAACAGAAGTTGCCCCAGTAGCATCTGTTTCCCTCACACAGATTCCACGGTGGGCTTTGCAGATTGATGACTCTGAGAGTTGTGATTGCCAGGCATGCCTTTTCCCTTCAGACTCCCATGCCCACTTTGCACATAGGTCTGGGAGACACAGCAAGATCTTTACCATTGCTGTGGTACAGACAAACAATAAGCAGCATCAGAAGACCCAGAATTTAAGAAGAACATGAAAGTCTTTAAATACATTCAGAGGAGGGCAACAAAGCTGGTGAATGGGCTGGAAGGAATGTCCTATGAGAAGCAGCTGAGAACTTCAGGATTGTCTAGTTAGGTGAAAAGGAGGCTGAGGGATGATTCCTGCTTTCTACAGCTTTCTGTGGAGGAGACACAGAGAGAGAAGCGTTCAGCTCTTCTTTCTGGGTTCCAGTAGCAGGATACATGAGAATGGTTCAAAGCTGCACCAGGGGAGGTTTAGACTGGACATTAGGAAGCATTTGTTTACTGAGAGGGTGGTGAAACACTATAACAGGCTTCCTGGAAAGGTCATGGATGCCCCAAGCCTGTTGGTGTTGAAGAGATATTTGAACAATACCCTTAAAAACATGCTTTAACCTGGTCAGCCCTACCGGTCAGGTAGTTTGATTAGATGAATGCTGTAGGTCCCTCAACTGAAATAGCCTATTCCGTTTATAACAACACAGACAGTGCAGTGCACAGGTGATGCATGTTGCTGCAGGTTGCCTGCAGGAGAATGACTGCTACCTGTCTCACCAGTAAGGGTAGGTCTAGGTAGCCTGACCAGTCTGGTTGCCTTACATATTTTGCCTTGCTTAGGTACACCAGTACCTCTCTGAAAGAGGAACATAGCTTGGCACTTGCAACTTCTCCCTGCAGAGGAAGTTTCTTGTCTTTATTTCATTTATAGACAGAGTTGAATTAAGAACAAGATTTAAGGCTGCCCTCCTTCTGTCTTAAGACTCCATTTGTAACTGCCTGCTACTTGTGAAATTCCAAAATTCAGTCTACACATTTCCAGGAAACATGTCTCTATTGGACTGAGAAGTCTCATTTGGGAGAATTTAACTTTTGTTCAAGGATGAGACAGAAGAAAAAACATTAGGCTCTTTCATGTTAAAAAAGAAATCCTTAATCACTTTACTGCCAGGTAATAGCCCTTGTACACCTCGTTCTGGAGAAGAAACAAGGCAATTCTAGAGCAGTACTATACCTGATCTACTCTCTGTCTTTCAGGGAGATCCTTACTCCGGCATTTCCAAAAGAGTTTCCATTTTGAATACTGTGTTTAATAACACTTGCCAGACTTATGGTACATGACTGATTTCTTGTTGAACATATATACTTTAACATCCACACATTCCTGTGATGTTGAGTTCCATCACAGATAATAATGCTTTGAAGAATTTTGAAACTGCAAAAATAGATATTGGAATATATTTGGAAAACCAAGAAGTAATACTACTGATTTTAAAATGCATTAAAAATAATTTTGTGTAACTATCACACGACTTTAGATTTATCATTGCAGATCAGTGACTGTTGCCTGCTTGTCTGGCATGGTACTCTGTTCTACTGTTGTGATTCATCATTGCTGCATCTTAACTGTAGTTTGAGATACAAAGTATATCAAGAAATCCATAATTATATGAGTAGATGCAGCCAAATTAGTCAGCTGTGTATTTAATGCAAAATATTGCCTCAGTTCTGCTTGCTCAATGTCTTTCTACAACCTCATTATTTGTCTTGTTGCCTGAGATGCAGAATATCTGAGATGAGCCCTGGATGAGACCTTTCCGTGTTGTTGCTTCATCACATGAGTGCGCCACAGCCACGGACCAGGAGGGAGATGCAGAGAGTGCAACCCAGCGATATGATCTCAGATATGACTGATATCTCTCTCACTGAGAGCTGTGACATGGGGAAGTCCTCCAACATGTCTTTCAGAAAAACATGTGATAAGCACAGGTTAAGATGGGAATGTTACTGCATGGTAAATCCAGATTTCATCTTTCAGAAAATCTTCCCTGATTTTTCCCATGCAAGAAACTATAGACCCAGTTGCTGCTGCTTATGGTGAAACAGTAGAAACAAGAGAATTGAGAGGGTTATACCATTTCCCTTCCACACTAGAGCACTTTGGAGCTAATTTCAGCAGCATTTCACAGGTTGTCACATAGCTGTATTCACTCAAACAAAACAAACACTTAACTTGCTTATTTCGTGTGAAAGACTTCTCCTTACTGCACATGTGGATAGTCCATGGTCTGTAATATCAACTGTTAATAGTGGTGTTTTCCTTTCCTGCTTATTCACTTCCCACCACTTTCCTGCCATGTGACTCACAGTCTTGTACAACTGCAAGACTGCTGCATTAGTGTTAAAAGGAACGAGGCATCCAGCTCTCAGTCAGCATGGGTCTTTTGACTGTCATTTCAGGGTAATTAATAATGGCATTAGCCTGGTGGTAATGATTGTAGAAAACTTTGTCCTATTCATTTCATCTTTGTCAGAATCAAGACTGAGTGGGATGAAAAAGTTTGCTTCTCCAAGCTACATTTCCCAAGGTGCTGCAATCCATCAGCAGAATTACCCCTTGTTTTGAAAACACACAACGTGATCTTTTTTTGTCTGCCTGTATCAGAAACTCTCCTTTCTTTGAGAGAAAGTACTTATCCTTAGAAACACATTCAAGCCTTGAAACCAGTCAGAAGCACGGCCTTAACACGCAATGAACCAGCAGCAAGGAGCAAGGACTGACCTGGTTTATAACAATTAGTTTACATAAACAGTGGCTTATTTCAGAAACACTAAGACAAGGTTGTTATATAATTATAAAAGATGTTATGTGGCCCGTGCCCTGAGATACCACTAAGAATGGAGATACTCACAGGCATCCACTCGCTGGAGATTTCTCATCCGGATGATCCTTACAGTCAATACATAGCAGGGAGAGGATTCTATCTGGAGAAGAGCAGTGCAAAATGGAGTCTGAATAAGCTTTTGGTGGGAAAAAGTTTCAAATGTGCAAACTGTGTGCTATAATAATAGTTGGCAAACTTTGGGTCAACTATATCATTATTCTGCAGATGAAAATCTGCAACATAAGCTTCTACTGTTAAAGAAGAAAACATATTTTATATTTCACTGTCTTTTTGCCTTGTTTCTCTGAGAGTCTGGATTGCTCATCAGAGCAGAAAAGAAAGAGATTAACCCCTGAAAACTCATACAGACTGTGAGACGCTTGCAAAACCTCTTGCTCTAAAACTGCTGAGTTCAGCTCTACAACACAGCTACGGTAAGTCTCCTGAGCAGAGTAAATGCACTGGTGAGCACCATGGTGGAGCTGTCAAAATGCCATCAGTCTTGCTCAAAGTTACAGTCAATCCTCTTAGTAACCACCCATAAGACTCCATTGCATTGAAAAAAGTGCTGTGGAGGATATCTGCTGTCATGGACTCCCATGGGATAAACCTGAAGTATCATTCTTTAAGAGGTGTTTTTGCCTTCTGCCTCAAAAACATAGATTTCTCTGGTTTTCCACTTGCATTTGTATGAGAAAAAGAGTAAAAATAATCTGAGCTTTTGTAAGTCACAACTATGAGATAAACCAATGGGCAAAAATTGTTTACAGAGGATTTAGAGAGTAAAGACTTAGGTATGGGTTGCTTTTGGGGAAAAAATGAAGAACACTACCTTCCCACAAAAAAACCCTGAAGACTGAAAGTGCTTAACTTCCTTTGTTCCCTTTAAATGTCTCAGCCTTAATCTTCTATAAAACAAATCTCTCCAGATTTTGTGACTGCAGGGACCTCTTCCTATTTACTAGAGAATAAATGTGATTTCCTTCTTCTAAGGAAGGCGATTTCCTGCTGGCTCATTCCATAAACTTGTCTCTGGCTCAGACTTATCTGCAAAAGGCTGTTCTGAGCAAGGCAATAAATAAATCAGCATTTCCTGTGGCTGTGACACACAGTCATTTCCTCACACTCCTAGAAACATTTCCACCTGCATAAGTGGTTACAGCAGAGCTTTCCAAATCATTCTTTTTGACAGCTGCTATTTTTATCAACTGATTTCCTCTCATTTAGGAGCACCCTTCTATTTCTATAGCACTTCAGAGACTTCCTATAACTACTATAAACAAGCAGACAAAATACATGTTAAAGCAGATAAAGAGAAGCTGGAAGAACCTCAGGTAAAACAATATTTGTAATGTGGCCAATTCTTTTTTTCAAGAGAACAGAGCAAAAGGGTCTTATTTTGAGATGGAAAGAAAATTTTGCCTCCTTTGTCACAACAAATTACTTTTTCAATGTGTGATTAAAATCCTCTCTAACACCTCATGTTATGTTAAAACCTTTTGCTGAGCTCTAAAAAAGCATTCCTACTTCCAGCCCTCTTATATATGCCTCAAGAATTCTCTGGGTTTTTTTCCCTTTTTCAGTGCTTCTTCATGAAATTCAACTTAAGAAATCCATCTACGTTTTATTTCAAGTGCTCTCAAAGGAGAAAAAGCCTAACAGAAGCTGTTAAATCTGCAAACTACTAATGGAAGGGTATGTCCTCAGAGCTACCTCATACAAGGACACTGGTTCACATTTTAGAAACAGTATAGCCATATTAACACAGTTCTACACCCTTTTAATTAAACCTCTTCTCAGCTATTAGCAAAGGTGGATCACCGCATTCACATGTTAGGAATGAGCTTGGGCACCTCAGCATATATATGCCCTAGAAGGCAGAAACTCATTGTTCCTTGGGATCTGAATAAACACAGGGGAAATTCTTCCAGGCATTTAACTCCAGAGATTGCACACGGTGCTGCCAGCCCCTAGATCAGCTCCAGCTACGCTTCCTCTGACAAGTGGCATTGCTTGAGTGAGAACCTACAAATTCAATATTTGCAAAGGAGTTTGAGAGTCTTAGATAGAAAAAAAAAACGTGGTTGATGGTTTTGGGCTTTTGTTGTTTTTTTTTTAATGCTTATTGCATGGTTTCTGCCGTTTGTTCGTCTTCCTCCTGGTTCCCGTGTAATGACTTTCTAATATGTTAGGCACATTTCCCCATCTGCTACAGGGAAATCAATTCTCAGAGATGCAGGTTTCACAAAAAACCAGTGGTTTAGCAGAATCTACAGAAACCAGAACCTGTGCTTGCACTAGGTAGATGCCAACAGTCAGTTACCTGAGCAAAAGGCAGCGGCCAGGCGTCAGCTGTCCCGGCACCTGCCGGTGGGAGTAGCAAAGACAACCAGGAGAGTAGAAATCACCTGGCAATCAGGCTCTGCTAGTTATTCTGCTCCCAGGAGGATTTGCTATTTTAATTAATTCCAGTAACATCTTAACAAAGGAAATGTATTTAAATAGCAACTGTGACAAGCATAACATGATGTACTAGGGTCTAGTTATAGGGACAAAGAAAATAGCAGTCATGCATGTATAAAACAAAAGACAGAAGTTCTGTTATTCTGTTTACAGAATAACACCTATTATGATCTCTTTAAAACAAAACAAAACAAAACAAAAAAAAGGCTGCTGCTGTGCAATGATATTCCACATATGGAGAGGTTTCCACCACAGCCTTCAATGGTGAAAGACCCCAGGCAGCGTCCTGCTCTTGTGTGCAGTGACATATTACAACCATTTAGCATTGTCACATCTTAGCTTTGCTTTTGATAATCAAGACCCATGTAGTCACTCTGTGACTGTTTCGCTGATTGTCAGTTTGTCAGCTTGTCTGCAGACTGGTGCTTTCCAAATTGTGCTCTTCTGTGTATAGCACAGCTACATGCAGAAGGGCACTCTGCTATGCCAGTGCACAAGCAAGGTGCACAGTGCTAGTTTCTCTGAATTCCTGGGGAAATTAAGTTTTACTAGGATTTTGCAAACAGCAGCTCCGGCCGACTGCATAGGCTCCAGAGCACACCTCACAGTCTCTTCTTCCTATTTTTCAGTGCTTCCCACATAAAAGAACAGCACAGCATACTTGGCACCAGCTTACTATGTGGCAGAAGTAAAGGATTCCTCTGCCATGTGAATGATTTCAACTTTCTCCCAGCAGATGAGTAAGAATTTGAAAATAGAAATTTCTCTGTCATGAGCACTTCGGTGATGCAGGCTGTCTGCATTCCTGTCAGATTTGTGACTCTATAGGTCTATTCTAGCCCTCTTTAAAGTCACGCTTATATTAAGATGTAGGTATGTGTGGCATGTAACCATCTTCAGAAGTACTGCTGTAAATGACTCCACTAGTTTAGCTGTATAATATATCCTGTCACATCACAAGTTGTTGTGGAGCTCAAAAATGGGGGTACTCCTTAATGAGACAATAGTCTGTGAGACCAAAGGATGGCTATATTTCTTTACCATTTTTACTTGCTTTTCTCTCAGTATGGTTCTTCATTCAGCCTTTAGGCTTCTACATCTAACAGACTCTTCCAAAACGGACTTCCAAATGCTCACACCTTCCTGGCTTGTGATACTAACATTATGAGCATTCACCACTTCACCTACTGTAGACTAACACACAATTCCACAACAGTACAGTCAAAGGATGCTGGGTTGATGTCAGGTTGTTTCGATTTCTTTTTTTGAGAGTTAGCTCCTTGTTTTAGCACAGTTGTTCAAATAACAGAATATTGTAGCTGCCTTCCCAAAACATCCAAAAACACTGATCCAGAGAGGAAAATTTGAACCTTCAGAAGCAGTCAACACATTCTCAGACTTGGTTGTTGCTCTTTTATATTGGCACTTATTTCAAAGCAATCATAAACTAACAGGAAAAAGTAATGCAGAGATCATGAAATTCATATTAAATTTGTGTGTGTGAAAATTTGTCATCACTGAAAAGTATCCAAGCAGATGCTTTTCTATGTGAAATGTGGAATGTCTTCCATTTGGTCTCATGAGTAGGTGGCCTTTGTCCTGCTGTGAAAAACTGTGACGAAGAAGCAGAGAAAACTGTGACACAGTGTCCTGGTACCATTACCTATTTCAGTGCAACTGCACTGCATACTCCACAAACCACCCTGTGAAGATCAGACAAGATTTTAAAATACCTTTAGTACAATCAATTTACTTTTACAATGGCTGAAAAAGGCCATTCCTACACACCAACCTGAAAAAATGTGTTATCAATGTAAACCATGGAAAGAACTTCCTCTTTATCTACACATTTTTCCTGCAATCATCCAGTAATAATGCCTCTGTCTGTTCCTATGTCATCTGCAGGCATAGGAGCCTCTCCTGGCAAAGATAGTTTCCTTGCCTTGACTAAGGTAGCCCTGCATTCCTGGCCCTGAGCAGCATTCTGTTGAGATGAAATCACTCCCAGGATGTTACAGGGCACTCCTTTCTTCATCTCCAAGTGCTAATTTAACTAGATGGCAACCAGAGACCAAATCAAAAGAACGAAAATACTTCACTGCTGATGGTGCTAGAGCTGGTCGTGTGTAAAAGTCTGTCTTGAGCTGAGAGTCAGGTCTCCTTAAAGAGTGTGCATCCTTACATTTTTTACAGTTGTAGTTGGGATGCTTCAGGCTGTGAACATCACTCAGCCAAGCCCTTCCCCACGTGCTGGAGCCTACCTCCCACTGCTGTGGGATGTGCCAGGGGTCCCTGATAATTCAGGCTTGTTGCGTAGCTGTTTCAGTACTGTCAACATTGCCCTCCATTTTTTAGTGTTCACAGATGTTTAACAATGAGACTTTTTCAGATTTTGAAAAATATGTCTATTTAAAAACTTAGAGCATGTTCAAAATTATTTCTGTATGTAGAACTGTAGCCAGGGAAATAGGATTGTCCACCTTTCTTAAAAAAATAGTGCCCTTCTATACAGCTTTGCCCTTCTCAAGCAGAATAACCCAAAGAGAAATAAACTAGATGAGGCATTAACCATTTGAGGGTTGAGATTCTTTACACTAATTCCAAAAAGCTGTAAAACAAGTGTTTGCATCTGATAGATGTCGAGCACTTCTGGATTCTCATTCTAAGGTTGACATTACCACCGGATATGCATCGCACTCCAAAAATCTCTTATTTCTGATTATTGATTCTTAAGGGTATATAGGATTATTGATTCTCAAGGGTATATAGGTATATCTAAGACGCAGATGTTCTTTGTTTTTGATGTCAAACCGTATTTCAAAGTTATAAGCTGATGGGTAGCAGCCTCATTTGACTTTATGAGGTTCATTTTTGAAGTATGAGGTGTGCTGGAACATGCACTTTCAGTAGTCTGTATTTTAGGCATCCCCATACCACCACTCAGGGTGGCAGGAGAGGCACCTGAGCTCAGAACAGCTTTTGTATCTGAGCAGAGCTGCTGCTGGTGCCGTGTTCCTGCAAGCACCATAGGGCTGGGGCTGGCTCAGGAGGTGCTGACTCTTGCCTTCCCAGTTGCTGCTGAGCTTGAGGCTGGAGCTGCTCCTGTCAGGAGGCACTTGCCCTTGAGGGAGTCAAGGAGCCCATGCCTGGAGCCAGTGGGGACCCAGCCCTCCTGCCTGCCTCAACTCCTAGTTCACATTGCAGAGTCTGACCTGTATTAGAAGCAAATGTCACAATGTCCTCCTAGCTTGCTATGCAATGTGGCAGCTCACCATTCTTCCCAAGAGCTGTTTCCACCTTCCAAAGCCCAGCAGAAGCCAGAGCTTCTGCTTTGCACACAGGTGAGAGCTCAATCTGCCACTCTTCTGTTAAAAGGCTGCTGTTCTCCCAGCTACACAAACCCTGCAAATACAAGCAGCCCTCACCTGGCAGGGACATGAGGTATGACTTGACCTGAGATGTAATGCATCGTACCTTTGTTAAAACATGGCCCATGCTGAATTCAGAACTATGTATCCTATTGTTCCACTCACCTTCCCTCACATGCATTATTTTATGAGACCTGCTGCAATGCTTATATATTTTAATACAAACACTGATGTTGGAAATACCAGAGCTGGCCCTGCCTGATGCTTTATCATGCGGCAAAGTACCAACCAAGGCCTGAATAATACAGATTTCTTAATGCAGATACGAATCAGCATGTTGGCATAAAGGCACGTGCAGTTGCTGACATAATGCTGTCATAGGTTCCTAATAGACTATCCCTTTTAGCAGCCAGAGACCCTCATATTTAAGTCTTGTAGTAGTTTCAGTGATGAAAAATTTACATTTGAAAAAAAACTGAACAGAGTGGAGACTGTTTATATGTCCTTCACATGAACATATGATGTGTTACAGTAATCAAGTAATGATCAAGCAAGTGCATAGGATAGAGCACTATATTCTGATCATAGATGAAAACAGTGTCTCTGTAAGCAGATGCAAGAACAACAACTCTCTCCATCACCAATGCATTCTCATGAATTTTTGGAATTTTGAAATGTGAAAAATAATCTGTCTGTGTTAGACAGGGGCAGTATAGTGGTCCAGAAGACAGTTATGGTCTCACACACATCAGAAGATTCTTTTGGTCCACTACTGTCACACCTGCCCCCTCAAAATTTCAGAACCCTTAAATGTCTTTGATCTAAATCTATATCCTGAGCACATAATGGAAAAACAAACACATCAATGTGTGGGATTAAGAAATGGAGACAAGAATTTACTTGTCATATGTATAATTATAATAAGTAATTATAGCCCAGGAGTTCAAATCTTTTTTCTTTCTCTCATCATGATTTTAGGTTCCATATCCCTTGAAAGGAGCAGACATTATACTAAAAACTGATCAATAACTTTTTTCAGCCTATTTTAACTATCTACAAAATTCTTCATCCTATACAGGTCCAGAATTTCAGTATATCCCCATGTTAGAGGTACCAAACACTTTAAGCTAAATATTTGCAAGATGAAATGTCACAAAGACCCCAGACTGATAGAATATACCCTATGAAAATACAGTATAACTTTTAGTGCCACTGATTTTATTTTGGGGTTGGTTTTTTTGTTTGTTTGTTTGTTTGTTTTTTTAATAATAATACTGGGCAAAAATGAAAGCTAAAGTTTGAAAAGTGCATGTGAAAAAAGAATACCATGAATATGAATTTGTTTAAATTTCTCAGTGCATAAATTGTATCAGGACCATCTGGTAAGTAGATTATAACAAAGAGCACATTTCTGCCTGTTCACAGTATTACTTCAGCTTTCAGATAAAGCTCCTTTTCAGACAGATTTTGTCTCAGCAGAACCTGTCTGCATGAATTATATTTCAAATTTCCACAGAATTATCTGCCTTGGAAGCAGACATTTTGTGGGACAACATTGTTATATGAATCACTCTTAAACTTCTGTAATCCTGACAGATAGGATACAATGCATATATTTACTGCACAGACAACAAAGTAGCAGAATGAGAACGCCTATCAAAATGAGTAATGTCTAATAAAAATAAATCTATGACTGATACTCAAGCACAAGAAATATCCCTAGTACATTCAAACATCATTCCTTTTACAGAATCACTTGTTAGGTTTTTTTCCCTAATGGAGTATGGAAGTGCTGAAGTCATTACAGCAGAACATGCATCACTGTTACTTTTGCCCCTTTCAGTTACAGGAAAATAGCGTGGAACAGAAAGGTTACCAATGGATTTCTTTTACAAGTGAGTGAGGGATTAAAACAGTAGATATTCTGCCTGCTCTAAATAAAATATAACAGAGAAATACAACAAGCAATTACGAAAACAGAGACACCTGGTCTGGTTGAAGGTGTCCCTGGTCATTGCAGGGGTTTGGAACTAGATGCCCTTTACAGGTCTCTTCCAACCCAAACCATTCTATGATTCTTTGAAAATCATAAACATAAGTAGAATAAATGATCTAACAATAGACATAAGGATGTTTGCCTTGTAACACTCAAACTGTTGACATCTTTATTTATCTACCTGAGCTTTCTTCCCATTTGAGCAAAACAAAACCCTTAGTTCTCTTTGGTTCTAAATTCTCTTGTTCATAATACCTTGAAATCACCTTTGCCTGGCTCTTTAGTTTCGTCTTCCTGTTCATGTGGTTCACCATCTCTGAAAGAATTGAAGTCCGAGTCTTCATTCTGAAGAAAGAAAAAATGTTAAATTATAGTGTTAAAACAACAGCAGAAACATTATCAGGGTAGATAATTAATTTCTACTTGCAATAATATATGCTGAAACCTTGATTCGGATAGCTGTTGGTTACACCCAGCTGAGTTACTGCACTCAGATTAAGGAACAAACCACCACATGGTTTGCTGCACGCTGGCACAAAATCCATGTCAGGGGTATCCTTTCAATGAGTCAATGAAGGAAGAGCCATTGCAGCTGTGAGGTACCCAAAAGGTGCCTCTGCAATTATTTTGTGAATAAAGGTTTGTTTTTTGTTTTGAATGCGATGTTTTGGCAATATGCTCCTGCTCTTAGTCATATTAAACCTCAGTTTAAAATATCCCAGAGTATCTTCTCTGAGTTTGAACACAGAGCGTGAAACGTTGCAGTTGCAAAATTTTAAATTTAAGGTTTTAATTTTTTTTTCAGAAAATGAAACTTCAGAAATACTTCTACAATGTAGGGTACCTCCTTTTGAAACACACTGTAGAACACCATTAAAGGATAGTTCCTACAAGAAAATTTGAAAATATTCTGCTTCTGTTTCCAGAGTACTTCCTAAAGTGATGTGCCTCCATTCAATCAGGGAGCCCGCAGAACCATGCATAAAGTACTACAGTTAAAACTAAACACAAATCTTGAAATGATGCAGAGAATGCAAAGCAAAATGGAAAAGTCAGAACCAAAACTGGAATGTGTAAATATAATTCAATTCTCTATTCCTGGTATCTATCCTGTCCTTATTCCATTTCAATAACAAAAGAAATGGGTTTGAGACACTATTATACATGTCAAAATTTTGATGTTGATACCGAAATATGAAGTTTTTAATAAAAGTAGCATTTAATTACAAAAGAAAAAAAGCATTTTAAGTCTGGGTTTGAATTCAGGCTGATAACTCAGCCCCTAAAAAATGTTTTCTTCCCTGCTAATTTTTTTCCACTTTCTCATCTTTTTATATCCTTACTACCTTGACTTCTCTCATTTTTTCTGTGAGGATAAGATCTTTGGGTCCAGTGGATTCAGGAGGCCTTTTGCCACTGAGAACCTTTATGGGAACATTTCACCTTAAACTCCTTCAGGCAGAGACATTGCTGCCTAGTCCCATCAGACAGCAAGTTTGTATACTAGCTTGAATACAAACACGCTCGCAAAGCAGGATTTTGTTTTCTGCCAAATGCAGAGGACTTTAAGCAAATGTTAAAGCTGTTTTCTTACCTCTAGTCCTTTTGTCTTTGATGGCATCATGGTCTTCCCTGGATTCATGTAATAGAGTGTTTCTGGCACCTCCATGGGCAGCAATTCTTGAGACATGTTTGTAGGATTTACTTCTGGCACCTCCATGGGGAGGAATTCTTTAGACGTGTTTCCAGGATATAGTTCTGGCACCTCCACAGGCAGCAATTCCTGAGACATGTTTTCAGGATTTACTCCTGACACCTCCACAGGCAGCAATTCTAGAGACATGTTTTCAGGATATATTTCTGGCACCTCCACGGGCAGGAATTCTTTAGACATCTTTTCAGGATATACTCCTGGCACCTCCACAGGCAGCAGTTCTATGGACAGGTTTTCAGAATCTACTCCTGGTGCCTCCATGGGCAGTGGTTCCAGAGACAGGTTTTCAGGATCTACTCCTGGCACCTCCACAGGCAGCACTTCCCAAGACATGTTTGCAGGATGTACTCCTGTGGGAGTCAATGAGAAGTTATTTTATAAAATTACCTGAGGCCCCACCCATCTCATCTCTATAAGTAAAGGATTCCCCTCCCACTGCCGAAGACCGTGAAATTCCAAGGATAGACTGCTCCAGGGAAGGACCTTGCAGCACAAGGACAACAGCCAAGAGGAATGTGGCACCTTCTTCTGGCTGGGAACCTCTCCCAACCTGTGCCTGCACCATGGGCCCTTCACTGCTGCCACCCTCTTGCTGTGGCGAGAAGTCATGGGCTGTCCTGCCAAGCAGAGAATCACAAAGGGCACTGCCACTGAGACCTGCTCCTCCAAACCCATCTCTTCCCTAACTGCAGTGCAGGAACTGCCCTGAACGGGGACAGCTCCTGTATGGAGGAAACTGAACCCTGAAAAAGGCTTCTGAGCATAAATAACTACTGACTTGCCTGTGTGCAGGCACACTACTGTGCACTTTGGTCACAGCCTCTCTATAGGTGGGGGACCCAAATTCACTGCTTGGAAAGAGGCACTGACCTGTGCCACACAGTAACCTTTCAGGAGAGGGCCTCCCCACTGCCTGACAGATCACTGCATGGATCTGCACGTCCCAGCTCCTCCTGGTCTGCTCCCACTTCTTCCTCCCAGGGGGAGTGAGGCTGAGGTGTGGGTACAGGGCTGGGTCTTCAGTATGCAGCAGGGAGCTATAGGTAGAGGAGGTGAGTAGCAGCATCAGATTGTGTGTGATAAGACAGCGAGGGAGAAGGAGGTGGACATTTGAAGGGGTTATGAGAGGTCTTGAGGTCAATGCCTATGGCTGCAAGCATGACCCAGTACCATGGCTGCATCTGTCCAAAAAAAAAGCAAGTAAATATGTAATAGGTGAGAAAAGCTGATAGGAGTTAGGCTTCAGTAAATTTTCCAAAGAAAGGCAATTGAACTTTATATGATAACTGTGGGGAAACTCCTGTCAAGATGAATGGAATATAGTTAAGTTTCATTAGTTTTATTTTACAGAGAATTTGTTCCACCAAAGAGCATGAATGAACAAAAGAGCACATGAACATCTCCAGGCATACCCGGTGGAAATTACCATCTTCAAACACAGAAAAACAAATAAATAACAAACTAGCAGCTCCAGTAACAGTAGGCTGTGTCATACCATCTGCATTTCCAGCATGAAAAGTAGCTCTGCCCACACTGGGAGTACAAGAGCATCTTTTGGCCTTAGGTCACGGACACTCTGTGCATCAACAGTCATTTTTTTTTTTTCTTTTTTGCTTGGGTATTTTTAACTTGATCAGCAAAGAAGAACAGGTTGACCTTGGAAGACCTGTCATGGGACACTAAAAATACCAGCATACTTGTTCCTAAAGCAGGCCAACTTTTCCAAGGCAGATTAGTTCAGAGAATCATTAGCATAAGCGATGATAAGTGACAGAAACCTCTTTAAAGCTGGTGAACCTTACAAAAGTTGAGATTCCCTGTCCTCAAGAAAACCTGTGGAGAAGAAAGATTGATTCTGTGTTTAGGCTTCCAAGTCTGTAGAACGAATTTACCATACTACGCACACTTCACTATCTAGAATGATCTGTACAACCTTCAGCTAAACCAAAATATTCTGCTCCCACCTGAGTGACTCCATAGGGAATGCCAAGGCTCTCATTAACAACTGAATGAGTGCTATCTTATTTAAAATCTGAATGTACAAAGCTGGATGGTTTGAATTTGTAGAATGAAAAGCGGAGGCTTCAAGTTGAAAGATTTTATTTCTTTACTTTTCATATTTCAGTAATTTAATGATAGATAAAGCAAAATAACCCACCTGTTTCAAAGATTTAACTGCAGTTGTTCTGGCAGCAAACCCCACACTACTCCTTTAGTGCAGTATTCATCACAGTTCTGTCTTGCTTATCACACAGAATTTGCCAAAACTTCCTCTACTGCTTAATTTTCTTACTCACCTTACAATGCAGTTTGTAGAAACATCACTCATTTGGCAGAGGTACCTGTATTGCCTCTGACTGTGGCGACAAGCTGTGGAGAAATGTTGCTCCATGACAAACACTTCAAATGTAGCTTTGTGACTTCTTTTCTTTCACCACATCTTGGACTAGACTGAAACTTCTGATAGTCAGTGTTCTCCTACATGCCTTGCGACAGTATATGCTTGCCCAGCTTTTGAACAGGACAGGCAAAATGAGCCTGGGTTATTCCGGTAAGGTGGAAACACAACGAAGATTGGCTGTGATCACCTCCCTACTCTCAGACATACAGATATTTCTTTACAAAAAACAGCACTGAAAAGCAGAGTCAGATGGACATCCTGGCTCAGCATGAGTGGTGTCTTAGGCCATCAGTTCTGCAGTTCGTGAAGAAAATAGATGTGGAGCAGGAGAGAAAACTCACAGGAGATAGGGACACTACTGCTGTTTGCTATCCTACTCCCGTAACAAGTAAGAAGGAATCTTCTGGGAAATTATTTTAAAGCAAGTCTCTAACCAAAGAGTTTAAAAGTACTAGAATATATTCTAGTTAAGACATGATGATCATAATGAGAAAAGTATAGCACTTTATAGCCATTATATAGATGCATTAGCATTTGTATACGTCTAGAACACAGCTCTGATACTGAGAGGTATTACTTTCCCAGTAGAGATATTAACACCATTAACAACTTAGTACATCACTGTGCTCACAGTTAAATAATCTCTATGTTTCCTTCATGTTACAGTTACTGATGCACTGGATAAAGCCCAGCTCTCACCATACCAGTCTCAGAGCTGCCTAACTGAAGCGTAAATTTATGCTCCATTTTATCTCCCTGTTTTTGTGCATGTTGCAAATCTACAGTCCTCAATGGTTACCTGTACAGTGAGAAAGTCCTCTGTGCCTGGAGTTCTATCAGTGTGGAATTTTTGTCTACACTTGGAGAAAGTTTCCCAGAACTACAGTAAACTAGAATAGCAGTTCCCAAAGGCTTTTAAATCACTATTCAAGGTCAACATTTCTGCAGGCTACATGCAAGTTTATCAAATCCTCAAGAGATGGAAACCAGCATGAGTGCAATATGACCAGTACAGTGCTTCCTTCCACACCCCAAACCAGCTGTGGGTTACAGGCCATCAGTTCCTTCACCAGCAGAGATCATGGACTAGGGATTAAGAGTGACCAGAAATATGAAGGATTTTCTGAATACTTTTCTGTACGTGGGAGCAAAGCATTTAACTTTTAACAAATTCGAGGATATCCTATCATAAATCTCAAAACTAAATTACTTCATATATTTAAATCTCAAAACCAAATTATGTCATATTTGGCTTAGTAGCTTTTAAGCCAAAAGAAAGGCAACTCAAGGACAAACTTGGAGCATGACTAGCTTTTAAGACTGGGTGTCATCCAGCTGAATAGCAGAAATTGCAAAATTAAAGAAACAACTGTCAATTGGTCAAGATATAGAAGTGCATATTTATATATGTACAAACTTGCAGCTCCTTACCTGATAGTTATCAGCCTCTAAGGATGCTCCATTACCTTGGCAGAAGAAAGGAAATAGGAGGGGAGCAAACTAATTTACAGATTACTAGCTGAGAGAAAGAAGGATGCAATAAGCAGCATCTGGCAGGATAAGTCAGACTTCTAGGGCCAAGGGACCATCCTTTCCCAATGTTTAAGGACAGGCAACAAAAATGAAGAGAGAACTTGGAACTAGGAAGAACTCACAGTGTGCATATAAGGTATCTGTAAGCACAGACGATCAGAACCCCAGCAGTGAGATTTCATGCCATGACATTTTCTGGATTACAGATCATTAGTTGCTATTCTTTTTAAAGGACCAGTCTACCAAGACTGCTTTGAAGAAACTAGAGAGATACACCTTTATCTCCATTTTAAATGTTTCCCTTCATTACCTTTTGTTCCTGATTTCCTTTTTCTTTTCTTCTTTCCATTTGTTGCTACCATTTCTTTATCACTGACTTCTTGGATACCCAAAATACCTGTTTCCCTCCTGTGTCCATCTCAATATATCACACAGCTGTAATTCCGTTTCTCACTTTTTCTCAAGTATTATAATTTTTCTCCTCTCTCTCCTTCTTTGCTTTTTATACCATCTGTTCTCTTAATCTTTCCCCTTTGTCTCACATGTCTCCTCTGTATTGTAATTGTACCTCCAGAAGCTTCAAGTTTGAAAATGGAGGTTTGGTCATATTTGGAACAAGCATGAATACTACAAGTGTTAGGGCAGCTGGGAACAGGCTATGACATCTGGATGAGACATCCAATTCATAGAGAAAAAGGGATAAGCAAGAGCGGGTTGAAGGGAATACAAAGAAGACCTCAGGACCCTGGGAGGAAGCAACTGAAGACATGACAAGACATCCTAGAGTTTTGATATCATCAGGTGGAGGTGTGGGAAAAATGCTTTATGAACACTGCAGGTGTATTGGTCTTCAGCTGAAACTCTACAAGGGACAGACTTACAGGAGGAACTCAAAGGTACAAAATTGAAATGGCATGAAAGACACACAGCTCTCACCCATTGCTAACTGCTGACCAGCATACCATGGCCAGGAATGGTATGCATGAGGTATGGTATTCCTCCATGAGGAAATGAGGCCCTAATGGCCTCCTCTGCAGCATTACCACTCCAATAAGACAGTGGATATTGCACACACGCAGCAGAGCTTTATGTGTGAGCAGGTTTTGGCACAGGGTTTCTCAGAAGGGAGTCCTGCTCTACCACCCACGTTCTCCTTCATCTATTGTGGCAAACACATTTCCCATCACTCACGTGGTGCAACCTGTAGTCACACAAATGAATAGCTCACTTCAGTCAGAATGTTTGCAATAATCTCTCATTTGATAACTTTTTGTGTTACAGAACAGTGTAAGATACTGCTGCCAACCATCCCACTAGTTTCCGCTTCCTCAGTGGCACTCACCCAATAGGACTGACCAAATTCTCACATGCCTCATAAGGGGTTAAAGAATCCCACTGCTGCTTTCCTTAGGTTCCTATGGTCTGAGTCACCCCACTGAGCTGCCCAGTTCTTCATGCACCTTTGTGATAATCGGAAGGGCTGGGGCAAAGGTGCAATTGCATGCTAATCCCTTCACTTACTTGTAGATAATGAATAGGTAAGAAGGAAAAGCCAGACACAGAAAAGATGCAAAACATACTAATTACAAGTAAGGAGGTCAGCCTGTTAGTGTTTGTAGTTCCTATTACCACATCTACCAAGAGTTCTATCTTTTAAAACATTTAGGAAAAATCATGTTAACTCCCGCTGATGGTAATGCCGTGATACAGCATGGGCCCAGATTTTTTCAGTGCTTCTCTCCCCTCTAGTTTATTTCCTCCCTTGAAAGGATAATTCCATGAAGTCACTCCTCTTTCCTGTAAAAGGGAACACTGCCAACCTGCAAAACCAAAAGTGTTTTTAAATGCCCACATCTGTAGCTGCTACCTACATTCTTTCAATGCCTCAGTACAGCTCAGAGGCAGAGCACAGGAAACATACCCCATTAGCAGCTGAACCAGAACAAAAAATGCCAGCAGATAAAGCCACACAAAACCTCCACGCTGGCCTGAGAGAATGGATGACAAGGATCTTCTGCAAGTGTTCTGTGCAATTAGTTAATAAAAGCAATGATAAAAAGCAAGCTGAGCCCAACAAATTAACCATTCCCCTAGGTCACAAACAAAGCACCTCTACTAAACATGGACCAGGAGTGTAGATAAATGGCAATGAGGAGAACAGGCCTTTGCTGAAGAGCAATCACCCGGAGACACTTCTACAATATCTCAGAGAAGAAAACAACCACAGATGGCATGATGGAGTTGATCTCTTTCCCCTCTGCTCAAGGGGTTGCTACGTATCACTGAGTGAAGACACCCGGTGCCCCAGGAAAAGGTTGTCTGGATGCAGGATTAAGCTGGACCTTTTTAAGGGTCTAGAGAAATGCAGGACATGTAGGTGTTTTCAGGGTACCAGCAAGGACTTTTCTTGTGACTCAGGTGACTGTGGGTTTATCTGAAAGAAGAAAGGCATGGATGTTTCAGGATTGCAAGGGGAGAATTGATGAGAAGATCCAGTTATTGTTCAAGAACTTTTCCCACACTGAGGGAATCACTAGGAGCCATCATGTGGGCCTGGTCAGACTGCTGGGAGGTGGGACAGGCTTGGCCCCTGGCAGGTGCCACAGTGGCACACTGGGAATAAATGGGGCTTCCCTCTGTTAAACCAGCTCTTGCTAGTTTAACAGAAGAAGACATCAAGGGAAGTAAAGGGGTATAGTTAAAGGCAGGGATGGGAAGAGAGAGGCAGGCTTCTTGAAATTTGGTGTCATCAAAGGACTTGGATGTCCAGGGTAGGAACTTCATTTGCAGATCTTTAAGATGCCTGAAACCTCAGCTACAAGATAGGCTGCTGGGAGAAGTAGCAAACACATGTGTCACACCAAATGGGTTTGTCATAATGATAATCAGGAAGCCTGAGAGGGAGTTAAAGCTGGGACAGAGGAGAGGCAATGCCCAGAGGGACCAGATGACTCAGCAACAGAGATTACAAAGAGGGGAGCCCTTGATGAGCACCAGCAAGTAAACAGCCATTTCAGCACACTAGAGGTTTGAACCAGGATTGCAAATTGGACAGAGGTGTGAGAGCCTGGAAAAGCAGCTGGGGTAAGGACACAGCACCCCCAAGGGTCTGAGGTCATTGGAGGTGAGCATGGGAGACTAAAGTCAACAAAGGCTAGAGGAAGACATGGCATAAAGGAATGCTTGAAGGAAGAAAGACAGATTATGATAGCAAGAGGGAAGAGAGCTTTTCGGCCTTTTAGACGTTCACATTTCATGTTTAATTCAGAATTTATTTTCTATTTTGGCTAAGATACAAGATATTCATAGCTCTCTGTTTGCCATTACATGTTACTTCAGCACAGACAAGTTGCTGCGTTTCATTTAAATTTGAAGTAATTAAGGACTGACTGAAGCATTAAATGTTTTTTTTTAAGATTAGTATCTTTGTTGTGATGGAACAGGTTTACATAGTATTTGTCTCATTAAAATCCTTCATAAAGCAAATAATTGTTTTGGCCTTCATCTCAAAAATAAGCAGTTTCGACAAATTACCTTGTGCTATTTATAGTGGTTGCATAGATACTGTGTTGCTCGTAGACAGTCAGGGACTGACAGTGTCATGCAATTGTCCACAAATTATCCATGAATATCAGTGTAAAGCACTTAGCTTGCCTTCTGACCACAGAGTCTGTCTCTCAGTTTTTGATGTTTTAATTCTCACAGCATCCCATTCCATAACACTGTGATAACTGTTGAAATTAATGGGACTTCGGCACTGGGCTGGATCCTCCAAAAAACATGACTGTTCAGTGAAAAGCAGAACCCTGGACTAGGCACTTACGCTTGGAATAGAAGACCTGATCCTGAAACACAGTATGGTTTGAAACAGTAATTTTCAAAAGATTCTCAAAAACTAAATACTGCTGGTGTAATAAAGTTTCTACATTCAGAGATATAGAAAATGTGTATATTCCATGTGAAATCTCAGATTATTTGTTATGTTTAGTTTGGCACATTATTTCTATTACAATTTCTTACTGAGACAGTTTTCATGATCTTTGAAATTGTCTATATTTATTATGTATTTTTCCGTTGCACCAGATTTTTAATAAATTAAATATCTGTAGCTAATTTTTCTTTACTTCACATATAACTTCTGGTAGCGTAGCAAATTTTGAAAGAATTTGTACAGTTGTCCCAGATTCATGCATTTAAAAAACTTGTCAATAAACCCTGCATTTCCCAATCTTTAATTTACTGCATGTTCACCTATCTGCACACAAAAAAAGTTAACCAGCAGTGAAATCCAACATAAAGCACAAGCCTAATCATTATTTTGTTTGATTGGTTTATCTAGGATTGTCATGTGGCAGAGGGAAACCACAGGCTGAGACAAGTCTGTAGATTCTGAAGTTTATTGTGCTCATTCACAGACAGGTCTGAATTCTTTCGTAGGAAGGAAAAAATCATGCAGATGTCTTTCTGAATCTCAAGAGAGTGTTTATTTTTTGTGCAGTCGTTTCTGCTCTACAGCTGAATTCAAAGCCTGAAGGATCAGATGTTGGTTGTTCTGGATGTTGTAGCTGGTCAGTTCTATCAGCTTGTCAAACTCCTCCCCTGTGTAGGTAAAGCTGTTTAAGCAGTATGGGGAAAAAATGGTGGAAACATCCACGTTGCCCTGTGCCATCTCAGCAGGGCTGCGCTCCACACCTGACAAATAAAGAAAGGCCATCAGTGGGATAGAGATAGGGGCCCACCTCCCACTTTCTGGGTGGGGCACAACAGTTGCTCCTCACTACCCTGACATTTGCATTTCTCTCCCGTGGGAAGCGCAGCAGGGGAGGGAGACCAAACTAGACAATTTCTCCCATTCCCCCACAGCCAAAGGGCAGCCAGGTGGAGGGAGGACAATCTCTGTCTCATGGCTTACCTGGCTCTTTGTATTTTCTGAAGGAGTCATTCACCAGCGGGAAAAACACCACTGTCGGTGCCTCTGGAGTCTCCGTGTCTTCAAAGATATAGCACTCCTTTAGGTTTTTCTTTTCTTCTTCACTCATGTGGATTTTGGGAAATGGGATTCCCTGTTTTTGGAAGTACTTGGAGGCTTCCTCCAAAGGCTGAATTCAGACAAATAAAAGAAAAGGTTGGAAATTCTGCCACACCCCACCACTTTTCCTAGTCCACAATGCATCCTACAATAGACCTTCAGAAAGATAAGGGAGCCGGGTTTGCTGTCATTACTTCTTCTGTAATTGTCTCCTGTGTGAGATATTAAGTCCTAGTTATTACCAGAACAACAGTTCAAGACTCAAACTCCAGCTTGCACTCCTGATGGTTGTTCTACCTCCCCCTCCTCATCAGCCTTTACCTACAAGGTAGGTAAGATTCATGGCTGTGGGACGAGTGGCCTAGCAGTTTAGAACACAGAAACATGCCTCTTCTGGAGAAAATCCTGAGGTGAGTAGAACAGATAGGAATCTGAAATAGCATGGTTTTTAAATGCAGATTCGCAAAGTACAAACATGTTATTGACTCAGTATGAAACATTTAAAAGCCTCTAACTGTCTAAGATGCCTGAGGATGGTTCTGAAAAGTGATTTAAGCAAACAGTGAACTGGGAGCAAACACCATGTAAACTGAAAGGTTAATATTTCAGGTGTGTAAGTAATTTTTGAAAATAGGATGTTTGTTCCTGAGTCTGGTTGGCACGTATGAAAATTTTAGTCTTCAAGAACTTCGATCTTATCCATATCTAGTAACAGGAATTATATACCAGATTATTAACTGGTATTTGAAACAGCAGACATGGTGTCAAAGGACAATTCTTTTCAACAATTTGGAACAACAACAAAAAATTCAGTTACTGTTATAAAGACAACTGGACAAATTACTTCTAATTATACTGCATGTGGGTAATTTTAGATGGATATCACAAGACAAACAAAATGAGTTCCTCAGTGGTGGTAGTAGTACCAGATAAACATTCCATGTGAAGTGTTGTCTTGACAGCCATATCAAGATCACAGGAGCACACAGGTCTAAGAGATACCAGTTGGCTTTTAGAGAGCTAACTAAAATAAAATATTTAGAAAAACTGATACTACTTCTGTTTTCTTTAGAGGATTTGCCATGGTTTATCAGCATCACTTGAGAGACCCGGGCATATGCACAATGGAAGCTTCAGACTAAGAATCCTTTTCTCCCAGAATCAGTTTATTCTACATAAATTATTCTGAACCCTTAGGAGTTAAGAAAGGCTAAAAGGGCTAAAAGGCAGCAGTTGTTATTGAAGAAAATAAAATAGAGTGGTCATCACACCAATGTCTGTGATCCAGAAGAATAGTTTAAGTGCAGGACAACATCCACTTTCCTCTCCGGCCTCATGAGCGGTGGATAGCTAATATCGATGTATCCTGCCGTGTCTGCCAGGCACATGAACTCTGCAGTTTCTGTCAGCTGGTTGGGGAAATTCTCTAGTACAGTATCTAAAAGGAAATATTTTTTGCAATAAGTGATTCACTGAAGAAGTAATATATCCGTTGTTTGACTAATAAGGGAGGCAAAAATGCCTCTTGACTCTCCATTACATTTTCTTTCTAAGGTCCTGACACACTACAGAAGCTCAGACTTGACACAGAAAAGACCCGTTCAGGGTAAAAAGACAGCTCTTTCACTTCTCATGTTGCTCTTCTTTCAACCCCAGTGAGTGGTAATTTCCTTTCCTGGAATCAGGGAATTCCTGAAGCTGATTTGACTGAACAAAATTTAAATAGTTATCTTCAAATACTTGTTTTCAAATGTTCATCCTCTGCCTTCTCTTCACTGATGAAAACACCGCCATATAAGAAGGTAAAAAGTATTATTCAGGGATGTTTACCTTTCCATAAACAGAAGTTTTTGCTCTGAAGGTATGCGTTGTGCATTTGGAAACCCTTCAGGAAGTTGTAGAACTTTGAAACCATCACCCGCTCTGTCAGCAGCCGCCGAATAACGCCCATGATGCCACATTCAGGGGTCACTAAGTAAGTCTCTAACTCATGGGTCCCATCTGGTGAAGAAAGCTCATCACCTGAAGGGTAGAGGAGATGAACAAATTGTTGGTTTGATACAGGTCTTTCCAATACTTAAAATACCAGAAAGCATCTAATATTAGCCAGAGAAAATAAGATCCTACTAAGATAAGGCAACATACAATTAAATCAATGCTGAAGTAGGAAAAAAAATAAATCAATCTTTAGTAAAGCATATTCCATGAAAAACAAAGTCAGAGTGGCAACAAAATTGCTAAAGCCGGAAAAAAATATCTATTTTTTGCTAGAACTCATAGGTCAGTTCCCTGTGTGAAGATCAGGTTAGGCCGAGAATTTTGAGCTGTTTCTTTCAAAATTGATACAAACTGGCTGTACAAAAAAACCCCAAAACAATGAAAAACAAACAAACACACACCCCTCAAAAAAAAACCACCTGTGAGGAGACTTAGACATCCAGAAAAGAGCAGAGAAAAAGGGTTGTGCTAAATGGCACCTTATGAAGTTGGGAAGAGGGCCAATGACTTTCTATCACAGGCACTTATTGAGCTCAGGGTTCTGCAACATTTCCATGGAGAACATGATGAAAAGGGCATAAACTAAACTCACTATCCACATTTGAACACAAGAAGGAGAGTCATCACCTCTAAGGAAAACAGGTGTTTACAACAAGAGCAAAGAAAATTGAAATTGAGTTCTACATAATTGATATATCCAAATCTTAAACAATAACATATGACAAGCACCATCTGTTGAGGCAAACAGAGAACACAGCATTGAGATGTTTGTTACAACATGAATGTTCACTGAAAGGCCCCTGGCAAAGACAATGTGTTTATAGATTTCAGTAGTTTCATATTTGCATAAACTCAGTTCAAGGGAGACTAATGGAAATAATATTGCTATGAAAGAATTCAGAGGGGAAACCTAGTTAGATATAGCTGGCAACATGAAATCTCAGGATTTATGAGATAAAACAGAAACAGAAAAGTAACTAACCAACATCAACAATCCTGTGCTGGGTACACCTCAGTGAGCGCCTTTCTGTAGGATTTGATGAATGCCAGGCATCCAAGAGATTGTAGGAAAAGACATTGCTCCATAGACCTGTGCAATGGTAGAGAACAGAGAAACTTCTTCAGAAACATTTTAATGAGAAATATCCCTTTAAAAAAGAAAAAAAAACAAAACACCTCTCAGCATTGCAAGGGGTATTAGAAAATCTCAAGGTTTCCAAATTATCACCAAAAACTGCATGAAGTTCTTTTCAGCAACTAGCATTCTGTCCTCAAAGAGGAACCTAAATAGTTTAACACGTTGTGCAAGCCTTCGGCCACTGTAATTCGTTGCCACCTACAAACCAACATTTTCCAGTCTATAAGCACCTGTCATCAGAGAGCAAACCCACATAATTTCCTACAAAATAAGGGTCTGGTCTATGAGGTTTGTCATATACAAGTGGATACTCAGTTACAGATTTGGAAGCTGCTTCTGGACAGCCAATAGTCAAATGGTTAGAGCACAATTTGGGATAGCTTGCAGAATAGTCTTCTAATACAAGACATCTTTGCTGCCCCTTGTAAGATTTCTCTTTGCATGAAGTCTTTTAGAGGAGAGTCCTTTCACTCTCCTTGTTATTCTCATCTCCATAGTGCTTCTTCCACTTTTCCCCTCACACTTAAAAGAACACCTAAAAATGTCTCCACAGTGCAGAAATCTCCAAAAGTCTCTTGGATCTTGGAAAGTCCCTCTTCCTCCACAATTCTGCCACAGGCCCTGAGAGGAAGAATGCAGTGCTGTGCTTTGCCTTGAAAATCTCTACCAGTGAAAGCTTTGCAAAAGCCATACATTGCAAAGGATGCAATAATTTAAATTGAGCAATACAATAATTGTTCCTTCCATAATTTAGTAACAGATACATCTTTAAAATGTATCTTTAAAGATACCCTTTTAAATCCAGTTGGTGAAGTGGGACAGGAAGCCAAGGGTCTTCTGTTACACAGGAAGCCCTCATAAGAATAGGACTCATTTAAGAAATGTTAAAAGTACATAATCAAGAAATCAGACTGGGGCTCTCTGACCCAACATGTAGCCAGCAACCAGAGTTCATTTGCATATAATTACCAGCTAGTTTCTGTCAAGACAACTTTGTCTCTCTGCAGCTTGACAACCTTCTGTTCAGTGTTACTGTGAAAAGGCAACTCCTCTGGTTTCTCCTGTCTTATTTTGGTGTCTTCTCACTCTATAACTCTTTTGGCTCCCTCATCCCTGGAGTTGCACACTGTTTCTGCATTTTAATATCTTTCAAACACTGTTGTCTCCCCAGAACTTGGTTATAATTACATAACAATCTTGTCCTAACCTCTTACACTGAATTTTCTTGCTACCTATATTTGCTAAAGAAAGAACTATGAAAGAGAAGGTATCTTTTACTCAGCTGACAAAGTTGAAAAGAAGAGACAAGCTCTCATACACCCCAGCTATTCTTTTGGAAACCTGAGAGTCTTTTATCCCCATAAGTTCACCCAGTCTTTTCAGGTCCAGTCACTGCTCTTACAAAAGGCCTTTCCTCTCCCTGCAAATGACACCTTGCTTTTATGTTTAAATTATCACGCTATAACCAATAGTACATTTTAATCATAACTCATGCATGTGATATCACTAGATGGCAACATTGCTTTAACTCTCCACCTCATCTCTTTTAAAGGTACACCTGTGGCTTTGGGGTCACCTGCCTCAGGTGATAAGGTAGGGAAGAGAGCTCTGCCCAGGCTGGATGTGCTGGGTGTGCTTGCTACCTGGACACCTCAGGTAAGAACACACTACCACACTGTTATTGAGAAACTGCAATCAGTGAACACCAAATAAGGAATACAACATGGCACTGCTGGTTGTATGGATTTTTCACATAAGTAAACCATTTCTTACCAGTATCCTTGGTGTCCTACATGTACTTATTTACATGTAAAGTATCTGTTGTTCAGGGTTTAAGAGCAGACAAAGTCATCTGCAGACAACTTCTTCACCCCAGAGAATCAGAATACAAAAGGGTGTAGTAGAGAGTTACAGTATTATGCAAAATTAAAACAAGAATTCCACAAAAGCTTCAAATCTGTTTTTCATACATTAGTGGATGCTACCTACTACGCTGAAATAAGCATGATAAAACTCAGTGATTTATCATGGTACCAAAATTACAGAGGATTTAAACTACTATTAAACTTGAAAAAATATCAGTAGCAGTTCAGAAAACTACTCAAAATTGCCATATTTTGTAATAGATTCAGTAGCAATGTTGCTTTTTGTTATAAGATCATGCCATTAATAGACAAATTTGAATTTAAGATTCCAGTTTCAAAATACAATATTTTTTGTGTGGAACTCTGCTGCTGATGGGTTCAAAACAAGCCTAACCTCTTCAAGCAGCCCTGAAACTTCAGGGCATGAGAGTCACTACTCAAGACAAAAGCAACAGTGAACAATGTGATTTGAAATTACCTCGAGGTACTTTTTAGCCCATCTCCAGTGTCCAAAGAATTCAGTCAGAAGTGAGAACAACATGGTGTACAGTTGGTTTCAGTCCTGCATGATGCCAGGCACTGGTTCCAATACGCAGGGGTTTGCATTATATTAAAAATCAATTAAATTTTTATGCAATTCACATTTTTGCAATGGAGCACATCACCTTTCATGAAACAGATGCGGGATTCAGGGAGCTTCTTCATCAGGCGACCCATGAAGAACTCACTGCCAAAATCCTCTGCACGAATGAAGGCACCGTATTTTAAGAATCCAACCTCATAAGGAGTGAACTCCACCCATTCTGCAGAGACACAAAACAAAATTTTAAATCTCAATCATATCCCTACTTCCTTGCAGGAAGGGCTGTGAAATGGCAAAAAAGCAGCTACAGGACAAACCCTATCATCAGGGTGACCACAGACTGGCCTTTCTCAGGGTAAGGAAGTATCATTCCACTGGTTTCAGCCACTCAGTAGTGTTTCTCAGTCTTGTTCATTCAGAACTTTCCAATGACTATCTCCAGACAGAACATAAGTGAAGTTTACACCAAAAGGAGGCAGCCTAAGCTACCCCGTATGTGGAGCTAAGGCTTGTAAATAGCTTGGCCATCCTCAAACACCTCCCCAGGATTTCTCCTGCACCCTAGAAAATTAGTTCCTCCCAGAGCCTAGACACAAAGTCTAGAAATGGAAAAGGAAGTTAAGGAGGGAAAGAAACTGTTTATAAAACCTATAGTTCAGCAACTGATAATGCAGATCATTTAAACACCAAACAAGTCCAGTTTTCCCATCACCTTTGAACTCGGAAAGGCTGTAGTCTTCTTTGATGTTCAGTATCATGTAGATAGGTAGTGGATTTTGACCCTGACTCAATGCCTGTCGCTCATCTGAGAGTTTGTGGTTATTTTTCTGTGAATTGATGAGAGACAAAGGGCAAAATCAAGGGACCTTCTTGTCATGTTCTATGGGCTTGCAAGATTACAGCAAGATAAATACCTGTTTTGCCTTTAATTTCTTAATTCTCTACATTCATTTTGAGTCCAAACACTTTTTAACCAAGGTCACATCTACACTGGCTTATTTAATTGCAGGTAGGACACATTGTGGAAAAAATTGGTCTCCTGTTCTTTTCAGTAAATATATCCACTTTATGTGTACATTTAAGTTCTCACAGGGAGGAGCAGAGGAAGAGAAACCAAGAACAGAGCTCTGCAGTCAGGTGCTCAAATACTCATATTCACAGAAATTTTCTGCTAATTACGTATTAAGAGATATGTGGGGACAAAACTCTCAGCAAGTTTGCAGATGACACTAAGTTGGGTGGTAGTGTGGATCTGCTTGAGCATAGGAAGGCTTTAAAGAAGAATCTGGACAGTCTGGATCAATGGGTCAAGGCCAATTGTGTAAGGTTCAGCAAGACAAAGTGTCCGATTCTGCACTTGGGTCAGACCAACCCCAGGCATTGCTAAAGGCTAAGGGATGAGTGGCTGGAAAGCTTCCCAGCAGAAAAGGACATGGGGGGTGCTGGTTGACAGCAGCTGAACATGAGCCAGCAGTGTGCCCAGGTGGCCAAGAAGGGCAATGGCATCTTGGTCTGTATCAGAAACAGTGTGGCCAGCAGGACCAGGACAGTGATTGTCCCCCTGTACTCAGCACTGATGAGGCCACACCTCAAATCCTGTGTTCAATTTTGGGCCCTTCACCACAAGAGAGACATTGAGGTGCTGGAGCATGTCCAGAGAAGGGCAATGGAGCTGATGAAGGGTCTAGATAAAAAGTCTTATAAGAAGCAGCTGAGGAAGCTGGGGTTAACCTGGAGACAAGGATTTTCAGACCTCATTGCTCTCTATAACTGCCTGAAAGGAGGTTGTAGGTAGCTGGGGATTGGTGTCTTCTTCCAAGTAACAAGCTATAAGACAGAAGGAAATGGACTCAAGTTGCGCACAAGAGGTTTAGACTAGACATTAGGAAAAATTTTGTCACTGAAAAGCTGGAACGGATTACCCAGGGAAGTGGTGGAATCACCACCCATGAAAGTGCTCAAAACACAAGTAGATGTGGCACCTGGGGACATGGTTTAGCAGTGAACATGTCAGTGACAGGATAATGGTTGGACTCGATCTCAGAGGTCTTTTCCAACCTTAACAATTCGAAACCCTCTTTGTTATTCAGCAGAAATCATCTGCTGGATAATGCTGGCATGCTCGCAGGCTAGTATCTGTTCCTGGAACTTCATTTTCTATACAACGGTATTCAGTAGCTGTTAGGGAAAACATAGGGAAAATAGTACCCCATCACTTAAGGCTTTTTCCAGCAGAAGCCCCCAGAAATCAACGCTAGAGATCTGGTATCCCTCTTGCTTCCGCAGTTTTAGCTCCTTGGCATAGTATTTCAAGCTTTCCAGGGAAAAACAGCTTAGTTTGCACTTGGTCATATGTCTGCGAACTTCACCAATCGGTCTGGATAGATCTTTATGCGACCACTCAGCACTCTGATACAAATGTGACAAAGTCCTGCAGAAAAGAAAGGAAGTTCATTGTCATATGTTTGAGAGGCTTCCACTTTTTAGACTTAGATTTAAGGTCCACATCAAATGAAGTAGTTGAGATTCATTAAAAACATCTTTTGGCCTCCGTTTATTATTGAAAAGATTTTTGGTCCAGAGGACTCTCCCAAATAACTCAAGACTTGCAAAAAGTCCCTCCATGCTATTAAGGATTATGCACAAAGCTGTGATTTGCACCAGGGTGACTCAGTAGGAAAGATCCTAGAGCTGAAACAAAGAGTCAAGGAAAATATTGATGCCTGTAAGCAGTGCCTAGGCCATACACTGGCTCAGGCAATGTATTCCTAATGCAGCAATAAAAAAAGCTCAGGACTGAAGCAGTACACCATTCTTTACCAAAATGAAGAGGATAAATATCTCACACAGCAGACTACAGAAGTGATGAATGGTGCTTATGTTCAGGATCTCCTTACCATGTTGAACCAGACGACCCAGTAATGTATGAAATAGCATCCAAGAGACCCAGCTTTTGAAGACCCAACAGGTTGCCTAACAGAGATGTCAGTGCCCGGGTGCCACCTCCTGTTGTCATGACCGCTATAACTGGTACCTGTTCAAACATCAACACAGCAGTGGTATGCAACACTTTGTTTACCAGTGCGTGTGATCAGAGCTGAGTGAACTGTAGCCTTCTAGTCCCACAAGAAATTCCAAGATTCCACTGTTTCTTCAAGCAGGGGGCAGGAAAAGATGATAATCAGGTATTTTGTACAGAATATAAATAAATAAATGAATAATTGGTAACTAGCTGATTTTGAGGATTTCAGTGAAAATCAATCATTTTTTATTCTAAATTTTTATATGCTGGCTTATCAAAACAGCTCAAAAAACTTATGGTTTTAAGGCATTTCAATATTAGGCTGCATTTTCCTCAGCAAAACATCATCACATGAAAGCTGTATTTTGAGAACAAGCAGAGCTCATACTCTCTTGTAAGTCAAGTATAATGGCTAGATTACATTTCCTCCTAAGTACCTAGAGTATATAATTGCAGTGATGAAGCCTAATTGCATGGAAATCTCAATTGTGTTACAGGAAGATAAATTCCTCTAAGAAACCCATTGAGAGAAGATGAGCCAATTGACATTTCCTACACACATTTCCAGGCCATTTGCAAAACAAATACTCAACCATTTCCAGATTCAAATCAAACATTTCAGGTCATAGCAAAGTATTCTGATTTGGGTTTACGTGACTATAAAGAAATATTCTCTTGCTGAAAAATCTGAAATTAGTAGTTAGAAGTACTTCCTCCATAAAAAATTCTTATATTTAAGAAACTGCTTTTTTCCACAGAAACTAGTGTGCCAAGGAGAAACAACATGGTCAGTTTATGAGCAGAGGCAACAGTTATAGTGTCCAAAGCCATGCTGTCATATATTGCCTACCATGCCTTTGGTCTACCTTCCCCAGATAAAGGGAGAAGCATGGAAAAGAATCAAACCACTCTCAAAATGAAAACTTCTTCATTTCTGAAGTTCCTGATCACAGACCATGTTCCCTCCCTAAAGCACCAACCAACCTCATGCCAGTGTGGACATGAACTAATACAAACCCTAACTCAGACAAGCAGATCAGAGAAAAATGTTCAATGTCTTTGTGCTGTTTGAGGAACTGCAGCTGAAACAATGAGCATCAAAGGAGTTAGCCAGTTACATATCCCTTTAACTGTTAGATTTTCTCCCTACAAAAATCTGATAATAAAAAATACCTTATTGGGCCTTGGTGACTGAATGATCAGCTAAAAAAGTAGGACTATCCTGGTCTGTAATTCACAAATTAAAAAGAAATAAAGCAGCCAAAAAAGTGTTGATTTATGGTATTCTGTTTTCTGGATAAATACGTGCCAACAGGGTTTGATACTGCCCTGGCTCTGACATTGCTTCATCCAAACATTTCTCATAGCTTTAAATGGGGCATTGAATGTACCAGAGTTAGTTAAGGAATAATATGCAAATGGATGCAAGCATAATATATTTCTGTTCCACAGCATGTTATAGCCCCTGTGGTCCTCCCCATACCTCATGATCTTGAAGGTCTTGCTCTAAATGAAGTGCTTTTTTCAAAGCAGAAGCCACAAACTTCTTCCTTTTCTGTAGGAAATTTTTCTCCTCCTTACATAGATCAAACTCCAAGCGAACATCTAAGTTTCTTGACCTCAAACAAAGTCCAGAGTTAAATAGGTGGGCATGATCACTTAAAATTAATGTCTATATCCATGGTTACAAGTCACGACTCTATTATTAGGCTTAAAAAAGCTGTTACTGTGGCCCTACAAAAGCATATCACAGATGGTACAGATAAGGTAGAGAAAAGGCCGAGAAAGTGTAAAAAGTTGCAAAATCTTACAGAAAGCAACAGAAATATTCTTTATGTACACTGATTTTCAAGGAACGTCTAATATAAATACTGTAATTCATATACAGATACTATAAACAGTGGAATATTTAGAATTTGTTGCCTAAAGACCTCCAGATTTTATAAATATAAATACTCTGGATTTCTTAGAAGAAGGAAAAATTAAGTAAAAACACATTTTTTTTCTAAACTCACAGCCCTACAGATTTTGCAGCCAGAAAACATTATTCTCCCCATCCAAAGTGGATTCCTATATAGTAACATAACAGGAAAATTTACCCAACAGAGTTAACCACCTTTTGGACATGGGTAACAAACATGGGCTAAGTAGGTAAATATAATCATTAACTAAATACTCTCTCTCTCTTAGTTACAGAAAAAGGTAAGAAGGAAAAAAGCTTTGCAATATCTTTTTTTCACAACCACAAAACCCAAAGACAAAATTTCTTACCAGTCATTTGATTTTGCATGTAAATTGATTGTCTCACCCTAGAAAAAAAACCCCACAATATAAGCACTGGAGATTGTTTTATGTTCTTTCCTCTCAGTCAGCTCTGAAGCCCTTCCCTTTTTCTAAAAGCCATGTTGAGGCACAAAGCCATAACAATCAGAAAATCCATCTACTTTTTAAAATTCCTCCAAAACTATTCTATTTTATTTGTATTGTTTTATATTAAAAAGAGCAGTATATGGTAAAACCCAGCATCAGTTCAGCTGGTGTGTTCCATCTTGACTCATCATGTGCATTTGCTCTGATCAGCATTAGTCCCCCAGCTGCTCACAGAAATCCCTCTGTCAAAAGTTTGGTGGTGATTTTTGATTCTACTTGGTTCATATGAAAATGTACAGGTCCATAACCCTCTGATAGGAATGTAAGGGCACTAGCAGTTATATGTCTAAACCTCTACTCCACACTGATCTAATTAGCTCATGCCCATTAGTCTTTGGTCCATAACTTCACATTTACTACTGGAAGGTGGTATCAATCACCTTTGCTACTGCCACTTTCTCATTGAATGGAAGTGAATCCAGAGGAATAGTGAGGGATGCATGGAGGTCTTTTTTCTCTTCACCGGAAGTACACTGAAAAATAAATTATAACGTAGAAAAATATTTAATGTATACACTGGAAAAAACCACTGTTGCCAACTTACTTTTTTCATATGAGGTTCCCATCCTGCAGTTTTCAAGTTGGCATCTAATATTTAGATTTCTTAGGGGTTACAGAGCTCTTTCAGAGCTGAAGCTGGTGAAAGATGGCTCTTAATTAAAAATATAAAATCTTTCCATTTGTCTCAGTTGAGTGTAGGAAACCATGAATTTACTGCTCTTACTCAAGCTAATGATCACATACCGAGTAGAAATGAGGCTTCTTTTCTGCCAGAGCCACACGCAGCTCTGACAGGCTGTACTTGATGTAATGGAAGTCCAGGGGCTTCACAGGTTGCCAGAAAGAGCCCAGAGACAGGGTCTGGCTCTCTTCATAGGATCCCTTCACTGAAAACAAGAAGTCTTTCTCTAAAAAGAACCATGGAAAGCAAACAGAGAAGTTAATCTCAGAACTGGAACATTAAATGGTCATTCAGAAGTTGTCATTTTGATATATAAACCCTTCAGCAATGCTTAAAAGGTCCCAAACTCTATTTATCCAACAAGGGAACATTACAAGAAGAAGGAGAAGAAAGCAAACAAACAAACAAAAGCTAACCATAGAACACAAAAGAGTTTATAAAACAACAGTAGCTGTGTTTAAGAAAATCTGACATACAGGCAATTGGACAAAATATAACTTGAAATAGAAATATATGTTTACTTCTATTTTGCAGCACTTAGAAGACTCATTGTCTCTCTAATAATTCCATTTAATTTGAAAGTCCAGTTTTTATAATTAGTTAGCACAGACACACTGTAATTGTTGGATCTATGAACCTGCCTATACACCCCTAACCATCCAGTTCCTGTGCTCTAATTGTAAGAACAAAGTAGGAAAAGTACCAGAAAACAACACCAAAAAAAGAAAAATTTCCATTAACTATAAAAAAAAGGGGTTTTTGTTTCTAGTTAGAAGTCTAACCTGAAGGTTCTTTCTTTGTCCATCTATTGTCCACCAGGACTTCCAAGCAGGAAATTTCACGGGACTGTAGCAGAGATGAACAACAGGAGAATTAAGTATATAAAACATGCCATATCTGACTCACTTCACTGCTACCTGTCTTTGATCACCTGGGTCCCTGAGTCTGGAAAACTGTTCAGCCTGTGTTTGTTAGGCTGATAAGAGAAAGACTTTGGCACTCTGAAAATGTGTCAGGTTTCAGCTGAATGAAAAATCGTTGCGGTGCTTTGTTCCATCCACAAGGATGGGACTGGGAAGAGAAGGGAAATAACAGGAGAGGTAATGCAAGTGTCCTGAGGCCTCCCAAGGGTAAATGGATGGGTTTGCCAAATCAGAGGCCAATCCTTGCAGCCCTGATTGCGTGAAGCTGGACAGTCAAGGGCTGCTTCCTCTAAAAAGTGAGTTAGGGACAACTGAGAAGGCAACTTCTATACTATTCTATGGAAGTGAGGAAAACAGGGTGGCCATGAGGGAGTCACAAAGGAAGCCCCCAGAAGGAATGACACAGAGGCAGTAAATCAACAAAAGAGCACTTCAGCCATTGTTAGGAGGCTTGATATCAGCTGCTGGTAGTGAACAGGTCTCTGGGTATCCCAAAGGACTGTGTACATTCTTTCCTAATACATCCTCCCACAGGGAGCAGCACAACAGGATGGCTGCCTGACCAACCCACATCTCCCTCCCCTTCACCCTTGCCTGCAGTGAGTTGTTGGGGCACCTCCTAGATTCACCACCTCCCATCACTATGATGAAAACAAAGATAGAAGAGCAAGAGTTTAAAATTACCACTAATACACCATTAGTGACAAGCCTTTCAGGAGGGACTGGACTAAAAGAGAAAAAAGAAAGCAATCAGAACTAATATGATCTAAATACAACCTTAAATGAATAGCAAGAAATAATACTTTTCTGAAAGTTTGTCTTGTCCTGCATAGTCTCAAACAGATCACTGATTTTTAATTTTGGGAGACATCTGAAAAGTGGGGGTTTTTTATATAATGGTAAACAATAGCTGTAATAAGAATGATGACTGAAGTTCTTATTATCCTTATCTCTCTTCCAGCAAATAATGGGATAAATTAATAATCAGGATGATTTTTGGTAGATAAAGAACATAAAGTTTTAGCCAATATGCAACTAACTTGATCAACACCAGCTGTTACTGTGATGCTAAGTATTTAAAACTATATTATATTCAATGCTAGTGTGTGTACGACTGCTTACAAAAGACAGTTCTTTGGTTCCATATGAATTTTACTCACATGCTCTCTGACGCAAACTCAACCTCTAGCATCTCCTCTGTCTGTAAAAGATTAATTTATTATAAGCATCTGAATTAATTTTCTTTCTCACTAGCTATAGTTTTCAATGATTATTCTAGCTCCTGAAACAGCTCTTCAATCAAATCAAATTTTCCTACAGCTCTAGGGTATACTAAGATGAGTGAAAGCAATCAAGTTAGAGTGATTTTGAAAAGCACTCTCCCTCCTTTTTTAACCATCAGTCCCCAGGCCAACTGCTCTTTTCCATTTGCTGGTGAGGTAGAATAAAATGGCAGGCAGTCCTAAGTCTGCAGTAACCGTTTGCTTAAAAATGTCTAAAGCCTTGGGGTTTTTTCTGTGTAATGTTATCAGAAGACTGATACCGTTGTGTAGAAGAGGGCATTCTCAATTCTGATCAAAAGGACTCCTATAACACAAACAGCACATTGACCAGTCACCAGACAGTTAAGGAAGTACCTGGCAAAATCACTGTAGAGCTGAATACCCACACGTACCCAATAAGAAAAGTCAGTGAAACAGAAAATATATAGTAGTATCTAAAGTGAATACCCAGATCCCATGTGGAAGTCATTATGTATGTGTCCAAGCACACTGAAATAATGAGATAACAAGAGCAATTGGCCACCAATGGATTTTAGCACCTCAGAATGGATATCTGTGTTATATTCAGGTGTACACAAAAGAATTACAGGGCAAGGTATCAGTTTTTAAGTGAATACTCCAATGTCTCTGTCAGAGTACGACCAAACTCACAAGTGCTGGTGCCAGGAAAAAAATTCTGACAGAAGAACTTTGTGCAATGGTGATGAAGTTTTGTATTTCCAACAAAACCTATTTGAGCAACAGAGTCAAGAAAGAGGGAAAAAAGGGAACCCTGGTGTCAGAAAAAGCCCTGTCTACGAGGCTTGAGGAGCTAGTAAAAGTCTTCAGGACTATGTCCAAGGTAGGGAGGCAAACTCTGCCTACTTTTCTGAGTAAGGTTTGGAAGATACTTTACAGGATACATGAAGTGCAAATCAATAGGAAATAAATCCTCCCACCTACAATTGCTTTAAAAGAACTCACTTAGGAGGTAATATCAAAAAATGTATTTCCTTCCTGTGGCCAAGGCAGTTTTATTCCTCACCTTTGGATTTAGCTGAAAAGTCAAGCGAACTGTTTCTCCAAGCTGGATTTTAGCAATATCAAAGAGAACAGTGAAGAGAAGGTCATCTTTAGTGACTGCATTTTCATCATAGACTTTGATCTCAAGAATATTCTGCAAACAGAGGTACAGAATTAGGATTTTATTCTGAGACCTTACAGACGTACAAGTATGTTAGGGAAGACAGAGAAAGGATGGGGAGAAGTGAGAGATCACGTACAATCTTTGCATCCACACAGAGATTAAAATATTCTGAACCTAGCACCGAGTTGGGTTTGTTGCTGATTTCCAGTGTAGAGTAATTTAAATGACAAAGGTTAGTACAACTATTGAATATGGAGCTCCCATATTGAAAAACATGTTTGGTCTCTAATTTGGTTTGTTTGGCCTCTAATTTGGTTTGAGGTCACCACTTTTCTCTGAATTGTGGGAAACCAGCCAGCAGTCAGAATTTATTGCTAGTGGTGGAATAAAGAAATCCATGGATATAAGCAGCAATTAAAATACATTAAGGATGTACCATATAACTACTTCATGGTTGCATAATTTTACCCTGTAAATTGTTAAACAGATCACATGCAGATAATTACCATGGAGTCTACAGAAACTGATATGCTTTTGTTAAATATTGCAAATCCCACTGTATAAATCTCCTGCCCTCCCTCCTCTGTTGTCTGCTTCTTTGGATGGATAGGAGAGGGTAAGAGTCCCTCCTGGGCCTGGTTGGTACCTGGATATGGGCTGGCTCAGAAGTGCCTCCCAGAGCACTGAGCAAATGAACATTAACTGCTGTTTTCTCAGTGGGGTAATAATTCAGACCTCTCTCAAAATATTCAGCAGCTCATAACCATGTCAATTACAGGCAGTGCTTTTCTTGGATTCTTGGTTATGCACCAGATTTAACCAAAACTTGCTAAGAGATTTGCTGCTGATTAAAGACACACAGGTAGACACGTGGTCTTACACACAAATACATGGATAGAAAAGAGTGAGCATGTGAATTCTGTTGCCTTAAAAGTTCATAATGCATCACAGAAAGGTTCACACCTAAATCTGATGAGCGACTGAACAGACAAATATACTGAAAGGAAGACACTCCAGAATTCAAGTATTCAATTTTGACATCTATCATTCTGTAAGAAAACAGCAAGTGCAAAATTGCAAGTGACCTTGAGTTTGCAGTTTATCATCAATAAGGCTGCTGACCTTTATGGCCACATATGTAAATGCATCACACTGTGCCTCAGGGAGAAAAACAATTCTGTTTGGTGCTGACAGGGTCAGTCCTCCCCACCACACATACTGACAAGAGGCAGAGAGAAGCAGTCACAGCAATGTGGTTTTTAGGACAGCCATAAATAGCCTGGTACAGGATTATGGAAGGTGATGGAGGTGATACACCTAAACGCAATAGTTTCCAGCTAGAAGGCACTGAAGAGCAGATCAGTTTTCATAGTTGAGACATTGCAATAGACTGTCCTTATTTGGCTAAAATTACTAACTTATTTTCTTAGAGATCTAGTGATTTGAGCCCCTCAGTTACTCCCAGTTAGCCAGAGGGGGCATGCATAGGGTGCTGTATGGCTAAGGGGGCTCTCTAGCTGCTCCACTGGGATTCTGTGAGGGAAGCAGCCAGCAGTGTCTGGGCACTTTGCTGTTTCTATCTGCTCCTGATAGGGTGTCTCTGGGAGCCAGGCAATGAGCAGAGCCATCCCTTGGCAGAGCTGCTTGCCACTGGCTCTGGAAAGGGTCATCCTCCTGGAGCTGTGTGAGTCATGCCCACAGCACAAGCCTGGGAAGCCCTTTTTTAGCCAGCTGTCAGACATGCAACAAAACAGCTTCCCTTCAGCAAACACTGCTGTTAATGGTGACAACCAGCATAACATATCCAGACAGGTTTTTCTCTTCTACAGTGACAGTGTACTATATAGTTTTACTGCACTCTGGCTACCATGATTGCGGAGGTGAACACTTCAATAAAATACAAGACAGGAAAGGAGAAAATAACAAACAAGCAGATTCTAGTTCTGCTCAGAGGGTAATGAGCAGAGCAACTGCAGTGTACACAGAGAAAACTGCAAGAGTCTTCACTTAGTCTGCTGTGCCCAGACAGCAGCGAAGCAGCAGTGACAGACATGCCAGAGCACTTTGGCTATCCCAAATACCCAGGACATACCTTGTGCCGTGCATACTGAAGCCACAGCCACCACTGTGCTGCTATTGCCACACACTGAAAATTACTGGGGCTAGTGCTACATGCCTTGTCTCCTGCTGCAAACTTACTGTAAACATGTCTTCCCAAATACTACTCCCTGAAAGACTAGTTCAAGCAGCTTCCTGTGGCCAAGATAGTTTCTCTAACTCTACTGCGTGGTATTGCAGTTTTGAAAAACCTGTTAGCGGGAGCAGGTGCTCTGGTGCAAGAGTGATAGATCAGTGGGTGTTTGTTCCCATGCTGCAATGTTTTTCCCTTGCCTTTCATCTCCCTGACAAACCTGCAGGGCTCTGTGAAACTGTGCCTCTCTGGCACTTTGGAAGGAGTTGGAATGTTTTTTAGGTTGGCAGGAAAAGCACTGGCTGTAGGCCACAGATGGGCAGACATATTAAAGCTGAAAGATATACCAAACAGGAACCTTCTAACCTCTGTGGAAGAAAGCCTGAGAACGTGTGTCATGGGCAACTTTGCAGTCAAAGGCAAGAGGGATTGTTCACTGGAAACCCTATGCTGTAGCAACACTTTGAGCTATTCTGAATACTCTTTTGCAGGATTTTATCGATGCTCAAGAGAGCCAGGGGACTGGCCTGCTGATTTGGCACTTGAGAGAGTCCTGATCTACCACCAGCACTGGGAAACGAAGAGTGCAGGCTGCAAAGCAGACATAGATTGGCCCAGGTGTGAAGTAAGCTTGGCTTACTTGGCCTGCTAGTGATCTTTGTGCACTGCTAGACCCTGATGTTGATGCTGTCTTTTGGAGGGTGCAGACAGTGGGACTTGCAAATCTTCTTAAGCTTTAACACTTATCATGACAATAGAAGTTCAGCTAGTTGTTTTTTGTTTGGGTTTTTTGTTGTTGTTTGGTGGGTTTTTTCCCCAAAATTTAACTGTTGGTTTCTGTCTTGTTTTTGTTTTTTTCTTATTGCAGGTCATTACAAAGGAATAGTAAAAATGTACAGCCCTGTGATGCTCCCACTATCCTGCTCATATATGTCTTTTACGCTATTCAATTTACTCTGGAATTTTCATCTTTACTCTTGAAAAACAGTGATTAAAAAAAAAGGGGGGAAGAAAAAGTGAAAAGTAATAGAACATTGTATGAGTGGTTGTGAAATGCTGTGGTTATTTTTTACATAGCAGAAAATCAAATTTATTTTTGCTGCTGCAGTCTACTCCAAATCCCCTTACCCATATCCTAGTACTCGCTCATATGTATTTATTTTTATTTAGCCCTACATATTGATCACTCAATGACATCTCTGCCCCAGAAGAAAAACAAATGCCCTCTGCATCTTACTTTTACTTGGCTCTGGATCCTGAAGCAAAATGTTTCATTCCACACTGGATCTTTGCAGTTCTTGATGGTTTTGGTCCGGACACTCTCAGGGGAAGCGGTGGGCAAGGACAGGCTTACATAGCAATCGGTCTGACTAACTGTATTTGAAAAGATATATTGTAACTAACAAATTACTACAAATATCTTAAAGCATAATCTTATAGCACTGTATATATAGCAAGCTGCAAAAAGGAAATACCTTTTCTATTACTTTTCAGACAGCTCCTTATTCAATAGCATTTACTGCTATCTGTTCCTTCCTGCAGCTGGGAGCTCTGGTCATTAATGGAAGTTCAAAGAAACTAATGCAGTAAAGACAACTGGTAAGAAAAAAGCACACAGAGCTACTCTTACTTAACTAACCCATTACTGATGCATGCCCTGTTGGTTGCAAATCAAGAGATTTATGTGATGGAGAAGAAAAAGGCCTACATTTTAAGTGAACCTTTTTAAAGGGTAAAATACTTACTTAACTCTTTGAGCATTTATACAAGAGTCTGACTTTTTCTTTGCTTTTGAGAGGGGACCAGAAGAGTTCAAGAGGGTCGGGTACAAAGGATCTCCCCCATCTGGTCTGCTGCCCCCACACATCTGTAATGCAGTACACGTAACAAGCTGACTGTCTCACCCCACATGGGATCACATCCCTTCACCATCAAAGAAATACGCAACAATAACAGTGCAGTTTTATCTTACTGATTTAAACTTTGAGCCTTGGTAGTGAAGAAAATTCTAATTTCTGAAAAAGGTGGTAATGTAACAGTAGGTTGAACAGTTAGCTACAACTATGGCATTAAATCTTCATAATACATGGGGGTTGCTTTGGGGTGGCCTCCCAGGAACCACACCCAGACACAAGCTGGGGCAAGCAGCCTCCTGGCTGAGTGAGCACAACTATCACAGAACCGTAGAATGGCCTGGGTTGGAAGGGATATTAAAGCTCATGTAGTTTCAATTTGCCAGCCTTGGGCAGGGACACCTTTCACTACACCAGGTTGCTGTATGTGCTGGGCACTGCTGCAGGGCGTTGATGAGTTGTCTCTTGTGGGATGCCAGAGTTTTTGGGTGAGAGGCAGGTTGGGTGCTTGTATGCAACGAACTATCCTTTTGTGTGGTAGCCTGACCTATGCAGAGTATTTGGTGGTGGTTAGGATTCTCTCTGATAGTGCTAAGAAGATGATGGGTTTAGCAAGGAGCAGTGCAGGGCATCTGCTCCTAAGAGCATAAAGGAGTTGATGCCCCATGAACCTGTGGTAACAAAATGAGACCCCTACAATACAGCAAAGAATGGTGGGAGTCACTCTCTCTACGCTGTCATTCACCCTTTCCAGCCTTCCCATTTTGAGCAAATCTGCTGTCATTTTTAGACAATGGACATTTCTTTTGTTTGCTGGGCAACTACAGTTGTTTCTAATGCCTCCAGCTCTAAGAACTTCTTGTGTATTCACAGCAACAAGTCAGACTTGGGTATAGCAGGTGTTGTGGTACTGTGGATACATGCTGAGAGGAAGGATGACCAAGTGGGTAACCTGCAGGAAAAGCTCTCATGACATGTTGGCTGCAATCTCACCTCTGCTCCGGACTGCTAAGTCACTCCGGGCAATTGCTTCCATTTAAATTTATCTTGTTTCTCTATCTGCATCTCCCCACCAATATAATAGTGATAACTATCCTTTCCTCTTTTGTAATCTGCTTGAGGCATCCCATGATTAAAAACATAAAAATTAACTCCTGTTATTAATATTTCCACATGTTCCACAAGAAGAGACTGCCTTATCAGCAATTTTATTATTCTTTCTCTACCAGTCTCTTGGTTCTCATCCCACATTTTCTTTAAACTTGTAGTGCAAACCATGTTGCAATGAAGAGGTGTTGCTTAAAGCAATTTTTGCAATCAGGTTATGTCTCATTTGTCTTTCAGGTCTCCTGAATACTGTCTGAACATGAAACATCTTCCATTTTTTCAGCATGCATTTGATGTCCATAGCAAGTAAGAAATTACTTTAACAGTGGAAATTCAGATGTCTCTAGTTCTTGTGTGTAATATTAGGATATTTTTAGACTTATTACTGCAATTTTAAAATGCAGAATGTGTGCAATATACCTGTTGATAACAATTTATTGGTAAAGGAGGTATTAAAATATTTTCTTTAGCTCTCATCTTCACAATATTTTCTACAATTCTTCAATTGATTTTTCACATTTGAAAAAAGATAATATTGACTTTTCATAGCTACTTCTTCAGATGGTGCCCAAGAAGCAGGCCATCATTTCTTCAGCAACTGTATCTGTCCCTTATCCACTAATGATGTATGCATGTTTTGGAGATTTGTTCATTTATGGTCTGGGATATCTCTTTGTTGTACATACTAGCTATGACTCCTGAATGAGAAGAAAGGCATTCAATATTTTCAGAGTGTGAAAGAAGCACTAAACTTGTAACTTACACTCTTGTATCTAGATAGAACTGTGTTAGGATCTCTGTTCAGTCTAGGTAATTTTCTAGGTAACACATTTCAGAGATTATTAGTACCCATATAAGTATCAGAGCGACAGAAAAGCTAAACTTCATCCTGCTTCAGGAGAAGAGGACCAGCCCAGGTGAACCTACAAGGTGTCATACAGAATTGCTGCCACGTAATGCCCATGTTTATGCTGGAAGGCAATAAACAGGATAATCATGTCACGTCAACTCTATTACATGCAAACAAACTAACCCACCTCCCTGCCAGGCTTGACTCTCAGGGAAAAAAGTGATAGGACATCCCAATATGGTACACCAGCCCAAGAGGTCAAATCCCAGATGTCTGAGTGCTGTCTCCGAAGCAACTCCAAGCCTCCTTCTTTGGCACATATGAAATAAGACTCTAAATTCACTGGAAAAGTTACCATCTTTCCTTTGCAAATAGATACAGTGTCCCAGTAAGAAGGCCTAAATCCACACCTAGGGTCTCCATGTACCATCACAATACAATCATCAAAATGAAATGATACACAAAACAACACAATATAATACAGAGAAGCTCATGGACAGCTGAACTCATGCATTGAATGAAATCATGCATTTCCATAGGCACAGCCTTTTTAGACTTTTTATAAGCACTGCCACTATTTCACTCTTCCCACTATCAGAGCATCAGCTAGTAAGACACAAAATATTGTGTATTTTTGGCAACGAGGTATTAGCAAACAGATTTTCTTCACTCCACCTCAGATCATCTTGCCATGATATGTGGTGCATTCTCAGATCTATCAATAGAAAATATTTTCAAGAACATTCTTTCATTTCCATTTAAAAATAAACTACCCAAAAATTAAGTCTCAGCCAGACATCAATACTGTTGATGCAGGCACTGAAGGTAGTTAGAACTGCTGAGCATCTGAAGAAACCATTATCAGAGGAAAACATCATGGAAACAAACTTGGAAACAGGCTGCAAGCAGTACACAGGAATGCCTTGGGTTTCAAAGAAAATAAAAGAGGGAGCAAAATCAATACCAAAAAGAGCTGAACCAACAAATCAACACTCACAAATTTTCTTTCTTCAGAAAGTGTTCACAAGAATATTATTCAACTCAGTAAGGGAATAGAAACAAATATTTTCAATGTTTAGCTAAATCTTTTTTTTTTTTTCTTTAAACGTCATTGTTTTGACGCAGAAATGCCTCTGACATGCTGTATAAAAACATGTACTTATAGTACTTTTTTTCTTATTCTCCTCCAGGTTTTCTGAAAAAGGAGAAGCATCATGGGAAATGTAATCTTGTGCAGGAACTGACACTAAGCTGCAGCACTGACAGTGGATTGAAGCAGTAGTTCTGATTTGAGTTTTTCAATTGAGATTGAGAGTTTTGAAACAAAAACTTTGCTACTGAATAAATCAACTTTATGGCAGGAATACTTCTCCTAGAAAACTTTTCTTTCAAGTAAAATTTGGTAATGAAGGGAAAGCTACAAAAAAGCTGTAGCTCAATATGATAGTGAGGACAAGGTTGCCTGATTGGCATGAGGTGTTCTCCTTTCCCACTGTTTGATGTATCTGAAAACCAGAAAATATTTGCAAATATGATGAGTGAGGTTAAAAATATCCCTAAGTCTCACTTACAGGAAGAAGCTAGCACTGATCATCTGTAGGAATTTGCTGCAGATTCTGTTCACATAAATAAAAATAGATACCTGGAGATGTTCTTTGCTTTCTAAGGTGAAGAAGGAGCAGCTATACCTAAGAAAACAGCATGGAAATAATAAGGCACATAATTTTAAATAAGTAACAAAAGTAGGGTGCAATATGCCACCCCATTTCTCACAAGATGGTTTGCAGCAGCCAACCTGAAGTTTAAGACATTGAAGCTGATGAATTAATTTGGTAAGAAAAATGCCATAACATACCAAAACAACTTACAGGAAGGAAGAGTGTTTGCACCACAATGTAAATAGGCCCTTGTGTTCCTGAGAATTCAGCCCAAAGTCTATAAATATCAGACACCCTTTTGTGAATTAAATGTTGGACCCACAGAGCATAATACAGAATTGAAGATTACAACTTGATTATTTCTGTTTATTTTGTAAGAAGAGAGTTCATTCAAGCTGAATTAGAAGCTTACATTGCAACACTGATTCATACTGACATAAATACTATGACTTAGATGCATTGCCGTTATGTGCTTTACTTCTGAAAGCCACGTCTTCACATTTCAGGTCTTTTCTATAAAGATGTCAGCCTCCAGATAGTTGGGTTTGTTGGTTGGTTGGTTTTGGGGTTTTTTTTTTGTTTGTTTGTGGGTTTTTTTGGTTTTTTTTTTTTTGGTTTTTTTGTATCACAAGAGTACAACTAATCCTATTTTCACAGTGAAATTAAATGATCTCATATTCTGGCTGGAGGGCACCAGGATTCACAACTGAACTAGAAGTCTACAGTAACTCTCCTGTAAGAATGAATGAAAGCACCAAGAATAGATAGATTTGAGTAACCAGGATCATTTATACCCAGGACTTCCTTTGTCTAGTTTTTATTCTTGAACTGAAAAGGAACTCTAAAGAAAGGTAGTCAAAATTGGTCCTGAAGAAGTAGGAAAAGATGTCCTTTGTTAGGAAGATATTCAGAAATATTGTCAGTTTAATAGCAGAAGACAATGCAAGCACAGCACCAATATTTGGGAGTAAATCTTACTTTTAACTTTCACTGGCTACTACTGCAGCACTACTTTATTGTCTCCTGGTGAGGGTACAGTCATATAAAGTGCCCAAGAGGGGGGTCCCAGTCCCCTGTGGACACTCTAATGTATTTTCTCCGAAGTGTAAACTATCACAGCCATATTAAGTCTAGCCTCTCTACTTTACATTGGCCTCCCACAGAACAGAAAATCAAATCTGGGTTCTTGGTCCTTATCTACAAGGTAATCAGTGCCCTCAGTTCAGCAAAAAGGTTGCCCAAAGTTCCTCACTGGAGACCATCACTCTGAGAATCTCGCCTATGGGCAAGGCTTTCCCTGGCACTACTCCAAGTCTTCAAAATAAACCTCCATGGGGACCAAGACACACCACAGGCCTTATCACATTGTGCTTTTACATACCACTCACATCAGCAGCATTCATCTAGATGCGCATGAAAAAGCACTAAGAGAGCACAGATAAAACAAAAACACATCTCTGCTCAGAAGGCAGGGAAAGAATGAATCACTAATTACAGATATCAGCCACACTGGGTAACACATAACTGGATGAACTGCAGATACTGCTGTCTTGATGAAACCAGAACAACCAGAACAGATTCTGAAGTGTATAAGAAAATATGAATGCACTTAAATGTAATTTTCACAATAAAATACTGAAGATAAGAAGTTGCACCTTTTCCCCATCAAAGGAATACCTCAAGAAGTCCTGAAGCATTTCCTGCAATAAGTAAATCTCTGCTACCAATCTTCATGTTGTTTAGGAATTCTTTGAATGCCCAAGTAACAACTGATAATGCTATTAACACAGATATGCTGATATTCAATTTGTGGTTAATGTTTAGTGTCAAGCAAAGTACACTCTGGTCTTAAACTCAACACACAATTGTGTAACAGTAAATAGGATTAGAGCAAAATATGGTCCTTATCAAGTATGATCAAAAATTCCAAGGTACAGTAACTTTAAAGAAGATGTAGGAGATTGTAAGCATGGGAAAAGACAATGCTCTGCTCACTTTCTTAAATGGTGAGAAGGTGTTATGCAACTCAGCCTAAGGAAATTTGTAAATATAGAAATCCTATTCAAGAATCGAAGCACATGCTTCATCACAATTGTGTTTTCGGAGTGCAAACTAGAAAATCACTTCCTGAACAGAATCTGCCACTGCCTTTTAACTCTGCAAGCCAAATGGCAGAGGAGGAGTGAAGGATCTTGAATCACCGCATGGACCTGTGTCCTCTCAAAGCAGTGTATGGTTCTACATTTCTGCCAATGTGACCTACTCATTCCAGCCTCTTCTCCATCCAAGCTTATCCTTTGCTCATTTCCTTTGCCTCCACTTTTTTCAATCCTGTTTTAAAACAAGTTTTGGCATTTTAAAATATTATAAAACATTTTGAAAGCTGTTTCAGTCACTCATAAACTAGAAGTCTCCACTAAACTGGAGGATAATGAAGTCTACTAGAAACCTCTAGTACCATCACGAAAGGCTTTGAATTTCGTTCCTCTTCAATGAAGGACAAGAGCTCAATGCCACCTGCACTGCTAGAGTATTAGAGCACAGTAGCTGGTCTCACCTTTGCCTTTGAGACAGAGATGAACCTAAGGTTCATCATTTACCTAAGGTTCTTTACTTTTTCTATCAGTCTCTCAGCCGGTAATCCATTCAATCTCCTAATGCCCCTGGGAGGCTCCAGATGTCCTTGCTTTGGCAATGAGGAACTAAGTTTTTTGAGCAACTCATCACCTTCGAGGTCACACTAAAAATCTAAAGGAAGTCATGGGGGAACATCACACATAATATCTTTAACCACCAGACCAGCTTTCTGCTCTTGCACACAGAAGTACACGTGGCTGCAAGAAGATGCCTGTATACCTACATACAATTCATTGATACCTAACAATTATTTCAGGAAGTACCCTGATTGAGAACCCTGAGCAATTAACACCGTAATGATCTCCTTGATTATACATAGCATTGTCCTTTTTAGTGACAGCTTATAATGCTATCATGGCACAGAGGAGGTTTTTTGTCTCCACACTACTTACCACAAACACAATACAATAAAATTGTATACAATACTATATATGCTACACTCTATATACTACATTCCATCATGGCCATCAAAGACTTGAGAGGGGGAAAAAAGTGGAAATAATATTTTAGATTAGAGAACACAAAACGGGTAACCTGAGGGAAACTAGGTTTATGTGTGTGTTTGGTAGCAATGAACAGAGGAAGAGAGCGAACAGACTTGGTTAGCATGAGTAAATGAAATGCAAAAGAAGATTGAAGAGAAAGGAATAGAGGCTTTTAGGAACTGTAGCTGTGAAACTGAGTCACATAATATTCATTGAGATTATCCATTCATTTTTTACTCATATTATTAACTGCAGTTATGAATGTATTATAAACATCAGTCACGACCATAACTCCATTTCAGCACATCCCTCAGTAGTCATGCAGTTAATTCTTGCTCCTGATCTAATCAGTTTACAATTACAGTAAAAAAAGCCCCACTTTGGGATATGACATCACAGGGAGGATCTTCTTGTGATTAGCAGTTGTTTTTATACCCGTTTCAGTTTCTTAACCAGTTAGGAAATCCTTGTTTACAGGAATCCTTGTTGCAACTTGGCAGTTATCCACATAATGACTTCTCTGTCCTTGTGCAGATTCCTCTTGCTGAGCATTTGTCCTGGTCTGCTTTTAGGATTTCTCTCCATTAACAAAAAAACAGCCTGTTTGAGCTGTGGCATCAGGATCTCGTTGTTGCTACATTTGAGTGACTATCCATGTGCAATGAAATGCACAGTTTGTGATTCCCCACTTTGCTTTTGTAGTCTCCACTTGTTATGCTGCCCATAAATGCACTTCAGCCTAAAGCCTCTGAACTTGGTATAGACCACAAAGTGAGCTTTGCCATGCATATCAATACCTCACTCTTCCATGGCAGTTTTTTAACAGGTGTTTTTGAATTTCTTCCTCTGAGGACTTCTCTCATAGTTCAGGTGTTAAAACCTTGCTGCACAATTTTTTTTTTCAACATAAAGAATATTACTATGCTTTCACACTGGTTTGCTCATTCAATTTAATGCTTTTTAACACAGTAACATTTCTTGTGCTGCGTACCACACCACATGGCACTGCTCCACTACAAAATTAAGTGCTTCAAGGGAGTGTCCAGGTGAAGTGGGGATAAAAACTCTGACTCTCTGCTGTGACACAGATAACTTGCTCTTGATTCTCATAGGGAATATAAAATTGAATCATCCTTTCACTTTTCTGTGAAGTTGTGTTGTTTTCAAGAAAAGACAATATCCCTGTGCTAGGGTCAACGTCAGTAAAGCAAGAATTGTAGTCTCCATAGAGGCAAATATTCTTGCTGTTCACTTGGTCTTATTTAATATGCAAAGGTTCACATTCACTTCCTTTCTAATGTGTTTCTATCTTGTTCTTTCCTTCTGAGGCAAATATTTGAGCTGATCTTTAGCTCACTTTCTGCTACCTGAGTAACTGCTGAGAGTTTTCTCTCTTCACTTCCATTTTCACCTGTTACACAAAGTTCTCAGAAACATTCCAATGATACTTATTTATTCTGAAAAGTCGACTTAGAATACATTTCAGTATAGTTTTGACAAAAAAAAAAAGAGGTTGTTTGACAATAGGTCATAAAATGTTCCCTTGATATTTTTTTTTTTTAAGTAAAAAGAAATTCAAAAACTGCAACTGAGAATTAACGTCTGAATTTGTTCATCAAAACTGGCTTTGAACCTCGTTAGCTATTAAGGTGCTTCAGACTACACCACAGTAGACCTTTGCTATTTCCACTAAAAGTGGCATTCTATAAACCAAAAGATATTTTTTAATACAAAACTGTATTCTAAGCATAGTCCAAATTCAAATTTGCATCAATATTTGAAACCATGGTGTCACTTCATACAAAAATACCAGTTACAGTGCTTGCTTATGTTCTCTGCTTTCAGTTGCAAAGAAAGACTGCAATACTCACACAGATCTGCCTTTCTCAGATTTTTCATTCTTATGATTTTCACAAAGAAGGAACAGCATGGGCATTCATCACTCTGCAGAAAAGTGACAATTATTACCTGCATTAATATTAAATTGCTTATACTTCATAAAGCATTATCTCTCTTTATCAAGAATGTTTCCTGGAAGTGGTGAAGAGAAAATACATTAAAGGTTGTGAGGTGTTCAGCTATTGCAATCAGGAAGAGCAAAATGAGGGACAAAAAAAATTGCACAGAAACAGTCTATGGTAAAACATACAATCACAATGCTTCTGATTTCAATGTCTTATCTACGTTCAAAAGCATCATGACCGCAGAACAGAATGGCATTGTTTGGTGATCGAGGCACCTCTAGCACAAATGCAGCAGCACTTACATTAAACAGCTTTGGCAGAGATGTTAACGAAACTCCCCCACCCAAACCAGATGGTGCATGTTTGCAAAAAGGATCATTAGCTGAAACATCAAGTGCAGAAGGAAAGACAAATAACTAGACAGGACTCAAACAAATTGTTAATTCTTGCTGATTTTAGTACCTGAAACTTTAATTATTGTTTCAGTGGGGGTATTACCTAATCCCTCTCCCATTCTCTGCTAGCAAAATGACTCCATTAAATCCCTTTAGAGGTACCATGTCACTCCTCTCCTTTTCCAGGAATCGATCCAGCTGAGAAGTTGGATACAAACTCTCTTACCATTCTTGAATTATGATAAGCTGCCCTTGGTCTGTATTTTATGTCTAACTCTGAAACTAAAGGGCATGGCTTCATCCCCTCTGTCTAGATTCAGTTTCTGGATGAAATAAACCTCCTGTCCCTCCCCTCCCCAGGAAGCCTCTGTTTTTGCTCTCTGTCGAGGTGCTGTTTCAGTGGTTAAGGGCAAGGGAAAGAGCAGAGAGGACAGCCTTATTCCTTGTTTTGTATGCGTACTTTCCCCACAAAGACCATGGAGAGGTTCTGTTCAAAAGGATGAGTGTTTCTTTAACCAGTTTGGTTAGACATTCACATGTCTTATTTCTTAAATCAAGGGGATCCCACATTTAGGATCTCCAAGCATCAGCGCACATTTATGTTAACACACATCCATGTTATGGAGAGAAGCTCTATAGTCTCCATTTTACAGCCAGGGAAGTGGGGCACAGAACGATTCCATAATTTGCTCATAGGCAAAGCAGAGGTTAATTTCAAAGCTGAGAAGGCTACATAGTATGTTCAGTCCCTGCAACCCAACAGACTGTTTTAGGGCTTTCCCTCTTGGTTATGTTCCAGAAAAAAATCTCCAAACTCTCCCTCCCACCCCCCCCCCCCAAAAAAAAAACCCAAACCAAGCAAAAAAAAAATCAAACAAAAAAACCAATTAACCAACCGAAAAATCAAGCTCCAAAGGTAATTTAAAACACTTCTCAGACATTAGGGACAGAGACAGATCAAGATTTTTTTGTGTCAGTCAGGCACAAATATCAGCCTAGGACTGTCTCCGTGTCCATGATTAATCACTGTTTTTAGGCAGTAACCCTCCTGTGTACATCCCTACCTAGCACAGCTACCTGGGCACCATGTGCATTTATCCTCATAGCTGGCAGATGCTGTGCTGTGAAAGAGCCCAACTTAATTAATACTTGAATCAAACCACAAATTCAGCCCAAATCCACAGTAAGCTCCTGTGAGGCAGCTCAGACTGCTTCCCAACCTCTGTGTGAATCACCCACCGTGGCTGAACTTCACGACCAAAACTGCCTCCACAGGGCAGCCAATATCAACAAAGGTATCAGTCATCCTGACATAAGTAAGTAAATACATACATGAAATTGGACTAAAAGCTCACAAGTAACGGGACTAAAAACTCACAAGTTCCCTTCTAGAATCCCAGCCACAAACCCACCTCAAGCCATTTTCAGCTCTTAAGAGCTTTTGCACTCTTACCTCACGAGCACTCCAGTATGAGCCCATCCTGCTCCCAGCTGCATCTAAGTCAGATACAGATGCCACTTCCCTGTTAGAGGCAACAGCTGGCAATGATTCACGGAGTACCTCTGCAAACTTTAAGGAGGCACCTGCTGAGGAGCAAGTAGTTTATCCATGCTCCACCTTCCTCATTGCCTGAAAGGGAAAGTATGAAGAGAGAAGGGGAGGGAGTTTGCTGAGTTTATTTGATAGCCAAACACCAGACGTGTGTTTGGGGAATGCTGTACACACCAAGGTGCCAAGAATTATCAGCAATTCAAGATAAGGGAGTGATGACACATTACTTATGCATGGATACCTATGACTTGGCGGCCTAAGCAATGAACAAATATGAAGATAATAGTAACTACATGTGGGCTGAAGGAAACCAGTTCCACAGCAGCCCAATCAGCAAACAAAAATATTGTGGAGGAAATAATTTTGTAAGACCTTTTTGTTCAGCAAAATTGTACTTATTTTCCTTTTCTTAGGGGAAGAGGGGCTAGAGTTGTTGGTTGGTAGATGTTCTCCCAATTTAATACATATATTTTTCCATGACATATACATTTTCCTGCTTTCAAAAGCCTTCCACAAACACAAAACTTCTGAGAAACCAAGACAAAAAACCCACCAAATTCTCCTGCAAATTGAGGCATATATTGATTCATCTTAAATGTTAACATCTAGATATTTTAAACACAGTGCAGTGTCATCCAATTATGATAGAGAAATTACACCAAACTCTTCATATTTCTGGCAGAAAACTCTGCAGCAGCAAATATGTACATGAATAGCCCTTCCACAGGTCCAGCTACTAACAAGCCCAGCTGTCTGATATGAAATGATCACTTCAGAACTTCAGGAGGTGATACTGTATAGTCACCATACCCACAACCTGTCTTTCCCTTCTCCACACACACACATCAGGAAAACACACAATAAAGAGAGTAATTTCTGGGCTTACAACTTTACACTGAATCAAAATTACTTCAGTCATCAAGCATATTAGGATTAGAAATCTACCCTGAATACCCTCTCAATTAAAGAGATATGAAGGCTTCCAAAGAAGCATGGCCAGCCGGCTGGGGGAGGTGATTCTCCCCCTCTCTTCTACTCTTGTGAGATCCCACCTGGAGTGCTGCATCCAGCTCAGGGGCCCCAAACACTGGAAGGATGTGGACCTGTTGGAGGGAGTCTATAGGAGGTTCACAAAGATGAAGAGAGGGCAGGAACACCTGTTTTATTAGTCTGTATTGCAGTGGCTGAACTGATATTTCCTGACCCATTCCCCTAGGAAAGTCTGACTTGGGAATGAAAAGCTATGGCACCACCAAGACTATGGAAGATGATGTTTTCCCCATAAGTTAAAAAAAAAAAAAGAAAATAACCAAAACAAAACCAAACAAAAAACCACAAACACACACACAAAACAGCACACAAACCAAACAAAAAACCCCACAGCCAAAAAGGAAACTCTGAAGAAAACACAACTCTAAGTAAACAACACTGAGAAGCTGTGGTTGTGGGCACCAAAGCCACTCTATCACACCCTCTTTTCAGCTAGATGGGGAGAAAAAACTTAATGAAAATATGATGAAAGTTCATGGGTTGAGATAAGGGATGGGAGAGATCATTCACCAGTTACCATCACGGGTAAAACAGGCGTGACTTGGGAAAATTAGATTAATTTATTACCACTCCAATTAGAGTACAATAATGAGAAATAAAATTTAAATCATAAAACACCTTCCCCCCCACCCCTCTCTTCTTCCAGGGTTCAACTTTGCTCCTGATTTTCTCTACCTCCTCTACCCCAGCAGTTCAGGGGGACAGAGAATGAGAGCTGTGGTTAGGTCATGACACCTGGTCTCTGCAGCTTCTTCGTCCTCAGTGGGAGGACTCCTCACACTCTTTCCCTTCTCCAGCATGGGATTTCTCCCATGGGAGATAGTCCTCTATGAACTACTCCAATCTGAGTCCTTCTCACAGGCTGCAGTTCTTCACAAACTTCTCCAGTGTGAGTCCCTTCCACGGGGTGCAGTCCTTCAGAAACAGACTGCACCAGCATGGATCTTTGCCAGCAAACCTGCTCCAGTGTGGGCTACTCCTGCCATGGGTCCACAGGTCTTTCCAGGACCTGCTTCAGTGCAGGCTTCCCACAGTACCACAGCTTCCTTCAGGCATCCACCTGCTCCAGCGTGGGGTTCCCCAGGGCTTGCAGTGAATTACTGTAACCTCCATGGTCTGCAGGTGGACAGTCTGCCTCTTCATGGTCATTTAACAACTGGTTAAATAGTTGTTTAATAACTGTTCAGCACAGGCATCAGGCAAATCTCGTCTCTGAAGCCTGGAGCACCTTCTTCACTGACCTCATATCTGCAGTGCTCTTTCTCACATATTCTCACTCCTCTGTCTGACTGCAATTGTTGCACAGCATTTTTTCCCCCTTCTGAAATATCTTATCCCAGAGACACTGCAGCCTTGGTCAGCCTTGGAGCCGGCTGCCATTGGCTCTGTCAGCCACACTGCCACCAAAACCTGGCCATGCAAACCCAGTACAGGAGTGTTCAGCTGAGGTAGGGAATGACTGTAGAAAAAAAAACAAACCAGCTGACAAAACAGCTGAGAAACAACCACTTCTGGAATAATTCAATGAAAGAAAATGGCGGACCAATCCCTAAGGCTTCTGACACCTCTCCTACCCAAGGGGTATGCTCTGCAGGAGTTTCCTTCACAGTAAGTGCTGCAGAGCATGGAGCTGGAGGGAGCCCATCCCAGACACTGGCTGTCAAGCACCTCTGCTTGAAGCGAATGTAGTTGTAGACCCTGAACAGGCACTAAGGACAAAATATCTAGTGTGAACATATGAAACACTATGTCAGTGGCTGAGAAGCTACAATTTCTGGTTTAGCTCAGATTACCTGAGATTTTAAGGTGCATCATGAACTCTGAAAAGGGACATACAGAAGGTAGAAGAGGCTCTACAAGGTATCCTTAGAGAACTGTTTCCATTGTCTCAGGAATACATGTTTTCTAACCAGTCCGAGGCTCGTAAAGCCAACTCCAGGAAGGAATGGGTGCTCACCATTAACTATCAAAAAGTCCACAAAGTCAAGCAGAGTATCCAGTCCTGACAAAAATATCCCCAACAGGGAAAAACAGCTGAAATTGCACCAGAGTACCTCAGGGAGGCTGCAGGCTTTGCAGAGCTGATGGAACACCTGTATCTTTGCAATAACAGGAGTACCTTGACAAATGTTATGATACCCTCCCTAGCAGGCATTATGGAGTCCGTCATGATGCCCATTTTGACAATTCAGGTACCTTACTTTGAGCTCATGAGTGGCTGCTCAGATAAAACAGTGAATGGGATTTTAGAAAAAATTGTGGAGAGAAGAGACTCACATATGGCTCTTGCCTGATTGTCTTAGGCCAGGCTTTACAAGGAGGTGAAGGACTCCTGTAAGTCTCACCTTGCTGACCTTTGACAAACTCCCAGATGCCAGAATCTGCCTTTCACAATGCTTCTGTGGGACTATTACCAAAAAGAGAGCAAACCCCACCTTCTTAACCAGCTCCAGTTCTAGAAAAGAACACCTCTCTTTCTTCAGTTATCTCTGAGGAAGAACTCACACTAGAAACAGAAGCTACACGCTACTCTCTGCTGGATCTTTCTTGGCCTTTATTGTGTTTGTGTGATACACCGTGAAGAAGTGAACAGAATATTGGTATGCTAGTGCATTTCTGCAGTATGATTCTCTGTGTGCGATTACCATACACCCTGCAATCCCCTTTACATGCTGTTTTGGTAATGGGTCAATTTGTCATATTGAACAAGCTCCAAATTATGCTGAGCCAAAACTGAATTTGGAGAGATAACTGCAGAACACACATGTGATCTGGGACAGAAGACAGTTGATTGTGAGTGGAAATGGCAATGGTCCTTCAAAACAAATTTCTAAGTTTCATTGAATTGATAAGAAGAGATGTCACCAAAGACCTAAACTGCCAACGTTCCATACCTTCATTATGCAACACAAATTTGGTAAAGTCAAATATCCTTCATAAGATATTTATTTCATGACAGTTTGTGACAAAAGAAGCACCTGGGGAAGCAAAATCATTTAAAGGTAGAAGATCATTTAATTCAAGCTATTAAAACCAAGTAAAATTATTTCAATTGATACTGTATGGTCACCACCCTTTGTGTCTGAAGAGGGCTTTATAGATTTGCTACCAATAGTCCCAATGAAATATCAGAATATTTTGCATATGAAAAAATATTAGCAACTACCCACCAAGGCAATAGGAGGTTGCAGACAGAGAGGGCTAAACTATTCCCCTATCACACAGAGCTGCAGTTTTGCCTCTTGAACATCACAGCAAGACAGTGTTAACAACATAGACTGCTGTGTTTGATACCACAGCTCTGGATCAGAAAGCAGGTACTGCTTAGTAAATCAGACTACATGGCTGGGAAACAAATACTTCAAGTTTTCATTTTTGAGAAGTTTACTTAGAAGGAGACGATCCCTGCCAAGAACAGTGAAGTAGCTATCATGTATGTACTGTCATGGTAAGTACTTAGTAAGGGAGAGGACAAGGCTGTTCAAGCAGAGGGCTGGGCTTGTGATACTGGCTGGCTAAGGGCTTGTTTCTTCCGTGCCACAGCCGTGCGCAAGGCCTGAAGAATCATGTTCTCATTATTCATGATGTTGTAATTTGTGAGCTTCAGGAGCTTGTTGAAATCTTCTGCTTTCAGTGAGACCTCTCTGGTTGAATATGGAGAGCAGAAACTGGAAATGTCAACCTTGCCCTGTTCCATTTCAGCAGCACTACGTGACATGCCTGTCAAGGAAAAAAAAGGAACATGTTTGTAAAGTCCCATGGAAATACCATACTCTGATTGGATATGTCAAGAGTAACTAGGAGAGATCACAGATGCAATTACTATGAAGATAAGTGCAGTGCTATGATGTCTGAAAAATCGACTTCTGAACAAAGCCTATTTGAATAAAAAAAACACAAATAGTGGTGTTACTAAACATTGTTCCATTGCAATCAACACCTTCTACTGGCCAGCTCATGGCACATCATTTTATGTAGTCACTAGTGCTCAAGTCTTACTTTGCACATTCTTGTGTACAATACAAACTAAAAGGAATAAAGAGATATGGAGAACAAGAGAAAGCAGAATATTAGGAGCCTTGAAAGTCATCATAAAAGCAATGACTCCCTCTCAAATACTAGACCAGAAGGACACAGTATGTATCACTTTATGTACTATTGCTCTCATTTTCCAACATATTCAACCAACACATTAAATGGCCTAAGTAGAAAGCACAGTGGTTCTCCACAGAACCATTATATACTCCCCTAGATCTGATTGTCATAAAATAATCGGAAAAAATGCTTTGTTTCTACAGACTAAAGTAAATGTTTGGAAATTACAAGAAGAAATTAGTTTCCATTCCTCTAATGGAGGAAGGTGTTTTTCTTTCACTGAAGAGCACCAAAACTCAAACTAAAATTATACACAAGATTCCACAAGATTTTGCAGTCTAAATCATCTCATCTTGCAATATATTTGCTATTAGGAACAAGCAAACAAAGGATTTTTCTATTGGGATGAGGAAAAAACACCCAGAGAGTGAGAAAGCTCACTGCATCAAAATTATCTGGGTGTTATTAACTTACCAGGTGCTACGTATCTTTGAAAGGTGTCATTCACTAATGGAAAATAAAGCAGCAAAGGCGCTCCTGGGGTGTCTGCACCATCAAACATGTAACACTCCTTCAAGTTTTTCTCCTCATCTTTCAGCCCGATGCAGGGAAATGGAATTCCCTGCTCTGCGAAGTATCTGCAAGCCTGCTCCAGGGGCTGGGCATGGCCCAACAGCAGCAGGTGAAGGGACAGAAAACATACTCAAGATCAGACTGCTGTCAAAGCTAGGTAACTCCTGCCAAGTTCATGCCACAAAACAGACTGAGAGCACTGGACAGCCAGGAGTACTGTGAGCTCCTGCAGCCTCGGGAACTGCTTTTCTGTTGCCTGAGGAGCCATTTGGAAATACACCTAATATCAACATGGTAAAGAGAGTTTAAATATATACTAAGGCACATCTCTAAAATAGGAATACGATTTAGGAACAGAAGTGATGAATTCAAACTGCATTATAGACCATCATTAATTAAAATAGAACTAAGTCAGAAAAACGTGGATCTAAACAAAACTAAATTTGCAGTCCAAGACAGTAAGATTCACAGTCACATTATATGTTATATATCTGTTTATATAGCAGTGTAAGTTATCAGTCGACCTCAACAGATTTTAACAGGGGTTTGAGATCAACCTACCCATTTCTATAACTTTGAATTTTAGAAATAACATGAGATTTCAAGTTAACACATTTTAGACCTCAAAATACAGCACTAGAAAAATTCATCAAAGAGCTCATTTGTGATGACCAACTTTGCTAGATTATCTAACAAAAAAATACCACCTCAGTTTGAATTAAATATTTCCAAAGTAATTCTGAGTACAAGATCAAAATATAGTGCAAGGTACTATATTTTTTTTCAGCTGCATTACAGGGACAAGTATTTTTTATGTGGCATCACAGTGTAAGAGCACCATTAAAGTCTCTTTCACCTGAAAAAACACAGAATCTTAACCGGTGCATTTTGTGGTTTTGGTGCAGTCCCTCAGGGAATGTTTACAATTACAAGTCTATATTTTGAAGTCTAAATCCATCTATTTATGTGGTCAATATCACTTTCAAAATCTATGTAACCATTTTAACCAAATCAGATTGCTGCAAACATAGTAAATGCATTTGATGTCTTGCTTTAAGCCGACTATTCAAGAAGAAAAATTGTATTTATTAAAAGAGAAAAAAAATAAAGATTAAGAGATTCTTCACTCACTAGGTTGTTCCTGAACAGCTAAAAAAATCATATGTTAAAATAAAAAGACAAAATTTTACATGCTTAAGCAAAATGCAGATTAAATTCAGCATCTGAATCATAAGATTTTCCCAGCTATATTTGTGCTATTAAATCTTACATATAACTGTAATAGAAGCTGCAGCTTGACCTTCATAACTTCACTGTGCTGCTCTGTATTTCACTGGTGAAACACTTAGGGCTATTTCAAAAGTAGCTTGATTAAAATAGAGATATTTTCCTTTCCAGAAATTTCCATTCTTCTTCCAAGGTTTGAAAACAGCCTGTTACCAAATTTCACTGAGTTCCACATTTTGCAGACACCTGCCTGAAAGCTCCAGAAAGCAAAGGAAAAGTTGTTACTAAACAAAAAATAGTTTTGAGACTTCTCACCAAAATCTGTGATCCACCTGTGTAATTCAAGTGTATGATGACATCCACTTTCCTCTCTGGTCTCATAAGGGGTGGATAACTGGTTTCAAAGAAGAAAGCTGCATCCACTAACTCCAGGTGTTCCGAGTTGCCTCTCAGGTCATTAGGAGAGGTATCTAGCAAAGTGTCTAAAGAGTAGAAAATTCTTTAGTAGAGTAGAAAAATATTAGCAAACTGCAGAAAGACATCTGTCAAGTTAGAAAGCAAAAGGGCAGTGAGCTTCCCTCCCATTCAGAATCTTCCCTTTGCTTTAGGACAGTGTGCAGCAATCCTAAAGCTCCTTTGGCCTCTGCACTCTCATTTTGTTAGTGTTTCCAAACCCATGAATTGCACCAAAACCTGGGCAGATGTTGCCTGCATACAGAGCCCCACCCCAGCAATTTTCATCCCAGTGAGGACTTCCAGTACCAAACGACCCAAAAATTGAATAGCTGTATTATTGAAAGTGAAAGGAGTTACTTAGTTCTCCCTCCTTTCAGTAAGCACTGACAACTAACCACAAAACCCATTCAATTCTCTTCAGGACGTACAAACATCCCTTGCCAATTCCTAGCCCCTGCAACTGCCATAGGCAGGAGAGCTGTCCACACCTTTCCATTTTGTGAAATGTTCATGCTGGATGTACTCATTGTGCATCTGGAAGCCCCTTAGGAAGTTGTGGTACTTGGAGACGGCAGGGCGATCTGTCAGGATATCCCGGAGAGTTGTGGAGAGGCCACTCGTGGGAGTGAAAACACATGTGGCCATCTCATATGGCTTCTCAGGCAAGTCTGGTTGTTCCTCTAGGGATACATGGCATAAATGACACACAATTGAATTATAACCACGATTAAGAAGAGCCAGACACAAAGAGGAGAAAGGGTCAGCAAGTCTTCTGTACCAATAGTAATTGTGTGTTCACAGCTCTCAGCATAGTGGTGTTTTTCTCTATTATCTGCTATGAGTTTTTGTTAATTTCTTGACAAAAGTATAAACTTGCTTGTGTTTTTTAAACCCTGATTGGCTACATCTGACTAAAGGAACACTTTCCTTCTAAAACAATATAATTTTGGAAGACATTAAATAATTAATTTTCCCAAGCAAACAACAGAGAAATTAATTATATTTATACATTTTAGAGTATTACTGCTTTTAGATTCCATGTAGGTTAAACACAAAATTCAAAGCCTGTTTTCAAAAGAATAGTAAAATTTCAGTGTTTTACTTTCAAAGTAAATATTTTTACTTTAAAAAAAACAGTTCGTTATAGTTGGTTCAGATGTGGACACCTAAATTCAACAGAAGCTTGTGAACTATTTATATAAACCCAAACATAAGAGTTTGGGGGTGTTCTTCTGAAAACACAGTCCATGCAAATGGGACCCGAGTCTGTTCACTGGCTTTGCTTGAATTTTAACATGAAGATGCTCATGAGTATTTTCAAGGAATGGTCTTTCAATACAGAGCTCCCTCCCCCTGCTGATGTGATATTGCTCCACTACACTGACTTCATTTGACCTCTACTAGGCCTTTCAGCTTAGTCAGATTTTGAGGGAGGAATGTGCTGTGCAGGGCGAATAGATGTTGAAACAGAAACACTCAAGCTTCTCTCTGGCTAACCAATAGTTGGCATGAGGCTTTGATAGAAGTATTTCTTTCAAGCCTTTTAAATGCAACACTTTAGGGACCACCTTATGTATCCACACCTATCTCCTTTGCACCAAGGCCTGTCTGATGGTGCCTTTTCTTCTTATCACAATCTCACTATTTAAGCAAAGCAATGGCTAGTCAATAAAATCAAATCACTTGATTTTTCCAGTACATTCCATTCCCAGAGACTGAGAAAAACTCAAAAAAATGAGAAATGTGAGTGCAGTTACCCTTTTAGAGGGGCCTAGAGGAGGGTACTTTTATTTACCTATTTCAGTCACTTTGTCTTGGGTCCACCTGTGCCAAAAGTCTTCTGAGTTGTCAGCTGCATGCCAGGCATCCAAGAGGTTTTTGGAGAAGATGCTACTCCACATTCCTAGAAAGTGGGAGAAGCATAATAGGTAGAGCTGAGGTAGACATAAGGAAGTTCTTTTAAAAACTGCTTTCTGTCCCTTCCACAGCTCTTCTCTAACATTTTCATGTTTCTATCCATTTTTTGCACAAGTCCAGACATTTATTTCAGAGATAGGTCTAACTCCAAAAGTAAATTATTTCAGAAATAAATTCAAAATCTTTTCCCTTCCACTATGTTTTACCTGGAACACTTTTTTCATTTGTTTTACATTGCTATTTTCCTATTTTCATTTCCTTTGATGAAGAAATATTTTCAGCCAGTTCCTTCTCTGATTCTCCTCTTTCTTGCTCTGTGTATTTCTTTTCAACTTTTATTTTAGCTTCCACAAAGTCTCATAGATTTCCAACTTTGAATATTTTTTGCAGACTATGGGAAATGGTGATGCCTCAAAAGTGCTCACAAAGATACGTGACAACTTATTTTTCATTTTAGTTTCATTTTATCATAGTCCTAATGATAAAACCACCTTTGCTGGGAAGGGCAGCTGAATGAGTCTCAGGAAACACAGAATCATAGAATATCCTGAGTTGGAAGGAATCCACAGGAATCATCAAATCCAACTTCTGGCCCTGCACAGGACAACTCAAAAAATTACACCATGTGCCTGAGAGCATTGGCCAAATTTGTCTTAAATTCTGGCAGGTTTGGTGCTGTGACCGCTTCCTTGGGGAGCCTGTGAGCTGACTGAGCCAGGAGCTGTGCTCCCGCATGCATAACAACAGCTTTCTGGGGACTAATTTCCCGAATCATTACTGTTGGTATTAAAATCTTGTCACTTCCCCAAGCCAGTGAGTCACCTTGCATGAAACAGATTCGGGACTCGGGGAGCTTCTTCATCAGGCGACCCATGAAGAACTCGCTGCCAAAATCTTCTGCACGAATGAAGGCGCCGTACTTCAGGAAGCCCACCTCGTACGGTGTGAACTCCACCCATTCTGCCAACACATGCACCAACAATGTTAGCTCTACTACCAAAAATAGTCCAGTTGCCAGAGTTGGAATAAACCTTTCAGTTATCAGGTCTTAGAGGTGATCTGGCTTAACACCTGTCCTGAGCAAACCCTGCCAACAGCCACCACTGAACAGTTATCTCACTGTCTACAAGTTTGTGAAAGAACAATATCAGCAGTAAGGGAAAATTTTAATTCTTCTTTCTTTTTATTTATCAAGTGCAAAGCTCTCTCATGGAAGGTGAACTCAAACACAATGATTTCTATTGCTTTTATTGCCTTTAGACAATCGTGAAAAACATAGAATTGTAGAATAGTTAGGTTGGAAGGGACCTTAAAGATCATCTAGTTGCAACCTTCTTGTCATGGACAAGAACATACATTAAGCAAACTTAAAGCTTCAATGAATCATTTTCTTTAAGAATTCACAGCATTTCTGAGACTGTGTCACAGAATTAAGTTGTGTTATAAGTCTGAAGTTAATATCTGAATATATACAGTCACATGCCAAGAGATTTTAGAAAATATTGAAATGTTACTGTCTATCCTGTGGTTGCTCAGTTACTCTACATTTCTGAACAGTACTTTTCCAGGCTTGGAGTGAGAATTTAAAACAATTCATCATTATTTACAGTATTTCCCCAGGTGAAAATACAGCTCTTTTTCAGAACCAAAACATTACCTCTAAAATCTTTGGTAGCAACTTTGTCCTTGACATTCAGGGCAAGGTAGATGGGCAGAGGGTTCTGACCTTGACTCACTGCCTGACGTTGATCAGAAAGTCTGTGGTGGCTTTTCTGAATTTGGAAAAAAAACCAAAAAGTTATCTGATTATCAGGTCTTTAAATACATCAGCTTATGAAGTCTGAGCTATGATTTTCCTGAATTTCCTCATAAATTTACTTTCATGTACTTGAATAAGAGAGGACAAGAAAATCTTGTTAGCAGGAATAGTTTCTGTTAAGATAACTGGCCACGTTCTGCATTCAGTATACAATGACAGCAATGAGCTACTTTGCATGCTGTTCTAGCTTTGCATCATTAAATATAAGTGGACAGATCTGGGTAATTCAACTGTTATCATATGCTCACCTGTTAGTCATAAGAGTTCTTCAAGGCAGCATGTTAATGACCTCTTTAATATTTTTTTTAAATACCATATTGAACGTTAACATCCATAGAGGAAAAGTCCTTGAGCTGTCCAATACTGAACACTTATGCATGAAATGGAGATTTTGAGTATACTTCAGCCAAATTAAATTCTAGAGAACTTTGTTATGTAGCACTGAGGCTTGAAATACAATGTGAAATATGATATTAAATTATTTCATCTGTTTCCTCTAGACAAAATATAAACCATGTTTACAGATTTAAAAATAAAATAGCTTTTTCTCCAGCTATCATCAGGCTGCTAATTCAGGTGGAAAGTTTTGCTTGTGTCATTACAACAAAATTAGAAATTGGAGATCCTGAGAGACCAAATTCAAAGCAGCAAAAAGACACCTGCAAAATCACAGGTTTGGCAGCTAAGATATCTCAGGACCTCTGGATCTATACACTTTCTGCCTACATACCAACTACAGTATTATTGGCCAGGTTCTCTTCCTAGGGCTTTAATGTCTTGTAATGGTCATAAATATTAAGTCAACAACATTATGAGAAAAAAGATGTATAGACATTACCCCATCATTTAACATGGATTCAATCATGAGCCCCCACAGATCAATAAAAGAGGTTTTATGTCCTGCTTGGGTCCTTTGGCTCAGCTCTCTATAATAATTCCTTAGACTTTTCAAGCAAAAAGCCCCCATCTTGCACTTGGCTGCTTGCTTCCGTGCTTCGATAATTATTTCTCCAAGATCCTTACGTGACCAATCAGCATCTTCATATAGCTTTGTCATTGTCCTGCAGGCAGGAAACACAGTAGAAAGCAGGGAGAAATGAACAACATGCTTTTGAAACTCAGAGAATACACTTTGCAGACTCTCCTCTCTGAGCTTACTTTGAGCAGAAATGCAAGTCTAAGGGCAACCAGACAAAAATCACTTGATCTGGGATCCAGTGCAGGTAGCTACACCAGCTGTCTATGCTGTTTCTGTCCAACAGAAAATAACCAAAGGATCCTTTTTGCATAGGACTAAGGATGTTTGCCCTTCCAGTAAAGTCTGCTCTTTTGGTTAGGGATAGGTTACTTCAGTGACACCAAATGTATGATGCACAACAGTCCTTTCATAGATGACCTTGGCATTCACGGCCCAAAGATGGAAGCAATAACTCAATTCATCATCTTTACCCTGAGATCAAGACAAAGCACGAGTTTTTCTTAACACAACAACATCCAAGCAACAGTATCAAAATGACTCCTCACCATGTTGTGCCAGATGAACCGCTGATGTACGAAACACAATCCAGAACACGCAACTTTTGAAGACCCAAAATACTGCCATACATGGCAGTGAGTGCTCTTATCCCACATCCTGCTGTGGTCACAGCCACTATAGGCACCTGTTCAGGACAAAAAAGAGCAGAAAGAATTGACAGAAAAGTGGCATTAAGGCACAAATAATGTCAAAATATTACAAAAAAGTAACATCCAAACACCAGTAAAATAAATCACATACATTAGAGTCAAGGAAACACTGCTCTATAAAGCTGCTGGACATCCCTGTGGAATATATTAGATCTTGGCACTTCGGAAAGGATTTTTATAAAACACCAACAAAATTAATTGGTTTGAAGCTCCTTCAAATGATTCAGTTGAAAGCCAACTAGAAACAGAAGTGTTGCTTGTCCAAACAGACAGTTGAACTCTTCAGCTGAGATTATTCCAGTGACAGTGTCCTGGAGGAGAAACTACTGTCAAAGGCCCTCACTCATCCAGATGGAGGTAAAAAATCACTCCTCATCTCCAGGCTTGAGAGAAAGGAGAGAGGAAAATCCCCTAACAGTGTCCTTCCTAGTTACCTCATGCTCTTGCAGATCTTCCTCCAGATGAAGAACATCCTTTAGCGCAGCAGCAACCACCTTCCTCCGATTTTGCAGGAAATTCTGTTCATCGGTGCAGAGGTCAAACCCCAGGCGGGCATCCAGGTTTCTTGGTCTGAAACACAGACCCTGAGTCCTGTGACCAGGGCACAAACATTGTTGTTATATTATTAGTAGTCGTGGACAACTCCAGATGTGCTTGTGTGTGTTTACAGACTAGATTTTGAACAGTATAATGTAATAAATGAGAAACAATAACACACTTCTGGTTTTATTTGCTCAGATAATTATTTTTTCCAGTTTCAGTAGTGCTGCCATACATGCCTGTAACTAGATCACCACTGTCAACAGGCACTGCAGTTGAACAGGGAAACAGCTACTGAGCCTTAAAGTTGCTTGCATAATTCAGAAATACAATTTCCTTGTGAAGCTGCTCTATCTGTGGGCATAGTAGTGCACACAAATCAAGATCTATTACTGAGGTGATAGAAGCTTAGAAATTTGGAAGAAAGGGGACCCATGATTTAATGCACCATCAATGTCCAAAGGAGAAACCAGCAAATAAAATTCTACAACCCAATAATGAACTCACACATCTGCTTACAACTGAGACTACATGGACCCCTGCTGATTTCAAATGAGCTTTGTGTAGGAACAAGTATCTCCCAGTTAGAGGATCAGGTCTTTCTGGAGACTCACTTACCATTCATTTGCCTTTGTGTACAAGTCAATTGTCCTGTCCTGAAAATCGCAATACAGATAGTGTAAGCAACGTAATCCTCTGCCTTCCTCCCCCGCTCCATCTAGGGCCTGAGTTTCCCTATCTTTGAAGCCAGCAACACAGCTGGAGAACCTGGCCAGCAATGGTCTGGGCTGTGAGAGATGGGAAAAAGCTCCAGCACAGTCTGGGTTGAATAGAAGTGGGCCATTCATGGAAGCTAGGTGGCCTAGGGCCCCTCAGCTTCTCATACTTTAACCTTCATTTTCTGGGAAGGTCATTGAAAGCTGAGTATCTGAACCACATGCATATGGATGTTCTCTCTTTGATCTTCTGCTTCAGGCATTCCCTTTGCAAATGTAAGTCTTACTTGTCATATCCATTACTGTTAGCTCACATACTATGTTAATGAGCATGCCTATTAGACATGTCTGAGGAAGTTAGTTTAAATTCAGAACAGGGTTGCACAGGGCATGCCTGGAACCACGTGCAGAGCAAAAGAAAAAAATAAATATTGCATAGTTGCAGAGTGATTGTCATTCCCACCTTACACTGTAGCATGCTTCATGTTTCACAGGAACTGAATCACTGAACTGAGAGATTAGTCATTCACCAAACTGATAGTGTTGATCTACTTTCTGTTAAGAAAGACTTGTTCTCACCTCTGCTATTGTTATTTTCTCTTGTATAGGAAGCGAGGTCAGAGATAGAGTCACAGACTCATTCATATCCCTTTCATTTTGACTTGACATAGACTGGAAAAAAGAATAAGAGAAAAAATAAACAAGACAGTTGCCTATTATAAAAGAAAAAAAAAAAAAAAAAGAGGAAAAAAGAGGCAAAACAGTCTCTCCTGTCTCACATACATGCACTTATCAACCCCCTGCATACCCAGATCTGCACACACACTCTGGTCTTAATGGCCCCCAAAGAAATACACAGCAAAGAGCCCAGCTACATGTTAGGGGCAATCACATACCCTGCTGAGACGCCTCCGCCGTGGTAGAGACACAGTGAGGGCTGACTGATTATACTTGATGTAGTGGAACCTGGCCGGGGAGGTCGGGCAGAGGCAGGAGCTCAGTGTGTGGGTCTGGGTTCCTTCATATGACCCATCCACAGTTAAAGCAAATTTTCTCTCTGAAGCAAAGGTGTTTCAAACTTAAGTTCTTCAAAAAAAATTGGATAATTTCTTTGCACAGTAATGTAATATATATTTTCCTAAAGCAATTACTTCATTTTGACAGCCAAATTATAGGAAAAATTAGTAAACTGATTTATTTGAGGGTTTCAGCTTTAGAGCTGGTGTACAGAACGTGCCATACGGTTGCCTTAGCACCACTGCACTTTACATATATAGTGATTGCTGACACTACTGCTCTGTTCATTAGGTAAGGACTCCCAGGTGACAACAGTTTTGGGGGGGAAAATCACACTCTCTTCTGATATTTTCAGAATGCCTTATTATTATACCTGAACAATATTTTAGTATTGCTGAGATACTTTGAAAATTCCAGACTTCTGGGGAAGGAACATGCGTTTTTGCAGCAGAGCAAAGCTCTCTCTGAAATCAGTAAAATCTCAGTCCCTTTATCATGTTTCCCTTTTCTTCAACCTGCAATTTTATTTTTTTTAAGTATTTCTAGCACTTACAAAAACAATTTCTGGTGGTTTTCTGCCTTCATGCAATAAGCCTCAGATATGCCTATTCAAGTAATTAATAATAGCCTTTATATAGCACGATATCAACCTATGTTCAAGGTGAAATATACTCAGTAAATCCACACACTCAATATTGTAGCATCAGCCGTCAAAAGAATTATTTCGCTCATGCAGCTTCAGTCATATCTAGCGAGCTTGTTCATTGTGACACCTGAGCTCAACAGGATCATCCACATGTTTAAGCAATGTGTTGGACTGGGGTCATCAGGAGGTGTCAGAATGAGATGTTTTAGAAATTGTGTAGGAGGTACGCATTTCCACAAGTATGGACTTGACATGGTAGTGATACACTGCTTTAAGTGTGCAGCAAATGCTTTTGGTAATATACCATGTGTCTCGTGCTTCACCTAGTGGCATGTTTAATATTGTTACACCTAAAGAAACCTTATGAAGTTAAATGGTAAAAGAGACTCAATCCTCATTCTGCCCATTTTCTTTGTCTCAGAATCCAGAAACAACAGGAGTTAGCTTGAGTTTAGCACTCAAAAAAAAAAAAAAAAAATCAATTCCTTGCACAAACACTCTGGAAAATTATAAGTATCTGGCAACATGTTATTGCAAAGGAAAATATTTTGGGGGAAAATTAGACCACATGCTCATCACACCACATTCTGGAATAATCTGTATATTTTTTATCAACTACACAGGCCACTGGCACGAGTGGAATTTCACCTTGCACCTTAAATAACTTTAAACCAGAATGTTCAAGTGTATAACACTGAGTGCTTTTGCCATAAAGTGGCAACCAGATTTGCTCATTAAGTCAGCGAAAGGCTCACCCATAGTGTCCTTCCTCAGCTTCCCACCATTCACCTGCACATCCAAACAGGAAACTTCACGGGACTGTAAGAGATAACCAGGGCAAGAGATAAACGCATTTGCTATCAGCAGAGCTCTGCCTCCTCCAGTCCCTTGGATACATGCCCACTGGGTCTCAGGGTATGCACCTTTGGGGAGAGATGGTGCCAGACTGTAACCCTTCTACCAGCTCTAGAGAGATGGGGTTGGGCTTCCACATGGGAAATAACAGATCACATAGAGATGAGGAAAGAGAAGGGATCTGCTCAGTCCTGCCTGGAAGAGCAGACCTGCAAGGGCCTGGGGAACAACTGGTCACAGGAGAAGTCTCTCCAAACTGGATGGTCAGCCCAGCTCTCCCTGGGCATATGGAGGCTGTCACACACTTGAGCCCAGCTCAGTTTAGGCAGAGACAAGCACTGGCAGCAACTCAGTTTTTGCAGCTTCAGCCTCTCTGAGTGTGAATCACTAGCTGGGACAGCATGGGAAAGCCAATGGCAACACCAGCTTTAACTCTTAGCCAATGCCTTCCTGTCACCATATGAAGCAACAGCCTGATACCTTTAATATTGCATTTGCAATAAACATTCTTATATAGCAGGGGAAAAGATTATGAAATAAAAATTACCACTAAAACTCCATTAGTAACAATGTTTTCAGGAGGATCTGGACTGAAAGACAAAATGGAAAACAATCAATTCAAACCCAGCACACTCTCTTTTTTCTTCGGTTTTTTTTCCTTTTGTTGTTCTTTATTTTTTTACTTTAATGGTTATTTCATTACCTTTAGCTTTAAAAGTCAATCTTCAGGCAGGCAGCATGGACAAACAGTATCAGAAATTCTACCTGCACATTCAACCCAATTTGCCTCTCACAGAGTTCAGTCTGAACTTTACACCATTTATGGATATTTGCTGAACAGAGGAGCTCCTCACTGTATCAGACAGGATTGTTTTCTGATACACCAAAGAAAATTTACACAGGCATGGCATATTTAGAGGCAAAATTACATTATTGCCCTATATTATTCAGTTCAAACCTGTGGGATCAGACCTAAAAAGCTGGTGAATTCACCCAGCATGCCATAAAAAAAAAAAAAAAAGGAAAAATTATTATAATTTACCTTAAAAATCAACAGCAGCACTAGGACTGATCTACATCATTCTTGCCATTAACTGTACGGTCAGCACAGAAACACAGTAAATAAAACTTTTTTTAATCTATTCCCACAAGCAAAACAAATTCCGAGTATCACTTTCCCATAATCTTATGACAAAGCAAATATCTGGGATCGCCCAAGTAAGGAGCAAGAAGGATTTGAAACTTAAGACTTCCACCAGTTAAGAATGCCCCTCTTCCAGCCTGGTGAGCAGCTGCCATCAGGGGCATCTTTGTGCCCCCATCAGCACCCGTGCTTGCTTCCCCGTGTGTCTGGATGCCCGGTGCAGAAGCATGCACATCATGCACAGTCATGCAATCCTTCTCCATTAAATGCTCTACTCAAGCATTTCCTGAACCCCCAAAGCTACCTCTGTTTTATTCAGATGGTGACAGCATTAGGGGGCTGCATGCATAAACTCATGCTCTGTATCAATAACCTTATGTCTCCCTCTTACATTTCTGTTGGTCGCCTATTTCACCTCACGCACCTGCTCTCCATTGTGAATTCAACCTCCAGCTCCTCTTTTCCCTGCAAAAGAAAATGAAGGCACTCACTGCAGGTTGGTCCTCTTGCAAAGAGAGGTACCCTACAGGAATCTGTGCTCTTATAGGGGTCTCTATAAGCCAGTGTCCACCTTTTGTTACTGCATGTGCCACAATTTTCTTCATGTTGTATCTGTTATACTTCCAGTATCACATACTTCTAGCATCATATCCATTAATTTAGCAGACTCCTAGTTCAGACCTCTCAGGACACATATAATACATACTACAGGGCCTCTTGGTGGCTGCTTTCTCCTTTTGTGCAGTCTTGGGTTCCCACCTCCTCCCCACACTGTTCACAGGCCACTTTCATTTCCGCTTTCCCTTCCCCTCCCATGTATTCTCATTCTCCCGACTGATCTTTGGCATGAATGAGTGTGGATTTCTCTGGTCTGTACAAATCATCCTGACCCTCTCCCAGCCCTCACCCACTCATACAGATGGGTCTGGTGGCACATTAACATGGTGGCACACTTGGTTGTATGAAGCCCAGGGTGTTCTGGAGGGCACACTTTGGTTTGGTGGAGTCTGTACACACAGACTCTTTGTATGCTCATCTTTGTCTTCTGTAATTGCCTGTCCCTGAGATTTTCTTTCTCTTTGAAAGTTCTGGTGCAATTATCTTCTTGCTCTCCTAGTGTAAGCACTAAGGTGAATATAGCAAGGAGAGCCAACCTTTCCAAAACAGGTATCAAATCAAATCAATTCAAATCAACATTCTCTCAAGTATTCTAGGCCTGAACACTGCCCTTAAAACTTCAGTATGAAGTCCCAACCATATGAAATTGACATTTGATGAAAACCTCATTTTTTTAAATAGTTCAGCTCTGCGTGTGTTATGCTCATTTTCCAAATAAGCTGAAAGCCACACTGGGGTTGCGGTTTATGACTGCAGATCATTATTTTTGTATTAGCAAAACATAAAATGCAGCTCAGAACCACAAGCTACAACTGCAAAACCACTGAGGTAAACTCTTGATATTTTGACATCAAGGACAGTAAGCAGTCATCAAGTCCAATGACATTGGCCAGCTCTTCCTGTAGAAGCACCATCCAAATTTTGTCATAATTACAGAAACAACTGTAGCTTTCAACCCCTGAAATAGATAAACATACTCCAGTATGGACAGTGAGAAAGGCCTGTATATGGGACACATGAGAGGAAAGCTGAGATAACCATATTCTCACCTGACTCCACCCCCTTTTCTTTGTCCTTTTATCCATACCTGTGGATTCAGCTGGAAACTTAGCTGAATGTTTTCTCCAAGCTGGATTTTGGAGACATCAAAGAAAACAGTGAGGAGATGGTCATCTTGAGTTACCTTGTCCTCATCACAAACTTTTAGCTCCAGAATGTTCTGAGATAAAAATTAAGTAATTAAATAAATAAATCAATAAATATGAGAGGTTTAACAAGCATAACATGCTACTGATATTTCATTTTAGCTGAAGAAAGTTGGGGAAAAAGGTCAAGAATGGAAAAATACAAATATTGCAGTTGCTCTCTACATACATACTCTACTGACTATGCAGGCAGATACAGTCTTATCCAGCCATCAAAAGCTAAATAGGTACAGTAAGAGAGTGTGAATGCTCCTCAAGGGAGCTCAGACCCACAGAGTGGAAGGGCTATATGTTATGTTTGAACTCTGGTAAGAATAGCTGTTGGAGGTATCTGCATTCTTACCTTAACCTGGCTCTGAATCGTAAAGTGGAAGGTTTCGTTCCATGTTGGGTTCTTGCTGTTCTGGACTGTCTTGGTGCGGAAATGCTGCACCGACGCTGTTGGCAGGCTCAGGCTCACATAGCAATCAGACTGAGTTACTGTTGAAGAGAGGGAGAACATGAAAACAGTGGACCAGTGAAACATCTAGTACCCCATAAGGTGGTGCACTGTGAGAATATTTAAGCTCGGTACACAAAGCAATACACAGAATGCAGGCCAGGAAGCCAGCTAAGGTACCATTAAGCCACTGCTAGACAACATCTTGCTTTACTGTCGTGAAAGCCTGGCAGCATACTCCTCTTGAGAACAATGTTTTTTAAATTCCTGGGAAAAAAAATCATAAACATTCAAAATACACAATTGTATGGCTGAAAAGCTGTCCATATGCAATAAGGGCATTTACACACAGCAGTCTGACAGGGCTGGGCACCATGGACATTAGCAGCTGTGACAGGACCTACCAGATGGGTAGAGCCCAGCTCCTACACACTGGTAGGCATGAACATGCTTTAGCATGTCTAGAGTAACTCTAGCTTTATGTTCTGTCTTGTCTACTTCCTGGAGCAGCCTTCTTTTCCTCTAGGACCCCTGGCTGCCAATGCAGCAGAGGCAGGAGCATATTGCATTGAAGGTTCCCGTGAAGCCCCATTGCTGTCACAGAAGACACATCTTCCACCAAGGCACCTGTTCTCAGTCTATTTTCTTCCCTTTTGGAAGTTTAAAGAGGAGGACGCACAGTACATCATAGACATCAACAACATTGTTTTTCAGGAAAAAAAAATCAAGTAAAAATTTTTCAAGAAAAAATTAAATACTTGTGAAGATGAGAGGAATTGAATTTAATCTTCTATAAGTGGTCTAGAATGAGCAAAGATTAAAAAAACCATTGAAATGCTGAACTGTTTGATGGATAATATTTGCTTTGAGAAGCAGCTGTCCTGAGGCAGAGTTTTCACTAGTAAAACTGTACAAGAAGATGTATTGCTTAATGTGACTATTTTCGCCTGCATCTCTGTGCCTCAGCCAGTGCAGTAAAGGTTTTGCAACACTTAATGTGCAGATGAAAGCTTGCCTGTGTTTCACGGCACAAAGAGAGCTGACAGTGCTTCTTTGCACAAAATTGCATTGCTTTTGCCTCCACTGGAGGTGTGTTCAGGTCATAAAGTTCATCTGTCAATTTTAATGTTCCCACATGTAGGGAGGGCAGCTTTAGTCTTTTTATTGCCTTTCTCAGCTGAAGAGGCCAGTTATAAGGTTTGGCTTCCCACCTGAGCTCCATCATAGGTGATGGATGTTCAGGATCAAATCTTTGGTATGAAACAGTGTTTAGGAGCATTCTGCAGTACTTACATCAACAACAAGCACTTTCATTCTAAGGTCAGAATAATCTACCTGCAAAAATATTTTCTCAGCATTATTAGGAAATAAAAGGCAAGTGTGAGTAATGAGATTAACAATCCTACAGACCAGGCTCAAGAGTCAGGGATGATCACCCTACAGAACACAATCTGTTGGTTAGAGATGACAACCTAGACAAGTGCCAAAGATAGCACAGGCAGTATTGCCCATAAATGTCAACCCCATTATTAAAACTGTATTTTCTCTATTTGTAATGCCATGTACTCAGCATTCCTGCTATTGCATAGCAAACACACCTTCTGAATAGCAGCAGAATAGGCTTAAGTCTTGTCACACTTAGTTTTACTGTTAGACCTGACACTGGGAAACACAGAATAATTGATTAGACCCCTTATCGTCTCCCCAAGTGTAACTCAAGGATTAGCAAAGTCATCCTTCCCCCTCCTACCCCACACCCTGTCTCCCCTGAGGCTCAAGGGCTTAAGTCATCTTTTTTTAAAAATAACTCTGAACAGAAAAGGAGTAACTTTGACTGATGGAGACCATTGTGGTATATTCTAAGATATATAATTCTTTTAAAAAAAATATCAAACACACAGAAATCATCTGACTTTCTAGCAATTCTAATAGCTCCCAAAATTCTGTGTGCATACAGGAAATGTCCAGATGAAAATCCTTTCTAGCTCTTCTGAGGAAGTCCAGACTGATATTAGCACAGATTGCTGTTGGCTCTCGTCCCCACTAGAAGGATCACAAGGACCAAAATGGATAAGGCTGTGTGTGAACCAAAGTTTATTTCATTGAAGTTTCCCAAATAGCAACACACGCTCGCTCTGACTACTCTGTTGCAAGAAAACTAAGTACTATTCTGAAAGTCTATCAATTTTTTTTCTGTAAGTGATCACTATCTGCTATTGCACTCTCATACACCCATAAGACTACTTGTCTGACAGCAGAGCCCTGACTTGTCATTTAGATGTCTGACTTCCTCTGGGGTATTCCTGACACAGCCACTAAACAAGCATGCTTCCCTCTTCCTATCTGCCATCTGGTGATGCATTTTGTACTTCAGAGACATCCTCTGAAACCTAATTACTTCTTGTTTGTGACGTATTTTCCACGTGTTATGAGGGAGGCACTTAAAACACCCAGGAATCTTTTTTATGCATCTCTGATACCTCAGACCTGTATTCTGCTTGACCAGCTCCAGGTATAAGCAGAGGTAAGAAATGGCAAACCACAGCATATCCTGTGCCCAAGTTGGCTGGTCACACCACAATATCCCATTGCCAGCTGCATGCAAGAAAAATCATCATCACCCTGGTATGTAAGCCTGACCACCGCCTAACAACAGCAATTACACTCACACAGCATACAGACATCAGAGCATTGCACCAGTGACCTGTTGTATCCCTCCCCTCAACCACAACACGTGAACAGCCATCAGACATACTTGGTGTGGCAGCTGTGGTATCACTGTGGGGCAATATCCTACCAAAAGCAGGTGTGGCAGCAGGTATTTATGAAAGCATGATCTCTTCATCCAGTTATTATGCTAAATGTCTAATTATCTTCCAGGATAATAGCAGGACTGGATCTTAATTGTGCTTTACCATTTGAAAGCATTACAGAAACATGACAGATGCTAAAAACCACCATAGCCCCAGCACCATGCTGTGTCCCAAACAGTAGGGCACCAGCAATTCTGGCTCAAGCTGAAATCTCACCTGCTTCATGGAGAGCTCAAATTCAAGCAGACCTAAATCAAAAAAAATTCATTTTAATTCTACCTCCTTTTTGGATGTTAACAGATGCAACATCCAGCCTACCCATTACCTGGGCAGAAGCCTTGAACAATCTTCTCCTCTCGGGCTGCCTGTAAACTGCTCACTATTTCTACGGGGTAGATTTTTCATTACTGTTATGGTGTAGGTTTTTCTTATGTGGTGAAAGGATCTGAATCAAGAATGTGGCCTCAAACATCCAAGTGACAAAATATAAAGTATCATCACCAGTTGAGAGAAGCATTTTTCTTCTTCCTCCCACACTGTGCAGATGAGTAGATACCTGGCTGAAGCTGGGTGGACAGGCCAGCATTGCTGTTTTCTAGGGTGCAGAATATTAGATAATTTACATAATTCAAATCTTTTTATATTCTTTTTTTAAATAGGAATGTGGGTTACAGTGAAAGTAAACATCTTTCTTCTCAAGGCCTTTTACAGTCAAATTAACAGAATTCATTCTGTTCTGGGAGATCAGATCCTGTCCTCAGGGAGCATTCAGTGTTAATCTTCTAATAGCTAAACTTAACTGAAAGCTTCCACACTTTCTCCCACCCTGCCCTTCACATTGGGTGGAGCACCCTACAAGAATCCCTAAAACAGTATCGGTAGTCTCATTTACATCCCTCCTTAAAACACCCCTTTGCTGACAGTTGCCAAACAACTTTACTGTTTCTTTCCCCTATTTTCTCCCTTGTTGGGCCTTGTCAGTCCACATCCTCTGATTTCATAACCATATTTCATGCAGCACCTAGAACAATAGGCTGTTGGTGCGTAATTGCAAGTGCTTAAATGTTGAAGTAAGTAATAAATAACAATGAAACAATAAGAACAGCACAAGAACAGAACACCAGCGGAAGTCTGCAGGTTCTGCAATAAGTATCACAATCAACCATAGCCCCGCAAACAATAATGTATTTCACTGATTATGTATCTTTGCAGGATCTCAAGGGTCTTATATGAACTGATCTCATACGTGGCAGAACTGCTACTACAATACTGTGAAAAAAGAAGTTTTGATAAAAATGTAAAACATATTTAATTATTTTATAAATTATAGTACCAAATTAATGTCTTGTATAAAAAAATCCAAAACTTGAAGCTTCCAAAATTAAAAAGCATAATTTTTAAGAAATCTATAAAGCTTCAAAAATACCATTTTCTTACTTAAAAATTCTGAAGAATACTTTTAACTACAACAGTCAAGGTCCATTTAGTCTACAGCCCACAGGCAGTGTCCACTGAGGAATCTTAGATGTTTTCAGGAAGCAGTGAATGATGGCTTAAAATTGCTCAGCTCAGTATCCCCATCCAGTTGTCTACTTTTACCTTGTTTATACCTTTAATACTGTGTTTCCTTTTCCATTTGTTAATTCCACTTAATTAATTAATTTCTCTGCAGTATCTGGTTCTTAAGTTCCTTTGACTTCTTTTTTTTTTCTGGAAGCGGGGAGAAGGACCTTTGTTCTTGTTAAGGATGACCATTAGTGCCTGAAGAAAATGTGTCCCATATTTAGTGATGGGTATCCAAGGAAGAGTATAAGAGGGCCAACATCATATAATGCTCAATCAGCTCTCACAATTTAAGATTCAGAGACTTCTTGAGCCAAACTTCACTGGATTTTTTTTCTTCTATGAACTTGTCTAGTTTCCACCTGAAAGCTGCATAAGCTTCCGGCATTTGTGATCTCCCACCATGGGGAGTTCCCAAGCAAAAAGCCATGACCTTCTATTTGTTCTGTAGCTCTGGTGGTTGTCCAGGATCTGTGAGAGGCTGAGCTTGAAATCTGAAATTCTCTGCAGAGAAAGCTGTGTTTTTAAGGGTGTTGGATTGGTGCACATCCAAGTCTCACCCCATCAGGGAGTCAGGATGCATATGGGAAACACACCCAAATCTGGGAACTGGCAAGTGTTCAAGGGTCCAGGAATATCAAGAGGCCTAATGAAGCTGATGGAGATGTGGGTGTGCTTAATGGGAGGTGGGAATGTGGAGAACACAAACAAGGCACTATATTAACAGGTGTTATCAATGCACCAATACACAACTGGAAATTAGTGTTATAAATTACACACTGAAGGATCAGTGGGAAGAAGAGACAGAATAGTGCAATGGTGCATTTAAAAGATTCAAGGTTTAAAAAGCAGAACAAAACAATTTAGATTCTCTTAGATAAAAATACTCTCTTATGCACCGAACTTCCATTAAAAGTCTTCTATTATCATTTCCATAGGAGATGTTACTGAGGTTTTGAGATTCTCTTGTTATGGATTAATTTTCCCATCTCCATTACCTGTAAAATGGAGCAGATAGACCAATAATGAAGTCAACCTGAAGCACCAGGTTGGGAGACCTTTTAAACACTAGATGAGTATTAAACAAATTGATCCAAAAACTCTACAGAAATGTAGTGCAAGGTTGGGCACAATTGGCAAGAGAGAGAAGAAGCCAATTTAAAATGTCAAAAATCGATAGGGTGACTAAAAAGTAGGTGACACTTGCCAACTTGTTCTATACATAAAATTTTGCAAGAGAAGGAAAGTAATAAAAACAGAGCTGGGAAAAGAAAGAATGAGAAAGAGAATCAGTGTTAGGAAAATGGTACTATAAAGAAGTCCACTTTGCTGGTGATGGAGTTTCATGAGGCTGTGTCAAGCTATCTCTAAAGAACTGTAAAGATGACTGAATCAACTCAACAATATTCCCCCAGCTTTACACACAAACCAGGAAAATTTGGTACATATTTTTTTATCTCAAGACTCCCATTTTGCTGCTTCTCAGTTCCTAAAAAGTTAGGAACATGTAATTTGCACTAATTTGTAATTTACATTGTCAGCCAAATTTACCAGAGATTAAGTTAGTTCATTAAAATCTTTGAAATACAGGTTTATTTTATATGATAAGGAAATTATCAATGAAATGCATGACTTCTACAAATCTGGCTGAATAGAAAAACATGCCTTCAAATGGTTTAAAATGAAATATTTCTGCTGACAAATTTTACACTCAGTAAAATCAAATGTTACTGGAATTAAGGAGCTGTCAGTCAAAACTAGATTCAACATTTACAGATAAGCAAGGCAGTGTGCCCTGACAGGCATGATCTTTTCCTACATGATTAATGTTCACAACAAGCAAAGCATTCACCTTTTGCAAGTACTTTTTTCTGTTTTCTTTGTGCAAATTTTTTCCCCCTCAGTATTTTGACTGATACTTCCATTTCAAACAAAGGATAACTTGACAACGTTGGTGGTGAATGTCTGTTGTTCTGTTTTGTTGGCAACATCCAGTGTATCCTTCACAGTGCCAGGAAGAACTGCCTCAGCCTGGAAAGCCTATGTTGTGGCTTTAGACCCCATGCTGCAGTACAAAATCACATCTGTCACTCTAAATGCTCCTTTAAAAAGCTTCATGGACTGGTGGGACATGTCTTAGACTAGAAAGCAGAAATGCCTGAGCATTTCAGTACTTGTGCCATGTCCTGGAAACATTCCAGGATTGTAAAGGACAGCATCAAATCATAGTAAACTCCATTCAGAATAAAAATAGTTTCAAGAAGCATTGATGTAGACGAGAAAAAGGTGGAGAGGAAGTTTGGTGAGCTCATTAACATGCAGGTCATTTAATAGAACTTGATTATCTGGGTAGATACCTAAGGGCTGTAGTTTTCCACACCTCTTTCTTTCAGTTCAGCGTGCACATTTGTACATTCAAACAGGTTTTAAGTAGCAAGGGGTACTATGACTGAGCTTCAAATCTCCTTTCCATCTATAGAAGTAGTCCTGTGGGAAGGTTTGTATAGATTCTTCTTCCCCATACATTCAGTAAAAACAAAGCATCTTACTGGTCATCAATAAAAATTGGAGTGAGAAACTCTTCTTCACATACCTTTGGTGCCTAGAAAAACTGTTGCAGAACTTAAAGCAAATCACATTGGAAAGGCACAAAAAATATCTTGTCTTGTATCTTTATAACTGAACAACTTTACCTTAGTCCTCTTCCTATAGAAACTTTCTGCATTCAGACCTTTTTATTGGCATAAATGAACAGATGCAAGACAAAATCAGTCATCTTCTCAGACTGGAGGTGATTGACTTCCACACCTTTTTTTCTAGTGCTTGGCAGTTCAAATGTTTATGGACCATTAATAAACATTTACGTGACTGTAATTCCTGGGCATTTTGTAAAAATAATTAGGAACAGAAAAAACTAACTGTGAGCCCTCAATTAAGTTTAGAAACGTGGCTGTCCCTATGGCTGAATCAAATCTGACAGTTCATAAGATGTCAAATGTGCAGTCCTGAGCTCACATAAAATATTTTGCAATAGGCCCAGGGTTACAGAGTGGACACTACTATAAGAAGGAACCATAGAAAGGAAGTTCTTATTGCAGTCTCTCCTGTGAACAAAAGAACATTTATTTACCATTCAGATGTGAAATATTTTATCCATTCTGTGCAAACATGTGCTGCATTACAACTGGTGGCTAGACTTCAGTGTTGCATTAGCAAGTATGTAAGAAAAAATAGTATCTTCTAACTGTGCTACCTCATCTTCAGCATCCCATGATCACACATCTTATGTCCCTCTCATTTTATAAATAGTCTGCAGTGTTTGTGATACTCGGTTCTATTGAGAGTAGCTTTACAAGCGTGAGGATGCTCCACAAAGATACTCACACAAGTCTGCTTTCCTGGCATTTTTCATCTGTATGATTTTTACGGTAAGCAAGTTGCATGGAGAGGGTTCTGTCTATTGAAAAGCAAACAAAATGCATAAGATGAGTATGCAGAAAGAAGAACAGAAGCATAGTCAGAGATAACATTGAATTAAGTGTGTCAGTTCCAGTCAACAAAAACATTTCTAAACTGAGGTTCCTCTTTTTGTATTTTCTTCTTCTTCCCAGAAGGTTTGTAACTAGGTGTGGTCACAGACACAAAATGTACAATTACAGATCAAATCTCTGATGTCCTCCATTTTCCAATCTGAGGAAGCTTGTGGTAACCCTCAGCTTGAGACGTCTGACTCTTACAACTCAATCTCAGAGAAACATGTGATAGAGAACCTTGTCGTGTTAATAATACAGCTGACACACATCTTGATCTGTGAAAATTCACAGGATGTCATATACATCCACTATATTACACAACAAGCAATCAACAATCTAGCAGGGCAGGGATTAGTAACGATATCATGGTGTAACGATGCTACTCATCAGTTGATTTATAGCTGCATCATTCCATTCTTATATTTGATGTAGAGCAGTGCTGGCTTTTAAACAATGAGGACCAGAAACGTGCCTTTCAGAGACCCACTCCAAACTTCTCAGAAGGGGGAATTAAAGCCACAGTTCTGCAATTATTTCTCTCTGAATAATTCAGCTCACCAAATCTTCCACTGAGCAAACCCCTCAGGAAAGTATCAAAGGAAATATTTGTGGCCTTCTTGTACTTCAAGGGGGTTATAAAAAAGAGGGAGAGTGACTTTTTAAACAGATAGTGATAGGATGAAGGGGAATGGTATAAACTAAAAAATAGAAGATATTTAGATTAGATATTAGGACAAAATTCTTTACTTGGAGGGTCGTGAGGCACTGGGACAGGTTGGCCGGAGAAGTTGTGGTGTCCCATCCCTGAAAGTGTTCAAGACCAGCTTGGATGGGGCCGTAAGCAACTTGGTCTTGTGGGTGGCATCCCTGCCCATGGTGAGGGGGTTGGACCCAGATGACTTTTAAGGCTCCTTCCAACCCAAGCCATTATATGATTCTATGGTTTTAGGAAACCACCTAAACCTAAGTGGTTATCAAAAAACATTTAACAAAACCTGCACGGAAACTGGTTTGGTTTTGTCATTCCCTCTCATCCTAAGCAAGGATCAGGCAAAAAGGGTACTTAATGAATAGAGAGATGCTGAAGGTGAGGTACATTTTACCTAGATGAGTGTCCTTTTTAAAGGAATAAGAGGAAAAACTGCACATTTAATGATCTAAATGACAAAAATAAACCCACAAAAACCCCTCAAACAACAATCAAACAAGCCCGATAAAACCTCGAACAAAACCACACCAAAAACTAAGAGCGATGCAACACACACATGTAAGAGGCAGTTCACGCACACTACCTATAAGAGCAGGGAGTTCCACAGCAACAAATACATAGGTCAATACATAATAATGTATTACCATTCATTTCCTTATGCCCCCAAACTGCCACAATTTTTAAGAGAGCTATATTTAACACCTCACATAATCTTATTTTCCTGACTTTCCCTATGCACTCACTGAGATTAGTGATAAGTCCTTATTTTAACTCAGTGGGTTGTTTTGCCGAGCCCCATTGAGGGGAAGCAAAAAATTATTATTTTTTTTCAATTGGGGGTTTTCAAAATAGTTAAATTACTGAATCATTAAAGCCTTTGAATTCCTGAAGGCTGAAACACAAAGTAGTCACAAAAGCCAGGCAGAAGCCCTGCTTTGCTCTCAACTTTGGTGCTGAAGAATAGTTCTCAGAGCTGAAGATACAAAAGTTATCCACCTCCTACAGCAGATCCCTCTCCCACCAAGGGACAGCCCTCTCGGCTCATTGCAGAGCCTCCTCTTGCCTTTTCTTACCTCGCTTTTGCTGTAGAACAGTCCCATCGTGGTCTTTCCCGCGCCTGAGCCAGGTGTGAAAGCTGTAGGCGGATGGGTACAGAGGAACTTCTTGTGCTTTGGGCTGCCGGGAGGAGGCAGGCAGATGTGCTAGTGTTTGACTCAGCACAGCCTCACCCTGCCACCACCACCTGAGCAATCCCCAACTCCTCCTCCTCTCCCGCCTCCTCCTCCTCCTCACTGCCCGGAAGGCGAGTGCAAGCTGCACACCTGCACTGGTGCGCAGACACCCACGCTCTGGCACTGCAGAAGGATGGGCTTTGTAGCTGTAATTAGGGGGAAATGGAGACTGAAAAAATCCCTTCACAGTTATAGGCACTGAGCAAATGTTACTTTCAAGCATCCTCATCACTTTTTGACACACAGGAGAGCTGTCACATTGCAGCCTCTCATGGAAAGGTGACTGGCACCAGCCAGGTTCCATCTGGCTGCCCAGGAGCAGGCAACAAGGACTTCTTTGGCCAAGAACATCCAAACAAACTAATGTTCCAACAACAGACTTTTGTAGCTTTGATTGCCTATAGGGAGTAGGTGACTCTTTTCTTAAAGACAAACCTGAAAGAACTTTTATTGTCCCCATCCCACCTTTCATTTTGCTAAATTCATGCAGTAAACTCTCTTTCAGCCAAGCAGATACTGCAGTGACAAATACCTTGTGAAACAATTCCCAAGTCACCTGCTGAAACTGTAAGAGTTACACTTGTAAAGAAAAAGCTTTAAAAGCTCACTCACTTTCTCAAAAATTTTGTTACTTTGTGCATCTGAATTAAGGTGCTTCAGTGAAAGATCTCCAAGAGGACACATTTGGGGCAGTGAAATTAATGTTGAAATGAATGTCAAATATTCTTCGTGTTCTCATGTATTCTTTTTGTCTTCAAATTTATAAGGCTTCCCTGTTCAGGATGCTACACACCCTGTGAGGTGGTCCCTGTCCCAGTGAGGGAGTACACGGAGTGCACAAGAAGTTATAGAATGGATGTTTGGGCTTTGCTTTTGTCTATTTTAAATAGTCCTTGCTATTATGAAAATTAACAGAGAAATCAATTTCAAAATAATCTCATTTCACTTTGCAGTGAATTGAAAATTGATTGATAAAGGCGATTTCACACCATGAAAGAATAATAATTTACTAAAACATTTGGCTCTTTAAGACATTCTAATTAAAGAACCAGATCAACCAGATGTCACCCAGACAAACTTTGAACACATTAAGGATGGCTAACTAACAGATTACAAAAAGCAGTAGTGAAAGGAAGGTAGCCAAAAAGGAAAATATTCCTAGAGACATGGCAAAAGCTCAGTTAGAAGCCTACATGTCTTTATCAACAATCTTGAAATTTTGTACATATATGTGTATATATCTATCTATCTCTCTATCTCAAGTCACTATTGGCACTGTGTTTCAAAAAGAAGATATTGAAACACTGGGAAGCTGCAGAGCTGCAGAATAATCTCGAGAGCAGGAGAAACTCTCTCAAAGAGAGAAAAGTAAGTTTCATATCAGCCAGCAGGACACAATGAAAAGCAATATTTATCAGTCTCAAGCTGCATCCTACACCTACCTGACTTTTTCCCATCCTGTTTTTCAGTAAGTTTCCCCTGTAAAACAGACTGAAAAATCCTCCTTTCTGCTCTATTTCATTTTCAGCAAAAAGGTCTTGGAAACCATGACACTAAACCCAAAGATAACTCTAGACAGGACCCAGAGGGATCCCATGAGTTGATATTCTAGTGCACTAGACAAGAACCACATTTACACCTGCCTCACACATGGAGGGATAATAATCTAGATTAAAACATACAATACTGTACCTAAAAACAGGCTTACACCATGCCCTTTCAAGTTTTTTCAGGAGTATGAACACAATGAACATGCTCATAAGTGACAAACATTGCCCACTCATTCTCCTTGGCCACCCAATTGTCTCTAAGATTCACCATCAGCTGGGTTTTTTCCAGAAGAAGGAATTTTTTTCTCCCATCCATTACCTAGAACTTCATTCCATAAAAACAATTTTCTCACCTCTGAGCATAGTCAAGACTCTCCTGATCTCAACATTAATTCTGGTGACTTTGTCTGAAGTTCATTGTAAGAGTGGGAGCCTTTTATTACCAAAAGGAAGATAATCAAAAACATTTTCTGAGCTGCTGTGACTAATCTCTTCATGAATCACAGCTCCACAGCACAGGGCTGCTGCTGCTGTGAAAGACTGAGCTCGTGATCTGCCTGTTGCAGAGCTGTGAGTCTACCTTTCCCCAGAAGACCTCTAGGATTTCTGATGATGAGAAACCTCTCTTTCGGTACAATTCCTGCAAAGACCATTTGCCCATAAGTGTTGAAAACTTGTAAAAAATACATCTGGAAGGGATCTTAAAAGGCTCTCTCGCATTGCCTTGTTTCATGCAAACATCTAGCAGGCATTTCCCATCTTACAAAACTGGGAGAAAGTGCAAGGTCATCCTTCAGGAACAGTCAAGACAAGTAAAGATGAGTGACTCAGGACCAAAACTCCAAGAGAAAACTGAAGCAAAGTTGAGCAATATGTCTACTGCTTAGGCTGAATACAAGTGGTTCTGCGAACAACAGCTCAGCCATTTATCTCCTGAAACAAAAATGGCCTAATTCAGAGGTATGTCTTTATTGGTGGTGAAAACTTTTATAGATTTTTACAACAGTGATAGTAACTTCAGAAATTTATTTTCAAGGATTAGTGAAGTAAGACAGTTAAATAAAAACCTCAGAGTGGGCAGACAATCAAACCAGAGATGACAACCTTCAATAATTAAGATAAGCAAAACTAGTGCAATTACCAAAGAAATTCCAGTTCAATGGATTGCTGTTCTGCCAAACAGAAAACCCACCACATAGATACTGTTTTGATACATATTTTAATGTTCCACATATTTCATTATTATCTTACACAGCATTATAATAATTTATATGGACTATATATAACAATTGGTAAAGTAACAAGGTAACAAAACTAAAAACAAATTTGCTGCTTTGAAGTTTGTTTTGGATTAAACCACTGGTAAATTCCAATCTGTTTCTCTGAACAGCCGTGTATTTAGAGCGGAGTCCAGCATGTCCTTAGGATGATGTGATTTCTACTGCAAGTATCAAACATCTTGTTCTCACCAAACCATAGACAACCCAGAAATATCACATGGAAAGTTGAAGCCAATGTGTTGTGGCTAATAATTCCGCTGCTTTCTCCGTGCCACTGCCAAACGCAAGGCCTGAATAATCAACTTCTCATTATTCAGGACATTGTAATCAGTCAGTTTCACCAGTTTGTCAAAATTCTCTTCACTGAAACACACCTCTCTTGTTGTAAATGGGGAGAGGATGCTGGAGACATCAACTTTGCCTTCAGCCATCTCTTCGGGACTCCTTTCCACACCTACAGGACAAACCACAGGGAGAAGCACCAGTAAGGTTTTCTTGCAGTATGTGACTCCTATCAGTCATTTACATTATTATAGGTAGAAAAGGGAAATTTGGAAGGAAAGATATAATTTGCCAGGTGGATGTAAAAGTAAACTAGTAGCACTGTATTCTTTAGCATCTGGATCAAGCCTGTATCCAGATATGATTTTGCATCATTTGATATTTACATCACCCTGACACCAGGGGATTAGAACAGTAGCAGCAGCAATGCTAGACCACTGCTTGGACATCATAATCTTTGTTAACCAAAACAGAAAAGTGCAAGCAAAAAGCAAACAAGATACTCCTGCACTGGATAAAATAATAACCCTCTCAATGAAAGTTCAGGAGAAATTATTGCACTCAGACAGAGGACATAATTCAAATGAAAACTGAAGATCTCTGTCCACTTAGTCCTCATTTCAGGAGATTACTTTTAAATAGATGAACAAAGCCCAAATAAATGGGCTTACCATTAAAACCACCAGAAGGTTTTGCCTCATCTTTGTTTGCAAGCAGCAGTACATAACAAGTCCATGTCTGTAGAATAAAATAACTTGTGTTGAGGCCCTACCATCCATGGTATACATATTTTGGGATTTTTGCCTTCATCCTCTCTCATATTCACCTCAAATCTACTAAGAAAAGTTTCTGGAGCTCACATAGTTCAGACATACTGACACCGACCAGTTTGGGTTTTGTTTTCAGTTATGAAAATGATAATGCTGGCATTGGAAAGGTCGAAGATTACAGTGAGACCTTAGATATAAAGTGGAGAAGACTCACTAGGAAAATGAGTTTTTATTAAAATTGCTGCCACAGATAACTTACCAGGAGCTTTATATTTCTCGAAGGTGTCATTTACCAGAGGGAAGAAAAGCACTGTTGGAGCTTGTGGACTGTCAGCATCTTCAAACACGTAGCACTCTTTCAAGTTTTCCCTGTCTTCCTGGCTTATCTCAATGTTGGGAAATGGAATTCCTTGCCCCAAGAAATACTTTGCTATCTGATCCAGAGGCTGGGTGAATTAATAAAAAAAAAAAAAATTAATACAAAGAATCAAATCTAATCCAAATACCTGGATATTTTAAATCCCAGCAGTTAATAGTAATATTCTAAGGTTTGAATTTTCCTCTGAGAAGATGGAAATAGCCATAACCACACCAGACATTCCAGCTTATCTTATTTTCCACATTGCTTTAGGCAAAATAAGAAAACAGTCACTTTCTTTGAACTTCAAAATTAAGCCAAAAGCCACAGAACTAATTTTATAATTCAAATTAAACATGGTTAGAAGGCAAAGGCAAAAAACCTGCAAGAATGGAGAACAAACACATCAATCCAGATTATTCTGTGTCATTGTCTTGACTTTTTCATTAGTTACCACTTTCCCAATCTTTCTGTCCTTTGCATAACTGGACATCGCTTGATAATGACTCCCTATTAACAGCTACACTTATCAACATACTTCACGAAAAAAAAAATAACAGCTATATTTACTATAAACCTATGTTTATATTATTCTCATTATATATGCAACACTAACTAAATTATTTTTATCTATTAATCAAGTCTGGAATCAGTCAGTATATTTCCCTAAGACTGATAAGAATTAAAGAGGCCAAAATGCACAGGTTTTCTTGTTTAATTTGTTAAAATATTCTCAGGACATTGCATTGCTTTTGTAACTTTTCAGTACAGGGATAACCAAAATCAGTATCAGAGCACTCCTCCAACAGCTCTTCGAAACTCTTGGATCCACTGCAATTAAGATCTTGATGATTTTGAAATGCCTATAATCTATCACTGTCTTCTAACACATTTCATAGTTACTGAGAAATAACTCACCTAATGATCTAATTAATAAATCAGAATAATGATTTAATTCCCATTCTAGTACTGAAAAGTTGTTTTATCTGATGAGTGCTAAAGACCAAAACACCATAAATATCTCAGAGATCATGGCTTTTCTTACTAGTGTCTGGGACCCTCCACTGTAATTCAAATGCAGGATGACGTCCACCTCCCTCTTTGATCTCAAAAGTGGTGGGTAGCTGGTATTAATGAAAAAGCCAGTATCAACCAGGGAGAGTTCATTGTCTGCTGTTTCCATCAATTTATTTGGGAAGGAATCTATGACTGTGTCTGAAACATAAATATATCTCATTACAACAAATAAAACACAAGATTGACTGCTCCTCTGAAGGAAGTTAAAGACGGAAGAATGGAGACTTTTTCCCTTCCTTGTCTCTGCCTTCCTTGGACTCTAGCAGCACTGATTTACAGGAGTGACACACTAATGATTCTTCCTCCCTTCCTTCCTGGGCACCACAAGCTGCTTTGGCCCTAAAGGGGAATCCCTCCTACTTCCTTAGGCTGAACTCACCTTGTCTGCTGGAACACGAACCCCAGACAATCAGATACAATTTCACCCTTCAATACACCCCCCCAAATTGAAATGCTATTCAAATCTGGCTTCCATGTTTTTTCAGTTGTAGAAGGGAGAAGCTGAATTTCAAAAGTCAGTCTCGTGTCTTCCTCTTCATTGGAAATCCTAAATAAATTCTGAAATATAAACCTCCTAAGAATACTACTAAAGAACATGCTGTGTTACTGTGCCTTTCCAGGTAGAAAATCCTTCACTCTCCAGGTACTTGTTATGCAATTGGAAGCCTCTGATAAAATTGGGATACTGTGCAATGGTTGGGCGTCCTGTTAAGACATCTCGCAGAGCAGAGGAGAGGACGCTCGAGGGAGTGAATAGGCATGTGTCCACTTCATAGGGATTCATGGACAGAAAGGGCTCCTCTGCTGCAAGACAGAAAGAAGTTTCAAATGTAGGGCAGTTTTTGGAAATGATCAGTATTTTAAAAAATGGAGTGGCTAATAACAACAGTTATCATCATCCTCCACCCCAAAGATAAATCAAACATAGTTAAAAGCCTTTAAGGTCTATGCTACCAAATAAAACTCAGCATTAGACAGTGACATAAATGACAGATAGTTGCAGGCAGCAGACTGCCAGGTGGTAAGCACCACCTCCCACTCTAGGCTACCTCAAATGATGCCCACCTCTATTGTAGTGTGTGATGAAGAGGAGAGATGAGTCCCAAAACATACAGGAGGACAACACTGGCCTTTGAACAGGACACCTTCAGAATGTGAATATCACTCAGCTGCAATGTCAGCTAAGTTAGAAGACCAGTCACTCCAGGTTTCCTGTGCAATTAACAGCAAGAGCAACCTTTCTCCATGGGAAGTTTAGCTGAGAAAACAGCCCTCTGCAAGAATTACTTTCTCTACACACTTTATTACTGGCCGAGGAGGATGAAATCTTAATTTAACAATCTTAAGATGTGTTCTTAATACAACATGACTTCTACATGTCTGCTGGAGACTGTTTTTATGCCTGTCTGACCTTCACAAAAACATACAGCTTTGCCAAAGTAGCACAATTTAGTTCTAAATCAGGCAGAAAAGAATTCTTAGTTGCTTGCCTCCTCTTTTTCTCTCTGACTTTGACAGCATTTCTTTATGCATTAGACATCTTCACAGAATATAAGCAACATATACTGGTGATGAAAAAAAAAATTAAAAATCTCACCAATGTCTTTTACTCTGTCTCTGGTCCATCTGCACCAGAAGTCCTCTGAATCAGCCGCCAAATTCCAGACATACATCACATCTATGGAAAATATACTACTCCACATACCTGTAGTGTGAAAGAGTGAATAGAAGCTGATTGATGGAGTAGCCTTGGAAGAATTTTAATTAATACATACCTTCAGTTCTTCCCTTTGGATGCTTCATTTTTGCCTGTATGGATACCTTTGTGGGCATATTTCCTGAGTATGTCTTTGTTAATGTGAACTCACACCTGCTCAACCTGTTTGCTGGTTTCTTTCAGTGCTGTCCACCACAGACCATGCACTCTCTCATACCAGGTGCCTCTCAAGTAGACCACCTTTCCCCTCAGGCAATAGTCACCTTGCATATAGCAGATCCGAGTCTCTGAGAGCCTCTTCACCATCCTTCCCATAAAGAATTCACTTCCAAAATGTTCTGCAGGAATAGATGCTCCATATTTCAGGAAACCAACTTCATAAGGAGTGAACTCCAGCCACTCTACGGCAACAGCAGCCAGATCATGAAAAGGCAATAATATGTTAGCTACTGCTAAACAGAGGAACACTAGAAAACAAATAATGGGAAAGACATTGGCTAGTTCATAATATGCCATTCATCAGGTACAGCTGTATCCATATTGCCTGCAGTACTGATGCCATAAGGTCCTTCCACATGTGGGAGGGCAGACTCAGGCTGTGATACAGCAATCACCAACAGAAAAGCCCTGGTCTGAATAAGACCACAAGCATTCCCTTAATGTAGTTAATATTACCCAAAAGTATGTATTGCTTATGTATAACTTGTTCTCTTGAGGGCTCTAGTGACAGAGAGCTTAGCATTTACTTGGTATCCTGTACCCAGATGACCTTATTAAACAAATACTATAAAAATTAATAGTAGAGGAGATAGCGATTTTTCTAGTACTGGACCCAAAACTTCAAAGTTTGCCCTTTAATTGTGCAAAATAAGACCATGTGGAACCATCATAAGAATTTATTTCATTACAAGGTTTTTGTGACAGGATAAATTGTGACTCTGACATCTGCTGTGGTATGTTTTCACTTCTACCAACATAAAGAACTCAAATGTTAAACACTAAAAAGGTTTGGATTTTTTTTTTTTAGTCACTATTATTTGAAATTTTAATCATTTTTTTGGTTTGGTGTGGGGAGGCTTTCAATTAGAATGAAAGGACTATTGTATTATTAAAGCTGATTACATGTATATTATCTTAGTTTGGAATCCTTAAATTATAAATTTCCTAAGAAATCTAAATCATGACCATTACCTCTGAATGCCTGGGCACTATAGTTGGACTTGAGGTTGATGGCCACATAGATGGGCAGTGGGTTCTGACCATTATCCACTGCCTGCCGTTGGTCCGAGAGTCTGTGCTCATCTTTCTGGTTTTGATTAAAAAATGGTTAACACAATGAGGTGAAAAATAACTTGCACTTGAATTATCAGCTTTATCCAGGTTCTCCATTCCCACTCCCAGCTCACTGGATGCTTCAGAAATACCTGCCATGGGATACTCCAGACTTGGCAAGTATCCCATTACAAGCAGCTACACACTTGATGGGTTCTCAGATTTTGACATATGCAGAAAGATTGATTGCAGATTGAGGAAGAAAAAAAGATATATCCCCAAGAAAAACTATGCAGCCAAGTGGAAGGTAAGGTTCTTTCATCGGCTGAGTCTTACCAAAGAATTTATCATATATTAAGGTATTTTGCAAGTATATGCATATGCAAGAATATATTGTGTTGCACATGACGATTTAAAACTTCCTTGTATAAACAAAAACCAGAAGGAAACTAATTAAGATACTCTAACTTAACAACATTTCTATCACTCTTTCTTAAAACCTGATATCATATTTAGAGAATGGTCTTTCCCACCATTTGAATCATCTCCATTTGTCACATACTAGATCACTTTATAAATGCATACACTTCATCTATGCTAGAGAAGCAAATTATTTCAAATATTTAAGTGCCTCTTCTATTGAGAATGTTTAATGCCCAAAGCAATTCATTTACAATTCAAAATATTTTTCCTCAGGAATCTTCTTTCTTTAAGGAGAAAGAACAACTTTGACTGCTATGCCATGGCTCCTTCAGTTCAAGGTCAACCTCTCTTTAAATCACGAGTAGTGCTTTAATAATAGATCTGAATATATAATAATTAATCAACTGTTAAACTAATTATTTGCATTAGTACTACTGAATGGCATCCCAGGATTTATTTTCTTCCCCATTGTAGCTACAGAAGTTCAGCAGGTTTGTGCAAGGAAAGCAGTAATACCTTATCATGTAGCATGGATTCAATGACAAGCCCCCAAAGGTCTATGAAAGAAGTGTTATGTCCTTCTTTAGTCCTCTCCATCAGGTCATTATAATAGTACTTCAGACAGTCCATAGAAAAACAGCTGATCTTGGACTTGGTTACTTGTTTGCGAGCTTCCTTGATGGCATCCTCCAGATATTTTTGTGACCAGTTAGCGTCTTCATATAAGTTTGCCATGGTCCTGAAGAAATATTAGAAGAAAATAATGAAAGAGGAGTAATGCTGTGGTTTGCCTTTAGAAAACTTCTGTGAAACCTGTTTGCTTGTTTCTTAATTCTTATGGGGTTCACAACTGAAAATTAAAGATATCTAAAATACTTCCATTTCAAGAGCAAGCAAAACCTCCAGGCTTCCTGGTTTGGTGATGATAAAAGTTTCTGTGTGCTCAAAAATGATCTTCAAATTCAAGGGATCAAAAAAAGCAAGACTCAAGGCTGTTAAATATAAAGGCTCCACAAGTCTTCATCAAATCCATTTCTTGGAAGTTTGCTCTAGTCCTACATATGGTCCCAAATATCTGCTAATGGCTTGTGCCAGAGAGAAAACTGGGCAGTTCTTAGGCATGTTGTCATATAGCCATTTTTACTTGTCTCCTTGAAATCATAACACAGACAGGTACACTCAGACCACATACACAACGAGAAATTAAAAGAATTTTGGCAAATGCTTAGAAAAACCTACCATTAAGTTTTGGACTTACAAAAAAGACTAACACACCATTCAGTAAAAAATAAATAAATAAAAAATAAAAAATCTCCACTTCCAAACAGATGTAGAAGAGGGAAGGTACCTAGAACCTACTTGATTAAATACCTTAGTTATTTTAAATATGCCATCATCTGCTGTATGCACACTAGGA
>JAWWTY010000156.1:27029399-27139958 GCA_035222235.1 Margarornis squamiger
TATAGTTTGGGGCCTATATAGAAGAAAGTAGGTGGCTTTGGGGCACAGCTCAAAGTTTCCAGAGTTAGAAATACGAACACTTGTTATATAGACACAAAAAAGATTGTAATAAACATATATTACCACTAGTACTCCATTAGTAATAATGCCATCAGGATAGTCCAGGCTGAAAAATAAAATGGAAAATACAATGTCATGTGTGTGACAACTCAGACAAATATTTAAGGCTAGGAGTTAACACATTACTCATTTCCCCCATCAGCTTTGACATTTCTGACTTTAACATTCTCACTCAAAAATACTTTAAGTCTTAAGATTAGATGATGACCTGGATTGCAATTTTTTCCAGTCACTCATGGCATGAAGTTGGATTTCCACTTCTGTGGTCTTCTACATTTGCTTTCACAAACCATGCAATGAATACTGATATGTAACATACTGAGTTTGAGGACAGCTGGAGGCTGTTAAATCCATCTTGATTGTTTTGATAGTTACAGTTTTGCACATCGTTTTGTACTTAAAAAACTAAAACAACTCTCTAGATTTCCACAACTTAACAGCAGAAGTAATTGTACCTACCTCTATAAAGTGATCTGCAAACCACAGATGAGATTTTAGCAGATCACTGTATGTGTGGATGTGTTTCCACACACAGGGAGAGAGATGAATTCCTATATTGCAGCCTAAAAATTTTATATTCTAAAATATTTTTCCATCAGAAAATTCAGGCAATGTCTCATTAAGAATATCTTATAATTTATCCTTTTATTAAACTGCAGATGTAAATTCATATAATGCCTCAAGAACTCAGATTAGTCGAAAGAGAACACATACATACACAACTTTATAAAGATTGAGCACTGACTCCTCAACCTGCCACAAGACAGTACGAGCTGTTTATTCAGACTTTACAAGCTATGGATTGTACACTCTGGGGTCTCACATAATTCTATCGTTGATGGATGTTATTTTATCTCACCTGAAGCCAGTAATACAATTCCTTTAAAATCAGATGAAGGACTTTGGTTTTATCCACTTCAAGTGAAGATTTACCACAGCAATTAGATTTCAGTATAAACACACATTATAGTAGCTTTGTAAGATTTCCTATGACAAAGGATTCAGCCAAAATTGCAAAGTTCATAAACAATTTAAAGGTTCATTTCCAAATCAGTATTTTCCTTTAAGAGAAAAATGTGAACTGGCTAAATACACTGCAGAACACTCAGGAAAAACTTTACATTAAAGAAAACCCCAACAACAGCAAAACCCAAGCAAACCTTTCCTCAAAAAATGGTTATGCACTTAAGAATTTTGTAAGATCTCTTTTTGAAGGCATATTTCAAAAGATTCCAAAAAACATTAGTCAGGAATGGACAAGAAATACTCAGTGTTTCTACCTGCATGCAGGGAAATGGGTGTCAGTACCACTCAAGTTTTGTTTCAGACACAAAATTTTGCACTTAATTATGATTTTGTAGTAAAATACTTCTAACATTACATATGGTGTCACTGTCCTCAAATACTTCATTAAGAAAAGCAAGGAAAGCAAGAAATAGCATGATAGATAATAAAAGATCTCAGCCTGCATAGCCTGGTGAAATGAAGGTTGAAAGACAGGTAAAGATATCTCTTCATGGAAGTAAAAGTCCAGTAAAGTGTGGTATTATTTGAAGTAACAGTATCAGCAAAGTATAAAATTAGGCTGATAGTTAGGAAGTCCAAGGTGCCTCACATATGGTGGAAGAATCTCCACTTTTGTACAGAACAGCTTGGAAGGCTCCTGAGAAGAACCAGGACAACTCAGCCATTAAGCATCAACAGCTGAGATGTCTCTATTGGGGTGTCACCTCTGCTGTCACTGCTGTAAGACAGCCCAGTTGCTGTCATTTATTAGTTACTCTCCACACTGCACTTTCCACTTCTATATCCCAAATTTCAAGGCTTCTGCTGGTCACAGCATTAGAGAGATGTTTTAATTTATTTTTTTTTAACTTGGCTATCCATACACTTGTTTTAAGAAGAGCAAAGACACTCACTTTTCTCTGAGGCTTTGGAAATCACAGCTAGAAACAGCTGAACTGAGTGCAAGAGAGCTGTTACTATTCAGGTTGGCAATACCTTTGAATATTTTGTCTATCATTGAAGCTCTGAATAACATCCTCTTCTTGCAATTTCTCTAACAATTTCTTGCAAATTTCTCTAACAATCAACCTGCTATTAGAAGTCCTCATCACACATACTAAGACTCCTGCCCTCCCCTGCATCACAGTTTGTGATCTGTGATCTTTTTTTTATTGCAGACCTCAGTCTCCCTATGAGAATTGGGAGCATATTATGGCCTGTGGCAGGGAAAGCCAAGAACAGAGACACTGGGTGTCCTTCACTAAAGGCCTGTTGAAGGGGTGCTTAAGGCTGCAGTGGACTCTGTGAGCCCAGGGATCATTTCCCAACACCTGGCATACATCAGGCAGACTGGTATACAGCAAACTGCTGCCTTGTCCTTTTTAGATTATGCCTGTCTTATAATGAAATGGGCACTATTGTATGGGAAGTCACAGTCACGTGGATTCTTACATCACCATACTCATTTAGAACAGACTAGTGTGCTCCATTTCACCAGAGAATCTGGATTTTTTGATACCTATCTACAAAATTTGAATTCTTTCATGTCAAATCAGTTTCCTCTCCTTTTAGTAGCTTCCATAATAATGCAGGCTACTTTTCTGAGTTTTCTGACAACTCAAGAGAAGCATGGGGGATGGTACTGTTTCAGTAAAGAAAGCTCTATTCAAATGGCTTTTGGTTGTCATCTTTCTCAGCTTCAAACTTTTGCCTTCAGTGCTCCTCCAAACACAAATATGAACAGTTCATTTGGTTCCTCATGGATGGAGATAGTCTGAGGGTTTGCTCAGCAGTGCCCAAACCAAATGGCTAGCATGATTCCCACACACAGAGGGAATTCCTCAAAATAATACAAGTAGCACTACAGAAAGAAAAAGACTTTTATTTTCTAAAAATCATGCTTTTGCCATATTTCAATAATTAATATTTAACTTTTATACAGCTTTTTGTACACCTATTTACACTTATTTATGTTAATTGGGCTTTGTTTTAAACATTTCACATTTGAAAAAAAAAAGGAGAGGGAGCTGAGATGAAAGGTTGTGTAAGAGTGGTCCTTCATTCTTCTAAGACTTGTTTGAGATGCACTTCCTCAACTTAGGACATCTGAAAGGTAAAAAGAGGCCAAAAAGAAGATCAGCAGATACAGCAAATACCATGGGGCTCTCAGACCTCTCCTTGGAAACTCAAAGTACCTTCTAGTTCATGAGAAGCCTCTTTGTGACCCCTCAGTACCAGATGAGGGCTTCAGTAGAAGTCGGAGGGGAGGGGAATGTTGAGCGAGCGAAGCCACCTAGTCCAGCGTGACTCTGTCCCTGTAGCAACCCGTATAGGCTCATTCTGATGCTGGACCCTACCAGTGGAAAACAGGAGAAAGCCCACGTTACCACTGATAATCGCCAGGAGATAACACAAAAAGCACTGAAGTATGCAAATCAGCAACCTGTGTACAACGACCTTACCTTTTCTGTCTCTGCTGCTCGAGTGCAGCAGCTCTCACGCCAGCTGGGCTTGTGTTATGGGCCCACAAAACATTGGGCAGGCGTTTGCAATCCCTTGGCTCGCTTGCTGGTGAAAAGGCACTTGGAGGAAGGAGCATGCCTTCCTCTCTGTGTTGTTAGGATCAAGCATCTGGCTCTCAGTGCCTGCCACTCTGCAGCAGAGAGGTGAGCATCTGCTGATACTGCAGGAGTGGCATAAGAGTGAGGCAAAACTAGGGTATTCATCTTGCAGTTGTGAAAACCCAGCTACCAAAATGAAAGTTTTCTTCCATTTTAAATTAAAAAAACCGGGAATGAATGCAGGAACAAATTTCATCAATGGACCATGAGGGAGTTTTTACAATGGTTTTTGTTTGTTGGGTTTTTTTTTTGACAAAAGTAACACAAAACACAACCTTTGCAGTGAGCATATAGGCAGCAAAAATAGGAGTGGCAAAGCCACTATCATAGGTGCAACCCAGGAAATTTTCTTGGCCTGGGGTTGCACTTCATGTGTGATATTCTGAAATGCTGGAAAGAAAGAACAGGCTAATGGAGTAAATTTTGCAATTAGTGAAGTCTGGAATGAAGATGGGGAACAAATTAAAAACTACAGATAAATAGCATCAAGAAAAGTTGCTGGTGGGAATAATTATCAATTTCAGAGATAAACTGTCATATTCACCCCCCCACACACACAAATGTATGTTCTCATTGGTCCCATCACAATACAAGATTTTTAGAAACTTCTCCACCACGTGGCTAGTTGTACTTCTTGTTAACAAAGGGCTCTCTCCCTCTGAAAATTATTACTAGTCTCTGTCAACACTTCTCTCATCCAGCAATGACAAAAAAATTTGCCAAAACCTGCTGAGCTTGTTCAACACAGGAGAGGTCAGTTTGGTCCACAGCCTTCTGGTGACCCATCAAAGATATTTCACTTTTCCAGACCTTTTATAACAGATAGTGTGATTCAGTGCCTTCAGTTTTGGTGGACAAATCCTTTCATTAATTACTCCTGACATCACACTTTCCTATGCTGAGGGAAAAGAAACCCCTCTCGACATCCTACCAAGATCACAATATTTATTCAATTGAGATGTGCTTAGACCTTTATTCCAGACTCAACTGATGGCCAGGACAGCATTGCAAGAAAATGCCTTCCAACAGGAAGGGTATTTTCTTAATCTTACTGAGAGCTCACACTTATTTCCTCACAATGCAGCAATTTCTTCCCTTTGTACATGGAGTTCTTCAGGCCACAGCAATTACATTGGTCACTCAGGAACCATGCTATGAATGAAAAAAGTAGATCAGATGCCTCCTTGCTGTAGCAACTGAGCCATGACTGTCACTCTTTTAAAACTCTTCCTTGAGACTGCCAAGGGTCTTTTTCGTAAAATCCCAACCACCATCTTCCAACCAGTAGAATTCCTAATCAGGCATCACTTGCAGAATTTATATTTCTGACTTTACTGAATATGACTCCAGGAAAAGGCAATTTGCTGCAAACTCCAACAGAACATTTTGACACAGAGCTGGTGGCACACATGCTCCAAGGCAAATTCCAGCCTCTGTCCCCATATGCAAACCCACTTGTGCATACCATCCAAGGCAGATAACCTATCTGGACTTCTCTATCAATATCAGGAATGTGGTTCTATGTACCACCTCCAAAAGCCATCCTCTAACTTCCAAAGGAAGGAGGGCCCTAGACAAGCCTTTTGGGACCTTGGGATGTATACTGGAGCTTCCCAATTCCCACTACTGATGTCATGACACTCCTGAGGGGTGACAGGCACTATTTGTCTTGATGCTGCTGGGCTTTCTGCCAGCTTTGGTGCACAGTAAACAACAAACAATCCATCCTGATGAGTCTCTGTGAGTTGTTATGGGAAATTCTGGGACTACTTTTTTGCTTGTGAACACTGTGAGGTCTTTCCTTCTCCATTCTTAATACTGAGCTATTGCACACTCACCAGCAAGTTTCTATTTCACCTGCTGTCAGGAATAAACACATTACTCAAAATGTCCACCAACATATCATCCTGCTAGATCTCCTGAAGTGCCCCAAATTCCTTGAGAAGGTCCCAGAAATATCAAACCCCTCTCTAAGGTTGTTTTAACAACACTTTCAATCCAATAACATGGATCAAACTGGTAAGAGAAACCCTTTCACATAACTTTCTCAGAGTCATAAAGCAGATTTTGGAGACAGACTAGAATACCCATGATCCTATAACAGACTCCCTTTCCAATTAGAATGGCATCTTCTAAACAGTCAAACTCCACCAAAAGCTTTCAAGCCTACCGAGTGAAGCTATTGCTGCTCCTCCACCTTTCCTGGTTCCACAGTTCTCAGACTCCCACAGGGATCTTTGGCCCTTACTTTATGCAGAAACATTTAGTTCCCTTCTCTACCACAGCTCTCCATGTGCAGCCAGATGAATTGATCAGTTTACATAAGTGAATTTTATAACGTTGTGGATTTGAAAAACCAGATTCCTCAAGAAGGGGGGTAATTAGGACATTTAGGCTTCACACTCCTTCTTTTAAGTGTCAAAAATTCCTGAATATTATCATTGTCTTCCTACTTCCTTGTGTATTGATGCAATGACAAAAAACAGTAGGGCAAAAATGACATTTCAGATGTTTAAAATCTATAAATATGTATTATGAAATCCCATTTTACTGGGTTTGTATGAAAACATCTAGATACTGTTTTCAGAATGTTTACGCTTAAGAAACACTATCACATATGAACCAGATTTTCAGACTATTTTTTCACTGAATACAACACTTTATTTAGAATTTAGGACTCTACTCACGTGTTCTGCAATGTGAACTCCACCTCCAGTTCCTCACGTGCCTGAAGAGAGGGGAAAAGGAGAGAAAGATGGACTCCTTATTTTTCTTCACAGCTTTCATTACACCAGTTACATATAATTTTTAAAATATGTATTTAGAATAGCACTTTGGAAAATTCATGGAATGTAGTGTCATTTGAAGACATTGAATTTTAAGATATTGAAAAAGCAGTTGCTAAAACTAGTTGCTTGAAGTCTAAATGCTATATGAGAATGCAGATGTAGGAACTTCTATTTTGCTAAAACAACAATTTTACATATTTAATGGCCAACATAAAATAGAATCAGCTGTTTTAATATTATTACAGTTAAATGGGCTAAAAATTCAGAACTTATACCAAGAGCCAACAAACATGCCAGAAATATTCAGAATGAATACTCTGCATAACCAGTTCCAGCTCTTTCCATCCTTGAATTTTAGCACAGAGATTTGTTCTTAACAAAAACTAGCATGGAGCACTCATAGAGGGACTTTAAGTCTTTCTCATAACAGCAGCAAAATGCTGCATAACTAAATGTTTCCCATAAGAAAGCACTGTAAAAGGATATATTTAGATGGAAGGAAAGAATTTACTTTTGTTCTCACTGGCTTCAGCGCTCACCTGTGGATTCAGCTGAAACTTCACTCGAACAGTACGTCCTACAGTGAGTTTATCTATGTCAAAGAGAACTGTGCAGAGTTCATCATCCCTAGTGACTGTGTCTTCATCACAGACCTTTAGCTCCAGCACATTCTGCACAAAGAGGTTAAAAATATAATGGAGTTATTGCAATATCTATGAGCGCCATAAGGCAGGAAAATCTCAAGACCAGGTTTTCTTTCCTTGCCCCTCCAGTTTTAGGGGAAGAAGGAAAAAGGAGAAGGGAAACAGAAAGGGGGAAGAGATTTGGCATTATTAGACTTCACATAACTGATAAATCTACACTCACAAAGCAGCAGGCTTGTTTCACTTCCCCAGGCAGACAAGATAAGCAAGTCATGCAGAATATTCATGAATTTGTGATAAATAACTTCATTAAATGTTTCTACCTTTCTTTTATGGCCTTTGGTTCTAAGTGTATAAAACAGCCAAAGGTACATAAAGGTTTAAAGGATTTCCTTCCCACCATATCTACAACTAACTGATTTTACTATTATTTTTACATGGCCTTTATCTGGGATTTCACTTGTATATGTCAAGATTGGGAATGGGATAGTAAGGACATATTCTGCAGGGCATTTAATTCCTTCTTACTCCTTCAGCATAGTAGATGTTTAAGTAACAAATAGCTGGAATGGAACAACACCAAGGAGGATGTAAGCAACAGTAATTTTTTCTGGGGAATCTTTAACATCTCCAGTGCTTGGAAACTAGCTATATATGTAGTAGTTTATTGTGCTTTTGTGTAATCTACTCACTATCTGCAGATCTCAAATGACAAAACCCACTTATGTTCATTACCTTGACACGGCGGTCGATCTTATAGCAGAAAGCTTCATTCCAAACAGGGTTTTTGCTGTTCCTGATGGTTCTGGTCCGAACCTTCTCAGCTGAGGCAGTAGGCAGCCACAGTGTCACATAACAGTCCGAAAGGGTGACTGTATAGAGAGAAGATGAGCAGAGTTAAAATGCATCCAGAGAAAGAATTATTGCACAGTGCACATTTAACCTTAGTAAGACAAAGATAGCACAGTTGGGGCATTCTTCCTAAAATATGCAGGGTAAAAGTGAGTAACAAATGAAGCACTTACAGGAAGACAGAGTCATTCTCACTCATTTGCCATGCTCATTTCCACCTTTTCAGTTTTAGTCAGACTTTTTTTTTTTTAATGTTACTTTATATTTGAAATAGTGCTGTACTCCACATACAGTACATGCACACCTATCATGCTGCATTTACCTTAATATTCATGACTTTCCAAATGTCCTGACAGGCAACACAACTCACAACTTTCAATCTGGGCTGTAGATAGTCTTCCGTTCTATAAATTCTTACTCAGATTTGGGAAGAATCTCATTAAAGAATGAAGAATTTCACTGTCTAAATTAAAGCCTTTATTACAGTGCTGGCTTAAATGAAGAACAACAGATCTCTTTATTTTTTTCCCCTAACAAAGCTGAAAAGTTTGATTTGCATACCACAAATGAGAATGTGCCAATTCCATATTCATTCATGTATTTGACAAAGTTTTTGAAAGTTAAGCATTTCTCAACATTTCTTTTTGGAAAACAGAATCAGTTTCATCACCACAATTAAATTACTATTTGTTCAATTCCTTCCTACTATTTTTTCTGCAGACTGGAAAGATTCTGCCATCACTCATGTCTGGGGAAGGAGGCCATGAACAAAACCAGAGACATCAGCTTCTCCTATATTCTGAGTCCTCAAGTCTGGAGGGAGAACTGCAGGGAGTGAGGCTTGCAGAAGCATGACACAGGCACAGGTGGCCTTTCTCTCATACCTGTAATGCAATCTCCTACTTCACATTAGCAATGCTCAACCAGTCAGCTGGTTCTTACAGCAACCTTGTGAGTCAGAAGAGGCCAAATAACTCCACCCGTAGTCAATCCCTGCATCGTGCTTGAAACATGTAACACTATTATTACATCACATTAAGCACAATTACTTCATGTATTTCCTCTTTATCTTTTGGTAACAACTACAGGTTTAGGTTTTTCTACCAGCCAGGCTGTGCCTTTATTGTGTAGTTAACCATGCTATCATGATTAGCAAAATCTTGATAATGACTGTGGGAAGGAAAGCACTTCCAGAAAGTGGCCTTAGCCACACCTGGTCAGAAGAGTGTGACTGATCAGATGTTCGGCATAGGCACAAGTGTAGATAGATGAAGATGTAAATAGGTAAGGGTGATTTAAAGCTACAGTTTCAATTTTCAAATGGCTTGAGACACACTGATGAAGTACTTCACAGTAGCAATAAAAGGATTATGCAAGTAAGTACATTGAGAAAACTTCAATTTCTCGGAAGTGTTCAAGATCAGGTTGGATGGGGCTTTGAGCAACCTGGTCTAGTGGAACTTGTCCCTGCCCATGGGAGGGGATTTGGAACTAGGGGATCTTTAAGGTCCTTTCCAACTGAAAGCGTTCTATGATTTGCCCAAAATCCCCTAATGCAGTCAGTGTCCAAAACAGATTTTCAGGCCCACACACAAATCTATTAAAATTATCTTTTTCTGGAACAACAGTGAGGAGGAATACTTTTAAAGGATACTTATTTTTTACTGGTGAAGTAAATAGGAACATAAAAATAAATCCACATAGGGAACACCACGATTTAACCAGACAGAACAGAAAACTAAAGTGGAGAAAATTAATGCTAACTCAGAGTTATAACAAGCAGCATACTGTTACCATTAGAAAACAGGTAGAAAAGGAACATTTTCCCATAGTTGAAAATAGTGAGGTTTCAAGAAAAACTGGCTGAAATGTTTGCCTTTTTAATGCTTCAGAAAAGGTAAAAACTGTCTGAAATATCCTCCCCACTGCAGACAAAAAAAAAAAAAAGGATAGGCTTTTCACCATAATGTGAGTTTCTTCAGGCAACAAATTTTCTGTTGATAAAATACTCTTGCTGAAAATCTTACAAATCTCTCTCTCAGATACACTTTAAATAAACTCTTGGGATGCCCAAGTTCTGAATTTAGGACATATCAAGGAGGTAAAGATATGATATTTTTCTGTTCTTGAGTCTAGAATACAAAGTACTAAAGCCATATGGCATGGCAGACCTGCCAACAGGTTTAACAAAAAAGACCACATGATTCCCTGTGGTAACAAATGACTGCGAGCAGGTTGTTCCTGAGAAGGACAGCCACAAGGAACTGAAGCATAAGCAGGTGATCTACTGGAGTACACAAATGCACAAGCAATTGTGCATGCAGTTTTGTCGATGCAGTTGCAGTGCTGGTCTGGTCAGATCACATATTTGTTGGTGCAAAACACTACTTAGGCATTTGAACACCTGGATTTTGTTAAATAAAAAGCTGTGCATACACAGAGTGTCTGCTTCTGTACATAAACACAGGTCTTAATCTCTAAGAAACCCAGAACTTTACTTCTTATAAGGTGCTCTTGTCTAATGAACTAAAGGGAAAACATAAATAAGCAGAGTAGTGTTACACTGTAGAAGACACGTGAGTAATCCCGAATACCACAAGTAAGTGCAGCAAAGATTTGTTCCCTAATAGTATTCAGTCATTGAAAAATACTGGTTTTAAACACAACTTCTATGTCACCTAACCAGAAAACACCAAATCCAACCTCTGCTAAGTTTCCCCTCTAAACTTGACCCATCACACAAGTTAAAATCGCAAAAGAGAGAGTAGATCAACTAAAATTTAAAGCTGGTTTTCTTAGAAACTATGATATGCTGCATGAAATTCTGAGTGTACCAAAAGAAAATTGATTTTCAGCCATGATCAACGAGCTCTTGGGGAACATATTGTGGACTTTTTCTTTCTGTTTTATGTATTTTGATTTTATTCTTGTGGTCTTTAGATTTGAGTTTTCTTATTTTTTTGGTCTTTATTTCAATTTTTTTTTTCATGTCTTTCAAACCGCTTGAAATAGATGTTTCACGACTCACATTTCTCAATGAAAGTGATTCAGTGACATAATTGCATTTTGAAAACCACCTGAACAAGTCTCAGTGCACCTAGAAGAGTGTGTTATTGAGAACCCACATCTGTGAAATGGAAGTCGCAAGGAAGATCTTCAATGAATCAAAACATTCAGAATTAAGCCTGTCCCTCCCCTGGATGAACCAGTGTCAGATCTGGACAGTGAACTAGCTATTCTTTCCATCTCTTGCAAGTGTCATTTTCTCACTGAGGATTTTCATTTTATATTTGCTGCCACACACTCTGGTTCAACAAGCCAATGCCCACAAGTCTGCAGAGCAGAAACAGTGAATCATTATAGGGCTTTCCTCAGCTGGATGTCACCAGAATGTCTACACTTCCCTACAGCAGACAGTTCTTTTGTCCTGGGCTCTTCTCACTATCAACTCTTGTTCTGTGGTCTGGCTGTGACATTTTTCTCTTACAGTCTCTATTGTAGATATCCTTTTCTCACTTTGCCTCACTCTCCCTCACTTAAACTCTTTTCAAGCTCTCCCCAGTAATGCTCTGTTCATTTTGATTTTTTTCTGATTTTTAAAATGCTCCATTCTCTAGGTTAAATAAATTCCCAGACACACTGGATTTTATCATCACTTCCTGCATATTTATAAATTCTGCAGAAGCAAGAGATGGTTTTTGCTTGTACTTGTGTTATTTTCATAGGCTTTCTACTACTGCTGATTTTATGCCTGCATTACCAGTTCTCTCCTTTCTTCTGTCCAGAAATTCTGTAGGAGATGCTCAGGTTTCCTACTTAAAAACACAAGAATTTTCACTGTTTACTGAGCAGCCCTCTGACCAGCAGTTAAGTGTGATGTCAGAAGGCTAGGAAATACATCCCCTACAGTGAGGTACAAAAAAACAAAGACATAAAATGCATCACTGTGCTTGAGTCAGTCTCTTTAAACTGAAGAGCAGAAAGTAACACTGAAGTATCAAAATAAAGTAATTTTTGCAAACTTTGAGCAATACATCTTTTTACTCCTACACAGTCTGAGAACAATAGCATTGTCCAAATATTTTCTTTAAAAAGTAATATGAAGCATCCAACAATAGTAGAAGTACTCACGCAGGTCTGCCTTCCGGACATTTCTCACTCTTAGTATTTTCACAGTGAGCAAGTTGAAAGGAGATACAGGTGCCTAGGCAAAAATTAAAAAAAAAAAAAAAAAAAAAGAAAAAAGATAAAAAAAAGACGACATTATTTTTATAGTCTATAGTCACAGACTACTGTACCACTGAAGTCCTAAGGATGTAGATAAAACAAGATTTTTAAGGATGAGCCAATGTAATTTCACAAAGCAACTGGAACAGTCGGAAAACTGTAAAAACTTTTGGCAAAGAACTCTCTTCAGGTCTAAAATAGAAGTGACAGATTTCAAAATCACACGAGTTGGGAATAGGTGCCGACAGTTTGATACAATAGCAATCACTTCTTTCTAACGTCACTCCATTATTGCTGCAATAAACACCCCTACAGTACATGCATGGGTGCCCCCACCTCTTACACACCACTGCCTGCAGTGGGGCAGACTGTCTCTGGGACACCAAACACTGTCACAGCAGCTGTGCAAGTAGAGCTAAGTGACTACCACACACCAGCACAAGCTCCTGCACCAGCACAAGCTCCCACACATAGCCTAAAATATCAGAACTGCAGCTGACAGTGATGAGATAGTTCTCATGAAGACTCTGACCCACCTCTGACCTTCAGCCCTGATCCCCAGCAGAAAGCTACAAAATCATCCCAGAGATGATCTTGGAGCTTAACTCACAATTCCACTAGATATCAGACACCTTGAGCTCAGAGATATGGCATCTATAATAACTCATAATTTCCATGGCTTATACTAACATGTCTTCATATTCCCCAGACTAGAAATTAACCCTTTTCCCGTTTCATCTTGGAGATAACTCCTTAACATCTTTCTCTCTCCCACACAGACATCTCCTCTATTTCATATATACCATCTTTCCTTTTAAGGTGAATGTATGTACAGATATCATTTTTCTCAACACTTGCTTAAATTGATATTTAGCTTTGCATTTACTGAATCTGGTTTAGAACAGAAATAGGCTTTATTGTACCCAAAAACTTATCTATCTGTACCAGCTGGTAAGAACAAATATTAACTCTACCCATAAACCCTTTCACTCTTGTATTCATAGATATACTACACACTAGTAAAGTTAATATCATGTCTTAACACAAACACATGGGGTTTATTACTTAATACAGGCATCGGAAGTGCCTGTATTAATCATAAGCAGCAAAAGTAAAAATTATGTACTGATGTTAACTAATAAAATGTACCCTGCTATTATCTCCTTCATAAATCCTATATGTCTTGCTGAACCATTTGCTTTTCCAGCAGTATCACAAGGCTTAACCTGAAGCGTTTCACAATGCTTTGACAAAATGTCAAGCAAGGGGGACCATGACATGACACTGGACACTAATACAATGTAATGAAGCAGGTCCTTGTCCTCAGCAATGAAAACCTCAGCACCTCTGAAGACGCAGCAGTGATGAAGAAGAGCCTCCTAGAAATAGTCTGGGTAATCCCTAGAGTATCTTCTTGCACTTCCCTTTGGGCTAACAGGAGACCTGAAGATGCAAAGTTGAAGGGCAGTGAGACACGAGCAGGAAGTTCAGAGCAGTCACTGATATGGACACCTTTGTTCTACATTACCTGACCTGACCAGATTCTAGCACAGGGCACAGTTTTATGGTGCACAGTTTGCAAGCCCTTGAACTGTCAGCTGTGGGACATTTCATCTGTCTCAAAGAATATATCACACCATTATGTGCTCCATTATCCTAAACATGGCCACAAAGGACAAATTGGATAGACACACCTTGAAAGAAAAAAACAAGTTATTGGGGGGGGGGGGGGTGGGGTGGAATATTTCAGTCCTCCATCCAAAGCAACCAAAAGACATCATGCCCAGACTATATAGTTGAAATGACAGAACTACTTTTCTATATGCATTAAATAGAACAGGGTCAAACACAGAAGCACTCCTAGGCACAGGGATCAACAACCAAGGCTTGTTTAGCCCTGCTGAATCTATTGATGTTTGCCACATTTATGTTTGGTCCCTGCTTTCCCACCCAATAAATGGTAAATATTTTTGTCCTCAGAAGCAGAAGAGGTGGAGCATATCTCTTATTCAGAAAGGGTAAGGCTTGAATCCCGTGACTATAGAAGAATGGTCTTGAACAGAAGCTCCCCATCCCAGGGAAGTGCTATTGATGACTAGGCTTTGCACCATTTTAAAGGAATAATCTTGCTCAGCTTTTTGGAAACAAGCATCTAGACCTTTACTGTGTGAATCTCAAGCGGGTAGTGGTATCTACCTGCAGCCAAGTGTCACACAGAGCTAGGAGCTATGAAAGGTGTCTCTGTTCAGAGCTGTCCCTGTTACCTGGACATACCTATTTATGCAGTTGCCTGCTCAGCTGTTACAATTCCCATTCTGGTGTATCTCACTCTCTAAAGTTTAGGAAGCAATCCTCAGTGTTTCACTTTAGACTGTGGAGTTTGTTCCCATACTATAGTCTTGTAAGTCAGACCTTACAGCTCCTATCTTTTAGGTGCTTGAATGCTTTGTCATGTCTAGCTGTTAGAGACTTGCTCAAAGTCACACAGAAAAACAAAAAGGGTGTATCTTGAACTGGATAATCTGCTAGTAATTGGCAAGGACTTCAGCATCTTTCCCTTTAATGTGATGATGCCCATATCTCAGGCTGGATAAGTTCTGAGGCCAGAAGCCTCCCAGGTCAGTTATTACACACACTTCAACTTTCAGCTTCTATATTTATTTCATCTGTGACACGATTCTTACCTCATAAACCGGAAACACAAGCCAGGCATTTTAATAATCACTTTTGAAACTACTTAAATATATGAGGTTGCAAATACTATCCTACGTCAGATAAAAATTCAATTAAGTCCTGTGGCACACTTGTGCAATCCTGACATATCTGGTCCCAGGGAAGTCAATAGGAGTGTTCACTTATATGAAGGCTCATCCATATGAATGAGTTACATAACTGGGCTCTAAAACTGCTCTATTTCAGTAAAATTCCAAGCTTTAAAGCTTTTCATGGAATTTTTCTGTAGAGGAGACTAGAGTGAAACTCACACAATGTTCCCAAGTCACATCAAGAGAAAAGGCAGTTATTAAAATGGACATCTATTTGGAGCAGAGAACACTTCCCTTAACTTTCTCATCAAAAAGGAATAGAAATCTCATCACTACTTTACAAACTCTGAAGACCAATGAAGAAATCACTCACCCTGTCAGAAAGAATGGGAGAGCTTTAAAACACAGGTCACTGCCTTGCTTCTGACCTGGGTCAGGTATGTGCCACCTTTTAACTTCAAAGAGTTTTGGAGCCTCAAAGGCAGGTAGGATTTCATTACATTACTGTGGCTACCACCTCATGCAAGGTCAAGCACATAAACACTTTTGCTTGTACTGTGTATTTTGTATTTATTTCAACCATTTTAAAATATCTCATAGCTGGGTCTTACTAGGTCAGTAGAAGTCGCTGAGGTTGTTCCAGAATAAAAACAAATGGAGCAACAGTGACTCAATGCCTACTTCTTTCCAAGAGCTATGCAAAACTTCTGTAGCTGCAGACTGCAATTTTCATGTGATTTTTTTTTTCTTCGCTTCCTGTTTGCAGCTCCAGAGCTGGAGTTGTGTGTTAGAATAAATCCAAATCTTAGAAGAGAAATCAAGTCAAGCCTTTCCACAGTTTGGTGTGGGTTTTTTTCCTCAAGACTACAGTAGCCTTTAATCATTTGATATGGCATAGTAATTTGGGTGATCTAAAAACTATTACTTTTTTGACTGTCAGCATAAGGGCACTACAAAAATTTTCTCACCAAATATTTTACATACTCCCTTTAATTTTTATAGTCACTCAAACTGAAATCACACACATCCCGTGGGCTGTCCTGAAACTGACTCTGAAAATGAAAACTCATTTTCTTAACTGAGCCACTGAGCAACAAAAACCAACTGAAGTACAGTAAGCTTATATACTTATAAATACCAACTACTATATGGGAGGGGGTGGGAGGTGGGGACAGGGGGAAAAAAAAAGAAAGAAAAATGTTCAGGTCATTGCTAATTTTTACTTCTGTGGGCGTCAGAGATTCAGGACAGCGAGAAGGGCCTCTGGGTCCTACTCTAAACTGTATGTACTGTATTCAGGTCAGTTCTGCCACCCTACATACCCTAAAGATAAGAGGCACAATCTAAAACCACAGAACTGTATAGATCTCCCACCCACTAACAATGTAAAAAGCACTAAGGCTAAAAAACCCAGATTGATCCTCTAAACAAAATCTAACTTTACAGGACTAAAAGCAACAATTTTTATGATTCTAGCATACTTCTTGGGGCTGCAAGACTATACACAAAGGCCTACATACCATTTTCAAAACTAGTTTTTGAAGAAACTCTGCAAAGTTTTTGTTTTACCACAGCAGTGCATTTTGAACAGAGAAGGCTCTCGGGCACAATCAGCCATCGGATGCTATCAATAACAGCAAACCTTCACAAGACAGACTGAATTCACTACCATTAAAGAGGATCTCTGTATCACTCTGAATCCCCCACGTGGAATCAAAGCCCAAAACAAACCAGACTGGGAAACCCCCATGTCACTGAAGCAGAGGCAAGAGTCCATCTTTCCGTCCTCAGATCCCCAGAGAGTTGCAGTTCATACTGGTAGCCCCAAACCTACTGCAAGTGTCAGAAAACAGACCCTGTTGCCACGGCTGTTGTTCCCCTTTGCTGGCTCATAGCAGCTTATCTATTTTCCTTTATGCTAATACCTCTTACCATAAATGTCTGCTAATTGCCCGGGGAGTTTTCCTTTGCCTGTGCAAAGAATTCATCCTCAATTCAACCTTTACAAAACACCCTTTGCTCTTTTTTTGCATTCAGAGAAGTTTGGGCACTACTCCCACTCCTGCTAGGCTGATGAGATCAGGCTTGTCAGGAGTCTGAACACAACACATTCATTCTGCAGTTCTACCTTTCTGACACTATGCTTTTAAACACCATGTTGCACAGAGAATAGCAAGCTCTGCAACAGACATTACACTGCAAAGAAAGACTACAAGGAATATCAGAGCACTAAGAACAACTGAGAAACCCATTTCAAAGGTCTTCTTATGAAGGAATAAAATACAAGAAAAGGTGGTGTTTCAGCCAAGGAAACCAAAAAACTCAAAAGAAAAAAAAAAAGGAAGGCATTTAAAAGTACATCTAGGTGAAGTACAAACCAGGCCAGAAAAAGTGCAACATCAACACCATAAGCATCAGACACCAACAGAGGCCAGACTATTTAGAGCTTATAGAAAGCCATGGCAATATTTCATCTACAAAGCTGAAGTTGCAGCTCAGCTTTTCAATGCTCAGTAAAAATTACAGCACAGTTTTGCCCCGAGCCATTGAATTCCTAACATTTTTTCTGGTGATCTACATTCAGCACTGGACAGCATTTAATGAAGGGCCAGCTAATTGCTACCTACCGTTCTCACCGCTGGTGCTGACGTGCCCGTAATAGTCTAGGAAAAATAACACAAGGCAAAGTTAAGACAACTAAACTATATGTTAAATGCTAGCTTTAGATGGACATTTCAAAATATCTCACATCCAAAGCCATATTTTCTATAGTCATTAACAACACTCATTAACTGCTTCACAGACCACCACCACACCATCACAACTCTCTGCCAGCTTCTTATTTCCTCGACCTGAAGCTTTTCATGTTTTAGTGAAGCTCAATAACCAAGACATAGCTTGAAAGTGCTGGCATGCCATGAGGTTCTGTAAAAGACTAGACAAGAAAAGCCATCTTTGCAACATCTGAGGAACAGCAAACTCAGTTTCCCTGGACTGCCCATACAATTTAAACCACTTGTTCACCTCTGTGATCAACTTCACTGGAATATCAGACATTTTTACCCACTTTATGCTTTCTATCAGTTTTTTTACTTACCTCATTTGAACTTAAATTTGATCCCATTGCAGCTTCAGTAGCATATAAGTCCAATATTAAAAGTTCCTGAGTCGTATGGCTGGCAGGAACTCCTCATGCAGGTTTAGGGGTGGAGGAATAGGGATTTTATGATGAGGCTCTCCAGCCCCACCCCTTCATTATTTCCAGTCATTAGGTAGTCCCCTCCCTGCTTCCTGCAGCCTATTAGAGCACCTCAACTGAGTCAGCAGAATGTAGAGTGATTCCTCTTCTACCCACAGTGATGTTTGGGGAGGATGCTGAAGCCCCTGTCTGCCTAGGGATTGAGTTCTTGAAATACTACTGCTAATGAAAAGTTTTGAACTTATGCAACAGCTCTAACACCCAAGCAAAGTGTTTCTGACTAATTAAATCACAGTTCTCCGAGGATCTCTACACTGCCTCCATCACATGCAGCACAGTAGAGAAAGAGATGTCAACAGCTGCTTTCCAAATCACAAACTCATATACCTGTTGCAGTCTTTCCATAACAGCACAGTTCAGGTAGGTAAGTCATGCAGTTCAACAGGGTAAGTGACTCCATTCTGATGCCACGTCTAAGTGACTACAGGACCCACACTCCCCTAAAGCTACTTTAGAATCTCTGTGCTAAATTTGGCAACCTCAACACATGCTCAGTATTCTTTGCCTGGATAATTATTGCATATGTAGGAAAAAAAGTTAATCCATGTCCAGAAATCTCACAGTTTGATTTGAAATCAAACAAGATGGAAGGGAGGAGCGAAAAGCAGCAGGTGAAACTTGGGGGTGGAAGGGTGAGGCAGGAGAGAGGGTTGTGCTCTCCTGCGTGGGCCAAGGGAGCACAGCAGTTCACCCATCCTCAGAGCTTACTTCAAAGGGCTCTGTGTGTGCTGGCTCTCAGAGTGAGCCCAGCAGGCACCCTGTGGGAAACACCAGGGCACACAACCCTCCCTGACTGCTCTTCACCTCAGTGTGCAGTGCCTCTCTGCCTATAAGGCACTGTATTAGAACAGCCCTAAACTAACATACATGTGCAGGCTGGTAGAATTTGGAGTGTGCAAGACCAGACTCTGGCTTTGCCATACTCTTCCTGACTCCTCTGCTTGACAACAGGAGGCAGCTAGTACTCACTCTTGCATCATGAGATCAAAGTGATTATTTTTAATTCAATTTTATTTATACTCATTAATAATTCAATTCATGCAGGTAAAGAAAGTAACCTTGCAAACTGCAGTGGATGTCACCTAAATGAACTGGCCTATCCCATGGAGGCCAGCAGCAAAATAATTCTGCACAGAGAAAGAGACAAGTTGTTGTCCAAAAACATCTCTAGACTAAAATCTTCTTTTTACATACAAGTCACTTCCTTCTCTGTTGATGTCTGTGTGATAGACATGTGATAACTATTCAGAAGATCTTACTCAAAATATGCAGTGGTACTATCTGATGATTTCCATGTAAAACACATAGGAGGCAGCTGCTTGCTCCGCAGTCACACTTTGCAGAGACTTCTCAGAAGCAAAGGAAAATGCCTCATAAGTATGAACCTGCAGCACCTGAAATGCTCCCTCACTGAGAAAATTTGATGCCTTATTCACTGATGTCCACTACACAATCTGCTTTAAAAAACCCATGAATTTGCAGTTTTTTCTACTGGAGTTTTAGTGGCAGAAATGTGTCCCCAGGATTATAATTTCAAAAAGATTATTACTTCAAAGATCATGTATCACATTGAGGTTTTTTGCATTTTTCTGTAGTTCTTCCACAATTCAAGGAGAATTACAAAGACAACCACCAAATACTCAAAGTCTAAAGAGACATATTGGCTCCTTTTAGCAATCATATTTACCAGGCAATACTTTTAAATTGTCAGTGATCTTCATATGCATATTACTTACACTCTTACTTTGCTTTTTAAAGATTAGAGAGACTGTTTAACTGATGAGGAAACACTCAGCAGTCTCTTTAAGGCTTGGAGTAATAATACGGAAAGTAAAAAGGAAGATATAATTTTCCTCTGCTCTTCATGCACTTTGCAGTGCCACATACATGCACATGATTTTGTATTTGTGCATTAATTAAGGCAAAGTGGAGCAAATATAAACATCCTTATGATCTGAGGCAGTCAAAATTCATGTAGACTAGCCTGCTGCAAGCACTAGTTCCCCCAACATGCCATTCAGATAATTGTATATCTAACTGCAATAGGTTGCAGGTAGGAATAACAGCTGCTTTCAATATCCCACAAATACCTTAGCTATCACTTTGTCACCTTCTGATAGTGCAGGACTACAGAAACGTATGACTAATGGGGGATCTTATATTATTGCAAGAGAACAGTATCCTTGTACCACCCTTGGGATGACAATAGGAGTGGTCACCATTTAAACACTTGGAACGTAACAAGAAGGGTAAATATCCAAAAAGCAAGCTAGAGGTGTTAAAAAAATTATAGCCATACATCACATTACAAAATAATTACTCAGAATTGACACATAAATCCAATTAACAAATAAAACAAACCTACAAATGTAGTGTCAGACCTGTAGCTGGGGATTGGTCACCTTTCAGTTTGTTTTCTTTCCTTTTTTTTTTTTTTTAATGTTTCCACCAGCTACAAAATACACAAAGACCTCATCCTTCCAATCAAACAAGAGCAAGCAGTCCAAGTCAAATTCCAGTTAAACAAAGGACCTAAGAAAAATAATCTCCATAGACAAGATTTACTATGGTTGAAAAGTGTCAAAAACAAACAAACAAAACAAAAGCAAACAAAAAAACCACAAAAACCCCACACACAAATTAAAACAAACAAAACCACAACCCCATACACATATATTTATACATTTGTGTATATATATAACTCTCATATTAATATGCTGGCACTTTATTTTCATTTTTCTATGTACAACACCTGCAAAACACCTGTTCTTCAAAACTCTACAATATTGATATTTGGTATCACAGAAGGTCAAAAAAAGATCATTAGATGCAAAAAAGGACTTCCTGTAAAAGTATTCATGAAGAAGGTGGCAGAGGGCACAGGTCAGAGGAAAAAAAGTTTGAAAAAAACCCTTATCATCCATTTGTAAGCAGGAGAGAACTGCTGAATCTGAATTTAAATTCACAGGAATGAAAGGTGCAAAATCAATCATTGAAGAGAGAGATCAAACTAGCTGATGAGGTGAGGGGATTATATTTTTGCTTAAGACACTATTCTGATTATGACATATACAAAGGAGGAATTCTGCATTCAAAAGACTATTGAGAAACTTGATTAAAACAACTCCACATGCCTTTGATATATTTTGGAGAGATAAAATCTCACTCCTACTCACTTAGATGAAGCAATTGGGCTCTTTTGCCATTCAAAAATCATCACTGACGTGTTGGCCCATCTGTTACCTGGAACCCTGCCTTCAGACTTGTTGCAACAGAACTTCAAATCCAACCCTCGTCTCAAAAAGCAGTAGCTCACAACCTGTATCTCTGCCTCTCCCTGTGCTCTGTAGACCTGAGCATCCAGCAGCACCTCCCTTTAGCTGTGCAGGAACACTCAGAGGTTGCCTGACCTCTCCAGGTTCATTCAACATTTCAAGCGCTGTTCAAGCAGCTATTTCACTGCCCTACCCCCACCAGACCACAGGTGTGAGGAACACCAGCACCAGCCTCTGTCAGCTAATTACCCAGTAATTAGTTTGTCATAAATGTGACAAGACACATAGTCCGGGACCTTTACAGGGAAATCCAGAGCCAATTTCAATCTGAACCAATTCTCAGACCATCAGGAAGTCACCTCGTGTTACCAGCTAATTGAAGGGGTAACTTCATCTACAGTCAGCCTGAGAGACATTTGAGCCCTCACAGAGACTACAAAGGTTCACAGCTAATTGCTTCCAGGATCATGCCATGACATTTAGCAGAGCTTGCGTGACAGGTCACAAACAGGTGTTTTCAGAAAAAGAAAGAAATTGTTGCTGACCTACCTGGATCTTAAATAGAACAATTACATCAATGCTGACTCACTTTGAAAAATCCAGCTGATATGTCACTGCGTCTCAGCTCCTTCCTTAAACAACACCACCAGTAATAGTGAGCATCTCTCCATTGTTCTTTTTGGTGAACAGCTGGCAAGGCACTCAAACATATCTTCCCCTGTCCTTTTCTGTTGCCTTTCACCTTCACATCACAGGCAAGATTCTGAGGTATTGCTGCAATTTGAACCGCATGAGCAGGTTTTAACAGAATGTAAAAAGAAGCCTTTCCTTCCCTAGACAAGAAACCAAATGAGTCCATTTTGGACGAAAGTCATAAGCCACCAAGGTAAGACCACCGAGCTTGGGTGTCCCAAGGAAAGTTTTAGTCTCATGCAGTGTTAGATCCTTGGAGCTGGGTCTCAACACAAACACCAGCATTTGTCTGACTTCCATCAAGTCAAAATATTAAGCAAGTAAGTTAGACTGTCTGGGCAGCTGAAGATTTTCCAGTGGCTTGATCAACGGGCCCAGATTTCTTACAATGGACTCCCTTTCCACAGCTCATTGAAAGCCATCCTAATTTTCTGGATCTGCTGCCAAAAACACACATCATCACCACACCTTGGGTGAGCAAAGCTGAAGGCCCAGCGCCAAGTGTTGCAACCACCAAAAAGCAGTAAGTGCAATACACCAGGCACAAACTGTACTGCCTCTGTTGCATCTTCCTGGATCCCTGACAACAAATCTTGAAAATCTTTAAAATACTCAAAAGAGTCTTTGTAAAAGGAATTAATCCCATTTTTAAAACCCCATTTCATTATTGTTTAAAAATAAACTTATGAACATAACTGAGATGTCAGAGTGGCATCTTCCTTTCCTTCTTTGCTTACAGAAAACTATTGCAGTCTTACTGGTGATACATAACATCAAATTAACCTAACCAAGAGCAAGAAAGGAAGTGGAAAACTGAGTTTACGAATAAAAGATTTATCAGTAACTGTGAAAAAGAAAAGTTGTTGGATTTGACCACTTTAGATCCATGAAAATGAGATGCAAAAATTACTGCCAACACTTTCCTCTTATGAAAGACAACTTTATTCGTTTGATTCCTATCCTAGGAAAGCTTGACAAACACCTGCTAGTGATATCTCCTGTTAATTGAACTAAAGCACAGAAAAGGACTGTCCTAGAGGTAACAATGTTACCTCCTCCTTAAGAAGCAGAGACCTGGAAGACTGGAAGACTGAGCCCATTACCTTCTGACCACAGCACATGAGAGGAAGACAAAATGCCACAGTCCTAGGGTAACGCAGATACACTGCCAGTATACAGATGGATGCACTTGCTTTTTTTTATATACTCCCGCCAGTGTATTGAATGAGATGGCTGCAAAAGGGAACAGAAAGGGCTGATGAAAATATAGAGACACATACACAAGCCAAGTGCTGCACTTCCAGTTAGTAAATAAATACCTCAGTGTTTGCAAGTTCCAGTATTTGGACTAGGAAACCTCATATTATCATTCCAGTTATCTGCACTCTTGAAAGCACACTTTCCTTCCATTTTTTTTGTGCTGTGGTTGAAGTGGCAGATTTTCTTTCACCCTTCCTCAAAGGTTATTAGCAAAGCTCCTTGCTCCCTCGATATTTGATTTCTTGGTATCAGAAGCAGGAATAACTTTTCTCCAGACTATCTCACTAGCTGAGCTGAGTTCATAGAATGTACTTCAATGACTGCAACTATAAAACTATTGTTTTTAATGCGATTATGCATGGGAACTTAGTATTTGAACAGTAGCTATTATAGTATATTGTATATGCATATGTATTGTGTATATATATATATATAACTATATGTGCATTGTTACATACAACAGAAAATAAGATCTAAGACTGATCAGTTAAATAAACTTTCTTAAGCAACCACTTCTCTAAGAAAAGTATGAAAATCTCATGAACACTCCCCTGTCTGTGCTTTGGATGACAGTGGGAATAAAATTGTAGCAGCAGCTACACACTGATCATCGCACTAGTGCAGAAGTCAAAGGAGTTGGTGTCGTAACTTTTGTTGCCATCAGGAACATCTGTGAGCTTGTAACAGAGAAATATTTATTAGTCCAGTACCAAAACATTTGCATATCTCCTTCTGGTGAAATTCATCAAAATATACTTTAAGAGAGTTTATATGAAGGAGGTGATGAATAGTTTTTAAATCGCTTCTTTCGTTCCACTGCAGTTCGCAAAGCCTGAAGAATTAAATGCTTATTGTTCAGGATGTTGTAGTAGCACAGATTAAGAAGCTTGTTGAAATTCTCTTCGCTATACGTAAGCAGACCAGTGCCATAGGGAGCAGTGCAGTTGGACACATCTACTCTTCCCTGGTCCATCTCTGTGGGACTGCGCTCCACATCTGAAGTAAGAACAAAACACAGCAATGTTACTGAGGTGGAAAACTGCTACCAAGCAACGCAAAATACACAGTAACAGACACAAGAAACTGAACTATCTCCTGGAAATGGTTTGAGGTTTAATCGTTGTATAGTTACTATGACTGCTGCACTCATAAAATACACTATCTTACTGTTAGACTACAGTCACAGCTTATGCAGAATTGACCTAGAGAACAATTTTTCCATGTAAAATGCTTTCTTATCTAAAGTTTTGCATCAAAATATTTCATTTATTAAGACTTGGAATTTTGTATGTTTAACTTTCCAATTGAGTAGTGCTCCTTATCTACCAACTGGTAGAAAATCATGCCAAGAAGCTCCTGGATTGGGAATTCTCCCCCTCAGGTGACTGAGACTTTAAACACATGCAGCAGGATACATAAGATGATGAACTGCATGAGGTCTTTTCCAATAAGCTGATAGCTCAATTTTTGTTCATTTTGTGAGGAAAGTTTCCTGGATTATGCAAAATTAGCAAAAAGAAAATTGGAGTTGATCCAAGCAAAAAGTATTTGTAAATTGAAACTGAATTTGCCAAGTAGCTGTTTTTTCTGGTGAAAGACACTAATTTTTCTATTGCTGAACTAAAGAAAACCATCTGACAATTTTCCAAAAATTACAAGTATCCATTGATTCCCTGGCAAAGCCTTTGCTTCATTATACGTTTTCAGTACTTTTTATTTTCTTTTTTTTTTTTTGTGTAAAAACAGGAGGATTCTATGCATGTTAACCAAATAAATGTTGTATCCCTTTACAAGACTGTTAGGTGAGAGTGCTAGCTACCAGTGGATATAACCTAGTAGCTGTCTCCTCTCCTTTATTATCAAAAGAACATAAAATGTTTCAGGTGCCAGATAAGGGGGTTTCCCTCAAGGTACATCTATTCATGCTTTTAATTTTTAACCTCTTCAGTCCAATCCTTGATTAGTTGGTCAACAGTAAGTGCATCACAATAGGACTGGGAATATAAAAACTTAGCCAACTCAGAAGCTTGCAAGTGCCTTGTTTTAGGAGGGGAAAAAAATCAGTAGATAAACTGGATGTGACAACCTCAAAAAGTTATTAATGTTGCTAACTTACTCGGTGCCTTGTATTTTTGGAAAGTATCACACACCAGTGGAAAATAGGCCAAGACTGGTGCCTCTAAGCTGTCCTCAAACACATAGCACTCCTTCAGGTGTTCCCGATCTTCCTGGCTCAGCTCTGTGCTGGGGAATGGGATCCCATGCTCCAAACAGTATTCTGAGAATAGGTCCAGTGGCTGGTTCAAGAGAGAGGAGAGTTACAACACAAAGGGAGGTTGAAATAAGACTACCAATCCCCATAACTGATATTTTGCTGCACTAGACAATCCAGGATTGATTTATATGTTTATAAATAATGCTAACTACACACTGGAACAAGCATACCATCTTGATTTTAATATTCTTAATAACAGAAATTTGGTTGATTTGCTAACACTTTAAATTCACAGCAGTTTTGTGATTTAGCCAGCACAGTAGATTTGGCATCTCATATCACAGGTTCTTGGATGTTTGCATTTAGTGCATCTAACAATCTATGTCTTCATGTCCTTTTACTAATAAATTACATTAATTTCAATCATGTACAACCCTCAATGTTTCTTCAAACACAGCAAAACAAAAACCTGACTGAAATTTATGCCAGCACCAAGAATCAAACATAAAAGAAAATCTTCAAGTTTTCATTCAAAAATGTCAAAATTATGTATTAACTAATTATATTGTAACAGTTATTAAACTAACAACTGAGGAACCTGATACCAGAATGGCAGTCTGCACAGATGCATAGAATAGGACATCTGTGATCTTCTCCATGTCTGTGGTCATGTGCATGTCTCAGAAAGATACTGAAAACAGTTCTGATAAAGACAGTGATATTATGGTCACAGTGTTGAATAGTATGGTATGATATGATCATTTAACATGATTAAAACGAGACTGTCTTTGGGGGTGGGAAGGGGCACAGATGATGAGAAGGAAGAGACAGACAGGGAGAGAGAAAGCTGTAGTGGTAATTCAGCTGCTGGAGACATACGGATAAAGAACCACTGCTTAAAAACATCACCAGAGTCTGTGATCCTCCACTGTAATTTAAATGCAGAATGACATCCACTTTTCTCTCTGGTCTCAGAACGGGTGGGCAACTGGTGTTGATGAAGAAAGCTGTATCTATCAGTTTGAGGTAGTCACCCATTTCATTTAGCTGGTTGGGAGAAGAATCCAGCACTGTATCTGAAAGACAAAACTTGTATTATTAATTACTGCAGGACCGAGTTAATTTTTTTCCAAATTAGCATAACAAAGGGAGAAAGAAAATACAGTCCACGTATATTCTTCTTTGACATTAAGCCCACAGTTAAATAATTGTCTTTGACACAATTTTAGCATTTATAGCTCAACTCTGAGAACAGTAAGACGGAGCAGTTTAGAGACTGTGCTCCATCCAAAGTGATACATTGCACTGCTTTTTCAATTGTCTTCAGCAAGTATCAGCACTCAAATCACCTTCAAAGATGCATCTAAAACAATTTACTGTTACCTTTCCACATGCAAAAGCTCTCATTCTCTAAATACTTGTTATGTAGCTGCAAGCCCTTGAGGAAATTATGGTAAGTTGAAACCACTGGCCGTCCAGTCATCATTTCTCGAAGAGTGTTGGAAAGGTAACCTTTGGGAACAGACAAACAAGTTGTCTGTTCATGAGGCTTCTTGGGCAGAGCAGGGTGTTCCTCTGGAAGAAAAAGAAGAGGAGGATAAATGTCTGCATTTGTTTAGAGTGTTTCTCTGATACTAATAACAAGAAAGGGATGCTGGGAAGCCAAACCACCATGGCCCCCAGCCCAATCTGTGATTGAGTGCATGCACCAACATGCAGAGTGTTCTGGATAGAGGTGGGTTTCAGTGTCATACCATCATCTTGTTACTTGTCCCTCCCCAAAGGGGTTGTAGTAACCCTCTCATGACTAACAAAACTCCCCAGGGATGTCACACAGTGAACAGCACAGTTTTTTCCTGTTCTCCAGCACAACTGTTTCTCTCCTGCTTTTTTTTAATTCCCAAGGGCTTCATGCCTCCTAACCCAGAAACAGGACACAAAAACAAACCCTTTACCAAATGTCAGGTTTCACATTTCAGAGAGGTGAGAAGAAGACCATGCAGATGTAAACGTAATCTAAATAACTAACCAATGTCATGCTCAGTGTCTCGGGTCCATCTGTGCCAGAAGTCCTCTGAATGACCCGAGAGGTAGACAGCATCCATAAAATTCTGGGAAAATATATTACTCCATGTGCCTTGAAAATTTAAAAAGAAAAAAAAAAAACAACAACAAACATGCCATACTTAATACTGGTTTGAGTTTTTAGAGCACAGCTATGGAAATCTATTTGGATTCAGTCTCTGGTTTAGTTATTAAATATTATGAATTTTCATATCAATATCAAATGCCATGCCATTCCCCATAGTATTCCAAATGATTAGTTCTTGTGCGTGTGTGTGTGTGTGCGTGCCCGCACATGCATGTGAGTGCGTGCATGTGTTCTGAATTGGTTTAATCTAAGATGTTCAGCAAATTAATCACATTTGTCTCAAGAATTTGTTTCCTTTTTTGTCATTTCTGGCTGGTGCATTTGAGATTTAAATTACATCAGATACATTATCTGGTGTGCTAGTATTGCTGCTTCCAGACCACCTCTGTGTAGCCAGCTATAAATGTCATGTTTTTCTGGGATAGTAAATTACCTTCCAAGAAGCAGATGTGGGACTCTGGGATCTTCTTCATCCGGTGACCCATGAAGAACTCACTACCAAAATCCTCTGAACGAACAAAGGCCCCATATTTCAGGACACCCACCTCATAAGGTGTGAACTCCACCCATTCTGCAAATAAGGGATAAAACCAGATTTACTATGGTCACCTGAACACACGCCAAAACTCAGCTTAAAGAATCAAAATCTAGAAGATCAAGGCCTATAGCCTTATCATGGTGATGACAGTTCAAATCACCATGTTTGGAAACAAACAGGTAACCTTCAACATAGTCATGTTAGATATGTGAATGCAAAAGCTAAATTCACCTCCTTCACTAACACTGTGAAAATCCATTCATCTTGAGGTTCAGGTTCATTTCTACACTGGGAAGCAAAAACTGGGGCTGAAAGTCCACTGATTCCAAGGTTCTGCATAAGATGTGCCATTTTTAGTTCCTCTGAGTCAGCAATGACACCAGCTACCATTCATTCTTAACACTCTCATAATCACTGCCCGTGAGGCTAAAAATATCTCTGACCAAACCCCCTGCCCTCCAAAAACACTTGGCTGAACCCACTAGGACTGCAGATATGCCTAGAATTAGATGATCAGGTTCAGTTGCAGGACCTCATTCTTCACTTGGGCCAGAAAACACTGTGAGAATACTGATCAGGATCACTGATCAGGGAACAGAGCACTGCCCCCCCCCTCAGATCTCTCTCTGGCTGCTGGGAGCTGCCTCCTGCTCTCACCCCTCTCCACCTCTTCCCTTGTCCTTCCTTCCTTACCCTCCTTCTCCCTCTTCACAGCTCTCTTGGACTATTGGTGCCTGGGCAGAAGACCCAGCAGCTGAAATGGGCTGTGAGGAGCAGGTGGGGATAAAAAAGTCCAGCAGTGGTGGCTCTCAAGGCTGCTAGCAAAAGGCATCTCTGTCACTCACAGGGCACTGTCTACAGCACAGGTATCTTCCTTCCATAGTATCAGAATGCATGGTTTTCATCCAAGTAAAAAACCAGATATGAAGACAGGGGAAAAGAAATTATTTAAAAGATTTATTGGCTTGGACTTAAAGTAAAAGCTTTCGGCATCCAACCAGGCCTTAGAGGTATAGAAGGATGAAAGATAATTTTTACCTTTAAAATCCAAAGTGCTCAATTTATCCTTGACATTGAGGGCCAGGTATATGGGCAATGGATTCTGCCCCTGATTTACTGCTAGTTGCTGATCCGAAAGTTTTTGAGTACTTTCCTGTTTACAAAGAATAGAAGTTGTTGTAAAAGATGAACACGATGCATGGACCTCGTACAGTATCTAAGTGTGTACTGGGCTGCTAATGAAATATCTGCTAAACCTCAGCAGATTTTGTTCTGTGTACTTCAGTTGTTTGGCCACACAAATGTGTTCATTTGTTATCTGCCATGAGCTTCACCAAAGCATTATCACTGGTGTTTATAGGAAATTCAGCATGTGGTGGGATAGGGCAAAAATGCAAGAAACTTGTCTGTGCAGTCACTAGGATATGACTTGATTTAAGGAAAGAAAGATATTTAGCTGTCTTAGAGGTGCTGCAGAGAAAAGTCAACCAAGACCCATTTCCTTCAAATACAGCTTTGTTTGGTCATATGGGTTTATGTTGCTATGCCTGAACTTAGCTCTGTCAGAGCTATCTCTCCTCTGTGTGTTACTAGAATGATCACTTGACCCACAGTTAAAGATGGAAAATCAGTTTCCTTAACATCTTGAACTTTTTAGATGCTCAGACATCTCCCCTAGATGCTTATATTTTAGGGCTACTGTGTTATTTTTCTTCTAAAAGGTCAAAGAATGAACCCCTCAAAAGTCTTGAGAGCCTTTCCTGTAGTTGAATCCAGAACCTTAGACATGGAAAGACAGAAATCCTCTGGAATACGTTATTTATATATATATATATATATATATAAAATATAAAATACCTGACAATGTAGCATACGATCAATGAAGAGTCCCCATAAGTCTGTAAAGGACAGCTTGTGCCCCTCTTGCTTTCTCTCACAAAGCTCATTTTCATAGTATTTCATATGATCCAATGAGAAACAGTGCAGCTTGCTCTTGACCACATGTTTCCTGATATCACTAATTGGCCCTCTGAGATCCTTCTGTGACCAATTTGCATCTTCATATAACTTTGACATGGTCCTGGTTAAAAGAAAGATACTGTGGGTCATCACAGGGTACATGACAATTCATTTGGCTTATACTACACAGAAGTGCTTTTTTCAGGCTAGACAAGGCTCTTGCCCTCCAGCTTTTATCTTGGAAGAGTAGTTCAAAGCTCAGGCAGAATTTAGACTATACAACAATTTCTTTTTGCTGCACAGATGCATTCAAAATCATCCTAGCTTTTTTCTTATGAGAATCAAAAGGGTAATAAAGCAACACTAATAACTTAACACAAGCTTTTACTAGATTTAGCCTTTGATTATCCAGTTTCAAGCCACAGCTTCTAAGGCCAGTTCCCTCAGTTGTGTCAGAGCTACGTGAAAGGTTAAGCTCGAGTTTGGCAGTGAATATTGCCCTGGCCAAGTGCAAGAGCCCCCTCCTTGGGCATGCAAGTAGGTGGATCACCTCAGACTCTTGGCATACATAGGGCTAGGCTTGAGCTGTGAGTTCCTAGAGCTGGAGCAGATTCCAGTCATCCCCTCTCATCTCCACACCATTTGTTCTAGTTCTGTCTCATGTACCTTTTGGGAACAACCCTCCAGAGGCAAAGCGTTTTAACACCCTTGACCCCTCCTACTTGTGCAAAGCACTCACCACTAGCATTCCTGTGATTCACCACATGACACTCTGCACTTCTCAGGACTTTTCTTATAAAGTCTGCTTTTCAGAGATGTGTAGAAGTTGACAAATATTACAAAGGGATTTCTAAATTGTTACATGCTACGGGATAACCCATTTTACAGGTAGACCATCCTAGCTTGTGCTCTTTTCTTTCAGTTTCTGTAAACACTTCAGTGCAATTACAGAAATACTTTGGTTTGCATTCAATTTGTTTCTTGTAGCTAGAAGGAATAAGGGCTACAGCACTAAGCGGCCCCATGAAATGACTGCCAAAAGGAAGCCAAGCATCATGCTTAGTAAATTCATCAGTAAAGCAAAATGTTTCACCAGGTTATCACCTTGCTAACACTAATGGCAAGCACAAACCCAACTGCCGTACCATGTTGTGGCAGATAAACCACTGATGTATGAGACACAGTCCAAAACACCTAACTCCTGGAGAGCAAGAAGACTGCCAAACATAGCTGTCATGGATCGCACTCCCCCTGCTGTGGTCACGACTGCCACCACCGGCACCTGCACAACACACAAAGGCACAGAGTCATTCATCACCAGATGAAATAAAGGAGTAAGGGCCCTGCAGAAAAAGTAACAGCAACACCCAATTCAGGTAGGTTTTGATTCAATTCACTCTCGTCATGGCAGTGCATGGGTGTGCATTTGAGTTGTATAAACTTTAGTGGGACACAGTGGATGCTGGAAGCATTTTCCTGATCAGTGATGCTTTGGTGAGCCAGAAGCTCACCAAAGCTCACCAGAATATTGTTTTTGTATGGCATAATATATTTTCAGATTTTCTCAGTGTTTTAAATGTTTCCTCACCTCTTTGCCTCAAAACACATTTTAAAACCCTGAGTATAACTGAAGTCAGAGGAGCAGAGCAAAATCTGCCTCCATAACTTTTTCTTCCTCTAAGTGTGCATACATTATTTGCCATTCTCCAGGCAGGTGGTTCCAAGCTTTACAGATTTAACACCCTCTTTCTAACCCAGATTACCTCCACCTTCCCTGATACCAATATTATATGTAATGTGGTCTTACTTTCCTCAGGGATGCAGCAATCCTATTAACTATCCTTTCTTTTCCACATATATATATAGCACTTAAAAACTGAGACAACAAATATTCAGTTCTAGGATCATATGATACCACTAGCTTTAGTCTTGCATTCACTGTATTTTACCATCTGCTTGGGGTTTTCTTGTTGTGGTTGTTTTGGGCTTTTTTAATATGACTCAATAACTCTTTATTCTCATTTAATAATAACATGTCCTATTCTACTTGTTATATAAGTTCATTAGGACTTTGACTTGATTGACAAATGCTGTCCTGCACACAGCATCAAGGGTTGGATGTGCTGGCAGCCAAACAGAGCACTGGAGGAAATACCACACAGGCATATTCTCACAGACTCTTGCTCAAGCACCTCAGCCCTATAGCAGATTACTGTCCACCAGTAACAGACCAGCTGCCTTTGAGTTCAGGGATCCCCAGGAGAGGAGGAAGCAGGAGGTAACACACTGAAAAACACACAAGATAGATGCTACTGTACCAGTGTGACACAGGAGAGTTGCAGCATTCTCTGTGAGCCTTGTGTAGCAGCAAAGAAGTGCCAAACAGGAGGAATGGTTTCAGTTTAAGCAATCAAATTTCACCAAGCTTGGTTATACATACCTTTATGTCAAGAAATACAGTCTTTGGGTGCCCCTGAGTGAGGATGAAGGTTGGCAGAGAATAAAGGAGCTATAACCAGTCTCCTTACAGTTCCTCTTTCATTCTCTGTGCCAAATATTCTTGGATATGGTCTTAGGTGCAAATGACAATCTGGCCTACACAATGTAGTCTAGAATGTGTGGAAGAGCTATATGGGTAGTCATGCAAGTAGATTGCATCCACTTCTTTCAAAGTGGACCATAATACTTCAAATTCCCAATATGCTGTTCCACATACCTCATCCTCCTGCAGGTCTTCATCTAGATGAAGAACGTTTTTCAGAGCAGCAGCAACCACTTTTTTCCTCTTACAGATGAAATCCTGCTCTTCTTCACATAGATCAAACCCCAATCGCAAATCTAAATTCTTGTAACTAGAGCATAAGACCAATACAAGACATTACCTGCAAGCCATTTCTAGAACCACTGCTTGAGAGATTAAGCAAAAACAACAACAACAATAAACCAGTTTAAAGAAAGGATCCTTCCATGTACATGAAGGTTCTCTTATGCAAACAAAGGCAGGTATATGGATATTGTAGACCCTGTATTTCTGCCTTCCTGTGGAGATTTTAGGCCAGAATTACATGCTGAGCTATTTCACACATTCATAAGGCAGTTAAATCAATAACATTATCTACTTATTAAAAACAAGGAAATTAACTGAATTCAACCTGTTTCACATTGAGCTCTGATATTTGGACACCTTTACACATTCTCTTGCTATGTATGTTTTCTGAAACATACTGAGAGCCTAAGCAGTTATTTAAACTTAACACACTTGAGTCAAAAGAACCCTAACACCGAGTTAGGCTTATCTCTACAAAAAACTTGTGCTCTAACTACTTCAGTCAGAAGATGTCTCTTGAGTGTATGCCTTCATATGCATACATTATTATGAATAGCATGTGCCTCATCATTAATTCTGTAACTTATATTTGCACAGGGTAGAGTTTCAGGGGTTTTTTTCAGGCAAAAGATTATTTTGTCTCTACTCTGAACTATCGTTCAGTAGAAACCTCTTGTTTATCATCCACCTGCAACTAAGACTTGCAATGTAGCTAATTCATCAGCAGAGGGTAATGTTGCCCTTCAGGAAGTCTCTGCAAGTCAGTCAATAAATTAATTACTGTCCACGTGTTTCATTGATAAATGACCTGCCGAGGAGTGCTAAATGCATAATGGTGTTAAAAAAGTGTTGGGAATTTGTTACACATAAAAGTGTGTGTATTACAGATGAAGGTTACAAGACAGAGGGATTCTTAAGTATCAAAATTATAAATCATTAACATTAGTAAAAACATTTTAAGTGCTTATAGTCCATGACTAGCTACTACTTTTTCTCTTCTAAACTCCTATCAACTGATTTAAAAACTTGTATCATTTTATTAACCTTCCCCATATTTTAGTCAGTTAAGACCAGGGATCTCACAAAGTATTCTAACTTGGAAGGGACTCTCAAGAATCATTGAGTCCAACTCTTAAGTGAACAGCCCATGCAGGGATTGAATCTACCTGCAGCTTCCTTTCATCTAAAGACAATATCATGAAAGGATAGGAGATGGCCTAAGTAATCATTCAAAAGAGATAAAAAAGATTTACCCATTTTCTTCATTCACAGACACCTCATAAGATTCCCCCTGAAAATCAAGAATGAAAGCACCGTAAATATTAAATAGAACTGAAATTTTGCAAAAGCAAATTTTACAGTATTCAGCAATTATTCAGGTATGTAGTCTAATGATAAATCTTTAGTCTCTTGGTCTTTAGCACACATTCATCACTAGGATCTTGCTTTTAAAATACTTTTAAAGTGGTCAGTAATTCTGACTATCCTATTTTTTTTTTTAATAATAATTGTATTTCCAAGAGTATGCAGAACTGACCATACATATAGCTCAGCTAACACATTTTTAATAACAAAATTAATACCTAACCAGATATCACACATATAGTTTACACTCATTGAAAGAATTCCAAATGTTTTCAAAGGATACTCACTCTCATCACTGTCACTTTCTTTCCTAAGTCCAGAGAATGCAGAGGCACAGCCAGGGGACTCCTTACACCCATTTCCCTTCTAGCTGAGCCATGCTGAGATAAAGAGGGAGAAAAAGAGTTATTAGGAGAAAATTATTTATAAACCATAGGTACAAAAATACCAGAGGAGGGGTAACTCATGATGCTTCTCCCAAAAGTTACTTCAAGTGCCATCACCATCCACAGGCAAAACATACACAACAGAAAACATGCTCCTTTGGCAGCGTCATGAGCAGTCTGGGTTGGCTGTGGTTGATGTAGTGGAACCTGGTGGTTTCACTGCTTCCCCCTCTGGAGTGAGGACCTATGGAAACATCCTGGGTTTCTTCATAGGATCCTTTCATTGTGAACGTGAAATCTCTCCCTGAGAACAAGAAGCAAACAAGAGAGAGAGATACTAACCACACCTAGCCCTGAAAAATAACAAATAAAAATGCCCCAAGTAAAGTTTCAGTCTCAGTGAAGTAAGAACTAATTTGGACTGCAATGTTTTTCCTCCCCTATAGCCAGTGTGCACAAGGGCCGGACTGATGAAGCAGCAGAAGGCCAGTGCAGCATTGCAGCCCACAGTATACATGCAGCTTCTGCCCTGGGTACTGGTGGGACATCCCCTGCTATCAGTCTCTCCTGCAACCTCAGGAATTCTTGGGCTTTATAAGTGGCTCTAGAGCAGTTAAGCTTCCCTTGAGCTAATCAGAAACAGTGTCTGCTCCCAGGAACTTTTCTCACCTAATTAGTTGCTGTTGTCTAACAAGCAGCCTTGGAGCCTTAGCTTTGTCTGAATCATAGCCTGGCTGGAAGAATATTATTGTTACTGGAACTTTTCACCCGTTGAAAGATGCAAAGGCATCAGGTTGACAGTATTTCACTGACCTTGAGAGGAATTTTTAACAGGTACCTTTGTCCATACTTCTTTTTGTGCATGCATGTGAGAACTGACTTAAATACCCCACAGCAGGTGTAGTATAAATGTTACCATCTTACATTCATAATTAAATTACTTTAGTGCTTTCAGAAAATCCTATTGAATTATTTTGTAAATGTTGAGTTAGACAACAATTAGGTGCCACTAAATCCTTTAGACATAAGCTGTGATCAAGTCTGAGACTAAGTTTAGCAAGGAGGTTCGCTCTGAACCTCATGACTCACTGGAAGGGTCTCCCTCACTCCTTGGCACCCTTACACTTTTCCATCTTTAGCCTTTTGCATCCCCAGACCCCACGTAAATAATTTTAGATTGATTCTTCTCTGAGCTTCCTCTGTGTGTTTCATATATGTGGTAAGCAATAAAGTGAACCTTGCAATCAAATTTTCTCGCACTTTTGTTAATCTTTATTAAACCTGCTTTAGCTGGTACCTTTCCAAGTGATTCTTTAAACCATCTAAACCATTCATTTGTGACACCCTGCCAAGTGACAGAGAGCATGAGTTAAGGATGTCACCAGCAGCATTCACACTGTGAATTTCCACTGTAGTTTTTCCCTTCCTGAGAGTTGTGTCTCCCTTCTTTTACTTTCTGTTATCACCACAGTATTTCAGTTCCATCACACTGCAGTGATGTTTCTAAGTCTCCCAGCCACCTTCACAGATTCCCTTAAGCTACAAAGTCACACCATCTTCAGAGGATTCTCACTAGTAGCAAGTAGGTAATTCGGGAAACACTTCAATCCCCAAGCAGCTCTGATGCAAACAGACATTAAAACAGAACAAATATTTATCTAGATTCAGCTGCATTTCCCATAGCATAAAAAGCAGTGACAAGCAATTTAAATCAGTAACCTCACTTGTGTAAGAGCTCTTCATTTTTGTTTCATTCACATGTACTTCCAAACAGGAAACCTCGCGGGACTGGAAGAGATAAGCAATAAAGTCACTGGTCACAGAAACAGTTTGGGATTCTCACTGAGGACCTAGGGATCCTGTGGAAACACCACATTCAGCTATGATGGTCTGTGGACATAAAGAAATTGTAGAAGCTGATTATCTCATATAAATATTGCAAGCAGTACTATGGTCAAGGGAGCCAAGATAACCAGAGCTCTGTCCCATTATATTTACATACAATTCAATCCCCAACAGTTAACACAAATTTTTGTCCCCATCTAGGCCATGCTTTAACTTTTGTCTACAGAAGAGTGAGCTGAAGAATACCTACAGCTCTGCAGAACAACAGGACTGCTGGGCCTGTATTTAAATACCTTTGGGGTGAAGAGGCTGCTGCACAGGATGAAGAAGCAGCAAAGGAGCAGCGCTCAGTACTTGGACATGGTGTGAATGGAGCCTTTGGCGCTAGGGCAGACATTCAGTAAGCGACTTTGCAGTCACATTGTTTCAATCCCTTCCCAAGTTTCCTTGTTTACTGTCATTTCAATAGTGAGCAGCTCACTGGCATTGGGGCAGAGTGCTGGTCCAAGTCTCTCCCAACACAGAACACACTACAACCACAACCACACCTGTGTCTCATCTGAAAAAGAATAAGGTCTATGCCTAAAGGCATAGTTCTTCCAACTACATCCTTCAGTTCTGCCCTAGAATAGAACATTAGCATTAAAAAAAAAAAATAATTACCACTAGCACGCCATTAGTAATGATCTTCTCAGATACACCTGGACTGAAAAGCAAAACCAAAAAGGTTTATTTAAAAGTAGGTATATAAACAATAAGCTTTTAAAAGCAAATAGTTCTCTGAGCTCAGTTTTTCTAGCTGGCAAGTACCATCAGCACTTCTATCCTTCTCCTCCATCACATGGTCACTGTCAGGTCACAGTCTGAAACCTCCCAAGGACACTCCTTTTTTCTTACCTCCCCTGATCAGCATCATCTCTCCTTAGGCTGAATTACAAAATAAGCACCCACTCTCAGCTATAAATAGGAAATGAAGCTATCATTCTAGAAGGGATTTCACCAAATTCAGGTGAGAAAAGAAACCATGGGGAAGATGGTGAGATGGGATGTCTGAGCACAGGTACATGGAGCCACTTCCCCAGTGCTGCATTACCACTCTCTCTAAAATGCACTTTTCTGAAGACAAGTTCTGTAACATTTAGTCTTTACTCACATGTTTTCCAGTGAAAATTCCACTTCTAGTTCTTCCTGGTTCTGAAAATAAAATTTATTTTTAATTTAAAGAAAATTAACAAAAAAATATTTTTCTTTGATAGAACTCTGATGATTTTTTTATAGCCCACTCTTGCAAGGTTTTATTACCACATATTCCTACATCATAAGGTAAATGGATGGAGTCTTCTGTGGCCACCCTTTCATTTCATGTCTCTCCAAGGCTCTGCTGTTTACAAACCAGCTGTACCCACAAGAGAAAGAGAATTAAGTATCATGGAATAGGAAATGAAGGTCCCATAATGCATTTATTAGTAGTATAAGACATAGGTCAATCAATGTCAAGGAAGGGAGGTATAACAGGTGAATGATGTGGGAGAACATACTTAAGAATTAACGGCCTTAGTATGGCAAATAAATGGGCAGTATGTCTGGGTTAAAACAAAAGAATTTGCAGAATATAGTGATTAAACATTGAAAATCATTAAAAACATTTTTTAAAAAAGTGGGAGAAAGGACGAAGTTGGAAAATAAAACCTGCCAGGGTGAAAGGAAGAAGACAGATGACTAAATCTGTGAGGGGGAATCAGGGAAAGAGCTCATGAGAGAGAATCCAAGAGTAAAAAGAGGGAACAGCGTAAGAACAAGAATAGCAAGAGGAACAGTAACACATCAACAACATTTAGAAGGATTGAATAACTGTATTACTTTACTCCAGCCATTTGTTGCTGTGTGGGATACAGCCAATCCAGGAAATACCACACACAAAAAATGTGCAACAGAGAGATCTTCTGTATCACCCACAGGGAGGAAAACGCTAATGATTGGAAGATATAAATCTCTTTCTTACAAGTGATGGTAACACTTTTCATTCATATTCACAACTAACACTTACTGTCAAGTATCACTTCTTTCTGGCTGCACAGCACCCTTGAACTTTGTGAAATTATGTGAAAACCACAGCAAGTCTGAAAACGCAGCCACCATGGTAAAATCATCACTACAGTAAAGGTAAAAAATAAATTTGTATTTACTAGTTCATATTAGTAAATGAGACTTCTCTGAGGGCTGGATCTGTGGCATGTAATGCAGCAGCAGGTAGTTCTGCTTGCTAATTTCTCCCAAAGCCTCTGTTTCATGAGAATTAGAGTGTAGCAGACTGTAATAGAAAGCTGGGGCACAGATTTTAGAAAGCAGTCACCTTGCACAGATGCAAGAGAGACTGTGTCAAGAGCAGATTGTGACCACCCTGTACTATCAAAATGCATTCATAGTCTGTTCCAACTTTGTCCAAAGAACAGGAGAAACAAAGTTCAGAAGACCATGGCTCGTAGCATCTGCTTAATTGTGCTTTCCTTATCTTCCTATCCTTCTTTTTACACACACTCACACAAATTATATTTTTATTAAGTCCCATTCACATTTTCGTGGGTGAAAAACCCCAAGCATAACAATGGAAAGACTTGTTAGGCCACAGTGAGCAAGAGGCACAGGAAAGCAGCCCTGCTGTTCTGACATTACCCATCTGACCTCCTCAGCCCTTCTGGGATACCTTGATAGATGAAAGAAATTATTATGGGCAAAGGTGGCAGTACAGCCTATTATTAAGGTTGCCTGGCCTGTTCCATTACTATGTCAATTTTAAAAAAAATAAAATAAGCCTAAGCCTTCCAAAAATCCATGTACAGACCATAATCTATGATACCTCATGGGCATCTGGTGCATCATGATCTGAAGAAACACACCTTGACCAAAACATTCCTGAGACAGAGCTCACCTTGTCTGACCTCCCCCATTCCCCAATTCCTTAAGACAACTCTGCACGTGCTTCAGAGCAAACTCACAGCTTGAATCACACCTCAAATGATGGCAGTCATATGAGGCTTTTTCTAGGGAAGGCTGTAGCCAGCTGGAACAGATTTATTAAGCAATCCTTAGTAAGGATTGGCCTTCTAGTAGAGTAGTTAATAAACATTCTTCAAAGCAATAGTAATATAAAAAAACAGGCAAGAAGTTTTTCCAAAGTGCCTGACACAGTGGTGTAGAAATAAATGGAGCACACCAGTTCCTAGGAACTATAAATTGAGGCCCTTGTCAGAAGCATGAGAAAGCCCTTAAGTTCTGTTACTACACCCTCTCCAAACAGAGAAGCTCTTACATTCTGCTGAAAGTAGTCTGAGTACATATTCTGCTTTCTTAAAAGATGAGTTTAGTTTTTTCACCTGTCCTCTCAGCAACTTCACCCACCCAGCATTTCATAAGATACTCTTTGTCTCCTCTTCAATACAATCAAACACAATATTCTTTGAGACACCCACAGGAAGTAAAATCCTTAGGTCAGATATTGACGTAGAAAAAAAAAAAAAAATACTGATAAGATTCTCATTTATCAAGGCCTGCCCATTCTGTGCTGGCTCAGCCCCTCTAAAAGAAATTTATAACCATATAACAAAAGAGCATAAACAGACTTGCTGAGATTTTTTTCTGAAAGTTTTTTATCAGAAGGAGGGAAAAACCAAAAACATTATCACTACAATGATAATTCATTACCAAGCACATTATGTGAAAGAACAGAACAAAACTCCTGTTGGAGCTGAGAGAAAATACCCCCTAGCTGCCTGGAAAGGTGTCAGGTTTGTTCCCACCTCATCAGTCTCCTACAATAGTGATGAGATCCCTAACCATCAGCTGTTTCATTTTTTGCTCCCTCTGTTTTTTTCAAAATATATTTTTGAAATCTAAAAAAAAATAAAATTCAGAATATAAAAACCATTTTGCATCCAATTGCAGTCACAACAGGGGTTTGTTCATTTCTGATCCTTCTCCTAAAACCCAAGCATTTAACTTTGTATTTAAAACTCTTTAACAAAGTCCTTTTTAATGAAGTCTTTGTGTGTAAGAATACCTTTAATGGGACAAAACTCTGAGCAAGAGTATTATTTTATCTATCCACTCACCTCTGGGCTCAACTCAAAATTCAGGTGAACTTTTTCTCCAGGTTGGATTTTAGCTGTATCGAAGCGGACAGTCATAAGCTGGTCATCTGGTGTAAAAGTATCCTCATCACAGACTGTCAGCTCCAATACATTCTGAGGAAACAGGCAGAGAAGGATGTGAATTATATATTCTGGAACTACTGAGCCCAAAAGGAAGCTCTAGCAAGAGCCAGCATTTAGCCCTGATGTTGTTCAACATGCACAGACTCCTGAGACAGTGTGGAGTTCCACTCACAGCCCTTGTGGCTCAGACTGCAAAGCCAGGCACTAACCTTAGAAGAGGCAAATCATCAGATTTGGCAATGAACAAGAGCTCAAAAGACAGGCAGCATAAGTGACATGCATGATAGTAACATGCACTGGACAGAGCAATACATGCTGTTCATCAGATCCTTTCTGGATTCAAAATTACCACCTTGAGAAATTTTGGCATTTCAGCAGAAATTAATATTAAAGGGAAAATCCTTAGCTCTTTGCAAATGGGAGTTAAAGCACATGAACAAACTCTTTTAACTGGATTTGTATTGTAGCTATTCCCTTTGTAGTTCCTCTGGGCTCAGATTACCCATAGCAGTACAAGAAGATGCAGCACTATTATACCATAAGAAGCTGACTCCGTGTCTAGGCCTTGTATCACTTGCACTCTGACTCCTCACCTATTTCTGCTAACTCTACAAACATTTTAACAGGCTTTTACAACTGTTCTGGGACAGAAAGAAGCATTCAACTTTATTTCTAATGTTTTATAATCTTCTGAGTTGACACTCTCTGTTACCATCCTGCTCCTCGTCTTAACCGAGTTCAAGCTGTGTGAGCCTCAGGGCTCTCAAAGAGTCTGCACGCAGCAGGTGAGGGTGCCCCCTTTAGAAAGCACCTGCTCATTATCACAGCCACAGCTCCCACCTTGACTTCACTTTGTATCACGAAGTGGAAGGTTTCATTCCAGACAGGGTTCCTGCAGTTGCGCACAGTTCTGGTCCGGGCTTCCTGACACGAAGCTGTTGGCAGCCACAGCTTCACATAGCAATCACTTTGGCTCCCTGTGTTAACAAAGAGTTGCTTGATTAGTACAGCAGTTACTTTGTTATTATTTCTTTTGCCCAATCAGGGATAGAAAAGATTAAGCTCTGAGAAGTCCTAAATATTTCATTAGAACCAAAGGAAAATATTCTGGGTTTAGAATTATTTAACTTTTCTATTTACATTTATGTCAGTTTCAAAAAAAAAAAAAAAAGCCAATTTTCAACAACTAATTCTATTTGATAACAAAAGCCAAAATACTTAATTTCAACAGTACTGAACTAAGGTTCCTAGCTCTTGTGAATTTTTTACTCTTATTTTCACGTATTTGCCAGGCTTCAAAAAAAAATTATATACATCTTCACTTCCTGAAATATCTCTATTTATAGTAAAATGAATTTAGTTTTGGGAATTTTGTGGACCTGGTTCTAATTGTAATGCACAAGCCATCCGCAACAATACAGCAATGAGGACACAAACACAGCAGCATCCAACACAGCTACTGATTTTTCCTGTGTCTTTCAGAAAGATGCCCTTTTCAGAAGGGAAATGGGCAATCTGTGGATAAAGGGGCACTGAAGAGTTACGAGAATGGGAAATACCACAGAGCAGCCAGTAAAGGGAAGGAAAATGTCTTTCCCAACACAGAATTTCTATTCTATTTCTGTTGTTAACTGTTTTCTAAGTTATTCTGAGTTTAAATTAAAATGAAAATTAAGTGAAAATTAAAACAGATAGAACTTCTTCAGCCAAAAAAAAAAAAAAAAAAGAGACATCACTGTAATCCAGGCAACAGGTGTAAAAGAGCATTAAAATCAGATGCTAAGCTATAAGCATACCATCAGTGATACTTACACAGATCTGCTTTGCGGACATTTCTCATGCTTATAATTTTTACAGTAAGCCAGCGCAACTGGGGCACTTCCAGCTGCAGAGCAATTGAAAAAATGCCTTCATTACTAGCAATATTGGCAAACAACTCAGCTATGAATAACATAGCCTGTTCTATATCATCACAAAGATCATTCTCTCATTCATGCAGTGAATACGCTTTCATTTTAACTATTTGAGAAATTTTCTGAGAAGAAATACTTCCTTGTGATGTGACATCATATCATGTCAGATTGCAGTTATGTTTAAGATTTGGTCTTCTAAAGATTTACGTTTTGGAAGTTAAGTTTTCATGCAAGGAGTAGGAAGAAATACCACAAGATGGTTATCACCAAAAGAGTCATTCCATAATTGCCCATGTAAAACTTGGTTGCCTTTGATCTACAGGGTTTGCTACTTAAATTTCAGGCTGAGTGCAACAGATTACAGCAAAGCGCTGCCTGGTGTGCCAGCCTGGGGACCATGGGATGCCCTCCTTCCTCTGGCAGGGACTGCTGTCCATCTGCCACGTAACATTTCTGAGAACAGGACAAGGCACCCTCCATATCAGAAAGTTCTAGTCAAGATGTCACTGCTACTGGCCAATGTGGCTGTGGAACATATAACACCATAACATTTTTCACCGTACCAAAAATATCTGATCTTTAAAGGAAATAAAAGACTAAAAGAGGGCAAGGATGGCTCTAGAAGTGAACAGTCCAGTATAGGATTCCAGAGCTCTTCAGGTACAGCAGAACAACACAGGCTGGAATCAGAGCTTTCTTCCAGTTCACACACTGGACCAGCTCTCTACAAGGCAGCTCCAGCATTTCATGGAAACTTGAACTGACATTAAGACTGAAGAAGGTGTATTGCTTTTTCTTTTTTGGCTCTGTGTGACACTGAGTAAAGATAATGTGTCATTCATAGCTAGGATCTTTTTTAATCAAAATGAAATTATGTTAACGTAACATGCAGAACTGATATATGTACATAAACTGGGGTTTGTTATAAAACCAAAACTGAATAAAGCAGGCATCATTAAAGCTCTGAACAATGTAAGAAAACGGAAAGCTGCAAACACAAATCAAAAGGATTAGAGTAAAATTGCCAGTGTGTTAGATTATGCAATTAAACACAAAGAAGCCAGAAAAGCTACAATTGTGTATGAATGCCCATACACCGGGGGGCCGGGGGGGAAGACTCAAAGAGGTGATTCAGAATTCCTTGGCTTAATCTGAACAAACCTAGGCTGACCAGACTGATTTACCACAGAGAGGCACTGAGGTGTAGCAACATATTGACATCCCATAGTGTAGGGTTCTACAGGGGAATAGCTTGAAGACTCCACAACCCTCTCCTTTTCTTGCGTTCTCCCTCTACTCCCCCTCCCAGCTACACACAACCCTGTACTTGGTGACAGGAAAAACAAGAAAATCTTGAAGAACATCAGAAGTAAAATACTACATACAAAAGGTATAGCTCCATTAATTAAGTTGAAAGCAGCAATTAAATCTTCAAAGAATCATGATTTCTGAGAAACTGTCTCCTTAGAACCTCTCTGTGTACCTCTTATTTTGATACACCAGTGCCCTTACAGAGGCAGATTAACCTTCTAGAAAGCAGTAAGTCACCAGGCTAAATGCTATTTACAGCCTATTGGAAAGGTTCTCAGCCAAATAATTTTCCCTCTAAAAGTGTCATTTGAACAAAACCAGAGGTTTTTGAAGAAAACCAACAGCTTCAGCAGAATTTTTGACAGCAGTGTTTCTGGAGACAGAGAAGGAAAAGAATATACAATCCAGATTGCTGAAAGATCAATTTTTCGTCCCAAATGCAGAGAATTAATTTTTCACCCTCAGCTTTAGGACCACCCATATCCAGGAGCTTGGAGAAAACTCATTCATGAGATGTCTTAAGTACTAAGCAAATACGAAGACACAAACCCAATTATTATTCTATAGTGTTAGCAGTTAGTGAATTCATTATTCTCCCAGACCTAGCAAAGAGTTGCCTCATACTTTTGCATTGAATGCAACTGGTGAGCAGATTGAGGAAACTTCTTTTGTCAGGAAATTTAGGAATTTTTTATTTTTTGTTTACGTTATTTAAAATCTTTTCGTCCAAACATTACTCAGAAACTGAATGATATCTAACATATCCAGTATGTACCATATTCAGTATATTCCAACACCTTTTACCAGTTCATATTCATAAAAATTAGTTCAGACAAGTGGTAGACACTGGAATAATCCATTTTATCTGTTGATTTGCCTCCATAAAGTAAAAGAAAAACAATTTAAAGACTAAGCCTTGGGTGTTACAAGATACACCTATCGTCATGTAATGACGCCACAGTAAACCAAGACTAAAATCCAGCTCTCCCAGTTCCTCGCCCAGCATTTAAACCACAAGTTCATCACCTTCCCAACCCCTAAGTCATAGTGAATGTTTTGCACTCTAGAGAGCATACTCATAGAAGAAACAAATATTCCCTTAACTGTTAAAAAATATCACCTCTCACAATAACAGTTAAACATAGGGAAAGGCAGGAGAGGCTCATAGAAGACTGCAAGTAGCACAACCATCATTTGTACCTTGCAACTTTCTCTCTGCAACCCAGAAGTTGCCTTTTATACAGTACCTCATTCTCAGTGCTGTATGATCTTTCAGGATTCCTCCTCCTGATTGCAATCTTCCTGTGTGGGTTTGCTCGGATGAATCGATCCTGAGGACAAAAAGCCAAGAGAGGGGCCAGCAATAAAACCCAGCAGTCAGTCATTTTCAGCTTCTAGTCAGATTTACCACGGCAGTATCAGAAGGCCCTACTATTTCTCCTTTTCATGATAGCATACATCTCCATCTCACAAAGACCATCTATCTGCTGCTTTTACTAAATAATCTGTGCACTGTAAATGCATTTGATACTTAAGGATCAAAATTCCCCAAGCATTTGCTTTTCGTGAATCTCAACCAAGACAGACAAACAAATCCTCCTGCCCCACCACTGATTTTCTTACCAAAGGGGAATAGGCTGATGATCCCATTTTCTTTGCTTCATAAAAGGCAATACTCTAATGCTCTAGTCCATAAGTGTCCCAACTGATAGGTGCTCCTGGACCACAGTATTTTCCAACCAACTGTGGCTGGCAAGAAGAGCTGTATAGATTGAGTCATGGCTCCACCTCCCACTGATTTCAAAAGCACAAATGATGCACTTGTTCTGTGCCACATAAAGACTTGGGTTTTTTTGTTTTTGAGGTTTTTTTAACAACATAGTCATTTAGGGAAAAGAAGGAGATTAGTAAAACATTGTACCATAACCTAATCCCAAAATAAAGTATTTATCCACACTCTAAGGTCTGAATAACCACACACAGAGGAATATCCTGGGGCAGTTGCAACCCTCCCAAACTAGAGAGGACCTAACAGAACACTGCAACTACTGATACCTGCTGTTACTTTCTATAGTCCTAAAATCCATACCTGCACTCTGGCAGCATGAAGTGGAGCAATCTGAACACCCAAAGAGCAGCATTCCAGCTCCCACCAACTTTTCCAGTGAGATGCACAACTGCAAGGGTTTTCCCCAGTTTCACTACAAATTTCAGCCACAGCATGGAGGCTGGCTCTCACAGGCAGTGGCAAATAGCTAAAGAAAACAGCTTGCAGCTTTTCTTCTCTCTTATTTCTCTTACATATGGCATGCCATTGGGTCAGCAGAGCCAAAAGAAGCTTTTGTTATCAAAACATTTTTAGCAAAAGTACTGACTTCAATTTAGTGATGTGAGAAACCCATATAAGCTTTAACACAAATAACATGCAAAATTTTTTCCAAAATATTTAAATACTCATATTAAAACTGACAAGTCTGATTTCTTTTTAATTATAGAATGATTTCCCATTATTTTTCTGTAACAGTACTCAATACACAAAACCAAGAATACCTAGTACTATTACTAAAATACAAAACTAGGACAGAAGCCAGCTGTTGCCTTAAATATTATTAAAATCACTCAAAGCAGTTGTTACTCAATAGTGAGAAACTGCAGCTGAAATAAGGGGTTTTTTTAAACTAATCTGTAATTTTTTAGAATTCCCAGGTTTCTAACTCAGAGTGAAAATCCTCTTTAGAAGCAGCAAGACTTCTATTAAAATAATTAAAATTTGATTTTTCAACCATTTCTAATGAAAGTATTTGAATATTCAAACTGTTTTGTAGAGAACAGCTACCTTAGATAAAGTTTCAAATTATCTTTAAAATTAGTCTGGTCTTTCACAGACTCGGGCATTGAATACATGAATGTTTCTGCTTTAAGTTATATGTTATTTATGCAAAAAAAGTGTGTGATGAGTCCCCAGGTTTTTTGCTGGGTTGTTGGTTTTTTTTTTATTTATTTTGTGTAACAGTCTTCTTACAATAGAGAACTGTTTTGTTTGGATTATGTGATAATGTATTTAAAGTAATGCTCTTTAATTTGAAACAAGCAATTCAGCTCACAGGTTTACAAGAGACTGAACACAATAGCCACCACATCACTTAACTGAGGCGCTGATATCATTTTATGTTTGATAATAGTGGATTCTCTTCAGCTCTTGAGAACAAAAGTTTGCCATCTGGTTAGACAATATGCCATGCTCCCTACTCAACTTGCACCCTTTCCACAAGATCCACATTTGGGCCTTTTGTGGATTTCATAAACTAAATTAAGCAATATTAACTGCTGAAGCCACTATGTCACTTCACTACACCTGATTATTCTGCATGCAACAAGAAAAAAGAAATCCAGCTAAACAGCTCTCCCATCCAAAAGCAGACGTAGCCCAGCAATAATAGGAAATGACTTGATAATAAGATCTTGTGCATCACAAACCATGGTGCAGGTGAGTCAGAGTCAGGAAGCCACAGGCCAGGAGATAATGTAGCATTTCACCAACACCATTATAACAACAGAAGCCCTCAGCAGTGCTAGCTGTGTGGTGATATGAGGCTTGGAGACACACAGGCACTTGAACTGGGGCACATAACTTGCAGCAGGGCGCCTGGGGTGGCAGAGGAGCAGAGCGCTTGCAGCAGAACCAGCATAGGCTCTGCAGCATCTGGAGAGGCAGCTGCGAGAGCTGGAGATGCCCATTTACCACCAAGATCCCAGATCAGTTTTGACACAGGCTCAGAATCACTCTTCTCTCACAGAAATTGGAGACCGATAGCCAATGATTTTTCCAAATTCTCACACGGTTTCTACAGCTATGTGACATCTAATATTTAACATCAAACATAAGGCAAAGGAGGAAAATCCTTCAGATTCTGGCTGAAAAGCCTCACAAGACTGTTAACTTCTGAGAGAAAGGTGCTATGATAAAGAGGCAGAGACCTCTTTGTCTGAGCTCTAATACAACAATGTAGTCACAGGGTTCAACTTCTTTTCTAAAAATACTAGTGATATTGTTCTTCATAACCCCCTAAACAAAAGCTGTTGGGCTCCATCTCTAAGTATCAGACTTCATTTACATGACCCACATAGGCCATCCCAAAACTGAATAACTCATAATCCTTTTAACCTAGATTCTAACAAAATCTGAAGTGAGAGTGATTGAAACCCACAAGAAGTTAGGTCTCCATGCAATTTTCAGTGTAAGGCATTTGGGTAAAATGAAGAACAAGGGGCATTAAGCTGCATTTCCTGATTTGATAATACAGAAAAATTCCCCAGGGAACATCTTTCTTATGGGACAACAGCAAATAAACTTTTTGACTTAATATTGTCTGCTGCACATAAGCTGTGCAATTTTACTCATATCCTGTTAAAGTTTTCTTCTAATACACGATTCAGTATGGCCAGAAAAAAATAATTACAGGCACATTGCAAATTTAGGCCTTATTTACAAAGCAGTTGCATCAATTTTCTCAGGTTATTTCATAAGTACATCAGTGCAATCTGAGGTGAGTTGACACAAATGACAACAGCAAATGCACAAGCTGCTTTGTGTTCCTACTGAGGAGACAACTCCCAAGGACTGAGTTACTCAAGCGCACTTTCCTCTCAAACAGAACTACTGGGATGCCCCCAGTCACTTCTGAGGGAATGTCTACTCACAGCACCCCGAATCCACCTTCATCTTCAGCTCAGATCAGAATCACTTGTTAATCAGTGACTTGTAGGAGACAGGGTAGTCCCACATTAAAGGCTCTAAAGTTAGATCTACACCACCAGCCAAGCATGTGACTGTATGCAGGGGTTAACAACCTCCAGGCAGTGGGATTTATCATGCTCCTAAAGCAAAAGAGGAAAAGACCACAGGTGCTTGCTATTTATCGGCACTCACTGTTACTACTTTTTTTTTAATTACAGCTGTGGAATTTTCCTACAAAGATATGGGAAGATAGAGGCAAGTATTGAGTTTGAGTTTGCAATTGCAGCTGAGTCACCATCCCTGGTTAATGAAAACAGACAGGGTAAAATGTTCTCTGGTAGCACATAAACGGTGAACTGTTCTTTAGAACGGCCCAACTCTCTTCACTGACTATGATTATCATCCTACACCACCCTGACACTTTACATATTTACCTACAACTAGAAGCTTGATTCCTGCCCTTTTTTTCTTCTCTCTTCTTTTTCCTTTTTCTTTTTTTTATTTTTTTTTCTTTTGGAAAGCCCTTGTACACACAGCAGCAAGGAAGGCAGCTAGTAGGGTATGCCCACTAACAATGTCCATGATGCCCTAATGATTCATACACTATACCTGGACTTTTCTTTATGCATGACTGGCAGTATGTTCAGGCAGCCAAGGAGGCCAATGGGGTCCTGGCTTGTATCAGAAACACTGTGGCCAGCAGGATCAGGGAAGAGATGATCCCCTTATACTCAGCACTGGTGAGACCATACCTTGAGTTTTGGGCCCCTCACTACAAGAAAGACATTGAGGCACTGGAGAATGTCCAGAGAAAGGCAATGGGACTGGTGAAGAGTCTGGAGAACAAGTCTCATGAGGAGCAGCTGAGGGATCTGGGATTGTTTATCCTGGAGAAACAGAGGCTCAGAGGGGGCTTTATCAGTCTCTACAATTGCCTGAAAGGAGGTTGTAACAAGATGGAGGTCACTCTTTTCTCCCAATTAACTAAGAACAAGACAAGATGAAATGGCCTCAAGTTGCTCCAGGGCAGGTTTAGAATGGATATTAGGGAAAAATTTCCACTGAAATGGTTGTCAAGCACTGGAACAAGCTGCCAGGGCAGTGGGTTGAGTCACCATCCCTGGAGGTATTTAAAAGACATGGTGCTTAGGGACATGGTTTAGTGGGGAACTTGGAAGGGTTATGCTAGCGGTTGGACTACATGTTCTTAAAGATCTTTTCCAGCCTAAATAATTCTATATTTCTACAGGCTCTTTAGCCAGCTAACCTTCCAAGCAAGACTGAATCCAGTAGCAGTACTCAGGCAGGCCTAATACTTGAACTCCACTATGATTGGTCATTGTCTCCAGCAGAGAAAATTAGGACTTGGAATATTTAGACTGCCAGAGATAAATCCCAACAAAAATTAAGCATAAAACAAAGCTTAGTCTGTGGTCTATGGATTTGTTACTCTTATCTGACTTACAAATGAATGAAGTAAAGGGATAGATCACTATAACTATAATTAAGGGATGGGTTGCACTGTGAGTGGGTTGACTCCAGCCAGCAGCTAAGGATCTACACAACTGCTCCATCACTCTCCTCCCAGAAGCAGTACAGGAGAGAGAATAAAAAGGAAGAGAAACAACTGATGAAAAGGCGGTCACTTACCATCTCTGGAGCAGGGCTCTTCATCCTGGAAGGTGGTCAAGCAACTCAATAGGACAATACCCTACTTGCAAATCTGTCAGTGGTGGGCTGAGAGTGGGCCCAGGTGCTGCTTTTGGTATTGAATTATGCAAAAACCAGTCTGGCTCATCAACCTCAAATCAACATGCTGGTAGCGAGGCAAAGATTTGGCAGGTAAGCTACTAGGCTGACCTGGAAACAGGTGACTGACAGTCAATCACTTTATATTATAACAGTCCACTCTCATACAATCAGACTCTTCTATGAGTCTGTGGAGATTCTCCCTCGAAGTGGGGGTGCCCCTGCAAGAATACTCCTTGAGGTTAAGAGAAAAAGATCTGCCCATAAGCATTGGTATGGCGACATCAAATATCTACTTTAAAATTGTTTCTTTTTGCTAGCTTTAATATAGTGCACTATACTGTACACTACTAGTAGTTTTTAGCTTTTTATATTGTGTAGTAAATAATTCTTAAGATTAAGATTTTTTTTTGTCTGATCATTTGTCATAATAAATAATTCATTTTATATAAATATTCCTGGTTTGCCATCTTTAACCCTGTGGGACAGAGTTGTACTTTAAACCATTGACAAAGTCTGGGGCTAAGATTGGATCCAGCCACACCCAGGCTCCTCTCTGAGAAGGAGTTTAGAAAGCAAGGGGATCCTTTCTGCACCTCGTGACTCAACGGGAGAACTTCTCTAATAAACTTTATCTAAAGCCCCACTCTCATCTGCAACAATCTCCCACAAGCAGAGTGGTGCCCAGCCAGTCTCATAGCAACAACTACCTTGGAATGCTCCACTCTCAAGCAAAGATGACCTCAAGACCAGAGAGTGTCTTGACACACTTGAAGAGTCAGATTATGAATTTGACTTAAGAAAAGATGGTTCCCAACACTGAAGAATTTTCCAGATGACAACAGTTAGAGCAATCCAGATAAGATCTATATGAGATATCTAATGAAAACTGCTCTGAAATAATAAACATAATAATGTTTTAGCTTGCTAAAACCAACACTAGTTATGCAAAGCAAAATTGAGAAAAATACAGTTTTAGACTGGAGAAGTTTTTTATCTACATCTGCAGTGAAATGATATATCACATCCCCCAAACCCTTCTGCTTTAGGTCACAATGAAGAAAATACATCACTCCAGAAGATTCAAGTCTAACAGTACTGATTTCAGTTACTGGTATGTTTCTTCCATTTGAAGGCCATGCAAAAAGCCTACATTATCTGGTCTGTTTTTCTGGATATTGTACTTCTAAGAAGCAGTTTGTTAAAATTATCCTTACAGTGCATCATATTCATCTCCCTAGACAAAGAGCAGCTGCCAGGGAGAGGTATCACATGCCCACACATGCAGAACAAAATCAAAAGGACAAGAAGATTTTCATGCCTTCCTCCTTCAGGAGCAGTGGGTGATGGTTGTTGATGAAATATATAACATCTTTAAGGCAGAGTTGTTTTCTGCTGGTACCAGTTGATCAGGGAGCACGTCCAGCTGTCAGTCAGGAAAGCAGACACTCACCAGCTGAGTATTCAGAGGTTGGTCTGTACCTATATTCTTCGTGTAAGAAATTTCAGCCCTCCAGATACAAGGAGCCACAAATGTCTCTCTCCATCACCACCCTTTACCCTATCCTAGAATAATTCACTGGAATAGAAAAAGAGGCTTTGATTTATTTGACCCATTTAAATTTTACTACTGAAATAGGTGCCAGAAAATGGGGACTTACGGGGAAAAAAAAAAAATCAGATATTCAGATAAACTCTGGTAGTCCAGCAATTCTCCCTTGCAAAAAATGTAAAAGCCATGGAGAATTTCCAAACTACCAGTTTTTCCCATGATTCCACTAAACAATAATAAGTGCTTAGTATATTCATTAATTCCTATGACATCATAAGAGATAATGACATTTTACCTTTTCTATGTAATTCAAAGAATGACACATCAGACAAATGAACTCATCCAACTTTGAAAGTGCTATTTTCCTCATTTGTTAAAGGATTATCACATTTCAGCCTCAGATCAATCAGGATTTACTTAATGAAATCACAGTGTAACATCTCATTAAATTTATTTTTGTTTTTAATAATTCTTCGGCGATGCAAACCTCTACCTTTTTGATACCCAAACGCTTCAACTTTACAGAACTGAGGGAGACTAAAAATTGTGTTTGTCATAGGATGAGCATCTGAATTAGATGCTTTGGACACGCAGAAGAGTCAGACCTCCAAACAGAAAGCAGCATCTCCAGGATGGTGTAGTGGGTGACGCTCAGGTGCAGGTACCCAGGTGTGGCACTCTCCACTGACACAGTGCCACCTAAGGGCTGACTGCAGGAAGAGAAAGAGCACACAGAAACAACAGGGATTTACGTGAGCCTCAGAGATCCTAGGGAATAACTTAAATAATTCATGAGGTAATTTCATGATCATTAGTCTGGAAAAAAGTGGAAATCAGTGGATTCACTAGTATTTCAGAATGGTGACCAAATAATAAATACTCCACGAGACTCATATATAAAATAGACAGCAAACAGAGCTGAGTTCCATTTCCTGGTGCATACTGTGAACTCTACAGGACAAGGACCTCCACATGTACCCCCAAGTATCATAGAATCCTAGAATTACTTGGGCTGAATCAGAATACATGTTTTTCTGATTTTTTTCTCCCCCTCATTTCTTCCTGACCCACTGCTTTAATACAGTTGACACACTAAAAATGAACCTACTGTGTAATATTTTCCTCAAAGTATCACATGCACCATTATGCAGATTCCAGTAATGGTTCCACAGCAAAGTCCAAACTGAAATTTGCAGATAAAACATGCTTAAACTTGCCATGTTTCACAATGGAATAATGAATGCAGCTGTCCAAAAGCCATTTTCCAGTGCACCTCATTACAAAACACGTGTTAACTTCTGCACGCAAAGCATTCATGAAAAACACTTGAAAAATACAGTCCCAACCACTCTGAAACTACTTCCCTGACAAGCTTCTCATTTTCAGCTCTTCTTTTCAACTTCCCTGATTTTCTAACAGGAAAAACCAACCAACCAACCAAAAATCACAGACACACATACACACAAAGTTGAGTTCGGAAGTAATCAGCAAAAATAACAGCAGGGAAGCTCCATTGCTCTACCACATTAGTGGCTCTGTGGTGAAACACTACAGCAAAAATATCCCCACTGCCTACATTTAAATCATGGATATGCCTGCAATGAGTCTACTAACTCTGTCTAAAGCATAACAGTGTTACAATTGTACAGTGACTGCAATAAAGTTTAGATTTGGGTGCAAGTAGCCCCTTTCCAATAAGAACCCCTACACTGGAGATGCAAAAGAATGTATAGCAAATGTACAGAGACTGGTTAACCTCACAGCAATACTGCAGAAACCTACTTTAATTTCTACTCATTACAAAGCAGAAGGAAACACTTGTGATGATCAAATTGGGCAGGGACAGTAACCATAACTTAAAAGATATTTTTTCCCCTACTGGTGTTATGTAACTACTTGTTTGTTTGTTTTAAAACTGAAGGTTGCATGTAAAATTTAACTGCCTATGCTATTGCAGGACTTTTATTTTTTTTAAGAGAAAATAGTTTGGGTTTTTTTCCATAATTTTCTGATCAGCTTTTAGTCTCCTCTGAATTATCACACCTAGTTAATCAAGCTTTGTAGCTTTATGTGTTTGCCCCTAAGGTAAAATCAGCCTGATATTTACATCAACACCCTTGGCTGAAAGCACATGAGGCATGAATCATAGTCTCTGTGGAATTCTTAGCGCAATTTCTGGTTTGTGGGACATTATACAACTCTTAGTAGACCTGAGCTGACCAAACTGTGATCGTCAGCAACCCAACAGACAGTTCAAAAAGAAAAAAAATAAAAATTAAATTAAATTAAAAAAACTAAACAAACAAAAGAAAAAAAAAACAACCAAGGACCATAACTGAACACGACACACACTGTTGAGCTTAACTGCAACCATGGATAAAAAGTGCAATAGTCAAAATCATAGGTACAATTACACACCCACAGAACTATGACAAAGTTGTCAGTTAATAATTTACAAAACTTAAAACTTGTAACAGAATGGTTCCCACATCACCAATTCAATTGCCCTGAAATTGAAAAGTCCTTCTATCACTTGCAGGATGTAAGCTAGTAACAAACACCATTTTATGGCATGCCTGCTAAATACAGCAGTCTACTTTTGCAATAAGCTCATGAAGTTACTGTTCCTGTAATTCAAGGTCTGGTCTTATGATATTTTAGGATTATATATACAGCAGGTGATGCTTGGTTGAGGAGTGGATGGAGAGTCATTGCAGTGGCATCTAAGAGGGCACTACTCCCTTTAATACATTTGGAAAATGTGATGGGTATGAAAAAGCATGCAAGTATTTGTGCCAGTGCTAAAGCACAGGCTGTTCTCCAGCTCCTGCAGGAGTTTTTATTTTAAGGAGAAAACAGTACAGGTTCCCATTGCTTATGTAGAGTGTAGGGAGATATCAGCATTTCTCTTCCTACAGCTGTTGAGCTCTGATCACAAAGAGATGTGCAAGCACTTTGCTTTTTTTCTAGGGTAACCATATTTGATGAGATCAGAGACTGAAGTACCTGGCTAATTCCCTTAGTTCAAATTAAAACCAAAAGGTTTTTATAAACTCTTTTTAAAATGATTCTGCTGTTGGGACAATTAAAGTGAAGTGATCATGACTTGAGTGCAAGTCAGTTGAATTCACTGGCACAGTATCCAAACATCTTCAATTACGAAAGAACCCTGAAAACAAAAACATAGAAATAAATCAAATTCACAGTTTTGCAGTTCAACTCAAATTCACACCAGAAAAAAAAGAAGAAAGAAACAAAAAAAGGAACTCGGGAGGAACAAAGGAAATACTACCTTACTAGAAACAAACTTTCAAAGGCATGGCAGACTGAAAGGCATCTGAGACAAGAATAGTTGTAAATCTTATGTGGAAAAATACACAGAAGTCACTCAGCAAATATGATAGATGTCTAAATCCTATAGAGCGGGTAGCCATTCAGCACCAATTACAAAGAAAAATTATAATATTAAATTGCTGTTTCTCTTATTACAGCTTAAGCAAATAAGTGCTAAGGACATAAAGGATACAAGTCTCACAATGAAAAGATTACTTGCTACTGTTATGCAACACCAGCCTGACATGGACTCAGTAAGTCATCATCCCACTGTCAGGTATCCTGATGCAATAAAAGAAACTACGCAATATAATATTACATTGACTTTGTGGCTCACTTTTTATTGAAATAAGGAAAAACATATTTAGACAAAGGTTTATAAGAAAAACTGTGAAAAGCATATGAGAAAAACTAATATTCATTAAAAGAGAAACACATTTTAAAATGTACCAAAATCATACCCCTCTATAAGCCTTTACATTCTTTCATAAGACAAATCTCCTGTCTCCAGTTTTCAAAAACAGAATCAGTACATTCAGCTCAGTATAAAAGCCACAAAAGTAAATAGTGCTCATTTAGCACTACTTTGTATTGTGTTTTCCAACTGCATAATTCAGTACATTTCTCTGAGCTTTATGCAAAGTGAGGTAATTCCATCCCACAGCACTGCAGCATCCAAAATTATTTTATTCATTCACATTTGTAACGTGTGCCTGCCTTGATTATTGATGTTTCTAAAATATATAGACACACAAATTCCTTCAGTCAAGGTCTGGCTGAATTTCACATTGAAGCGTAAGAAAAAAATACCTGATTCAAACTCTTCCTTTCTCTTACACAGAAAGAGAAAGATGAGACTTATGGCATTTTCATCATAGTTTCATCATCTTGTGATGATCACACTGTAGGAAGAAGCAACACAATCCCACGATGTGTTTTCAATTGTTAAATATAAAAAGGGAACATTTATTTCCTCAAAAACAAATTGCTTGTGAAAATAAGGTACTCAATATTGAATTTCTGGTAGAATAAACACCATTAAAATCCCTGAGAAGGGTAGGAAGGAAATGTCACGAAGATCTTTAAAACCATGAATGGCAAAAATGGAAAGCAAGAAAAGACTGTCCAGTCTTGAAAGTCCATGGGCAACAGCCAATAGCAAGTTGAAAGCAAATGGACACATTTCCTCTCTCAGTGTGTGTGTACCTGTGGAGTTATTTGCAAGATGACTTAAATTGTAAAAGTTCACAAAGGGAGGTTCAAAAAGCAAGAAAGATAAAAGTCTGGGTTTCCCCAAACACCAACACACCTTTGACAAAAAGAGGTGCATCACTCAGTGGAATTTGAAAGATTATTCTCCAGATGTTTGAACTGTTTGAATAGATCCCCCTAATCATTTGGCATCACCCACTGTAAATTGAGATACTGGGCTAGATAATTTCATACTCTTCCCCACACAAGGAAGTAACATCCATGTTGTACTGTACAACCACTGAGTTTTCATAAGAGCACCTTATCTGGAATGAATTTTTCAGTGTCACATGTACTACTCCCTTCCCAAGAGGACAATTTCCAGCTATTCATTTTCAGTATTCTGTCTTTAACCTCATGGCTTTTGAACACTGCAGCCTCTCTGTATCCTCAGCTCTGGAAGCTGCTCATGTATTGGACTTATCGATGACTTTCTTCAACTTTCTCCTTTGCAGAGCCAAGTTCAGAGCTTTGAAGAGAGTGTCCTTGCTGTTCAGAACATTGTAGCGATTCACTTCCACTAGCCTGCTGAAATCATATGGCTCAAAGGTGAAATTCAGTGTACGGTAAGGAGAATCCTTTGACTCAATGATAAAGTCACCAAAGGATTTCTCTTCTTCTGATTTACGCTCAACTCCTGCAGCAAGAAAGAAAAAAAAATCACAATAAAACACCCCAGCTGTGATAGACTCATTTTAGTTCAATTCTGTTAGGAGGATATCATAGATAATTCTGTTGAACCTTAATTTTTTCCCCAAAGCTCCTCTGCAGAGCTTTCAGCTCCTTCCAAAGTATTTAGAAGCTGAAGGTAAAGTGCTATTACCCTATTTCCACTAGGCACCAAAATACGGTACTAAAACACATTTTCATTGTGATCAATTATTTAGTTCATCCATGATGATCATGCTTAGAATAGGAAATATAAAGCTCAATTCTTCCTGGAAGTTCTGGTCTACACTAAAATAAAAGAGACACCATGAGTTCAACTGACCTTAAGATGTTAGTATAAACTCTTCAAAATATGGTAACTCATTTTTTTAGCACCCTGTCACTTAAATTGAAATACCATCTTGGAAGGTGAATATTAAAGGAGTTTGCTAAAAACATTTTTGCTTGTTCCTGTTACAGAAATAACAGTCTTGAGTCACATTCAAGCCTAACACTTTGAAACTCTTCACCATTACAGTTTTAATACAGATAGCATTAACAGCATGCCTTACATCCCCCTTGCCTGCACCAGGCCTGCATGTTATTTTCTATGTATTCCAACAGTTTTCTTCAGGATGCTGTTTCCTCCCCCCATAGGAGAAAAGGGACATGGATTTTTGCCTGTCTCTTTTTAAAGGAATAGCTCTATGTTTCATTCCAGTGCTCTTGCTTGATAGACTGAGGTGGGCCTTACAGCCTATATGAATCACATTAAATGAAGAAAGGATAACTGACCACTTGATCTCACACTATAAGGGCACAGACCACTTAACATTGAGTTACATGATCTGACATACAGATTGGACCCCTACACTTTGCTCCTAAGTGGTGTATTTATATTCATTAAACAAATTAACTCCTTATTTAATCCAATTAATAGTCCTTTCAGAGTAACTAGAAGTAATAGAATCAGGTATCAGGGCAGAAAGGTTCAGAAAGAAGCAAAAATGCAGCCTCATTTGACTCTTCCAGCCTTTAGATTTTATTTTTTGTCAGCCTCTTGTCCCACTCTCCCTTCCAAAAAACTAGTGGAAACTGATTCTGCCTTAAGTGTAAGAAATAATCTAATAATTACAGGGTAATACTAAGAAGAATGAAAAGAGAAACACTAAGCCCACTGAATTTTCCCCTTCAACACACCCAAGGACTGTTATAAGAGCTCTTTAAGATACAGTTCCCTTACCTGGAGCCTTGTATTTCTGGAAGGTGTCATTCACTAGTGGGAAATGGAGTACAATTGGAGCCTTTGGATTATTATCATCCACAAACAAATAACACTCTTTTGGCTTCTTTTCATCTTCCTCACTAAATTCGATTTTTGGAAAAGGAATTTCCTGCTCCTCACAATATTTCTGAGTCAGCTCTAAAACCTATTGTCAAAGGACAAAAATAATTGAAATAGAACACCAGCAACACCTCTAAGATCATCTAACTACAATCTTCAAAGGGAAAGAGATTTTCGCAAAAAAAAAAAAAGTGACAGAAACTCAGCTTCAAACCAGCAGAAACAAATTCTCTGGCTGGTGATACACAAGAATGAAGATCAGAACTGAGAACTGCTACCAAAATCAACAGTTTGCAGCTGAATTTCTCTATGTTTTGCTACAAGGATCTTATGAGCCAAACAAATACTCTTATTTTACATGACAATCTATTTTTGAATCTTATTACAGTTGTCAGCTTTCTATCTCTTCATGACCTTCACAGGAAAAAACATAGCAAAAAATGTTTGAAATGTTTTTTCCTATGAAGATAGGCTGAGAGAGTTGGGGCTGTTCAGCCTGGAGAAGAGAAAGCTCTGAGGAGACCTTAGAGTACCTTCCAGTACTACAGGGGGCTTATAAGAAGGCTGCATAAGGACTTTTCACAAGGGCATGTAGTGATAGGAAGGGGATCACAAAGGGAAATGGCTTTATACTGAAAAAATGTAGGTCTAGATATTAGGAAGAAATTCTTTACTCAGAGAGTGGTGAGGCACTGGAACAGGTTGCCCAGAGAGGTTGTGGACTCACCATCCCTGGAAGGTGTTCAAGACCAGGCTGGATCGGGTTCTAAGCAACCTGGCCCAGTGGAAGGTGTCACTGCCCATGGCAAAGGGATTGGAGCTAGATGATCTTTAAGGTGCCTTCCAGTCCAGGCTATTCTGTGACTCCATGAAAGACATTAGGATTTATCTTATTTCATTCATTAGTTAGTGTGTGTATTCAACATCAACTGATCTGCTGCCATTATGAGTATGATTCTGTTCTTTTATGATCATGTAATAATGCTCAGCTACATCTCACCTCAAATGGAGCTTCCCAGGAAAAATTGAATGACAAGATAACGTCCACATCCCTCTCTGGCTGAAGTACCAAAGGAAAGGGAGAGTTGATAGAAAAGCCTCCATCCACTAAATACAAGCTCTCTTCCATGGGGGTCAGCTGGTTGGGAAATGCATCCAGATGAGTACCTGTAAGACATTCCAAGAAACACAAGTAACTACATTGATTCATTACATACCTCTTGATACAAGCAACACACAAAGCTTATAATAGTCTTATAAAAAGAAAAAATACATTCCAACATGCACGTTCATATGAGATTATCCTGTGAAGTCTGACGATGAGCTTGACTCATATGAGAGAACAAACATAATGGATCAAATCTTTTGCTATGGTGTAAAAAGGGCTATACTCCTTGATTTCAGTGGAACAAAGTCAAGCTCCCTTATGTTCTGTGACATTGACCATTACAAAGTATCAACACACTATTTAATATCCCAGATACATACAGACTCATTTACCTCTCCAAGTCACAAATTTCTTGATGTTAACATAATCTTTATGAAGATACAATCCCTTCATGAAGTTAAAGGTCTCTCCACATGTGACCCGGGACTTGAAGAAATCCTGAAAAACTTGTAACAAGGGGCCCCCAGGTATAACCAAGCGAGTCTTCAGTCGTGTTGGGTCTTGGAAATGCAATCTTCGGCAGTCATCTGCAGAAGTCACAGAAATGCTTGTCCAGCTCCAATATTTCAACCAGACCCTTTTCTACAATATTTAACAGATGTCCTAAGGCTGAATTTGTCCTCCAATAAGAGTAATGTAATGAAATTTAAATGAGCTGCATATTCCATAGTCAGATGAGAATAATGAGAATAGCATTACTCATAAATCATTGCCCATATTAATTTCAAACCCACACAAAGAAACCCTTGTTACCAAGTGACAACCACTTCTGTCACATAAGACAACATCAGTCAAACACACACAGTAGCATTTATAGTTACACAACAAGAAAAAGGCTTGGGTGGGAGGCAAATTTGGGCTGCAGAGGCAGAGAGAAAAAAATCTCTTCTTCCACTAGTTAGTATAAGGCTATAACTATGTACATGAACAACTTGTAGCCTTTAAAACACTTCCTTTTCACTACTGAGGGGGCAATGTACAAATGGAGATCAACACAAACATACAAACAGCTTATCCAAAATTACAAAAAGTAGGCCAAGGGGGAAACTGAAAGCCTATTTTCACCTCCTGCTTAACAGTCAAGCTTTTATTCTTCATCTTCTCACAACTAAGACTCCTGCACCGCAAATATGTGTTTAAGATAGCTCCCAGAACCAGCTCAAATTTATAGTCAATCAGATACAAATTTTTTTAAAAAGAAGGAAGAGAAAGTGTATTAAAAAAATATAAGTTCTCTCTTTTCTATATGTGTGATCAAAGTGAATAACACACAGTAAAATCTGACCAAACCCATTCTTACTGCCACTCTTGAAAACTACACATATCTCATTTCTGAGTCATATAATTTGTGATTGTTCCAAAACTAGCCATCTTTTGAAAAATCCAGCTATTTTCAGGGATGTTCTTACCTACAACTTTGATAACATCTTTGAAATGATCTAGAAAGCTCAGTCCTATACCAACCACCTTCAGGCAGATATCATCCAAGCTTGCAGCAAAAGCACTGCCCCACATTCCTGCAGGAGAAATGTGGAAGAATTTAGTACTCAAAATGCTTTTCACAGTGTAACCAAAAGGCCTATAATTCAGCTGCCATTTGTCAGGGGAGAGGGATGTCACTTGATCTCTACTATTCTAACAGGCGAAGTTTGACTTAAAACCATTGAGTTAATCATGTGACAAATTCTGATGAAATAATATAATGCAGAAATTTTTCCTAGAGAAAAACATGGAAAAGACAGCAATAGAACAGAAAGACCTACAGCAGAAATTTTTGACAGGCAGCTCATAATAGTTTCATTCTGCAGACTCAGGACATCAGACTGTAATACTATGAACCAACACCTAAAATTCTGGAGAAAGACTTGGCATTTTTTAATTAAAGTTCTTTAGGAAGTGACAAAAAGGCATGGACTTGAGTTCATGAGTCCCAAAAGCAGCATGGTTCTTTTCTATCTCCTCATTTTAATCATTATCATAAGATCATACCTTGTAGAAAACAAATCCTGGGCTCTGGGTGTTTCTGGACAAGCCGTCCCATGAAGAACTCACTGTCAAAGTCCTCTGTTCGGACAAAAGCTCCATATTTGCGAAACCCAACTTCATAGGGAGTGAACTCACACCATTCTAAGAATAAGCCAGCAGAATATTTACTCAGCTCAGAGGAAACACAAGGGAAAATATTTATCTGATATCTATTCACACAAGGGAGACAGAAGTTTCCCTCCACTTTTCATGATCACTATGGATTTCCCTGCCCCTCTTCTGAGTAAGCCTCTATCTACATATTATTAACAAAACCTCTTGTACAGGCTTTCATCCCATCTTGCTCTATCTTGACTTTGTCACTAAGGAAAAAAGCTACCTATTTTACTTTTACTTTAAACCATTTTGATGGCTCCCTTTTCCATCCCAAATGGAAGCTACTTCATTTTTCTCAGCTTTTCTTCACACTACGTACCATCTCTCAGAAAATACTACAGTACTGACTTAAGAACTCGATTGACCCACTGTGTCAGACTGCTTTGTCTGCCTATAAAAGTGTCCCCTTGTTATTGAAAGATTTCCATGAACAGTTGAAAGGCAATCAGACAGATCACTGAGTCCAACTCCTGGCCCTGCACAGAACAACCCAAAAAAACACAGCATGTCTGAAAGCATTATCCAAATGCTTCTTGAACTCTGGCAGGCTTGATCAAAGCAAATTCATTGCCATACACACATGCTCCTCCAGAGCAAAACAAACAAAAGTCCCATAGTAGCATGCAGATGGACACTACAAGCATTTGTGTTCCCGTCTCACTGTATCTATCCCCACTTGCCGCATCATGTTTAAAATTTCAACAAAGGACTGGCCTTTATTTTTTTAATGTAAAGAACTCAGGCTGCTAAACTCCACAATTTTGATGATGCAAACTACAAGGTGGCAAATCCATCATTTTAAATCCTACACAAATTATTTCTTTATCTGAGACTATAAAAGAAAGTGGTCACTTAATTACCAAGGACTCCAATTCTCTGATATAGACAGAGACTCATGGATTATATGAATCTTCACAGCTCCTGAAAGTTTCAGACAGTTTCTAGCAAAATGTGGAGTCACCAACAGTGTTGAATCTCATTTCTCCGTTTTAACCATGATGAAGATATTTGCTATCAGGATGATAACACTGCCAATCAGTATCCTATTGCCTCTTGCACTACTAGCTGCTGCTTGAGGCACAGTTCCTGTTGTCAGCTGCTCACTACCCAAGGAACTGGATAGGTGAAAGGAATTTATTATTTTAGCAAACAAAAATAAATTTCTATATACCTGCAAAGTCACCACTGCTCATATTGGGTCTCACATTGACAGCTGCATAGATAGGATAAGGGTTCTGGGCCCATTTCACTGCTTCTTGCTGATCAGACAGCTTTGATGGGTCTTCCTGGTTACAAGCAAAGAAGGAGAAGCACACTTAATGAAGTTCTATACCCATACTTTGATAATTGGAAGCTGTTGCTTAGCATTTCTGATTAACAGTATCACTAATTCAAAGTTACTTTTCCTCCCACTGTGCAGGTATATGGCTAGATTTGGTCAAAATATTTCCTTAGTTGCATATTTAGAATGTCTAGTGTTATTAATAAACTTGTTATCTCTGATTTCCAATACAATTTACATAGAAAATACTGCACAGTAATGTCATTCTGCAAAACCAACATCATTCTCTCAGGCTTAACCTACCCAGTACAAAAGCTATTAATTTAGTAACAGTCATTCCAAATAAATACTGCATTTTTCTACAGCACTGGTTTATATAAATTCAAAATTCTTTGCTAGGGAAGACACTAAGTTTATTCCACAACACTGTCTATGCCAGAACAGCTCACAAAAGTGGAGAGTAACTGGTTTCTTGACACTAAACACATGGGTAGCTGGAGTTCCCACATGGAAGACATAAAGTAGCATACATCCAAACAAACTCTTACCTTCTGTTGTAGGAAATATTCCACAATAAGGCCCCACAAATCTGTAAAGGAAACTTTCCGTCTGCTAATCTCCATTGCATTCAGCTCCTGGAAATAGTATTTCAGTCGTTCTGGGGAAAATGCCCCTGCTTTGCTGCTGGACACAATACCCTGAGCTCTTCTGATTGCATCTTGAAGGTCTTTCTGTGACCAGTCAGGGTCTTGATACAGTGTTGATAAACACCTGAAAATGCTTATATTAACGTCATCAGTAATAGAGACCCTTCCGTAAAGAATAATTTTAGCTAGGTTATAATTAGTGCTGCAGCACTTGAGAAGTCTAGCTAAAAGACAAAACATTGTGAAGAGTAAAGAGTCCATAAATACAGGTTCTCTGAACCCTAAAATGTGCTGGAAACCCTGGCACCTACAGGACAACTTCATCCTGATTGCTAACTCGCCTTCCAAGGATGTTCCAAGCATCATATGCTAGCACACATAAACCAGTTCATAAACCTGGGTTAACTCCAGACCACAAAAACCATGAGAGTCTGGCTGATGGCAAGGGTGCTACTGCATGCAACAATAGAGGCCATAGCCTTCATCAGAACACAGGGCTGATTAAAGAAGAAAATAGTTTGGACCGCTGGCTATCCATACAAACAGATGCCTAGATTTGTTTGGAAGTGTCTCTGAACCAAAAGGGGCAGGCCAGACCCCAAGGTCAGTGAAAGAAAACTAGGTACATAGGAGTTAATTTAATACACAAAGGTGTGGAAGGCAGGAACTTGCACAACTCCTCAGTGAAATCATTTCAAAAAAACAACGTACTTAAAAGGGATGACTTCATCACAAACTCCAGGAACTCAGCCACTGAAACATTCTAGCCATGTCTAACATTTCAGCACATTGCTCACGTCCACCAAGAGGCAGGACAGTGCTGTGCTGCTCTTCAGCTGCTTGCACCATTTTGGAAGGTGATGACACAGTGGCCTGTGTGGACATGTTTCCAGTGACTTGCAGCACCTCAGTTATCTTCTTGGCAAGAGGAGGGAAGTGAGGAAGGTTTTTTAAGCCAGTGCAACGAGCAGTTTTATTCACTTAATAGGTTCCAATATGTACAAGCAGCAGATTCATCAATTTAACCAGTATCATGTCCAACTCATATAGCTAATGGATCCATTAGACTCTTCAGGAGCCTCACAAGTGAAAACTGATGAAATATTTGACTTTGCTGTCTGTCTACAGATGGCACAAATGCAGTTTTGGCCTTATTTTGCATCAGCACTAAGTTTCTGGAATCAACACTGCATGCAGCTTACCACGTAGAGCCAGAAATCCCACAGAGGTATATTGCAGCATCCAGAAGGCCCAGCTGCTGAAGCCCAGCCAGACTGCCATAGAACGATGTCAGTGCTCGCATCCCACCTCCAGAGCCCAGGACCGCTATGACTGGAACCTGCAGACAGCAAACTCAGGAGTCACAACCACAGACTACTGACTGCCAGTAAATTATAGAACTACTCACATTCAAGTCTCACTCAAATAAAAAAAAATTAAGAGATAAAAATCGCTATTTCTATTTACTTTTCAAGTAATTTCAGGTTTGATCTCAAGCAGAACCCCTCTCTGTATTTTGTAATTGAAATATATTGTTTAACTATAAAACATAGCAGAGTCAGGGACAGTCACTTACTGAAATTGTTATGTATATTATTGCACATTTACTTTCATACAATATATGTATAAGAACAAAAAAGGCAATTATTCTTATAAACAGCAGCCAAATACCACCAAGCAAGGCACCAGGCTACATATATGTAACAGTGTTCTCAAAGAAGCAATTTGGAAGCTATTCCTATGGTCTGGCCTTCAATTTAAATATTCTGAGACAGACTTTTGCGTCTTGAGCTTGGAATTGTGGCGGAAGATACAAGAGTTCAGCTAAAGAAAGTACACACATCCTGAAATTTCAGTGTTTCGTGTTCCAAAACAGACACACATCCCTCAAAATTTAAGTAATATAACAACACTTGAGACTTCAGACCTGAAACGTACCAGGGATCTATCTCACACCACAGTGAACGTAAAACATGTTTTCTGTTACAGGCAAGGATTCTTACACCACCTAATTTTCAAGCAAGCATAAGGGATTTGACCAGTCTCACCAGAGCACTGTGCTCAATACCTCATCTTTTGGAGGGGATTCTTTTAAGTGAAGACTCTTCCTCAGTGCCTCAGAAACTACTTCCTTCCTTTTGTCCAAAAATTCTCTCTCCTCTTTACAGAGGTCAAAACCCAGACGTATATCAAGATCCCAAGTGCTGAAATAGAAGCCAAGACAAAAAAAACCCCAAAATTTTGGAGGATTTGCAATTTACATGGAAAAGAAATTTTTGTGAACAGAAAATCTAGGTGCTGATCTGAATTACTGGATCAAACTATTAGATGAAATTGTAGCATATAGACCGCGATTTTGTACAACAGCTTTTGGAATTAGAAATTAAACTTCTCTATATTGTATTTCTCTCAATGTTTAAATTCAAAGCTTGTGTCAAACAATATTCAATTACATTTCAGGAATTTCACAGAGGAAGAAAATATTCTTGGTTGGTGAAGAAGGTTGTACGATGAGCAACTGACATCACTGCATTGTCATGAATGGTAAAATGAGGGGAAGAGCAATTTTAAAAGAGAAGTTCCTGAACTTAAGAGGCAGAAGGGGGCAACTGAGTACCAATTAACTTGCTATGAGTTGATACAAGGAGAGTAGGATCTTCAGCTGATGACTATATATTAAATGACCCTATCAACTTACTAGCCAGCTGCTGGGTTTTCTGTTATTCTGCATTGTTTCTGTTATTCTTTTCTTTTCTTACTCCTTTCTTACACCCTGCATCTATTTTATAGTTCAAGCTCTTTACACACAGCGATGTCCTTTCCTACTTGTCAATACAGCACTGAATGTAGTTTGGGAAGTATCTGTACCTAGCAAAACTACTTCATATTTACACTATCAGCTGTTTTACATTTAAGAATTAGGAGTACAAAATTTGTACAGATCTCAGCAGGACTGATGCCAGTCCAATAGATAGTATCTGCAAATCAAAGAGTCAGAGCTTTAGGAAAAAAAATAATCAAAGATATTTCTCTTTATTATATCCCCAAACATCAATGGAGAGAACAGATATCCTCAGAACACTGAGGAGAGTCACTCTGTTGCTTTATTATAAGAAAAAAAGCCTTTCCTGACTTTTAAAGGACTTTGAGGTTCCCACTCACCTCTCTTCAGTTTTCAAACTCATATCCAAACTTTGTCCCTGTGAAAAAGGAGAACACATCTTGCAATTGATAGTAATTACACAGGTGGAACTACTAAACAGAGGTTATGACATCAGTACAGTCACCAGATACTAACCACAACAGCACTCTCACTCCTAAAATGACATCTTTGGACCACCTTTCCCTTGCACCTATTTCAGACATTTTTAAGTCCTCACAGAAAGTAAAAAACGTAGAGAAAAGTGTGAAAGAAATTTTTTTCTCAAGCATCTTGCTTTTCTCCTCCTCTGATAATTTTCTTTCATGCCCTGACTGACTTTTTTTCTCTGGAAAGTGATGAATTTTTGCATGACCCCACTGTGAAAACATTTTTAGAAGAACTGCACTGAGTAATCTCATTATTTCGTTCTAGATATCCAAGAAAACAGCACTCCTGAGAATCATGTGTAGCCTAACTTTCCAAACATCTAAAGGCATCAGAGGAAAAAGTTACCCCATGCATACCAAAACGCGTAAAATATTGAATTACCTCTCCCAAAGAAACAATTCTATCAACTTTTTCTCCAACAGGAAGGGAATTCACTGGTACTGTTCCCAATCCCAGAACTGTAGTATGCTTTTCAACATCAGGGTTCACGCCATCCTAATAAAAACCAAAACTGAATTGAGCTATGCAGAAAAAAAGTTCAAGGTATGACTCTGATATTTATATTTCAAACAGCTCTTAAAATCACTACAGCTAAATCCTTCCCAAAAGTGGGGATGAAAAACATCATAAAATTAAGGGTTTCCTTGCTCTCATTTTTGGCAGCAACAGTCATCACAATGAATATTCAGTCACTCCAGTGGGATACACACAGTGCGGGGGTACCTGTAGAAACTCTGAGGTAATAGACAAAACCAAATAAACCTTTCCAGTGGCAATTGATCTACAAGGTCCTAATACAAAAGACTTCCTACAGAACATCTCAACAGATGAAAGTAAAGATGTCCATGTAGGAAGCATGGGTAGAGTTAAACTGTTTTAGTCCCTGAGTTTTAACAGATTTTAAATTGTTGGGGAGTGTATATTTTTAAGACCATTTCACCTTCTTATGCAACGTCAAAGATACAATGCAAAGTCTGGCATTTTTAAAACAAACAAAAAAAATAGTAGTGTGTAAAAAAAAAAAAAGATAGATAAAAACTTATATCTCTGCCCATAAATTTCTAATACATGACCAGAAAAAAAAATACATTCATTCAAGGCAAGCTTCTAGCCTTGAAATTTTTATCTAAGCAGTTACAACATTACAACATTGGATCAAAAAGATGTATCTGGAAGTTACTAGTAGCCTTTATAAGAGCTGGTCCATAGCACCACATAAATATTTTAGTTCAGAAGAGACTTCCTTTTAATGCAAGCTTTTGGCATCCACAGGTACCTGAATGAAAACCAAAAAACTGACATCCCTGAACGCCTGAAGAAGTCTCTGGCCTTCTTATGATCAAATCAAGGCCATTCAATTTATATTTAGGGACCTTTTCAGGGAAATAAAGGCACCAGTTTTGGAGCGGATTTATTCAAAAGTGGGTTGTAAACTTTGTGGCAGTCAGTATGGATGCTTACCTGTAGGACAGATATGGTTTGCTGCAGCTCCACTTGCAGTTCTGGACACATTTCTTTATCCACATGAAAAACAAAGGAGGTTCTATAATCCTTCTCATTATCTGGTGTCCAAGGAATACACAATTGCTTTTGATATGCTCCTGGGACAGACACCTTAACCTCAGAGCATCCTGTGCATTAGAAAAAGAAGTTTAGACCACAGGAGCCTTTTAAATAAATGTTGAAAATCAGATACTTGCTAAATGTAGCTGAGACTATGAAAACACAAGCAAAAACTCTACTGTGTAGTACCCGGTAGAAGTGACCCAATATTATTATTAAAAACAAAAGCAAAATGTACTTAAAAAGTCAACTTTGTAGTCAGTACATTAAAATGCACTGTACAGACAAAGAATCAAGTCTCCCTTCTCTCCCAAAGAATAAACATGCTGAAAAGTAGTGCTGACTTAAACTCTACAGGCAGCCCCACCTTGCTGTTTCTCTTTTGCGTTTTCCTCTTTGTTGACTGTGCCTTGCAGAGACAAGCAAGGACGAACCTGTGAAAAGAAGAAACCAGCTCTGTTTATACAATTTTTAGTACACTTCTTCGCTGAAGTTTAATCCACCTACCACATTAGGTGCAGAATTACAGAAACAAACTGACAAAAAATCATTAAGGATTGTTTTGCTATTTCAAATAAAGACCAAGTTCTGTATTACTAGGACAGGATTATTTGCTCTGGGTTCAAAATCAAAAGCATCCTTCCTATCCCACTTACTTGGGTTTTTTTACAACCAGTACTTCATATTTACAAGTTGTCAACACCTGGGGGTTTTCTCGTTTTTACCCTTTTTGAATGCATGTGCAAGTACCTATTCAGAACCTGTTCAGATTAAGCAAGCACTTCACAAATTCTGCCATGACTTTCTCTTCCATATTGTCTGTGTCCTCATGAAATTTAGTCTCTCACACCATTCAGTCATCACCTTCCCCTCTAAGACAGTAGATGACATACTTAAATGGCCACAACTACCCTAAAGAATAAGAAGCTACCCCACTGCCTATATGCAAGACTGATTTGCTAAAGGAAATTGGAACACAAAAGCTTCTCAGGAAATTGGAACACAAAAGCTTCTCTCCTGAGAAATAGTTTGCAGAACTGTGCTGTTAAGTATCACCAATTTTGGGAGGGGAAAAAAGTTAAAATGCTACATTTCAACCATCATCCTTTGCTCCTTACAATAACCATGACCCTAGTCCCTTTTCTTTGGAGGGAGAAAAGAGGCAGAAACAATGTACTTTTAACATATAACACACTGATTTTCTTAGACTAATTAACCCCAGAGAACAGGGAGGCCTCGCCTACTTTGTAATGGCATTAATAAAAGCTTAGAAGTAATATGTGTTAAAATAAGAGAGGGACAATACCTGGCCAGCATCTAGGCTAGAAAACACAATACCATCTTCTAGGCTTACTTGCCTCCTAAAGACATTTTTTGTTTACATTTTTATAGCAGCCCCACCGGGGGAAAAAACCAAATAAAACCAACAAAAAAACCTCAGACCTTTCTGTGACTTAGTATGAAGTTTTAAAAATTGAGGAAGATTTTTAAATCAACAGATTGGAAAAGGAGAGGCAGATGCTGCAGAGAATAGGAGCTATTTGGAAGCAGGAGAGGAACACTCAGCAATTCTTGTCTTCTTGCTGTTAAAAACTTACCTTCAGGAGAAAATCACAATACATATGATTCTGACTTCATGTACTCACCACAAGGACTCCATTGGTCAATACCTCTGTAGGGGCATCTGAGCTGTGAAAGCAAGAGATTTAATCTAAATTAGTTCTGTTTTTAATTTGCTTCATCCTACTTTACAAACTAACTGCCTGGATAAGCACTGGGGCAAGAAGGCTCCCATTGTGGGAGATCTATGCAAACACCAAGTATATTTCTCCACACAGAACAATGAAAGTTGGGAAATATCAAAGCATGTGCCATAAGGTCTTGCCATCTCAAACATTTTGATAACCTAGAGAAAAGCTGAGCTTAGATAGACTATCAGATAGGTAAAATACTCATTTGTGTATTTTGCATGATGAACTGTGGAAGTTTTACACTCCCAAGTTACTAATCCACAAGGTGTTCATTTACTTCCCATGAAGTCCAGCAAAATTTTCTTTTTTTTGGTACTGCAAAAATTTTGGTGAACGGAGCATTAAGGATATTTGTGTTTAGCCATTAATGAATCAACTCAAACACCACAGGGAGCTATAAAGCATTAGCCTGCATAGAAAAAGTAACTAAGACAATGTGTCTGCAGAGTGCAATTTCATTCAGTTCTTCAGGTAACACTCACCATTTTTCCAAGTAAAACTCTACATCCAGCTCTTCATTAGCCTTTGAAAATAAAAGTTGGACACTGGTGATCCTTGATCTTGAATATCTAATTATGAGACCTTTTGCCAAGAAATTAAACTTTCTTCCTGTTACATTCTTGAGGTAACTTTCTGTTAAAGTAACTGTTTTATTTTATAAAAGTTCCCAACAAATTTTGAAATGTTTAAATTCGTGCCTTTAGGTGTTGTTGTTGCTTAAACATTCCTCTCCTCCTGAACATATCCTATATGACCAGACACACCTATGTTTGAAGACACAAGAGCAGAGAAGTGAGAGTCAGCTCTCAGATCCCTTACTCTGCTAATGAGAAAAAGAATCCCTCCTCTGGCTCGACTACCACTGCAGCACCATCTCTGCAAACAGTTTCTACATGAGGCTTTGTGCTTCCTCCCAGTTATTATTTCAGCAGTTTGCACCCTTAGCTCATCACTGTCTTTGTCTCCTACAGGCTTTGAGCCAGCCATCTTTTCCCCTACCATAGCACACAGTATATGTTTGATACCAGACCTAATGCAGCTTTTCAAACAAGCAAGTAGAAGCCAATTTGGGTAATTTTCTTTAATTAAATTTGAAATTTCCAGTTCCATAATTATGGATCAAGATGACTTAAGCATTTAGCAATTGGGTAGAGTTAGTGGAAACAAGGAAGTTACTAAGCTTCTTTGCTTGAGCACAAATCACTTGGAGTGCCTGTGACACTGCCCAACAGCTCCCTGCGACCTACACACCAGTTAGCTGCTTCTGACCACACCAACAATACTGAAGCCCAGTTTCTCAAGAAAATACATCATTAGCTCATCTTTAATCCAGACCTATTGCAGCAATGTGTGTATGGTATTTACAAAATAGATCAGGCTGGTGATATGGCTTTACCTAGGTAAAACAGGCTGTCTGGTTGTAAGTCCATAAACAGGTCCACAGGGTTTGAGACCAGCTGCAGCACACCAATGTCACCCACATGAAACAAAGGTCAAATGTACTGAATGCAACTCAGAGAAAATAAGCTTTTCTTAGGCTTTTGACTTATTAGATATATAGCTAACCTTTGCAGCAATAAACATCTTTTCTGCAAACTGATGATGCCAAACTAAATGAGACAGTCTGCAGCCCCTACTGACTACTGACTGCAAATGTCTTTCATTTTAAAAACAGTTTGTGTTCCCCTAAGTTTTGTGGAAAAATCAATTCCCTTTAAACATGTTTTAACATCTCCAGAAAGAGAACAGTAATCCCAAGTTTTATTTAGCTCTGACATCTCAAAGACTGTGGAAAGCACAAATAAAATGACTAGGGGTTTTAGAAACATCTCAGCTGACAGTAAAACCACATATGCTGTCATCACCTGTTGATTCATGTTTTCCTTCTGGCTTTACAACACAGATAAATCAACCAGCACACACTGCCAGATTTCTGTAATTGTGAGCTGCAGCCATTCACAGCTGAGCCAGGGACTAACCTCAGGGTTCAGCCTGAAAGTGCGCAGCAGGGGCCGACCCAGCTTCATGCCCCCTACATCGAAGACAATAGATGTGAGCTCATCACTGACAAGAACATCCTTATCATAGAGTGTCAATTCCAGAATGTTCTAAAACCAAACAGAGACAAAGAGCCTAAGATCAAGGGTCAAACGCTTCCATAAACCTGGGTAGCTGTATAAAACAGACACTTTGTGCATTAGCCAAAGCCGTTCTCCTTTCCCATTCCTGCAGAAAATTCACTATTTTCAGCAGGCCTTACAGTGCAGCTAAGAAAAAAAAGCTCCTAGGTGACAGCGTTTAGCTAAAATATTTTCTGAGCTTCCCAACTAGAGAGAGGCTCAAGCTGAATGCATGTGACAGCACTCTCCACCAGCTTCAGGCACAGATTTGCCTGAGGAAGCAATAGCAATTTTCACTCTTTCAGCACAATGCAGACCAAGATGTTAAAGGGACTGATCACTTCCTGCTCAGCACTGTCCCAGAGCTGGTAAGTTCAAGAGAAACTAACTGAAACAGACACAATGAATACATATGGCATCAAAAAATTAAAAAAAAAAAATGGCACTGCAGCAACTATTTTTCAAGGAGACAAGTCTGAATTAGAATTGTGCCTGCACAGTCTCGCAGCAGTAACCAGATTGAGGCCTCATAAGCCTGCAGGGGAAGAAAAAGCTCACATGCTCTAAAGCTTAGCTTTCAATTTTCTTACGAAGTCAATCACCATAACACAAATGTCACCAACTGTTGTGGAAAGGTACTCCACTGAGGGGGACACTCTCTTGGTAATAAGCACCTTATTCCAAATCCTAGGATGTTATTCAAAGCAACAATACCATACTAAAACTGACCTAATAAAGTACAGTTTTCTTCCTTTTACCATTAATATCTATTTTGAGAATGAACACTGACAGTCTGAAGACTTTGTTCAATACTCTATGAGGTCTTGCACAGACAGCAGACCAGAGTTTGAATTTTGTTTTTCTTGATCATAGGAACTGATGTCAAAATTTGACTGAATGAACTGAGTGGCAGTGAGGAGAAATTTAGTTCCCATTACCCTCACTCAGACAGCTAGCTACACTATGGAAGTAGAAGCAAAAATCAAACAGAAACTTGCTTTATCAAGGAATTTCCCTTGCTCTACCAGGTAGTGCCATAACTTCCACTTCCCGAGTTGCACAAGGATGTTTACAGAAAATTCTAGCTGCAATTTACATGACAGTGCAATTACCAACTGCTGTGGTTATCACTGGCCATGCACAGTACAGCTTTTTGTACCACTGAAGGCAACTGACACCTTGCAAGCAACACTGGTTTTGAGGGTAATAAAAAACCCTTGGATTTGAATGAAGTATTAAAAGCAAACCAGTATATAAATACAAGTAGTCCAATCAGCTCCACAAAGTGCACTCCTTACCTTCACAGCACTATGGATTCGATAATGGAAAGTTTCATTCCATTCTGGGTTATCAGAGTTGTCAACAACCTGAGTTCGGGAGACTACGGGAGATGCAGTGGGCAGCTTTAGTTCCACATAGCAGTCCGCCTTGGACACTAGAACAGAGAGTATAAAGATAGATGTCAGAACTACTTTAATCAAACATACTCTTTCCCATGAGCTCCTCATTTTCTAGATCTTATTGCATCATAGAAAAGTGCAAATTTAAGGTTAGACTTCTAAAATAAAAGCCTTTAATGAAATACATGTTCCTAAACAGCAGCAAATTGAATATGATGTACCTATATTTCTTTTTTTTTCCTGGTTCATCCAAATCATAAAGCCCTTAATAAAAGTGATTCCTATTTAAAATGAGGAAGATCAAATTTTTAAAAAATATTACTGCTGATTGCAGGCCCATTGCCTCTTGTCACTGGGTACCACTGAAAAGAGCCTGGCTTCGTCTTCTTAATGCCTTCCTTTCAAATACTTGTACAATGATTTCCCCCTGCATCTTCTGTTGTATCACTAAGTAATCCCAGATTGTCCAGTCTTCCCTCAAATGAGGGATGCTCCAGTCATTTTACAGTCTTAGTGACCCTTCACTAGACTTTCTTCAGTAGCTCCAGTACCTCTCACAGTGGAAAGTCCAGAACTAGACACAGTATTCCTAACGCAGCCTCACCAGTGATGAGTAGAGGGGAAGGATCATCTTGCTTGTTCTGTTGGCAACACTCCTTTTAATGCAGACCATTTTAAGGCAGCCTCCCCTGCAGCAGGAGCATATTGCTGGTTTATGGTCAGCTTGCTCTCCACCAAAACACCAGGTCCTTTTCTGCAAAGCTGCTTTCCAGCTAATCTCCCCCCAGCATACACTACTGAACAGGATTTGTTCATCCCTAAGGAGAATTTTCACTCCTTTTGTTGAACTGCACGAGGTCCTTGTCAACCCAGCTGGTCAAGGCCCCCTGGACAGCAGCATGACCCCTTGGTGTACCAGTCACTCTTCCAAGTTTTATAACATCAGCAAACTTGCAAGGGTACACTCTGTCATATCCGGGTTATTAATGAAGACATTGAACAATAATGGGACCCAGAATTGACCCTCAGGTTACACCACCAGTTACTAGTTTCCAACCAGACTTTTTACCACTGATCATCATCCTCTGAGCTCTGCCATTCAGTCAGTTTTCAGTCCAGCTCTCAGCCTGCTCATCTAGTCCATACTTCATCAGCTTCTCTAAGAGAATCTTACGGCAGAAAGTGTCAAAAGCCTCACTAAAGTCCAAGTAGACAACATCCACCACTATATGCTATACCCTCATTTAGTCTGGTCAGGAGCTGAGCTGTCTGTTTCCATTCCCTGAAAATAACTGATTGTCTCAGAGTCCTTCTTTCTACCAGTTAGGGCCCCTTCAACAATGAAAGTATGGGAACAATTCTTCACTCCAGATGAATAGATATGACATAAAAAAGAACTCTTCACAGCATGAATCTATCTTTCAGGAGGGTTTTCCATTCCTTGAACAGCTATTTAGCATGCCAGTGTTGGATGCCAGATATACACTTAAGACAGGCTACCTTACTGGATTAAATCTGAAGTAATTAAATCTCAAATGAGTTTTGAAGATCCAAACGCCCCAAACATCCTGAGATCTTTCCACAGATATGTAAATGGAAGGAAATATATACCACGCTATCAAAAACAGGAACAAATAAAAAGGAGTTTGTCTTGGAATCAGTCAACCACCTACTTCCTTAAAGGCTTCAATGGCAAATAGTAGATACATGAAATAAAGCACTATTACAACTGAGGAAATAAACTTTTGGAAGCTAGAATTGAAGACTTCTACTTCCAGGTTCAAGAAGACTGTTCAGCAGGAGCAAGGGTGAAACTTGCCACGACCAGAGGGCTGAATCCAGAGAAAGGAATACCGAATGGGCCACAGTAGAACAGGTAAAGGAGCGAGGAAGCAAAACATTATCAGGACTTGATCTTGTTCTGCAAAGTAACAGGCTTAATCTGCAGCTTGGCCTCACATCAAGATTTTAAAGTATACATAATGTTTTACAAGAGAAGCTTTTGTAAAGACAAAAAGGCAATACTGTACGTGTAAGTAAGAAGCTCCCTTAACAATGCTGCCTGTGTTAGAGGTATGCACTGAACAACCAACCTGTTTTCATAATACCTTGACTAAATACTTACACAGATCGGTACCCTTGATGTTTCTGGCTCGGAGGACTTTCACTGTTAGGTTGTAGTAAGGGTGTTTTTCCCACTGAAAAGAAAGGAAAAAGCTAAGCATAGCTTAATTGCAATGCCTGTTCTATAAACACACTAGAATAAGTCCAGAAAAATGGATCGGACCAGCCAGCCCAAAATAAACCATTAATGAGTCAGTTTGGGAACCTATGCAGCACTTTCAGTGGCCAGGAGGAAGACTAAAGGAGTCCAGAAAGAAAATCAATTCCCTTTCAGCAACATGAGTGATGTCTTAGGGTAACTCTTCATGGACTTCAAAAAATAAATCCCTTATTTAGGGTTTCCTCTAATTATAGATCAATTTTTAATTCCTTCATTAGTACATTCTTGCTGAAGTATAAACAGATACTGAAGCTGATGAAATAAGTATGATCATGACTCGACTAGTTAAAGACTACTTGCCAAAGGCACAGGCATGCTTGAGTAAAAGCAGACATGGCAAGAATCTTAGCAGCATGGGCTAAAGACATAGAAGGCATGTGCTGTTTACACTGAGGAAAAAAACCAAAAACAAATAAAAAGAAAACCCCACTGTCTTGCAGGAACACGTACTTCATGGCAGTCTGAGAAAGAAAAGACAAAACTTAAATTCCTTTTCATTCTGGACTGTTACAGATATCAGCACTCTAAACGTGCATGTGACTTTACCAACACGGATCAAAATGTAATCCTTGCTCTTGAAAGGTTCTGCGAGACTATTTTTAGAAGGTAATATTAGTATCTAAATGCCGGCATGTGAAGTGGGGAAAAAGAGCCTGATCAGATTCTAAAAGATCATGAAGGAAAAGTGAGGGGAGAGAAGGAGAAGAGAAAAAAGCTTGGGGTGACTTACTACAGAGACTGCACAGAAGTAATTGTGTAAGGCTCAGAAACAAAATGAGATTCTGCTTCATTTTCATGAATTATGACACAATCCTGGCCAGCTAAAAACTTTTTCTATTCTTAAATCACATTTTAAAATGCTTTTCACAAGTGGTCAATAGTTCACATTCATAATTTTCTACATGGTTGGCTTGAGACCAGAGTTTAATTTCAGATATGCTAAGTATTCATCTACAACTGACTTCAACAGCATCTTCACTTCCAAAAAAATGCTGCAGACTGATAGATGAAAGAAGCTGTGGATGCCCCATTCCTGGAAGTGTTCAAGGCCAATCTGGATGGAGTTCTGAGGAACCTGGTCTAGTGAAAGGTACCCCTGCCCATGGCAGAGTATTGGAACTAAATGACCTTCAAGGTCCCTTCCAACACTTCCAACCCCAGACTATTCTATAATTCTATGAAATATTAGATAAAAATGTGGGTCATGCATACCACTAACAGGAATCTCAAGGAAGCCAGCGAACCTTGAACTGTTAAATTCTCCTTGAATATTTTTTATGGAACTATATTATGTTTGTTAAGCAGTCACATGCTTGATGAGTTACTTTATTTTTAATCAAGTGGAGATACTTGCCAGCTTTTGCAAAACAGGGCTTGAACAACACAATAAAACCAAGGCATACACAGTATATAGAACATCTTTCTACTAAATGAGTACCATCCAACCTGAACAACAAGCAAATGGCAAAAATTACATGCATCATGTAAGATATCACACATGCAGGTGCCAAATTAAATGTGTACAAATAAACTCAAATTACACTATTATTAAAGGACTCTTATTTGCAGCACCGACATGTTGAAGACACTTATTCCCTTATTTGTTTCTGGGAACAAGACATGGCTTCACATCCAATTTTACTATGAGCTCCACCCTTCAAATGCTAGCTTTTCTTCCTTTTTAAACCTTTCCTAATCACTTTTCTTTTGTTCAGTCAGTGGCACTAGTTTGTCAAGCAAAGCCTGACCTCCCTTGCTACTTCATCAAGTTGGAGAATGGATTACACAGAGAAATTCAAGATTGTGTATGTTATTCTCAACAACTTTCTAAAGGTGCTACAACTCTCCCAGCTGTTGAGAAATGAAGCTGTATAATTACACCCCCATGGCTGTGAAAGCAATCTTCACTCATATAGCCTGGCTATCACCTGAAATTCAGCACTATCAGTAGAGGAAGCTCAGAACACCCTGAAGATAGCCTCTTTCTTTTATTGCACACCATCTGTCAATATATTACATGATCAAAGGAAAGTCCTTTCCAAAGGTCTCTAACAACCTTTGATTTGCAGTCAGTCATTACATGGCTGAGAATACATTTCCCACACCCAGATCATAATTTAAGGGCCTAGAACCCAACAGACATTTCAGTGTGCTCCCAAGCCTGTGCTATCAATTATGCCAGAACCTTCTTATATGCCATTGTACTTATCTTTTAACCAAGGCACAGCAAGGCCATAGCATGTGGCCAGGTGAGCTTGCAGTGCAATGAAGCATGGGAGTATCAGATATGCTCTATCTGTATGACCAAGGAAAAGGCAGGCAAGAAACCTCTATGAGAAAAGGACAACAAATAAAGACGACAGTTCTGCTTATACCAGTATATGTGACAGCATACCAATGTATGTGACTGATGCAAAAATCTAATTTCTACTTTGCAGCTTCATGATTTTTCAGAGTTACTGCTTTTCCAGAGCTCAGGAGAGTGCACCTGAAGGAGTAAACCCCAACCCTTTAAATCCTAAGATGAGGGTACAAGAATGAATTTTCACATACTTAACTTTGCTAACAATTGTCTCTACCTTTCATCTAAAGTGAAGGTGCTGATACAGCAGCAAGCAACTGTAGAACAAGTCCTCGCAGCTACAGGACCCAGTAGTCTTTACGCCCATATAGTTCACAATACCTGTCTTTATACAGTGGGATGTAAGTGCTGGGATCCACTTCACATCTCTCAGTGCACGTGGAGGACTCACTCTAAGCATGCCAGTTTCATTTCAAAAATGTTGTCATAGCAAATAAAAATGTAACTTCTGAGACATATTTGTGTTCACAGCTACTAGGAAAATCAGGTAGCTCACAGAAATGTCTAGTTTACCAATGGAGCACTTTCCCCCCATCTTGTTTCTGCTGCCAAGTAAACATGCTGCCCACCATTCCCTTCCTTGTGGCCAAAGTGGCACAAGTCTGCCTTTAAACCCAAAAGCAAACCCCTGGCATTCTTAGGCACCCCATGCAGCCCCCCTCCTCCCCCAGGAGTGTGCATCTGCACTCATGAAAGGAAGCTTACAGACACAGCCCTAAGAACCATGGTCTTCTGGCAGGCAAGATTTAGAGTTAGTCAGATGATGAGCAGTGCTAGCAGCTCAGTAACACACCACCGGTGGCAAACTGCACTCACTCACTTTATTGCTGTTTGCCATTAGAAGTGTGAAACTAAGGCTAATTAAATTATTAGAAAATTAAAGAGATCTGATCATGGTAAATTCACCTACAAAGCCAAAAGGGTGACCTGCTGCCTCACCCCTTGCTCCCTTGCTATTAATTAGACAATACAAAATCTCTTTCAACGAGCCAGCACAACTTCACTAAGAAGTGTTAATTTTTTTTTGTTTGTTTGTATAGTGAGCACCTGAGGGGAAATATATTCAGTGGTTTACAAGTTAATGAAGGCTAACACTAGCCTCTTCTACCCTGATTTTCCAAGTACTAAACAACAACATTAGAAAGTCAACAAGATAATTTTTATCACACAGAAAGCAGGAGTGCAGAAAGGCATACAGGCAGCAAGTAATTTTGTGACATTTAATGGTCATCTCAATTTTAAGTTGTATATTGAGGGCTTGGTGTGAGACAACACAAAACGGATGATCAAATTACAGATCAGATCTCCTGGTCAAAGGCTCCTTCACAAACATCTAGTGTAATCCAAAATTGAGGTTACTGGCCAGACCATGTTACACAATGAAATGATTTCACATCAGTTAAAGGACAAACACATCAAAACCACTTTATCTGTTGTGGTTGCACTGCATTATGAACAGGGACTGATGTCATCATTAATCTTTGTCTACTTGAGATCATTAATCCCTGTAGGATAAGACAGCAGAAAAGAAGGGAATTATAATGAAGGATATTTTGTAAGATAACACATAAGCATGGTTTTATTTCTACTAAAGAGAAGTGCAGTATTCTGGACTCTCCCCACAAAAAAGTACTTGGCATCAGCTTAATTGTGTTCCCCAAAAGCTAAGGAAACACAGACCTGCTCTGCATTTCCTCAATAGACCCTAAATATAATAAAAGCCTGGCATCTCCATTAGCATTATCATTAGGGGGAAATGTTAGATAACGACAAATTTTTTAATTCCTGTGGAAGTGCAAGACTGGTTTTCCACACGTGCAGTAATAGGCAGTCACTCCCGAACACATTGGCTAAGGAAAGCTATCTCAAAGACAGCGCTACAATTTGTCTTACCCGCCAGTGATAAAACCCAGTCTCCTTCCTCTCCCTCTTCTGGAAAAGCACAGCTGCCAGGAAAGGCAGCACTCTCGGTGGAAGCGGGCCCCGCAGCACCTCATGGAACATGGGAAAAATGTCCTGTTTTCTCTGCAGAAAATGTGACAGGGACACCCAGAAAAGAAGGAGAGTCCCGGCCGCCTGCCTGCGAAGCGCTGTGTGCTACGGCCTCATAGTAAGTTTTGCGCAGGACTGGGCTGTGCTCCAGCTCTGAGAAGTGGAGGTGTGGCTCGCACTTGCCAAACAAGCCAGTTCAAAACCTCACTGGCAGGTTTTGCAAATACTGGTCCAAGATAAGGGCAGTAAAGCAGCACCAAACAGGGAAGCCCTGGGTAGGAGGAAGCACTGCTTTGTCATTAAGCCACAACATCCAACCCCCCATTACACATTTTCTTTGAGAGTTCCAACACCCTGATCTATGACTTTGGCCATTCTAAATGCTTTTCAGAGTTTCAGCACACCCTAACAGACTATTTTTAAATAGAAAGAAATTCCCATCTCACAAGCCTGAAGCAAGGCCAAATTTGTCACTGGTTGTTAGCTGTCCAGAGAGGTTCCAGGGAGGCCAGAGCAGAGACACCACACTTTGGTCTGCAAGAGGGTACCTCAGAGAACATCAATTCCCCACCAGCCACTAGATGAGCTGCCTGTACACGTACTTCCTTTCTCCTCATTTCCATATAGTGCAGTCTCAATTCTTCCACCAAAGATTCTCAAAAAACTGTACAAGGGATAGGACAGACTTTTTTAGGTCTCTATGATGCCTTAAAAAAAAAATATATAAATAGTAAAGGAAAATGTTTACTGGAAGTGATTAGTTTATTAAGAGCTGCTGACAGTTGGCTTGCTGGAGCTTTTTATTAAAGAGCATAAACTGAAACTGCAGACCAAAAGACAAACTTTAGTATTTCAACTATCATACATTTTCTGCCAATATTTAAAAGCCAGTAATGCAGCTTGTCACTGGCTCCACATTAACATGAGAATGTGACACATTCTCAGCAAGGTCCCATTCTTTAATCATTTCCTGTCATTAGTGTCAGTCACCAGACTAGAATTTAAGAAAATTAGTAAAAGCATAAGCACTGACATTTAGGACCCAAACAAGTCAGTACCAGTTAGTGAATCCACAGAATTAAGAGTCAACACAGAGGCAAAAACCAAACATAATGCCATTCTGAAACAGTCAACAACTGCTGTAAAGCTCTTGTGCGGTGCTAAATGGGGCTGAAAGTGGGCTGAAAAAGCAATTTCTTTGCTTTTCTGCACTGCACTGAAGGACTGAAGGAGCTTCACTCCTACAAAACCAGGCTGAGAAAGTTGGGGTGTTCAGACTGGAAAAGAAAAGGCGCCAGGGAGACCCAATTTACAGTATTTAAAAGGGGCTTATATATTTATAGGCCTTGCAGTATTTAAAGGGGGCTTATAAAAAAGAGGGAGAGTAACTTTTTACACTAGGACAAGGGGGGACGTTTTTAAAAAGGGTAGATTTAGATTAGATGTTAGGAAAAAATTCTTTACTCAGAGGATAGTGAGGCACTGGAAAGGGTTGCGTAGAGAAGTTTTGGATGCCCCACCCCTGGAAGCATTCAATGCCAAGTTGGATGGGGGCCTGAGCAAGCTAATCCAGCGGGTGCCATCCCAGCCCACAGCAGGAGGGGTTGGATCTAGATCTTTAAGGTCCTCTCCAACCCAAACCATTCTATGACTATCATACTGGGGTTTATCTTCAAAAAATTGCAGATTTGTGTGATTTTTTTACTATTTAATCTAACATACTCTGACTATGAATTACAGGAAAATTTAGGGGCCTCACAGTATGGAGAAATCACATTTATTCTAAAATTTATTACAAGCAAGATATAAAGCCTCTAATTTGTCTTGTGAGTGCTCAACTGCATTCAAAATTAGGCTTACCTGCCTTCCAACATTCTCCCTCCTGTTCCAAGGAAATCTCTCAGCACAGGGATCTCATGTTTATAGAATTTCTCTTGACTTTCTCCCTCAAGAAAAACTGAAAGGTCTTTAGAACATATATTAAAGAATTGCTTCACAGTCAACAACAAATCACCCATTAATAGTTTTAGCCATCTACAGACACTGTTGTCAGTGAACTTAATACTCAAAGTACTTGGTTTTGTCATTTCCTAGCAGACTAAGAAAACAAGCAAGGAAAATGGTATCAGATGAGGCAAAGAAAGCCTCACACCCAGTAACTTTACTTCTGCTTGGATTAACATGCCCACACTGGTAAAGGTAGATGTATATTTACACGTCATAACTATTTACTTTGTCAGTAAGCATGAAATTACACCATCATCATCTATACTATACAGTATTCAAAATGCATGTAGATATCACAAGGAACCCCTTTTGGTCCTATTAACAGTACTAAGAGAAGAGCAGAGTCCATAACTGGAAGAGATAAGAATTTGAAAGCATGCAATCAAGGATAGGATTCAATTTGGGGTTTGGGTTTTTTGGTGGGTTGGTCTTCTCCAAAAATATCAATATACTTAGTTGTTTAATTTATTCATCAATGACTTGCATGAAAGGACAGAGTGCCTCCTCAGCAAGTTCCCTGACAACACAAAGCTGGGAGGAGCAGCCAATACCTCAGAGGGCTGTGCAGCCCTTCAGAAGGACCTCAACAGGTTGATGAGCAGAGAACTGCCTGAAATTCAACAAGGGCAAAGGCCACAACCTGTACCCGTACCTGGGGAATAATAACCCCATGCACCAGTAGAGGCTGAGGGTTGACCTGCTGGAAAGCAGCTCTGTGGAGAACGACCAGGGGGTCCTGATGGATAACAAAAAACTGTCCCTCAGCCAGCTATGTGCCCTTGTGGCCAAGAAGGCCAGTGGAATCCTGGGGGCATTAGGAAGAGCATTGCCAGCAGGTTGAGGAAGGTGATTGTGCCCCTCTGCTCAGTCCTAGTGAGGCCACACTGGGACTGCTGTGTCCAGTTCTGGGCTCCTCAGTGCAAGAAACATGGAGCTCCTGGAGCAGGTCCAGAGAAGGGCTGCAAGGATGATTAGGGGACTGGAGCATCTCTCATATGGGAGAGGGAGCTGGGCCTGTTCAGTCTTGAGAAGAGATAACTAAGAGGGGACCTCATCAATGTACACAAGTATCTGAAGGGAGGGTGTCAAGAGAACAGAGCCAGGCTCCGCTCAGTGGTGCCAAGCAATAGGATAGACAAGAGGAAACGGGCACAAACTGATGCACAGGAAGTTCTATGTGAACATGAGGAAGAACTTCTTTACTGTAAAGGTGATCAAGCACTGGACTGCCCGGAGAGGTTGTGGAGTCTCACTGGAGATATTCAGAACCACCTGGACACAATCCTGTGCTCTACGACAATCCTGACTGAGCAGGGAGATCAGACCAGACGATGCACTGTGGTCCCTTCCAACCTTATCCATTCTGTGATTCTGTGAACATGAAGATGAAAGACTTCCTCTGTGCTGGTATCTCTCATTTCTACAGAATGGGAAAACTGAAGATCTATGTTCTACTTCCAACACTAGACAACTCTATGACCTACGAGTTCAAGCAACTGCAAACCTGTGAATCTAAACATTTCCTGATTTGGTCACACAGAGCTCAACATCCCTCCCCAGCCCAAAATAGCACATCGCTACTCAAACAAAAAAAATTGTCAGTGTTCTCTAATAAGTACATATTTAACGGCATATGACTTGCAAAAACATTATTCCAAGAGAGAATACAAAAGTGGTTTCAGTATGAATTTGAGAACATTCACAAGCATATATAAACTCGTAGATTTAAAAACCTAGGTTGAGAATTGATGACGTGGCCACATTTGATTTACACATATCAAAGTGGGAGGGTTACTGAGAACCCCTGCTTTGGGTCAGACTTCCAGGAGAAAGGGAGGTCTAATACATAAATAAAAAATAAAATCTACAGCAGCCCAGAGAAGCTTACCGGCACAATGACTGAAACACACAGCGGTTCACAATATTTATTATAACCTATTGCTTTAGATAAACTTGCTGTATGGTTAGTAAACCCAAACCACATTATATGAACGAAGAAAAGAAAAAATTACAGCACAAACCACATTTCTGTAAAAGGTATGCAGTGGAGATGAACAGAGGCACAACCTTAGACTTGTAAGTAAGAGCACAACGAAGATCCTCACATGTGAGTACAGCTCCCCTGGTAACAGATAATGAAAGTAAATAAAAATCATACTAACAGTACTAAACATAAGACAGGTAAAACTAAGAGTAGTATTGTTAAATCTGTATACAAAGAATACAGGGTCTTTTTAAATACCCTTCTTTCATTCTCAATTACCTGTAAACACAACTCTCCCAAACCATCTTTCCTCTGTACCTGAACTAGTATATAAAGATCTATAGAGAATGTGCAAATCCAGTATAAGTATTTTTAGGCTCTCCTTCAAATAGAAGAAATACAAGTTTAAAAACATTAACACCACAGATTCCCCCTACCCATTCTCTGCAGAAAGACATCCAAGTACAGACGTAGCAAAACACTGGACCAAGATTTCCATAAGAATGCATGAACAATATATGAGCAATAAATACAAACACATTTGGAGAAGAACAGATATCAAGGGAATCTATTAATACTGGCAAAAGAAAGTGAATTAGAACTTTCATCAGCCTACAGCACATCTGTTCCTAAAAAACATTCACACAATGGCTTAAGTAAACCTATAATGTTATCTGAGAACCAACTACAGCTTAGGCTGGCAGGATTTATCCATCAACTTTTTTGTTAAGGTGTGATATCTGGTAGTTACATGCCATGTTCCATACTATTTGAGGATGACATATTTTTAAGTATTGTTAGATCAGGATGTTGGGAGTGAAATAGCTACTCAATTGGGTTATTTGCTACTGCTGCCTTTTCACTACCACTCCACAGATTCTTTCTGCCCCAAACATTTTAATATCCCTCATACCAATCTGCTATCCATTAATGTTTCTGAAAAAATAAGTTAGACAAAAATATTACAGCAAGTATGGTACAATCTAGTTCTTGTGTTAAGACTTATGGCCCAAGGTAATTTAAGAACAGTACCAGACTGAGCAGAACACAGTTCTAGAGCATTTAAAATAGATGTTGAAACATTCTGGATTTTACTTCAATGGTGGAAAGTGAACCAGAGACTAAAGAATTTATATACACATCTCAAGCATAGATTAGACGCCCAAGCAATAGAGTTCACTCCTTCCAGAAATTGCTTTACAGGATGTTCTTTGCATTTTGCTATGAGGGCATATGTGAACTTCTTCAAATTGTATTTGAGCTTCCGCTAAAGCTAAGAGCAAACATATTCAGTGCAAACACCACACAAGTTAATTCAATTTACAGCTCTCCAACTACAGCAAAAAGAAAAAAGCTTACTAGTGGTATCTATTGTTTGTCTGACTATCTCCCGTGAAACAACTTTTTATGTGAAGATCAGGCAATAACACTGGATATCAATATAGAGTCCTTTGGTCAGCACTTAAACGTTTCTGTCACTGAGATGAAAGTAAAATCATACTTTCTATGTCTAGAAATAGACACAGAAGCCTCTTCTATGCCAAACACTTGGTGATCTCCATGCAACATTGATACTGCTGCACAGACTTTCACAGGATTTTATTTTTTTTAAATAAATATTTACATACAAGGCCAAATCATAACACTCTCACCCTAGAAAGTAGGTTTTATTGTAAAACTTGATTTGTGGTGAACATCCAACAATTTAACCGTTCATTTGCAAGGCTGGAGTGCATTACAAAACTCAGTTTCTGTTCTTCAGAGTACTGAGAGGTTCAGTGTAGTTGCCAGCACTATAACAACTTGGTTAAAGTCATTTCCTAGTAAATCAATATTGCCAGGTAGGTACAGTCAGTCCACAGACACAAATGGCTTCTACCCAGTGTAAGAGAACCTAGCAACAAGCCTCAAAAATCTCAGACACGTTCACTTCGTAAGTCATCAGTACTCAATTTCATATGAATGTTGGGATTATTGACCAGGACGAGGTCAGGTGTCAAGTGTGTTGACTTCTTTGGAGCAGAAATAATGCACAACTATTGCATTAGGGTACCGAGCAAATGCACTGTAAGAGAACAAAACACAAAAAGCAGCTGTTGATACAGTTTTCCATATTCAAACAAGAATACCAAGTTGTAGAAAACCAGAAAAAGACACTTATATGAAATTGACACTTTCTTTTTTAAATTATGGCCTGACTATATTCTTGAGAAAATCAGAGAAAAGAATTCTATTAATTTCGTAAGAGGGCTTTGTTTGTTTGTTTTTTGGGGTTTTTTTGGGTTTTTGGGGGTTTTTTTAAATCTATTTTCATTTCTATAGGCACACTTTACTTCAAAGTCACTGGTAACAAGCTAAAGACTGGGGGAGATGCCTGACCTCCAAAATCTTTTTGAACTTAACAGCATTAGAAAAATTCTATAATACAAAAACAATACTGCATGTGCAAATTTAAATTCTGATGCTACATGCTACACATTAAGAGCAAAAAAATTTAATATGCATAGCAATATTTAGACCTATGTCCTATTTTGGAAAAAGAACCTTTCCCTATTGTTGTTAATGCTACTGATATCTCAAAAGGGTTCACATCAACAAGAGAAACAATGACTAAGTCATGGGGCATTTTACTTGAGTTCAAAGAGGAAAAAGGAAAAGTTCAAGTAAAATTTGCATTCTATATTAACTCATAATTACCTACTAGGAAGAAAAGTTATTGGCATCCAGGTAATCAAGTAAATTAGTTCTACTTTTAGGCACACTGTGATAATTAGGCTATAAAATGTAAATCAGAGAACCACAAATCCATCAGATATAGAAAACTACACATGTATATTAGTTTAAAATTCTTTATATAATCCTTCTTAATTCTAGTTAAGAAGCAGGTAGTAGACAGTGTTCTTTGGAAGTTTTCCAAATTCAGTATGGTAAGTGATTTTATGCATTCTAGAGTTGTGAAATAAGAACTCTCAGGAGCTTCTGAAGAGATTTTATACTCCTTTGTTGAAACCAGGATTAAACTCTTCCAGTAAATTCACTGACTAAAGCTTTGAGGTATTCCCAACCACCTAGCTGAGCGATGTAATTTGTAATTCATACACTCTTCAAATGGCTCCCTCATACTGCTGTTCTCTCTGGCTATATACACATTCCAAGTTCTCCAACATTTTTGGTTTAAGTGCACCAGATCCATATTTAATTCAGTTTAGCAAGCTCTCTCACCTGTTACCAATCTTCTTTTTACAAACAGTGCACACTTTCTCCTCTGTAATAATGCACTTCACTTGTTGATGCAAGATCCGCTCCTCCTGGACCTAAAGAAGGATAAGAAACCCAACCTGCTCAAAGAGCAATGCCACACCATAGCTGCCCTCTAATCTGGTGAAACTGCAAACTATCACAACATTTGATTTTCAGTATCCACATGACTGTATCCACATTACCAAGCTGTACAGCACAAAAGCAGCAGGTCTGTAGAACAGCGCAGGTAGTATTGAACACCCAATACCCACACTATACATAAAGTTACAGGATTTTACTTTCAATTTAGTCCAAAGACTAAGGCATTCTAACCACTAAAGGATGTTAAGGTGAACTACTGAACTGCTTCCTCTGGTTTACTGTATTTGAAAGAAATCCAGTCCAAGCAATCTGAGATGATTCTGTAGTGCACACCACAGCACAAGTCCAAAGACTTACTGCAAAAACACACGCCTCATCCAAACTAAAATGAACATACACAACATCTCGTGGTGGTGATTTTCTATAAATTCTGATGACTTTCTATAAAAGTAGTTTTAATAATGCCTCCCTCATTTATCTTTCAGAGCTCATTTATAGTGTTTAGAAACCAACACTTCATTGCTTTTTATCTCTATATTTTCTATAGATGTATGTGAAATAAACACAGATGGTCAATCTACTCGGGCGGGCCACGTCTTAATTTCAGGTGCACTACAGCACCATCTAGAGGACACATATCCCGTGTAAGGAACTGTAAATTTAAGTATTGAACATATTTTAAAAGACCATACCAATAAATGATAGGTGGTGGGTGCTTACCCTCAGAAACTCTGCATGGAGAAGATTCTTGAGTACTTGATTAAATCTTTTCTTCTGAGCATTTTCTTCCAGGACTTTCTCTAAGAAGATGCGAATCTCACTAATCTGTGTATTTGCTGGCAGTAGATTTATTGCCTGGAATGAAATATATTTAAGTTAGGAAAAATTAAAAAAGAATAGGGACCAAGACAAAATAGAAACTGACACATTTAGCTTGACACTTAAGACTCCATTCACTTGCCTACTCCAGTACCTTCTGTAATCTGCTGCCAACAGTACAAACTGAGTGCTTACAGATCCGACTTACCTTTGTGGTATCCAGTTTGCTGTGATGTAGTTCCAAAACCTGCAGAGCAGCCTGCAGATTGGCTTGAGGCTCCAGCACTTCCATCTTGATTGGTCCCAGGCAATGAACACTAGGTGGGGAGAGATACATCCGGAGCAGTGACAGATAGACCTGTTACACACCAAAGGAAAGTTCTGAAACCACTGCATGTATCCACAACTGACAGTGCTGGTAGAACCCATCAATGGTACTACTAAGTTGTACCCATGCCATCCAAAATTCTGGAGCACTCATTTAAACTGCTCTTACCCTAAAACAACATAACCTGAGAAGTACCAATGATGTTCAAAGCCTTTCAAAGCTTACATTCTGAAGATTTTCTATAAAAGTAGTTTTAATAATGCCTCCTTCATTTATCTTTCAGAACTCATTTATAGTGTTTAGAAACCAACACTTCATTGCTTTTTATCCCTATCTTTTCTACAGACATATGTGAAATACACACACAGTAATTTGTCTTTTGACTTCCATACAGTAACATTCTCAACAAAAAACAAATTAAAAAAAAACCCTAAAAAAAAAAACCCCAACCAAAAAACCCACCAAACAATCATCCAGTAATTCACAAATTCCAAGAACTTATACATACGTTCCCTACACAAGCCCTGGAAAAGTTTATACAGAGACAAAATTTTCAAGTCCTGAACAAGGTATGAACAGCCTTACATCCTTACTGAAGAGGAAGACTGTAAAGATAAAGCTACTTACATCTTTGTTGCCGTCTTTGTTTCTGTCATAATGTTTATGGCAGTAGCTAGAACAGAGAAGAATCAAGTAAAATACAAAAAAGGTTTTAGAACCCAGAGAATCAGTTCACAGAAATTAACATTTAAACGCTTTGATAACTGAAGTCATCCAAGTTAAGTAACCATACATTCAATTTGGATGAATTAATCAAATTGCAAACCAAAATTATACTATTTACTTTGCATTATAATGCTGAGAGAAGGGTTTATGCAAGTCTCCTACTACCAATCAACTTAAAAGGTTTTAATGCAGAAGTCAAGTTTAATTCAGCTGTGTAAGAAAAAGGGAGAAAAAAGGTATCTCCAATCAACACATCACAGCATAAAAACATGTGCATGGATCTTACTAATTAGTGTATCTGAATCACAAAGAGCAGCTGTTCATTGGTGTGTGCTGCATAGCAGGGATGAATGCCCCCTAACAGGCATTTGCTGAACCTAGCTTGGAAAGAAGTTACATGAAACAGGCCCCAAGTGTTCAGATACACCTGCCGCTGCTGGTTAATTCTATTTTAACGTGAGTACCTCTGATTCACTGAGGAGGTTCCCTGGCACAAAACGTCTAGTAAAACACTATCTTTCCTAGAGAGGATTCTGCTAACTGAAGGAGCCTAATTTGGCACGTGGGCTAGCGAGCACCCTTCCAAAGAGAAAGGAAGCAAAACAACATACAGAAGTTCACAGGCTAAGGACAGGCAGAAACAAGTAACTCATTGATGATGGTCATATTGTTCTAAGTGCAATGACAGAAGAGCATGGAAAGATAAAGCTCAAGGGAACAGCATCAACATCTGTAATGAAGAGACACCCAGAAAATCCAAAAAGTCAAGAAAACATGGAAACCCAGAAGATCCTGAAGAGTTAGACTGTTCATGTTCCACATACAGCAACATTTAACTACACACCCTATACACAGGGCAGTGACCAAAAAGACTTGAAAACAAAGATAAAATAAAGAAATCCTTACTTTTCAGCCATGTTGGTGTCCTTCAAAATATGAACATAAATAAAAAGAGCTTGCTCATGCTTCCCCATACGACCCAAGAGCAGAGCACGTTCTTCTAGGAGACCTAGTGACAGCATGAAGGATTAAGTGAATGAGAAAAGACAAATTAAGCTCAATTAGTGACTCCACTAAGAGAAGGAATTATTAATCTGTTCTCAGACTACAATTAAATTACACCAAGACTGAGACTGTAAGTCTACACTTCACACTAGCCTCAGAAACCTTTTATGAATTCTTAAGCAACTTAAGCAACAATGACCTTCAGATCTGTTGAACAACTCAGGTTCATCAAAAAGTTAAGGCTAAATATTAGGTGTTCAGAGATGCCACAAGGTCTTAGGTCAACGGTTACATGACCCCTGCAGAGACTGGCAAACCCAACTCTGCCAACAAAACCAGCTGCTACACACACCAGTGGCCCACAACCACAGATACAGTTATCTTGTCTGTTGCTAGTTACCATGATTCTACAATAAGTGAGGAGGTTTTGCTGTACAGCACAATAAACTAGGGTTTAATTAACCTATGGAAACTGAACTTACCATCAAAGGGGAAGTCACTAATTAGTCGACTAGGTTCATACCAGCTAGACTTCTCCAGAAAAAGTAGAAGCTTTTTACGGTAATCCCCCAAGTCTCCTCCTTCCTCCCCAGCAGGCACTGGAGTTTTATCTATATGGAAGAAAACAACATAAGATAAATTCTTAAAATTATTTTACTACACTAGTACACAGAAGAAGATAAGCAAACAAGTCATAAAGAGCAACTAAATGTTGACAGCACTGTGACACGGGTTAGGACCCCAGTGTACCTGCCAAATTACTTCAGCTCCTTAAAACACATCAAGTGCCTGGATAAAACAACACTCAATTACTCAAAACCCCCTCCCTACCCTTGACGTGCAGAATACAGGGAGCAGTAGCTGCCATTCCACTTAATTATTAACAAAGTGTTACTTGATCCTTAAGATCTCTTGGGAGGCAACAAACTAGACTGCTCTACAAATCCATAACTTTTGTTGTTCCAGTTTATTCATCATTTAGGGTATCGTGTTCTGGATATGAACAGGGAAGGCTTACAACTATATGGTACATGAAGGCTCTCCTGTGCTGTCCCATACCCCTGGTCTTCCCACCAGAAAAAGCTAAACATACCTGCAGGGAAAGAACTGAGATATTCTTTCATTAATCCCTGCACTTTCTCACAGTACAGCTGGATCAGACAGTTGTGAAATTCTGCACCAGTTTCTTCCCAGACATGAATGATGTGTTCCTGTAAACACATGTTAAGGTTTAGTTATAGACACTTCTTCTGTGAAGCAATTAATTATAAGCAAGCAACAGTTCCCTGCTTGCCTTTACCAAATTTGACTTCAGGATTTCATATATTTTAATTATGGATTTTTGTACAACTTATGGCAAAGCTAATATTATGTGAGACAGCATCAGACTCCAACTCCTGGACAATTCAAATCTTACATGTAACATTTTGTACTGAATGTAACACATAAGTAGAGATTGAGTTCTTACCAGATAAGGAATAGTCAAGCTTTTAAAATTTTCTATCAAGAAACTGAGCACTTTGTCTCGTGGCAAAGCTTCCACTTCAGGGAGGTCTTCTGTAAATATCTGTTAAACAAAATTTTATTCACAGAAAGGTGATTACTTTTTTTTAAGTGCCACAGTGTATTTTCTCTGACGCACTGAAGTCCAGCATGTGTCCAAAGAGTAAGCACAAAAATAAAAAAAATCTGAGCAGCTTATTCAGGCACTGAGAAGTTACTTTGAAATCTGAAAAGATTAACATCCCCACTTCTGCCTTAATGAGCACTTTACTCTTACAGAGCCTAACATCTCCCAAATCCAAGGAGTTAATTTTATATCAAAGAGAGTAGAGAAATAAGTAAGGCAAATCAACATTTAACATTTAAACAATCAGGCTCTTGTGAAAGAAGTGTAACATCAATAACATTAAATGTTGTAAGGTATTCTGAAAACGGAAAAGCCTAAGAAAAAGTGAGATTGTCCTCTCTACCTACTGCTAGCATTACCACAGTACTGAACGCAAATTATATATTTAATTGGATTTAGCATTAATAGACAACTCCTTATATTGTTATCCCAATTCCATATATTGCACTAAGAATCTCACTGATAAGGTGCCTGTTTCAACTACACTTACCTTCAGTCCATCTTCAGGAAAATCTCTTAGCACCCAGACAGAGTAGGAAAATACCAAGTGCAAGTTTTCTGTGCCTGGAATAGAAAAAGCAGCAGTGCTCAATAATAAAATCCTAAACATATATCTAGTCACAACACAAGCAGATGCCTTCAGAGCTAGCAAAGCTTAATTTACATGAAGAATTCAATTTGGTTTTCTTCCTGCTCAAGTCAAACAAATTGTGCATTTCAGGTTAAAGCCACAAGTTCATTCCTTCATGGATCTGATTTCAAACAGAAACAAAAATTAACTCAAATAGTAGGTGCCCCCAATCACAAATAACTCAGCCCAAAACCAAGACTGGTTGCCTTAATCACATTCCAAGTCTTCCCTTACAACTTGTTTCCATTAGAGAAAGCACTGCACTTTTCACCTACCTAACTTGCTTCAGCCATTTTCCAGCCTGCCAGTCTAATGACTTCTATAGCAAATGGTCAATTACTTCATAACAAGTAGTAAAGCATCATAGTACTTACGTAACTAACACAGAAACTACATGACAGCTAATAGCTTCTCAGCTTTTAAGAAAATGCAGGACCTGCCCCTTTAAGAAAGAATACTTTTGTTTGCACAATTTGGTTCACAAAACTAATAAAACACACTAGGAAAACATGACTCTCCTCTCATTCTCCTGATCAGAATCACTGAGGCAATTCAATGCCTGAACTATAGAACAAGACACCTATACAAGAAACAGAAACTTTGTATCAACCCTATAAAAAGGCAGCCATTGTTTGCCTTTCTTCATCCCACAGTATTTAAAACAAGCAGCATCTTTGTAGCAGCAGCATTAAAAAAACCCCAAAACCTAGATGATGAGCACTGAAAAGTAAAACAATTGAAACAGTCCCCAGAAGAGCCAATTCCAAAGTTTCAGAAACAAGAGTGACTCGGCAAATGGCAATAAAGTTGTGGGTCTGAATTTTGCTGAACTTCAACTAACTTTCTACATTTACAAGGCACTGTACGGCAATAGGTATGCTAACCTCACTGAGGAAATTTTAACAAAGGACAGGGCAAGTCATGGAAGTAAGCTGTCGTATAGAACAAGAGACAAACTCCTTATAAAGAAGTGTGAGATTAAATAATTAGCTCATTGCCAAAGCACTGATCAAGCTGCTTTTGTTGAAATCTCAAGCAAATCAAACATGAAGTTACAACCTACTCAAAACATTCAAGATGTCAGGAAAGAAGGAACTCATTAAATTAACTACCAAAGCTTATTGATCAGAATACTAAAGGCCAATATCACATTGCACCATAAAACAGAACAACTGGCTCCCTCAGCACGTAACATTCAGCTGCATGGGGATTCACAGAGAAGGTCACAGGCAGGGATGTTTTGTGCTGCCAGAAACAAAGCAGACAGTTTCTGAACTTTATCATCAACAAATCCTTAATTTAAATATGAGCTACTGCAAAACACTACTTTAAAAGATAAAGAATGGTGCAATACAGAAAACTACATACCACCCAATAAAATACATAATTTTCCTCTGCACTGATAAAGTGTATTTTTGAAGGAAAAATCACAAAATTAATGATTAATATTTGCTTTGATGCAATAAACAATAAGAGTTTACTCTGTTGACACAAGACAAGTATCAAATACACATCAGTAACACATACTTGATGACTTAAAAGACCACAGCTACAAGCCTGGAGGAATTTTCTGTAATTACATAAGAACTATTACAGAGCATTTCATTAAATGCCAAAAAATCTATAGAAAAGAATCCATTGAGGAAGAGTTTCTATTTCACTCAGAATGTAAGCGAAAATTAAAAATACACTCTGAACACTTAAAATAATAACAACCAAAAAAAAAAAAAATCAATTATTTCTTAAATTAGGAGACCTTAACTACAGAAAGTGCAAAGGGGCCGGCAAAGGGAAAAATCTGCTTTTATCGTCCTAGTTAAGGGACTCCCAGAAATAACACTCATCGACGAATCAAGGCAGAATGGGCAGTGCAGCTAAAATAACCATTCATATAGTGTTACATTTCTGTTTTTTACTTAGGGGGGAAAAATCTGCAACACTAGTTAAAACATTCCATTTTTCAGGAAGAGTTAACTTTCTAGGTTGTTTCCACTGTATTTTATTACCCTGAAGTAAACAGAGTCAAACATCCTGTATCAGTTTTAGAGAGCTGAGCAAGAAGAATACAGAAAAAATGATTTTCAGGAGGTCCTGAAACAGGGAAGCTACAGAAGTCTAAAAAACTTTAGCAAGTTGCCAAGATTTTAAAAAAGCATTACAGACAACTTGGGTAATTACAGATCTTAACTTTCATCAATCTCAGGTAAAACAAATGAATAGCTGATACAAGTCGATTGAGATGAATTTATCAAGATGACAGAATTATTTTTTAAATAAGATTAGAAGTTTCTTTTGTAAAGCTGTGCTGAATAGAACAGACATTTCTCTGAGTGACATTACCAAATGACACCAATGAGCAGGAAGTGTAAGAGAGACATGGCACAAATGGGAAAGGTCTCCATGTCATTGTTAAGTATGTATTATCACTGAATAAACATAGTGCTAATTGAAGCCAGCAGTTTTAAAAAGAATTATAGAAAAAAAAAATCAAACTTGGGCAACAGTACAAGACTAAGAGATGAACAAAGATATTTACCACATAAACTCACTATCAAAGCAGCAGTGTGATACTTTTGAATAGTTTTGCATTTAGAAATATTAATACTGGATGGAAGGGAACTATTCTCAAAAGTAGCAAATACAAAAAAGGACTCAAGAGTTCACAATGAACAGTCAACCAGACAAGTTTCTTGATGCTTGAACAGCAATTACAATTGTTAAGTCATTATCCAGAACTACCTAAATATAGGAAACAAAAACTTAATATAGGATTTTTCATCTCATGAAAGACAATACAAAAAACCAGCAACTGGAAGTTAAGACTTTCATCTGCAAAGTCTAGCCAGAAGTTAAACTTTCTTTTTGTCAGTGATGATAAATCACCACTGGAAGAAAGTTCAAAATACTATGGCCCATTTTCTCCCAATGGAAGTTTTAATCAGAAATAAGGAATGTTTTCCAGTAAGATGCTCAAGTTTCAACAAAACACCCATGAGTTAGTACTTGAAATTTGCATTATCCAAGAAACCTAACAAGATGACAAGGATGTCCTTTAGCTTGATAGCCTCTAGAAAGTTGCCAAACAAAAGAATAACGACTAAACCAAAATAGGAGTAACAGCTTCACAAAAATGCTGCTCTCTTTCACACTCACCCAAATGCTGCAGATACTGCACTGTCCTCTCATGACCCTTCAAAGGTGAGTTTGCTTTCTTTGACTGATCCACCAGTACCTGTAATGCTTTCAGAACAAAAAATTTTATTCCTTTGTAACAGTAGTCCCAACTTGAAACACAAGAAAGTATTCCTGTTCTGCCACTGAAGACAAAACAAAGTTTTGCTTTGAACATACAGATAAAACTGTAATAGGAAAAAAGACTGATTTTATCACAAGATGGCAATTAAATAGTTCCTTTAGAATATTGCCTGCTCACTGAAGAAAAAACTCAATACAAGGAATACATGCTTCTATTCGTCCTCCTCTCCCAATCACATATTTACCTTTCTCATGCAGACCTTTTTTCTCATACAGTATTATCAGCTCACTATATTTGTGTGCCTTCTTTAGTACATGCTCACTCTCCTCAATATGGCAGTGATTGTTCTCCAGACGTAGCAATGGTGCCACCAGCGCCACATTTGTCTGCAAGCAAAAAGGAAGCACTTAAACATCCTTCCCTGGAAGTGCACCTTCTGTGTGTATAGTACGAAACACTAGTTGGAAGCAGGGCCTCAGGGGAAAGGAAGCTTTTTCATAGAAGAAATATAGAAAATGACAGTTTAACATCTTAGTGTAAGGCCCATGTTCATTTCCGTGATTTCTGGGACAGAAAGAAAATTGTATGAAAGCTACTCCCCTTCAAGAACAGAGGCCAGCTTTAAAAAACATTGTAACAGCAAAGATCATACCCTTCTGTATTTAACAGTACAAGGCCACAAAAGCATTCACTAGAACTTCAAAACACACAGGCATGGCCATGACCTTTCCACAGACCTATGTAGCAACCAGAAACAGACAAATCTGCATATTCCATGAAACAGCTTCCCAACCAGTGAGCAAACTAGCTAAGCTCAAGTTTTACACTTCATTTTTGAGATCAAACACAGACAGTTGTGTGAGAATTTCTGAAGTAGCTTCTTATCCTCCTTCTTACATGTTTCAGTCTAAAATTCAAAAAAAGCTCATGTGGCAGAGGGAAAAGTCTCTAGGTCAGAAAGAAACTCACATGCAGATAACATTTTAACAGGGTGGTATCAATGATTTGTAGCAGCTTCTTTTTGGATTTGATTGTGGGTGTTCCTTCCATGAGCGGTGAGGTACTGGACTGATGGTCAGAATCATTTAGCTTCTTCACTAGCTGACTTCTTTTCTGCAGACATCAAACGAGATTTTAACAGGAAAGGCCATGGATTTCCACATCCCACCTCAGCAAATATATCCCATCAACTAAAAAGACAAGTTAATAACTTCATTTTATCAATTGTTTCCAAAATAATTTTTATTGTTACTAACTATTCAACACACAAACTTTCCAGCTACATTCAGGTGTATACATTTGTTTTGCGAATCTATAGTTTTGCAAAATGTCCAGAGTCTTGAGAAAATAGTCAGAAGGAAATTCTGTTATCCTGAGTGGAGACATTTTTGAGAACTCAGGTAACATTCAAAACACTTGGAAAACAACTTAGGTTTTGAACTACTAGGCACAAAAACTATCCTCCTTCAGACCCAAGCTTTCTTTTAGTCTAGTAAGGATGGCAACCAAGCAATTCAGGTTCCAGATATCACAAAATAAAGAAGGCAGGAAATTACAGTGCCCTTCTTCTCTAAACTGTTCCACATTTTAATGCACGCTCTTGACCTGTCTCCTGGACAAAGTACCCTCCACAATAGTCAGCAAACAAAAACAAAAGATCCAGTGCTCAAGTCCTCTTCAGAAGGATACTAGAACCAAAATACTGGACTCGTATTCAGATCTGATCCCTAAGTCAATTTAGTCCAGTCACATATGAGGTTTTGCACATAATCGTGTGTTATCTCACATGTTCCATTTCCCCTGCTTACTCAGGAGCTGCTGCCACAGTTTCCAACCATGAAGACAGCCCACTAAGGCTAGCATGACAGAGCTGGAGTAGCTGTACTGCTTCCTACACATCAAAGTTAACCAACAAAGCATGCTAAAAGTGAATAACCCTGATCTAGAAACAGATAGACGAGCACTCACTTGAGTTAGGTAGTCTATGAGAGCTAAATGTGCCTTCTCCAGCTCTGCCCCAGAGAGCCCTGGCAGGGGGTTGGGATACTGTAGCTGTTTCCTGTAATCTGTGGGCAGGAGGTCAGGATACAGACCCATCACATGAGTGGGATCTAAGCAAAAAATAACTAGTATTAGTAACCATTCATAATATTTTGTAAACTCTTAGAGTGAGCTTAGCTTTCTAACAGAGCAGTCTGTAGTCAACTTGTATATCCACAAGGTTCTAGACAACAAAATTTACTCATTACAGAAGAGAAACTAAAACAAGGCAAAAGAAGCAAGAGAAAAATTGTTTCAAAGTCCAAGCACAAGAAGTTCCATCCTGTGCACTTGGCACACCTGGAGGACAAGACATTATTATAATTATCTTACTGCTTGCCTTTCAGAATCCTAGAATTAACTGCCCTGACAGTAAGACAGGACTTCGAGGAAGAAGGACTGTTAAGAGAACATTTATTGTGCTTTTGAAACGAGAACTGAATAGTACCATCTGTAAGTAACAAACACCAGTGTTCAACCAAATTCAAAATAACTACCCTCAAAATTAAGTTCAAAGGATTTTCAGTTCTCAGTCCTTGTCTTTCATAGTAGTTTTCCAGAGTAAATATGAAGTGTAATCAAAACAAGTTCTAGATTTAAATGCACAAGAGATGCCCTGTCACCAGTAAAAAGAATCTCAGTCTCATGCACTATTCTGTGGCACAATTCAGTCTTCAAGTGTTCTTTCAATAGCCCTAGTAAAAATCAGAGAAGTAGCAGAGACTATTTTGACTTCCAAAAGCAGAGAAAAGTTTCCGATTTTCAGCAGCTTGGTTAAACCAAGGGTTAAGGGTCCTCAGATTGGTCTGAGCAAAACGATTTTGCAAATCTACAAATTTTATTTTTCATTCCAAGCTACAAGTAGGTTTTTAGCAGCTGCTGAAACCCTCAGTTTCAAAGGTCTGTGTACATGCTAGGCATCCTGTAAAATAGCCTAGACTACAAACATATTGTGCACAAAGGGCAAACTCTTGATTGAATTTAACTTACTTAGTGCAGTTGATTATCAGTTTCACCAAAAAACAACTAAAAGCTGCCTAGGGTATTTGTTGTTCACAGGGGACTGGTCTGCACAAGACACCACTGTTTTAATCTAAAACAAAACAGAAAAACAGAAAACCCCACACAACAGCCCATGAGCTTCATTTCATTCTTTCTAACCTAGGTACCTCAAAGCTGACCCAGCATTTACCTGTACCAAGCTTGGCAAAAACTTGCATGGATTCATCAAAGCGCTTCTGGCAGAAAAGGTTAAAGGCAAAGAGGTTCTTTATGTGGTGAATTTGTTGTCGCTTCTCACTATCCGAATCATCTTTCATTTCCTACAAACATATAAATTAACAAACTTTAAAAGCTCTTGGGCCTCATTTATGAGAAGGAAACAGTCTAAGAAATAACAGGAGCATTATACTTTGGAGAGATTAAGAAAAAAGATACTCTTCAGAAGTGAACATTTTGGATGGTGCCTGTCAGATGCTGTGCTTATTGTGTCACTGAGATAACCTGGAAGGTTTGAAAGCTACTTTTCATTATCTATTTACTTGCTCTTCCCAGCGTCTCTCTCTTCACTGATTTGCCTTTTTGAATTTTTTTTCAAGTCATCAATTCAAAATTCAGTTAATTCATTTTAATGTAATTCCAGGGAAGTTTCCAGAAACCAAAAAACCTAAAACACTAACAGCAGTATAATTAAATGTACTGCATCAGCATCTCTAAAATACTATTCTTTTCAGGAGTAGTATTACAAAAAAACCAAAAAGCCAAGCAACAAAACACACAACATTGTTTACAAGCAGTCTGAGGACTGTGAAGTCTGACTAACTTCAAAAACCTAGAAGAACATAACCAATTAAACAGCTAAGAGACAGGCTTTCACACACCAGATGACATCTCAAAATCTAAACCACAAGAGATCAATATGGAATAATGGCAGTGCAAAACTAGAACAAGTCAGAAAGGCTAGAGTTTATGGGTTTGTGCAAAGTGGACAGCTGGGAGGCTACACTCTGACTGACAGATTAGTGGACTTGCTACAGTCAAGCAGATGGCAAACATCTTTTGTTTACTTTTGCACAATTACATCTGCTGCAAACTCAGTTTTTGAGTACTTACTGCCAACTGCAAAGCCAATTCAAATTGTTTGTCCTGCAGAAGCTGTTGGATCTGTGTGGCTATCGACACTGGAATGAGCCGCCAAACAAAGTGATTACTTGCCACATATATAATATTTGTTCTGTAAACAAGATAAAAGTAGTCAGTTACTAAGTTCCAGTGCTGAGAAAGAATACCCTATCTAAAAAACCCAATCCTGGTTTATACACACATGGATCAATCCAATACAAGAGCAATTTGAGCATTATTGCAAAGCAGAAGGGAGAATATATGTCCAGTGACGACAAATTCCCAAAGACACTCAACTCTATAAATTTCCTACTCAAGGCATGGCCTCCAGCAATCTGTTCATAAAAACCCCAATAGATTGCTTCAATGCTACTTCTTAAGCTGAGAGACTTAGAGAAGACGCTCTTCTCCCAGTTTTTCAGAGTGCTACATACACCCAGACAGCCTGGTAACAGAATCAGTTATGTTCAATACCCTCCAGAGGTGATGAAGCGTGGTCTCTGCAGCTCAATGCTCTGTACCAGCAGCCGGGGTTCAAAAGTGCGGATCTCCACATACCTTGGCAGAACAGCAATGATGTAGGGAGGTTGGTGTTCTATTAATGAAACAAGCAAAAAATTTAAGTTCATTGCATTCAAGTACTCCTTAAAACAAGCCAGGACTTAAAGTAAGGCTTCTTTTCAGGTTTTTTCCCCTTGAAATGTGCCCTTTCTTCTATTTAAAACAAAACTCGATGCCCAACACTGACAGCAATTTCCTAATAGACCACTACCAGGCCTTTTGCTCAACCTTCAACGTAAGGAAATTCTGTGGCACAGGTGCCCAGAACAACTACAGTGCTTCAAAGCACTATCTTCCATTTCAGATCTTGTCCCTGTATAAAAGATATGCAATATGCCTATTTTATGAGGAGAAAGGCATATAGACTGCAAGCAAAGAAGGCTAAGAAGCAAAAGTAGCACATGAAATCTCCAGAGTACTGTAGAAACTGTCACACTACAAATCCAGCTATTTTCAAAGTACTGGAAACAAAATGATTTTATCATGTATGAGAGTAAAGGCATAAATTTCTTTTAAAAAAAGCAACTTGCTACTTCTCACCCATGGCTATAGGAATATCTGTCCAATTCAAGGCACATTTCTGAGTACAGACGCCTTCTTCGTTAAGCACAACGGTTAGATCATCTTGGCCAACTGCAACTTTTCCATCTGCTACAGGAGCTACCAATGGTTCCAGCTGCTTCCCTGTAGGAAACAGCTCTTTGATGGATCCTTTTCCATCCACCTAGGATAAAAAAGAAGACGAAAAACCTGTTTTTTAAAATAGCCTTTATTTCAAAGCTGCACAAGACTAAAGTCAAAAACCCATTGAGGTTACTTACATTCCAGACTAATCACTAATAGGATACTATACTAAAAGTATAGTTTTAAAGAGAAGGAATAAAACTTTCTGCGTATCATAATTTACCTTGCTTATACATCACTGGGGAATAAAGAATACTTTTGTGTCGAGATGATGCACTCCTGTTACTATAACAGTAGCCAAGTATATCATTCATACAGGTTTATAAAGTGTACAGCAACAGCAGCTGACATGTCCAAACACTTAGGCCACAACTTTAACAAAACTTTGTTTTGTTATGGCATGACTGAGTGCTGCCACATAAAAAACCAAACTAAAAGCCTAGTAACATGCCTGACATTTTTCCCTTGCCCTAGCCACCCATTTTGTGGCCACATGCTGTCCTAAGAACTGAGCCCATACAAAAAATTGCTGTTCCATGAGCTGACAAAAAACTCACTGCCACCAAAACATAAAATCCTTCCCCTTCAACTTCAGCTACACATTCTTTCTGCTTCCTTTGCATTACAGCTCAAAAACTTTATAAATCAACACATAGCCAGCAGAAAGCAACATCACAAAAACATGTATATTTTTTCCTGTCTATTTAGTGAAATGAAGCCACACAAGGATGGGTCAGTCAAGCACCAGAACTAAGCCAAAGTAGATAGTTGGACAACTAGTTCCCAACCTGGTTGCTTGAGCAGCTGCACAACTACTCACATAACTAGAATGGAAGGAATAAACAGTTAGGGGAGCACTAAAGAAAGGCACCCCTTCTTTTGCAAGCAGCATCAGTTTCAAGTGACTGTAAAAACTATATGCAGTTTTCCTGCTGACTACAGATTGGTGCTGCCAACCATGTACAAACACATGTGTGGTGCATCTCATCTTCATCTTATTTTCCTATACTATCTGCAGAAACCAATTGTAAAGGCAGAAAAGAGAATCAGCTATAGCTGTAAACGAAGCATAAGTGGAGATCAAATTGAAACTACTACCATTCAGCAAGAGAATCAAAACCAAAAAACTAGTTAAGTTTCACTGTATGCCAGGTAAGATACTCCTGGTCTTTTGTCCCTTTTAGAGCTATCTTCTTTCTCAATATATTAAATAAAACGCAAACTGAGTTTACATAGACTGCTGCCAAACCAAAATGTATCTTTTCCAGTGCCTTTTTTCTGCAAGAGCTGCAAACACTGGTTTCAACAGCAACAAAGAGAAGATCACTTCTTGACATAACATCACTTTAAAAGATCAGACTTAGGACTGCCCTTCCCATACCAGGAGTACCAGACGCTGTTTTTCATAAATCTGTTAGCGAAATCCCTGAGCACAGGAACAGCCTCCATAGTGTCTACTGCTATCCAAATCTTCTTAAAACACTGTTACACACCCCAGTCTCACCCGTATCAGGTAATAGTCCCTCTTGAAGCCTACACAGATGGAGTTTTCACACCAGGCCATAGACTTGGGTACATCAGGCACACTAAAGTCCCCCTGAGGAAAACAGGGAGAATAGGTTAAACTGGCTATTGTGAGAGAAAAGCAAAAGTCAAATCTGGCAATGCAGACCATAACAGGCTGCACTGTTGTTGACACCGTATTCCTCACCACACAGGCCTGACATCTACTGGTCAAGGAATGGCAGTATTCAACTACAAGGCTAGATTCATGCACAGTAAAGAGAGTTAGCTGGCAATTTCCTAGAAGGGCATTGTAGGTGAAAAAGCCTTCACTTCAACTAGTTATTTTTATCATTTCAGTATTCACAACTGCAGCTCAGTACACTTGCTGTCAGTAACTACCTTCTGATTTAATGACATATCTGGAAAACTTTGAGTAGAAGTGCACCCACTTTCATAATGTTATTGTTAGGTACACACCCACAGATGCTGTATGCTAATATGCTTCACTGACTTACAAGGGTACTACAACCAGAATGTTAAAATATAGGACACAGCCCTTCATCTAGCTTATGAAACTGTACTAGTGACATTAACTGTGATTTCAACCACATATTTTCACTTTCATTTGCTGCTTTGTTGTTAAATCTCTGCAGAACCAACCAGAGTCAATGCTCTGAAAGTCAGCAGTGCCTCTGAGTAACAGGGACTGCACAGCGAGCAATAAAGGGCAACTACACTCCCTGTTGAGGCATACTAGACTACAGAAACAGCACGACTCACCTGAAGTTCATGGAACTCTCTGTCCTTCCAAAAATAAAGCTGTAGCTTCTTACGCACTGCCACACACATTCTCAGCACCTCTTCCCCTGTATCTGATTGCTGTGAAAATAGAAAGCCCTAACTCAGAGGCAGTCATAAACTAGGAGGCAAGTAAGATAATACAAGGCCAAAAGAATCCTCGGCCTGAGGCAAAGCTGTCAGCTGAAGAGCAGCTTTGTTCAACCCTGCCAGAAGGGCATTCCCCAAAATATGGAAACAGAGAGAGTTGGGGGGGCAGGATACTTAAAAACATAACGAGCACCAAAGGAATACACACACACAAACAGAAGATAAGTAGGGAACTATCAGTCCAGCCCTGAAACTAGGGTAAATAGCTGGAACTCTGTGCAGTGTAAAAGAGGCAACAAAATGGAACAACGCAAAGAATGTGTTACACTAACGGATAAAAATATGAATAACTTCTAATATTCTAACCTATTGGAAACGTTTCTTAACAAGAAATACTAGGAAAGGCTAAGTGCCTGTACACACAAACAACAAGCCTCTTTGCAGTGACCAGATGTAAAGGTGCTTTGAAAGACATTACTTTTCACATGTAGAAAATCCCAAGTACTTTCTAGAAAGTACTTAACACTAAGCTGCCATGGGGCAAAGAGAGAAAACATGATGAAGAGCACTAAGCCACCTCTTCTGGCTATGAGTAAGATTTCTGAACTCACTTGGATAAAAGTGAGTCACTTAATAAACTACAGCCAATGAACAGGGAACTGCTATACCTTGTGAAACCATTTTATGGCTTCAATCTATCTCAGCTGCCCTGGGACTCCTTGGCCCAATAAACAGAAACAAAAATGTAACAAAAACTGTGATGGAGTTGCTTGGAGAAGGGAACCATTATGAGACAGTACACTGGCAATTCTAGGAAAGGAAATGGTTTTTATATTGAAGGGGACCTTTCAAAAAAAGAAGACAGTCAAAGATAAGTTTTGTATCAAAAGCTGCAATCACAAAAAGGCACAGGAAAATACCTTATAGAAGCAGAGGAGGAAAATGAAGGTGACTACACTGAAAATTGTTGCCTTAAGCAAGTGCAGTAGGTACTAATAGTATCCAAGCAATTTGCATGTAAGACAAAATTAACAAACCTAATCTATACAGCAACATAAAAAAATTATCTTTATTACAAACAATAAGGATATCTGTGCCACTGTATTTCTCCCCTTACCTGGAGATCACAAGTGAAGAGAGATGCACCTTTTGCCTTGGAAACTGTGGTGATTTGTTGAAACGTCAACAGGTCATGGACATAAATGTTATTTTCTGTTTTAAACAAAATTCCAATTATTATTCAATATTTAATATACGTAGGAGTCATTGCTAATTCAAATAAGTTATCACATTTTATGTTTATATAAAAAGAAGAACTTGTGAAACTAAGAGTTGCAAGAAAGCAAAATACTTGTTTTCCCAAAAGCTGAAAAGTGCTAACGCACACATAAATACAATAAATGCAGAACAGAAGACTAACCCCAGCATTGGTAAAATTACATGCAGGAATTGAGAACAAGTGCTAACCAAGTAGAAAAGAAAGTGTCAGCAAGCAGGTCAGAGCAGAGCAAGTTCAAGATGGAAGACTGTGTGAACAAAGAGCATTTTTAACTGACTCCTGAAGTTAGTGGAAAGTGAACAGCTGAAAACAGAGGGTAATGTGGTCAAGTTCTTGGACACAAGCAGCAGAAATCCACACATGCTGGAGTTGGAAGGGCCAGAACTTGGACATCATAAAGAAGGGAGTAGGAACATAAGCAAAAAAACCAGGAAGATCATAAGGTCAAAGCAAGATAGCCAGAGCCAAGCAAACTCAGATCTTCCACAGGACGGTAAAAGATCACCATGTGCATATAAACTGAATTTGGTGTAACACATCAACAGTAAGTTTGATATAACAAAGTTTGGACAGAAGCTTCAGTCCTGCACATACAGTACACATACACATGCATGTACACATGTGTATTTACAAATGCCAATACAAACTGTATATACACACACTGCAGCACACACATGCACTTCATTTCTAACCAGAAAACTGCATTAATGCTTTGTTCTCCAAGCTGGCTTATGACAAACAAAGCTGTTTCTCAATCTATGCTCCTTAATGCTTCCTCTGCAAAATGAAAAGCCCAAATTCTACACAATGACTTCTCAACAAGACTGCTATGCAGGTGTGTGGAAAGAGTGCCATATTTAGACAAGTAACTGCATCAAGAAGAGCTCATTAAATATTAAACTTACCTAATAGACTGACCAAAATTTTAAATTGAGAAACAACATGAATCTGAAAGGGAGAATGCTGTTAGTGACTCCATTCATAAACTAAACTGAACAAGGGTTGGTTATAGTCTAAGAAAATGCATCTTGGATAATCTCAAAATAATGAAAACTAGGCAGTTATCCATGAACTACCTTCCTTCAGCAACTGCAACCCTTTTCACTTACACTTCCTTTTTAAAAGCTAGAATAGCACTGTAAACAAAGCTACAATAATTGGTAAGTACAAAAATACTGCTAAAGGATATGCAGAGCATTGCTGAAAGAGGCTGCATTATCTCTGAGGTGCTTTCCCCAAGAATCAATATAATCAATGAGCACAAGTTCTCAACAAAAAATAAAAATGGCAGCAAGACTGACAGTTACTTTACTTCTACCTTTCAAGTAAGTGGAATTACATTCACATTCCTAAAGGATTTCATATGAGAGTCAAATGATATATTACAGTGCATCTGCGTATTACCATCGTATTTACAAATATTCTCAGCCAGAGTAGCCGAAGGCTTACTGCTAACAAAATCCAAAAATAAACCTCCAAGTTCCAATTCTTCATTTTTTCCTTTAGCAAGCAAACCAAGCTTATTCTGTTATGGGAAGAGTGGGAAAAAAACACCTGTCTGTTTCACCTCTAGAAGAATCTATAGTATTGGGGAATTCTTTTGTTAAGCTTAGCAGAGATCGCAAATGTACATTTGATATTTCACTTATTGGCTGAAAACAGTGGAAAATTGTCCCCACATCAAGAAGATGGTATTTCCTACCTGCTGAATCTTCTTTGAGAAGTTCTTGTTGGATTTCTCTAGTGTCACTTCAAACCTATTGCAACCTATCAGAAAGATTTGAGAGTATGTAAACTGAAGCTGCCCTCACTCATGACTGCATATATTACAAATAATTATGACAGCAAACCTAGCACTGGAAGAATGACACTTCTAACATATCTGTGCTACTTTTTATTTAATAGCGAAATGCATCAGAAGGTCCTCTACACAGTCAGGTGAAAATGTAAGTTACACTTCTTGTGCCCATCTGAGTGCCTCATCAACGGTTACATTTTTGCCTTGTTGGAATTTAAGATTATAAGAATTATATTTAAGTAATTTGAAACCCAGCAATATCAAGATACCCAGTCTTTATTCACCAAATATCAGCAATTTAAATTGCTAGGGAGCACATCACTGCAAAATAGACATGAAAAAACACTACACCAAAAGGGTTTAAAAGGAGTTTTAGGGAGAAAGACTTACAGACACTTTCTGATGACATAACCTCTCCTGGCATTGATGCAAAAAAGGGAAGAAATTTATCATGTGAGATAAGACACTAGCAACTCAAGACTAGCATGTTCTGATTGGAATAGACAACCTATGAGTTTCAGAAAAAGCAAGCTGAATTCAGTCTGTAGAATCCAAGTAGCTACATATGAACACCCTTCCAAAAGCTGAGAACTTGGAAACATACATTTGTTTTTCACTTTCCTGTCCTACACTACACAGTATTACTGTGCTCAGTAACATCAGTTTCTACATAACAGCAGATATAAATCTCTTTAGTGAAAATCAATTTTAACTAAACTGAAATTAGAATCATTCTATTTGTGGCATCTCTAGAACAGACTATGAACACTTATGACTGCCAGAGTGGCAGAAAGAAGAGTATATACGTAACAGAACTCATTAGGAGGGACCCCTCTTCCCCATCCATAATGCTCATGGACCCACTGAATATACATGCTCTTTTGCTAATCCAGCTCTTCATTAAGACAATGTCAAACCTCTGGTAACTGGCACATTGCACTGCTTTTGCACATATTTCTGCACTGTATTCATAACAATTACAGTAGCTTACTATAATTTCAAACACATAGAAACCTGATATATAACATACTTTAAAACAGAAAAAGAGGCTTACATTACTTGTCTTTCTAGCACATCTGAAAAATGGTATGTACATTTTCACCAGTGATCATACACAAATATTCATTAAACTCTATGTACGAAAAAAAAATCAGCAATTAAACACACTTGTGTCAAAATCACTATAGTCTCCTAAAGTGCGGGAAATAAAAATAACATAATCAACTTCTCGTGTCATTCTTAATATCAACTTACCTACATCTTTCTTGATCCTGTAAAGCAGAAGATGCCCTTGTTTGGTACCAACAAGGAGCCATTCCTCTACAAAGACAGGTGAGAAAAAGAGTCTAATTAGTTCAACAAATACCGCCTTTCCCAGCTATGCTGGCTTTGGCTGGGGTAGAGCTAATTTCACAGTGCCTAGTATGGGGCTATGTTACATTTATCAGAATATTTGGGAGCTTGTTTCAAATGCCAAGTGGTGACTACTCATCTCCTACCATCTCTCCAGTGGAAATGCTCCAAAGTAGCTTTCATTCTCAGAGGAGGATAGCCAAGGATCAAGCAGTAAACAGAATAATAGCTCAGATATCACATTCCACTTGTTTACACGAAGGTAAAGAAGCAAGCCACTGCACCTTCTATGCAGTCAAAAGAGGCAATAAGCTCTTCTTCAGACATTATTATTGCTGAGAGGACTAGTGCTGCATAGCGGGAAGTACTGTCAGAAAGTAAAATAAGTAGTTCTACATGGATTTAACTGCTGCTTTACTAATATGTTTTTATAAGAACTCTCTAAAAGAGTCAGCTGTACTTGCAAGGACGGTGGAAGCTTTGCTTAGGTGACAACTGGATCACTTGGACAACCAAGAATCATTCAAGATTTATAAAAAGAGAACCTTTTTATATATAAACTTTAGGGCAGAATTTCAAACTCTTCCTCTTTACCATACAAAAGGTACAGAATCTTTAGAGGGTCACACAGTATGACTGAATTTCTTCCTCACTGAATATCATATAGGAAAGCAGCACACATAAATACTTCTCTCTACATCTAGTACTCCCTCGTTACCAAATATATTGACATTTTAAAAAAATCTTATTTCCTGCAAGACCTTTCTTCCACTAGTTGGTACAAAAGCTGTAGAGACAGAATTACATGTCTTTTTACACAACCACGCTGCCATAAGCCCGTATGTTTAGGCTTTTTCTCTACTTCAGCAAAATAAATGCTTTCAAGGAGATGAAAGATAAAAGCTGCAATGCAGGAATACGCTACCTTCATAACCTCTCCAGTATAAAAAAATCTATGTATAAATGCGGCACTACAACTCAGGATACAATTTTGTCTTTAAGACAGATTAATGGGGGTCACAATTCCATCGTGTTTCGAGTTTAATTACCGATTTTGTGTGATTCAGGTAGTACATCTGACCGCACCTGCCCAAAGCTTTAATAAGCCTCATCACGCCTTATCACTACGACAGCTGGTGCAGCCACCCCACCACAATCTCGACTACCGAGCACGCCCAAAAACATCGTACCTACAATTATATACCATCAACACACGCAAACAGACCCTAAACCTAAGGCTTCAACGCACCACCCGCGCTGCAAGACAAATTTAAGCCAAAACATAAGGCGATGCTTTCCGGGCAGGAAACCAGGCGGCCCCCGGTCCGCACAGCGGGGCCGGAGCGCTGGGGACCCTCCCCGGCCCTCCAGGTCCCCAGAGCCGCCCGGGACCGCGGAGCGGCCCCTCCTGCTCACCCCAGGCCGCCAGGCAGTCGATCTGCAGCGGCAGCTTCTCCAAGATGGGCACATGCTCGAAGGCGTCGTGCATGGCGGCGGCTCCTCCGGCCGCGGCCCAGCAGCGCCGGCGGGGCAGGGGAAGGCCCCGGCGGACGGCGCCGCGGGGCGGAAGCGGCGCTCCCCGCCCCCTTCCGGTCCCGCCGCCGCTTCCGGCGCGGCGCTCCCCGCCCCCTTCCGGTCCCGCCGCCGCTTCCGGCGCGGCGCTCCCCGCCCCCTTCCGGTCCCGCCGCCGCTTCCGGCGCGGCGCTCCCCGCCCCCTTCCGGTCCCGCCGCC
>JAWWTY010000156.1:27148471-27260636 GCA_035222235.1 Margarornis squamiger
TGCTGACCAGCCACTTGGTTGACTTACAAGCTGAAAAGCAGCATGCATCTCCCAGCCTGACAGATAGGCAGATAGAGCTGATTTTGCCAAATGCACATAATGGATTACACACTCCTCCTCAGCTCCTAAACAAGGTAAACAGCACTGATATATCCCAACATAATGGATTTGTGGACAGAAAGCAGCAGTAGCTATGTGGCCCTACCTTTTACACAGCTTATAGAGAGAGGTATTACAATAGAAAATTTCACAAATAAACATCTTCATCCCTATGTTTATACTGGACATTCCTATGCCAGGCTCTAACATGGAAAATGAAAAAGGTTGCAGAGTTCACATAATAAATGAAAATTCTTAAATGGGATTTTAAAATAAAACTCTACACTAAACCACTGCTTAGCAACAATATCGAGGAGATCCTTATCATCGTGACAGGATTCAAACCTACAACTTGACATATTCAATAAAACAAAGTCCACTGGACAGGGCAAAGCAACCACAGCAGTAGCAGTGTCAACTGAAAACCCTAGAATTAAAACATTGGCAACATAAATACTAAATATAAAGCCAATATTTTCTCTACAACTACATGTATCAATGGCAATTGACTCTGCTTTTCCAACAATAATGAATTTTTTGCCAGAGCAAAACACCTTCCTCCACAAAAGTGTCTCTGCAACACAGAAATTAGGTGGAAAAAATTTTCTCTTACCAAAGCTTTCCTTTAGCATTGGCTCTTTCTGCTCATCATCATCCTCTTCTTCTGACAGAGGTGAGAAAGCAAACCTTCAGGAGTGAAAGAATGAAAATGTCTTAGAATTGTATCTCTTGCCTCCCAAGAGATCCGTTACCCCAACATTCATGACTTGATTATTCTGTGTAGTCCGTCGTTTTTAAGATCAATGCTAAACTACGTAATCAAAAGTTTAAGTCACTTCTTTTAAAATAAGTTCAACACCAGGAACAGACAGATTTTTATCTGTGTCACTTCTTTCTGTTTACTCTTCTTCAAGCCCCTACACACAATGCTTAGTATCCTTATGGATCAGTATACAGTAAATAAAAATCACCCACCTTCTTTGAATAAACAAGCATTCCCAAACCCAGTATTTTTAGAAAGAGGTAAGAAAAGCTGAACCTTTGGTTGTTAGCAGATGGTCTCCACAGAATCATGATGACAAAAAGGATCATTGAAAACAATAAACGCCAAATGGCATCATCCACCCATAGCTCCTGCCAGTCCTGTCAAGAAATACAGCAGCACAAATGGAAGTGTTGTGAAGCAAGAAATTCCATATCCTTACCTCCTTCCAAGGCTGAACTATAGGTATCTGTCAAAGAGGCTCATTACCCACAACAGCGAGAATTTTAGCATGTGGTGCTATGTGGCAATCTCACTGCCAAATGTAAACTTGTCAAGAAGCAGCAATTGTAGAAAGCATTCAATATAAACTCACCGACTGACAGTCCACCAGCCTGAACTTCATGGTGGTCCAGATGATAAATACAATAGATGCTGCAATATCCAAACAAACAAGGTGCTTACTACTAGAGAGGATGCCAATTCAAATATCCCACTAAAAGGACTGTGTTTCCCAAACAAGAACCAAAGACCTAAACAGTGAAGTCTTGAAATACAATTTAATAGTTTTGGAAAACAAGAGATGGATTTAGTGCTCTGATCTTATACAGTAATTTAAGCACAGACCAGTATATTTTGCTCTTGTTTCTTCAGAGACACAAGGCATAAATCAAGTATGAAATATTTAGTAAACTCCTCATTCCTATGCATTATTCTTTTACTTTTATCTAGCCTCCAAACCATGGTTTCATTATCAGCTGACAAACAAAGCTTACCTTACTAAACGATCTGATCTGCTTGAATGCCTTAAGCATTCACATGTTGACCCACAACAGTTCCAACACTCAAACTATGTTTTTACCACAATTTTAGAAGAGACTTTCCTCCACTAAGGTGTTCTAAGTTGACTAAGAATCAGGTGCTGAAAGGAATTTCAATCAGCTGTTGCTTCATTGTTTAAATAAAAAAAGCAAAGTCTTTAGTTTTCTGCTCACTGTATTGATAGCAGAGCACGTGGAAGCACCACAAAATTTATTCTTGAAGTTCAGTTCATCACTACTATAAATGGAAAAAGAAACTGAATCTGTATTCTTCCAGAATACAGAGGGCATTATGTTACAATATGAATACAATTTTTCCAAGAATCACTCCAATCCTTCAGCTATCTGGTCTTCAGACACCTTAAAAATCCCATAGTAGAGTGATACTGCAGTTTTTGCAGTTTAGGCAAAAAGTATCTCTGTGAAGTTAACAGCATAGGATAATAACCCCCAATAGCCTGTAGTTAGAGGAGCTGCATTACTACTGATCTAATGAATATCAGGACTAATAATCCACTCTCTCTGAAATGCCAACGTAACACTTGACAAAGGCCCACTGTTAGAAATGGCTCAAGTATTAGAAATCCCAAGAACTTGGACTGTATTTACAGAAAGGTCACCGAACTTAAAGATTTGCTTTAGTGACCAAATCAAGCTATATATGGAAATGGAAGTAGTCTTATTTGATAATTTTCTGCCTACCTGCTACTGCCAAGATGAGCGTGTTGGTGAAGTGCCGATACAAAGAGAGTTTCACGACATTCCTTCGAAGTTTTAGTAGCTTCATTGTTTGAGTTAAGCTGATGAATATGTATGGAAAGTCAAGGAAAAGCCTCTAAAGGGACAATCTAGTCAGACTTAGTATGAGGATGACACAGATCTTATGATCAGCTCTCCCACTCCTCAACAGCCCTCCAAAAAGTTAGACCATTCTCAGTAGAAGAAAAGATTGATCCTATTGCAACGGTACCGAAGAGCAGAATCCAGCCCTTTCATGTTACTTAGTCATCTACACCTATAATTCTTGTCACACAAAGATGGTATCCAAGCATCTATTTTGGGCAACAGCCCATTCCTCCAGAAAAGTGTCAGCTGCACTTCTGATAAAAGTCAAATCTGAACTAGAAATGAGTTAAAATCCATTTAAGGCATACAGGTGCCATCATATTTTCTTTTCTATTTTATTTCCACAGTAACAAAACAAGTGCTCAAAAGAGACATCATGGTAGGGGAGAATTGTGATTTTCCTGGCTCGGCAGCAAGCTACTCACATTTTAAATAGAGTTTTTGTGACTTTCACTAAGAACACTTTATAGGGATTTTGCTATACAAGAGTTCAGCACTTGATGTCAGTTGCTCAAGTCACACAAGATAATGGCTGCTTGTCAAGACACTAAAAAATTAACTGCCCCATTTTGTCACCTACTTCAAGATTATTTCAAATTTTACAGAAAGACTTCTATGTTTGATGCTGCTAAGCAACTTTAAACTGAGTCGTAAGAACATAAACTGAGTCAGTTCTCCAAAGGATGTCCTTCTATGGTGCCATGACATGCTGCTCTGGAACAAATTACCTTCACACTCAACAATCAGAGACTGATAAGACAGATTATATTCCAAAGCAGCTTTAACACAGATTTATCAAGTGCAAGAAAAACTAGGTAAAAAAGCAGTAGGTAGCAGGAGCTTACCTGAACACTCAATTACAGAAGTTCTATGACCTTTACCAGAAGTAGAAAAAAAAAAACATACTTGAAGCTTACTTTTTAAAAAAAAATTCAGCCAAAAAGATACCCAAAAAAACCCAAATTTAAAAGAAAACACACTCAACCAAGTACAACAGTGAAGGATATCCACCAGCACAGGGCAGTATCTAGGAAAGCCAAGGGAATAAAAGCCAAGGAGGCAAGATCATTCTGGGCCTGGAGACAAAGAGAAAGCCAATAAGAACAAACTGAAAAGAAAACAAGGTACAGAAGTGAGGAGGGTCAGGCTATTTTATGCGAAACCACAAATACACCACCACAGTGTTTCTGAGCTTTGCTACAGAAACAGACGGCTTGAACCAATAGTTTAGACCAATGCACAGAGAGGAACTGACAATACCATGTTGTCAGTTCCCAGTTCTCCACCAGCAAGGCAAGAAGCAGTTTTCCAGATTAAGTCAATCTAGTGCTGTTAAAACGAGTCTCTGCCAAAGCAATTGCTGTGATTAACTGCTCTGGCCACTTCTATTATAGAAAATTAGCAATCAGATTGTTAGAGATGTAGTAAGTAGTAAATCTTTTACACTATGCATGGACAAACTGAAAGCTCCACTAACAATCCTGAGTTTGACTAAAGAGGCAAAACTTGCCTTTGTGTGTACATCAAAAACTATCAAAGTCCTAACAGAAACAAGCAAACCACCTTTTATTCCTTTTAAGTCTAAGACAGAAATAATAAGCTGTGAATAAGCTTGTAGCATTTTGCAGTTTAAAAAAGGATATCCACAAAATAATACAGGCATCAATCATGGACAGGGCCAAGTTTGCTATCAGAGCCACAGTGTCATAGAAAAACTGGAAAAGTACCAAATATGCGACAGGTTAAAAACCTTATCCAAAAATACCAAAAACAGAACAACAAATATCTACATCCCAAGATGCACTTCTTAATTAATCCAGTAGCAGCAGCACTCACACACACTTTCCCAGGCACAGCCTGCAAAACTGGAGTGTGAGGATTTGCATTGTTTGTTGTTTTGCCTTTTTTCCTCCTTTTGCTTTTTGTGGGTTTTGTGTTTTGTTTTTTTTTTAATTCCTGGGTTGGGTCTTTTTGACTCATGGCCAGGTGACCCAAGCTCCACGTTTGTGTCTGCAACTAGCCCTACCTATTAGACACTAGGGTCCAAGCTGAAACCTGACTAATAATAAAACTAGAATTATTTCAAAATATACACAATTAAAACCAAGTAAATAAAGAAGACATTGACCATTAAATAATTGTCAATAATCCATACCCACAGTCTCAGAATTTAACCACTCATTGTCTCTGCTCCCTTTCAGCACAGCTTTAGGACTTTTTCTTAGCATACAAGTAAATAAAGCCAATAGTGTCTGTGACATATGGGAAAATTCAAGCAGTTATTACTGACCCCTGTGACTCTAAGAACACCTTCCATGCCAGAAAATAATAGATAAAGGGCTCCAGCCATAACTACTTTGTGAAGAGTAACTCCAAGGCGAGGCCTGTAGGAAAACAAAGTGAAATTCAGATTAAGCGGGGAACAAAAAGTGAAGTCATGTCAGCTTGAGCCTAACATAAGGTATGAAGCACATGAATAAAGGGTCCTTGTGACAAGAGACTTTTGGATGCAGAAATATTTTATTATGGTACTCAAAATGTACTATTTATTTTGTCTCATGGTATGATGTGGCCAAGGGAGAGATGGGTAGCAGTCCTGTAGCAGTCCTGTTTCCTAGTTAACCTGTTTAGCTTCCCACAACCATTTCAAGAAGTCACATCCCCCTTCTTGACCAGTTTCCCCAGCGTACCTACACCTACCAAAAACTTCCACTAGCACATAGCATGTTTTTTTACCATTGAATACAGCTGGGGCAGACAGATGAGCAGCAATCCTAGCAAGAGAAGTTTCCTAAAGCAGATCTCCTCCCCTACCAGTCACTCTTGACCTCCTGCATTTCTAGAAGCTCAGAAACCCACCCTACAGTAGTACACAGAAACAGATGCAAAGAGGAATAACAATATGGAACTGTATGTCTGTTTATTACTGAAGAAGTCTAGACCTTTACAGCACTTCATTAAAGCACATACCTTTTAACAAGCAAAGTACAGGGAGATGAATACTGCCGCAAGTTATTAAAAACCAGTAGTGAAAACCTTTTAAATAGAACAGAACAAACCTGTAACAGAATTACTCACTTGACTATGCCATATCCCAGGCTGACTATGATGACCAGAGTTCGAGCCAATGAGCGCTTCACAGCAGAAAGAAGTTCTGCCAGTATTACTGCTCCTTGAACTACCAAAAGCAGAGGAGGAAGTTATTAAAATACAATTTCGATTTTGTTAACTACTGCACGCAATTGTAGTACAAGAGCAGGCATAGAAGGTAGGCTACTAAAGTGTATAATCTTTTTATTACCTACATCTGGAGAAAACTTTCAGAAAAGATAGGTCACTTGGCATTAAAAAGCAAGCTACTGAAAATTTTACATCCATAGAAAGTGGAAAGTAAACGATCCATAAAACATCCATAAGACGTCAACCAATCTGTACCATGGATGTGGCCAATTAGCAAAGTCAATGATATTTTACTTGCTGACTCATATGCATCCAGCCTCAAAATTCAAAACCAGAGTACCACAGTTTTATGTGAAGGGAATCTCTTAAAATGGATTATCAGGCTATGGACTGAATACCAAGAGTTATCTACAATGCTGTCATGTTGAACAAGGACTTTCAAAGCATCTTTCCAAGGACAATACCAATTTTCAGAAATTAATTACAAACTACACTTAGGAAGTCCTATTTTAAACTTCAAGCCAACACTACATTGTATACTCTCCAAAGTCTAGCATTCTACATACCTAAGACACCACACTGAGAAGTCAGACTAAGCAATAGCATTTTAGCTTTAGAAGAACACAGAGCATCATGTGTACAACATATAAAAAATACAAAAACTCTGGTTCCCTGTTCTTTGTTTTGAAACAATCCTCAAGGAATCATATACTTAATATGCAACTGTCACCTCAATTTAGCATAAGCCACTAGTGCTATGCCCCATCAATTAAACTGGAAGATGCAGCTGTCACCTACCAGATTCCCCCGTGTAGCGAATATTCTGGAACTCTGCATAGAAAACTGCTTTCTCGAGCATTCCCAGGAAGATAACAGCACCAATCCAGAACTGGATCCTCAGGAGATCCCGCCAGTAACAGGCTGACCATGCAAGCCATAGAACTCCAAAGAATACGTACACAATACACATCACCATGAAAAACTATTACACAAAAAGAAATAAGAACTTTAGAGCCAGAAAAATAACTTTTCCATTCCAAAGCTGTCAGATAACTCAATTTTGTCCCAAGTGTAGCAACTTTGGAAGTTTTTTTAACAGACTGTTTATTTGTCTTCTCTGGATTCTGTAACAGTGACAGTCTAATTTCTCACTGCCAACAAAGTAACTCACTTTCTGAGCAATTTCTCTCTTGAACAGTAGTCTGCCAATTTATTCACAAGCAGTTTTTCTAAGAAAAATATCATGTGCTACTAGATTTTAAAAACTCAAGCAAACAATCAAATACTAGAAACTCTATTCCTTCTCACATATTGTTCTATTAATAACTTCATCATACGTTTACACTATTCTGCAAATAAACTTACAGGTCGTCTTTACACACCATTCCATAGAATAGAAATAGGCAACTAACGCTTATAAGCCCTCTGTTCAAATAATTCAATAATTTTTCTCAAAAGTTAATTTCCAGCAAACTCAGTTTTTGACCAAGCTTTAGGACAGTCAAAAACCTGGAATTGAAGAAAAAACCCATTTAAATATTAACATTTTGTGGGTTGTTTTTTCTTTTGGTCCAGTGTTACTTGCTTGAGAAGAACTGTCATGGTACATCTCCTACATGAAACAATATGCTTGACAATGCTACTCAACAGTAAATTTTCTAAAAGACAGCATCATACCACAGCAAGTTAAATTTGCAAAAAGCACACTAAGATTAAGAAGGAAGGAGAGTAAGACATTAAATGAACAGCAGGAAGTACTTAGCCAAAGTATAGGACAGCAATAATGAAGTAGTCTCTTCCAGAAGGAAGTTTTTTAAACCAAGCAAACACTGAAATTATGTGCAGAATCCATTGAAACTTTCACAAACTGAAAACACCTTCCTCAGGAGATCCTTAGAGATTTTCACATCTGACTAATCCATGCAGTTCAAATGGTAAGGACACAGGCATGATAATACATGTGCAGATGCTCCATTATGGAAAAATTTAGAGAGACAGACCTTTTTCTGGACCTGTCACATGGGATATTCACACTGCTGAATTACATTTCAGTAGAGCTGCTGGTGGCTTTTACTTCTACAGGAAGTAAAATGTGTGTTTCAGAAATGCTGTCATGCCGTTCTTGCCAACACAGTGAGGCCAGAGACCTTACTTGTTACTGATCCCCAGTTAAAGTTTGCCTTCACTATGTAAACATTTTAAGTTCTTTTATTTTTTAGCCTTCTCAACAGAGGAAACTAGCAACCAACTCAATAACTGTTGAATAAAAAGGGGATTAGCTCTTTGTAGCTCAATTATGCTTTCACTGTTAGGCAGTATTAAAGATCTCCTCATGGGGTGTAAGACAGCTAGTGGCGGAAGGAAGATTAAGCTGCAAAAGAACAAAGAAAGCAATGACAAATGAAAGAGTAGCTGCAAACAAAAGCATAGAATAGCAAATTCTGTAAGATGTGAGCTAATGAGAATAACAGCGTCAGTAAAACTGCTCAGTTTAGAGCTAACAATACTGATAACTTCAGAAACTACAAATTAACATCCATTAATTCAAACAATCCAAAGAAGGACAACATTAATGGTATGTGCAAGCATCTGAAATCAGACGTCCGTTTCCCCTACCCTTGATAACCTTGCATTTAGTAGAAAAAGAAAAAAACAACCCCCCCAAAAAAAACCAAAACAAAATTAAAAAACAAACAAACAAAAAAAAACCCTCAAACCAAATAAATGAAAAACCCCGCCAAAGCCAAAAACACTAAGTAACTTTTTCTCCTGAGACACTGGCTCTGTGTTTCCTGAAATATGAGAGTATTTAATTGACATTCAAATCAACTGACAATTTTAAAGATCAGAGAAAAGCTGGTTTACTTACAATCATCAGAGGATAGTCCGCAAGTGAGAGATACTCATACGGCCCCTTCAGTTCTACTGTCACTGTCAAAAGACAATCCAATAACCAAATTGAATAAGAACCAAAAAGAGGAAGCCAGGAATTAACTGATTTTCACTCAAGTGTAAAGAAATTACATGTCTTCACATAGCTTTTAAATCTAACTTGCACTTCAATAAAGAACATTAAGACTCATAACACACTCAGCTAAAAGAATGCAATTAAAATTACACGCTCCATTACCAAGTAACTCATGGCAGTACTTAAAAGTAATTTTTGCTGGAGATTCATGTGTAACAAGAAAAATTCAGAAACACATGTAAATTAACTTCTTAGGGTTTTTTCAAACTTCTCTGAAGTCTGAATAGGTTATCAATGCATGGTTAGATATAGTATAACTTCAAGGTGACAACTACAGTCTTTGTACTCTACATGTCTTGAGCTTATTAATATAAACCACTGTATTGGACTGCACATTTTTGAAATAAAACACCAAGCTTCAAAATTGAAATGCTTGGAATTCTTCATTTCCATCAGTAAATTGACAGAACAACAGTCTTAGGATCTTCACGACACTAGCACCTATTTTCTTAGGATAAGAAAGAGCTGTAGTAATACTTACACCTATGTGAAGTGAAAGATTGTGTCTTATGAAATTGAACCATACACTAGATATTAAAAATATCTTAGAATACACTCAGACTGGTAATACATAAAATGGTACTGTATTTTCATATTTCTGTATAAACAGCTATCTTACTTGTAAAGAGCTTATTTTGATATGAGGAAGGTGTTGTTCTCTCCATTCTTTTAATTCTGGTAACAGAATCCTTAGCAGTTGTAATTCCAATTTGCACAATAAATATATATGGCCCATCTCGCCAAGTTTTGATAACAGCATTCATTGCCTGAAAATAAAACATCAAAAAGTAAGCAGTGCACAGTGGGGAGACAAGAAAATGACAGAATTGGATTAGCCATATATGGGTGACATCTTCCATGTAAATATAAAGTTCATCTTTTCCTAGACCTAAAACTTGTAAGTAAATATTTAATATGTATTTTTTTTATGTTTATTAGCCATAATATTTAAAAGTTAGTTGTGTGAATCCAGAAGAATCCTCAAAGACCTGGGAGGTAACCAGGGCTTTTTTTTTCAAATTTAATACTGGCTTACTGTAAGAGTACTCAAAGGTATTGCAAAATCTACAAAGAATTCAGGAGAGCATCCTACTCTTGGTTTTCAGACTAGAAGCATTAGGACCATCACAGAGATATGTATTTCCTGCTGCAATCAACTGCTTGGGAACTACACAGCTGCTTATAACTCAGATCCCTGCTGAAGGCAGAATTTTACAGTGTAAGACACAAGAGGTAGCTGAGAGGTCAAAGATTTCCACAGTAGTCAATTCCTGGGGACTCTACTACTACAGTTCCTGCAACAGCTCTTGTATCTGTAAGACTCAAATCCTGCCAATGAACTAACAGAGTAAGCTTGTCCAGATAAATATTTGCACCATAAAACAAATCAGATTTCTTTGATTTCCAGCATACAAAAGTGTTAATTCCACAACTGAAGAAGTTCTAGCCTTCTCAGAAACTGCAGTATTTACCAGGAGCTTTAAAGTTAACACTAAGATTATCTACAAGTATGCCACTCACATGGCTACTGCAGAACTGCCACAAAGACTTTTTTTTTTTAACAGCCTCTCCAAGAGAATTTCAGTATTAAGAGAATGCATTTCTTTTAAGAAACCTCCTGACTACAAGACATAAAGCCAACAGAAGATTATGTATCAAAAAAAGTTTATGCTAATATTGACTGAAAATAAAACTTAATTAGAAACACAGTAAATTCAAAAGAAAATGGATAAATTTTTATACACCAATTTTGCCTTTAAAATATCTCCATTTCTTGCAACATTGACTTCTTATTTCACAATTGCACACACACAACTATTTATGTTTTTGCTTTAAAGTGAATGGCCCTTTAAGTACACAAGGAATTAAATACATTTTCTGTCTTGGCATCTAGGGCATTCAATTTGAAGCTATTTTGACAATTGTTCCTGGCTAAGTCTTGAACATAACATATAATAAAAATACTAACAGATTTGAAAATCAAAAGTAATCAGTCAACTTGTCAGGTACAACATTTTAAAAAACTGACTAAAGACAAAACTAAATATATTCTGTAAGAATTAGTCACCATTTAAAACAGGTAGTTTCAATTACTATTTTAAACTACAACGGAAAAAGAAAATTATTTTTTAATTTATACCATCAGTTTGAGGGTATGAGTTCTGTATTTTACATACAGAAGTATGTTACCCTGTTTCTGTTACTCTTTTGGTTTTCCACACAGCACTACCTAGTTCAAAGGTAAAAAATTCCAGGTGTCAAAAAACACATAGAATATGCTACCAGTAATTTGTATACAAGGAAATACAAATTTAAAAAAAAAAAAAAAAGCCATGTTTAAATTCAGTATTTTGGATTACAAACCATGTTTAAATTCAGTATACATACAGTTTTATCTGTCACCACTGTGTGATTTCCTGTGCTCTCCTTCTTATCTTTCAAGCCCTTATGGCGAAAAGAAAAAACCACAGAGAATTGGGTAAATCAATGTGCCGAAACTCTCTCTTCCGTGCTATGCTCACTCATTAAAAGGAAAGAAAAATTACCTCTTGTTTCTCAGGTGACAGAGGTTCTGGATGAACAAATTCTTTATAGAAAATCTGCAAGATGCAAGAAGGGTATAGCATTTATAGGCACTTTACATGTTAACATGACATTACCAGAATAACTTGCAGAACCTTGATTATTCTCTAAACAGCTATATTAGAGAGCTTTCATTTTTCTAAATCAAACAACTGTCCATTTGTGCAGGTAGTCTAGAATACTTAGATTAGTGTTTTGTCATTTGAGAGTTGCTTTTCCTCCCCTCAAATAACAGGTATCTATTTTTAGAATCCACAGACATGACAGAATTAAAGCTAATTTTATTTTCCAAATATGAATCTGTTGAGTATCCTCATTGCTAAATGAAGTCTACACAGACAGAAACAATATTCTGAAATTTCTCCCTTAATCTATGCAGTAAAAAAGTTCTGATATGAATGACTGCCAATTAGAGATCCAGATTTGCCAACTCTCCCAAACTACAGTCACTAGAAATCTTGCAAAACTGCTATACAGGAAATAGGCTGAACAATCAAAGAAGAAATTTCTGTGAAACTTCAGAAATTAGTATCTGAGAGGAATATATTTTGTTAAAAATTCAGCAGACTTTTCAAAGGAATTGGATAAAAATTCACTTAAAGACTTTTAAAACTCCAGTTTCATAAACCTGAACATTAAGATGCCCAAATTCACATTACACAGCTAAACCCACACAATCTCTTCTACAAAACCAAGTAAAAGTAGAACTGACACTTCTCATACCATTAAACATGAAAAGCAAGCAGCATACAGTTTTTTTTTTCTTTTTAAAAGCCCTTCAAGCCATCTTTCCACATCAGAGGAATTAGAGGCATGCAAACAGATTATTAAAAACCCTTTTCAAGTCATCTTTAGACATGTCTTTTTTCTTAAAAAACAACCAGAAAACACCAACAACCAAAACCACTAAAAAACAACCCACAACACTAAGTTCAACAGTTATGAGACATTTCCCAGCATTCTCTATCCATAAACTTTTGTCTAAATCAGGAATGGCTGAACACAGATGCAACACTCCACAATGTGCCTTGAATTCTTAAGTACACCATTAGAGACAATCCGCATGTTACACCCGGCATTGTTATCGCACAGCTCTGCCTGCTGATGTACAGCCAGTGTAGAGCTGACGTCTGCACTTTGCTTCCCTGTGCTAATTCTGCACTGTCTTCCTGCTTCCACATCCTTTTAAACATGTTCTAGCACTCCTATTTTACAGTTTTAGCCTGCTATCAGTGCTTAATTAATGCATTTCTCAACACTCATTTCTGTTATTCTAAATTAACATTAACTGAGCAATAAATGCCAATCCTTTATTGACGCAAATTTAGTGGGATCTTTACTCTGGTGCCACTTCTACTCAGCTAGCAGTAGTCTCCTGTAAATGAAACAAACTCAGAACACAAAACCACAAATAAAAAGCACCAAACTTTACAGTAGTTTCGTTGGGTTTTTTCACTCTAGTGAGCCAGATGTTGAATAGCAAGCCAAAAGTAAAGGAAAATTAAGAAATCATCACCCCAGCTTGGTTGTCATAAATAAATAAAAAGCAGTACCTTCCAACTTACAGTGATATTTACACAGGATGCTAACACATCTAACAAGAATTACCCCCTTCTCTATATATTGTATGAGACAACAGAGCAAACTGAAATTTCTACCCATACCTGAGGCCTGAAGAGCTCAGAGCAGTTTGGAAAGAGGAGAGAAGCAGTGGCATAGTACCCTGACCAACCCGGATGCTCTTCAGCTGTAGTCCCAAAATAGTTATCTGCTTGTTCATCCTGCCAAACATAGAGTAGAACTTAGGTTAGCATCCAATATTTCAAATGGTTTATCTCAGTAGGCAGCTGCAAGACCTGAAGAGCTCCACAGCTTCACTCTGCACACACTCTTGAAGCAAATTTAATAGAATAAAGGCCATCAAGACCACACAAGACTACAAAAATGATGGCATACAGGTTCTGAGTAAGAATCAAGAGAGCGGAGGTGCAGCAGTCCGCATAAACTTTAGTCTACGCAAACAAACTCTACATTATTATATTAAATATTAAAGACTCAGTCTTGTGCTAGATTATAGTTCCAAGTGTCATAATTAATATTTTAAGCAAACATGGAAAAGTATAAACCATATAAAGCACAATTGTGTTCTATCACATTTGACAAAAACACTATACATTTTGTACAAATTGCTACTACTTACAATGTGCATCCATAAAGAACAGAATTGAGACGAAACATGAAAACACCCAATTTCTTCTATTCACTGTCATTAAGCATTGTCATAAATATTTTCAACTGCCATAAACTCACACACTTTAGTCAATGAGCTTATTTAAGCTCCTAGGTTTAGAACAATGCTGACAAACACTTCCGCCTTATCCAAAACCCAAAAAAGTCAGCAATTGCAGCAAGCTGTTGATAAAATCCATTCCAGAAATTTGTTATGTTTTAATGGAAGAATACGTCCTTTAGGCCCAAATCGCAACGTGGATGCAAGGGGGACATTGCCAATCCCCTCCCCACCAGATCTGCTAATCCCTAAAAATAATCATAACCTATGGTTTTCCATGCAATTCTTACCCCAAAGTTGAAGACTTCATTGTAGCAGTCAGAATATCTTAAGTACCAAGTAACATTGAAACCCTGGGAGGGATCACAGGCTTTTTCATCTCCTTCAACTAAAAAAAAAACAAAAAAAAAAACAACAAACCAAACACTAAATAAGAACATGTAAGACACCACCTACTTTCCATGCTTTTCCTCCCAATCTGTGCAAAACTACCGTAATTATATTTTAATCATGAAACTGAAAGCAAAACAATAGAAAAACATTTCCCTCAAGTAACCCATTACTGTCCAGTGAAAGAAAGAAAGCACAGAATTCCATTATAACATCATACAATTCTATTAAAGACCTGAAGATAATTTTGAAACTTTTTGTTCTGAAGACAATCAGGGATTTTTCAGCAACCACAAATACCAAACAAGAGGAGAACAGCAATGGCTCTCAGTGATCACAATACAAAAAAAAAGGGCTTCCCTTTCAGAGAGAGGGGGAATACATACCAGGTGGAGAGAGCTACAAACATAATACTAGGAGCAATTCATACATAAAATTTAAATATATAAATATCAACAAGAAGAAAATTAATAAAAAGGTAAGATTTTGCAAGTCAACATCCACCCCCCTCAAAAGACAAACAAGCCACCTACACATCAGCTCACAGTATCAAAACTGCAATGCTACCTAAAACAGCAGTAAGACTACTCTCCACTTTAAAGAATTAGAGAACTATATTCACAAGAGTGAAACCTGAGGCTTTCCCCCTAGTCAGGAAAGACTGAATGTTTTATTTGTTTCAAATCTCATTCTTAAACTAGAGTCTGATGAAGACAATTTTACATAAAGGCAAGACTCACCCTTAAACAAAATGAGCTGCAATTATTCAGAGTCTTGGAACAGCCATATAGATGATTATATTTGCATTTTCCCAGTCAAAACTCTTTTGAATTAACAGCATGTTTGCAGTGCCTAAGAAATTCCCACAACCTCACGGGCCACATGCACCTCAGACTTTGTTACATATACACTTTTACTGATGTTTCCATACTGACCACTGCAGGTAAAAAAATGCAAATAGAAGAAAGATCCTGCCATGGAGCTTTAATTGACTAATCTCACTTTAAACCTCATGACTACTAAAGCATGTATACACAGAGCTAAAAACTCAACAACAGTTCCTAATACCAAAGATTTAAGCAAAATCACTGAAAAATAAGAGTTTCCTTATGACACCTTCTGGTAAGCATGAAAACAAGGCATACATATTCCTCGTAGCCCTAGATGTTGCAGAGGGCACAACAAGGAAACTAAAAGGCAACACAAGCATTGCAGTGACATGGGCAGATGGCAAATTCTTTGATAACAAAGGCTCTTCCAATAAAACTGACCAAATGAGGAACATCACAAAAAAGTGCTAGCAAAAAAGAGGAGAGATTCCAAAATACCTTTTAAATACCTTTTCATCTATTAAAAATAATTAAGCAACTACATATTCAGCAGCACCCACTAAAGGTAAAACAGGTTATGACTAGAACAATCTGCAATATCTGCCAACATCAAAATTACAGAAACCTGAAAAGGAAGTACTCTAAGAGAGAGAAAGAATCCATGGCATTTACTGAATTCAGCAACATGGAAATCTAAGTTCCTCAGCCTTCAAACAGATTCCAGCAACATTCAACTTGAATGCAGTCTTTGTACTCATTTACAGAGAGCAGGATTTCTATGATGACCCTATACAAGAAACCAAATGCCTTCTAAAACAGCACTTCAGAAAAGTAGTAGATAAAAATAAATTCATTATTGACAACACTAAATGCCAGCAGCAGTCTTCCCAGCCAGAAGCAGAAAGCATCAGACATCAATACATTATACACATACAAATAAAAATAAAAAAAATCAAGAAGAGTTAAAAAAAAGGAGGCAGAGGAAAGGGAGATGCAGGTGCTCATCACGACCGTGAACAACCCATGAGCTTCTTCCAGCAGATGGAAGAAGCAACAGACACCAAAACAAAAGAGACCAGTTTCTACAGAGACATGGGCAGAAAAGAAATATGCAAAGTTGAAGCTTCCCAGTATCAGATGCAGTTTAAGTATCATCTAAGCTGAGAAACTAAGTTCACAGTGTTTGTTCCTTCCTTTTTCAGTGATCATCCAAATTCATGTAAAAGTTTTAATTATACTGTTATGTAAAACAGGTGTCTTCACTAAAGAATTTTAAGGCTTAATGCCTGATTAAAGGTTGACAGTACAGTGTAGTTCAAGTCCACATCAGGAGCAAAGGGATCAAATTCTGCCAGATCTGCCTTTTAACAAACAAATTTTATCTTTCCGTGCCTTAGTTTTTCCTCTTGGTTATTTCAGCATGATTAGAATTACCACACACTTCACTGCAGGGACCCATATCTCAGATGCCATGTTACTACACTATTTCCATTAAAATTTAGGAAAGGAAGCCTATAACCTACCAAAGCTCCAAATCCTCTTTTAAACCCCCCTCCTTTTCCCCAAGCATCGGATTTCTACATTTTGATCCTGCAGCTTAAATTTGCAATTGCCTCACTGCAAGAAGCAAACCTTAGCTTTGGAGCTACACTTGACAAGTGGGAAAGCCTTAACCCTGACATGAGGAGCCTTCACTAACAACCACTCAAATACTAGCCTCCTATTTCAGATTCACATGGATCAACAGAGGCACTTCAACAAATTCTAGTTGGAACACTGTCCCAAGAAGTACATTGGAAATCAAACCTGACAAACAATAAGGTAACTACTAAACATAACAGAGCACACCAACATGCAATTTTACCAACAAGCATCAGGTAATCTTCATGATACCTTAATTTTTCTCAGTTAAAAAGAGCACAATCACCGAAGCAACCAAGTCTTGATATGACAAAGGCACAGATTCCACTCACTGTCTCTAGAGGGACTTTCACTTCCTCACTTGACACAAATGCAGAAGGATATTCACAGGCACTGTACCTGTATAAGCACCCAATTAGCAGATGGAGACCAGCTTCCTCCCCTCACCCCCATGGTAAGAACTGGTGCAGACCAGCTTCCCCCTTAAACAGCCCTTTGAACTGCTCAAAGCACATGGCAAAGATTTCAAGCCTTTCTAAATCAGCTAGTCACTTCTACAGCATCTTACTACCATTTAAATGCTGTCCTCGTGTTCACAGGTAAGAGGATCCTTGAGCAGTAACTTAACCCATTGATGTGGACAGATGAGCAGAGAGCAATACAGAGAACAAATGGGAAGACTGCAAACATGTTTGCTCTGTAGCTCACACATGGGGATCAGGAGAAGAAAACACCTCTCAGGTGAGCTCTGCCGTAGTGTGCAAGATTCCCATACCACTCCCAGAACCAGTCAGCTAAAAAGAAATAAGCCCTCAAAAAGCCTCCTGTACACTGCCATCAGTCCCCCTGGAATACAAACAGCCCCTGTCCCAGCCAGAGGAATTTAGCAAATCTTAAATAGGAAAAACACACCTCACAGCAAAGCTCAGCACACCCCATGCCTGATTACCCACTACCTGAAATAGAGTGGTGTTCCCATTACCCATCTTGCCCTCTCCCCAGAGGTCCTGAACAACCATTCGTTCCTGCTACAGCCTAAACAGACCACGACTGAGAAGCTTCAAGGCTGTTAACCGACCCAACCATACCAGAACTATGTCTTTCATACAGTGCTAGACTGCTGTCACGGCAGCCAGTGCAGTTAAACACCTCACAGTATTTTAAGCCCCACATGTTAAAAGCAGGAGGTGTGTTAAAAAGCAGAGAAAACAAGTTAATCCCTTATAACCACTTACATCTCAGGAAAATGGTGGTGTTGTTGAAGAGAATCTTCCCAAAGTTAAACTTCTTCCCCTGCAAAGGCACAAAAAAGGAAGAGATATTAGCGAGCTTAATGTCACTGAGCTTAACTAAACACAATCTTCCATTCTGAGTTTTAAGTCAATACAATAATGAAAGCAAATGCCAAATCTGGAGCCAGACTTACTGGACTTTCCAGTCATGCTTCACCACCCCTTCAACATAAAGATGGCTTGAGAGGCTTACGCCTTTTTGTTCTGCAAACGGAATCAATTTCACATTGACATTTGTTGAAATGATTACCACCGTCTTGCTAATGAGACAGTCTGGACTATTCAACATAAAAAAGTGTGTTCCAAGAACGAACAGGAGCATTCACCGTAATCCTTCAATTTTGTTCGTGAAGCTCAAGAGTCTCACAGAAAGCTCACATGACTCCTACTGCCTGGTAGAGGCAGATCTAATGTGAGTCCGCACAACTTCAAGCGCAGCAGTTGGTCAGAAGTGCGGAAATCCCTTCACCTGCGCAGGCCCGCAGCCCTCCCGGCCCGGCGCTGCAGGGCCCGGCTCTCGCAGCCAGGCCGCGGCGCTGCGGGCCCCAGCCGGGCCGCAGGGGGTGCCCTCCCCGGCACGGGTGCCCTCCCCGGCACAGGCCCCCAGGCCGGGCTACAGCCGGGCAGGGGGAGCACCTTCCCTCTCTTCTTTCCTTTCCTTTCCTTTCCCTCCCTCCGTGCCCTCGGCCCGCACAGGGGCCGCGCTCCCTCCCACAGAAGCCTTCCCTCCCCTGCCAGCCGCACAGAGGGCTGCAGCCCGGCAGCGGGGCGGCAGGGAGGCAGCCCCGGCCCCGAGCCCTCGCACCGGCCCCGGCTGCGGCCAGGCTGCACCGAGCCGCGGCCCGGGCAGGGACCCCCCGAGGAGGGGGCGCGGAGCGGCCATGGCCTCGTCCTCCCGCTGCCCCTGCCCCGAGCACCTTCCCTCCGGCCGCGCTGCCCGCACTCACCAGCAGCACCGGCAGCCGCCATTTGGAGCGCTGCCCGGCGCCCGCCGCGCCCGCCAGCAGCAGCAGGGCCAGCACCCGCAGCAGCCCCGCGGCCCCGGGCCGCCCCCCGCACCGCGGCGCCGCCGCCGCCATCCCGCCGCACGGAGGCCCCGCGCTGGCCGCGCCCCTTCCGCTCCCAGCGCCGGGACGCGGCGGCCGCGGGATGGGAGAGCCGCGCTGTCACCGCCCCCGGCCCGGCCCGGCCCGGCCCGCGCTGTCACCGCCCCGGCCGTCACTCCCCGGCCCAGCCCGGCCCGGCTCCCCGCGTTCCCCGGCGGGCGGGCGGTGACCCCGCTCTGGGCGGGCGCTCTCGGGGCAGCCCCGCCATGGAGGCGGCCGCGGCGGGGGAAGTCAGGTAAGGCTGCCGGGGGCCGTGGCCGACCCTGCCCTCACTCCGGGGCCCACACCTCCCCGCGGCCGCAGGCAGGGAAGGAGGGCGGGCTGCGGGGCTTTAAATGCGGCAGCAAAGTCCCACGGACCTGCAGCAGAACCCGAAAGGACGCGGGTGTCTTCAGGCAAAAAACGAGAAGGGCTAAATTGTCTAAATGTGTGGTTAGTGCGAGGTCTCCAGTAATAATGCAGGACTTGTAGTTGTGACTGAGTCTCAAGGGCTGCCACCTGCACTTTTTATGTTCCGGGTAGCTAATAAGTATTCTATAAGCATCAGTGCTTTATCAGAACTAATACCTTATTCTCTTCCATCTGTGTTTGAACTCAGCACGATCTGGGAAGTGTTTTGATGATAGAAACTACTGGCAGCCCATTTATTCAGGCAAGCCAAAAGTTTGCTGTTATGTAAGAGACCTAAAAGTTACTCCAAGCCTAGAGATAACATGGAGCTGTCAGCAGGGCCATCAGAAGTCTCCCTTCCTCTTCGGTCCCGCTGAAGATAGAAGAGAAGGGTGCAGGGTTTCTTCTTTTCTGCCAGTCCTGTTTGTGTCTCCATTCTTAGCACTGGAATGTAATAATTAACTGTGAAGACTGCAGGGAGAGGTCTGGCTTCAAAATGCAAACCCCCAAGAATTCACTCACACTGAAATTCAGCTCTGTTAGTCATGGATTCAATCGTTTCTTAAATTTTGAAAGTTTATAAGGAAATGGTTCAGCAATGGAACTTAGTGTGTAAGAAGTTCTACCCATAACAGAGTAGTTCAAAGTCCAGCACACTTTATGTTGGATCAGAGTTTTCTGCATTGTCTTTAATCCTGGCTGCTCTTCAAGAGGACCCCTGCTTCTCATCATTCAGCAAGTGTTTGGTGAACATATTTAAACATTTCATTTATCTGCTCTGTCTAGTGTCCAAGATGAGGCTGTGGACAAAAGCACCTTTAAGAAATGCAACCAGATTGCTTTTTACAGGTAAGGAAAATTGTAGTGTAGAGTGGTGGTTATTTTTAAACTAGTAATATTAAAAGATACAGGAAGTAGTTACACATTGATTTTAAATCACTGCAAGTCTGCTACTTTGAGGATTTATCTTTCCAGGTGAGCATTCAGCACACCTGTCAGCAAGCAATAACCACCATGTTGCTTGTTAAGGTGTAATCTTATATCCAAAATGTCTTATTTTAAAATTCAAAAGTATCAGTCCTCTCATCTGACAAAGCCCCAGCAATATTTTAATTATAGGTCCACTCAGATGCAGGTTATTTTCTTGATGTGGTTGGTTTTTGACTATCTGTAGTTCAAAACAGCAAATCACTCAAGAGAAACCATTGGTCTGTGACAATAGTATACGTGGTTGCAGTCCTGTTGAGCAAATACATTGGCCAGAATTCAGCCATATCTAAATTCTAGCACACTAGTCTCTTAAAGCTAACCTTATGCCAATTTTTTCTCATCCCATTTCTAACTGTGATACCTCTCCTCAAGCTTTTTTTGCTGCCATCCTGCGTTGTCTTTTATCCCATCCTGCCCAACTGAAAATTAGTCACTGATGTACTGGGTTACAGTCTCAGATATTCATTTCTGTTCTGGAGGAAATTCTGTTCAGAAAACAAACAAACAAAAAAGAACCCCACAACAACAACAAAAAATTTGCCAGTGGGAGCATGGCTCCATTTCACACCAACACTTTCTACACATCCCCACTTAACATAACACCTGTTTTCTCAGGACTTTGCTACACATTACATATACCAGATCCTGCCTTTGCTCTGCTTTCTGAAGAAATCCTATAGCTGATTGCTCACATTTGTGTTCCAGTTTGCAAGGAAATTAAATCAGTTTACTAATGAAGAAGCTTCTCTTTAAGGTAACCTCCAAGACACTTATCTTCAAATACTTCATAAAACCTGGGCTTGCCAAGGAGCATCCTACAAACAGTTGAAAGAGCCTCTGTCTCAGGATTTCTGTTCTAAAAATATTATCAGAGCCAAAAGCTGTAGTCAAAACTCTGTAGTCAGCAGACTTGTGGAGAAGTAATTTCCTCAGTATGTATTCAAGAGGTTACAAATTACAAACATGTGCTGCTTCATCACCACAGAATGTAAAAGCTTTTCAATGGAGTTGTGGAGATATATGACAGAAAATGAAAAGCAGATTATTGAGCTGAAATTTCTGGGTTCAGAGAAAGAACAACAATGTAACTATACAGCTAAGCATTTAATTGAACACTTGAATTAAAACTACTGTTGTTTAGAAAAAACCTATAGAGTGGTGATGGGTGACCAAACCCCTCTTAATATCTCATTCATAAACATTTATGTGTGCTCAGAACTATATTCCTCTTTTTACCACCCTGACTTGAAATGCTGAAAATTGTATTTGAAAAAATTCAAGAAAAAAAATATTAAATAAACATTTCTACCAATATTATGTCCCTCTGTGTGATATAAACTATAAGAATTAGGGCAACCAAAAATTATTTTCTGTCTTGACAGGCGTCAGAAACTTCTACATCCTGGAAAATCCTTGTATCGAGCGTTGTTGGATTCAGTCATATTAAGTGACGAGAATGTCAAATTCCAAATTATTCATGAGGAGAATAAGGTGAGATTCCATCTAGCACAAGAGGGTGCTAACAGAAAGAGCAGTGAATATTATCAACAAGACTGATAATGTTTGCAGGGTTTGAGATTCTTCAGTGATAGATATTTGAGATATAATGCAAACTATCAGCCTAAATAGGACATTACTGGTTAGTATTTATTTGACAGCTTGAGGCTGTTCAAGGGAAAGAGGGATTTTAAGAAAGTTAAAAAAAAATTTGATGGCTTTATGGAAAATCTGAATAGAACTCTTTTTAGCCAAAAAATTATTTTAATTCAGAGTTTTCTTCACTATTTCAAAATAGTAAATTCTTTTTCTACAATGGAATAAGAGGACATATTCTAGCACCACCTAATCATACCTTTGTATTCCTGTGTTTGCTCAAAGGCAGTTTATCGGAAAAATGGTAAAAATCTTAAATCTTTGCATTTAAGATGACAAACAGGAAGAGGAGGATCTTCCATTCCTCTAATTTAAGAGCTTAGCAGCTGGCACATTCACCCAGCGAACAGGCAACCTAACCCATGCTCAGATTATGGGAGTTTGGAACTACAACTCACTCCTGTGCTCTAAGCATCACACTATGTAGATACTCTGTATAAAGGTTTTTTCTGCCTCTCTTGTTAATTCTGACCTTCTTTGCAGTCAGCACAGAAAAAAAGAGCCTATTTTTTGTTTAGATTTTAAGGAATATGAAAGACTGAAGATTCTGTGGCCTCCTAGACTATCTAAGGGTTTATACAAAGATGGCATAATGTAAAATGTTTCCTAGGGAGCAGTGCCTTGAACTCCAAATTAACCTTTTCTCTCTTGCTACTTTTTTGGTTTTATGGCTCTTGCATATTTTCATGCCTTTGAAGAGAGCAGGACTGATTGTCTTCCACACAGAGGGAAAAAATAATCAAGCTAAAATTCCTCAGTCAGTTTTGTGTCTCAAAGGAAGAAAGACTAAGTGGGGGAAAAACACCCAGACTTGTAGTGTCAGGATCCTCTGTGGAAGAAAAGTGAGTAATTTTGTATTAGCTAGAACAGAGTGACTTCCCAGATCCCTGGACTATAAAATATCAAGTTATATTGAGTAGGGCAGTATTAACACCATTAGGTGTCCTTCTGACAGGTGTCAGCACTATGCATACTAGTGAAGACAGAGCACTGATGTTTTTGCAAAAAGTCTCACATCTCAGGATTATACCACTCTTACATTGACAGAATAGTACTGAGATTGTACCAACTTTGAGAGTAGTGTACACTACTGCTGTTTTCCATGATGCTTGTGGGGACCAAACTGCAAAATGCACCTACATGGGAAATTGTAAGTTGAAGATAAAGAGTTCACTTAAAAAGCATTGCTTCTTCGAAGGGGTGAAGTAGAGTTAACTGGTGTAAATTCATATGAATAATGATTTTTACTCAACAGTGCTAAAGAACGTTAAATCAGAAAGTAGGCAGATTTGTTTTTTTCCAGAGAGTAAGCGTCTTGTGATGTTGTGTTGAAAAATAAGTTGGTATTTTTTATCCCTACCAGTTTATCTGTTTGTTTGCTCCCAGGTTCTTTTACAAGTAGAAATTTATGAAATAGAAGGCAATATTTTTAGGCTTAAAATTGATGAGGCGTCTCCTATCAGAGCAAGATACAAAGTTCCTGATGTTCTGATAAAGGAACCTACCACCCAGAGGTAAGTCATGGCAAGATAATTTAGCACCTTTGTAACTTCTACAGCTTCATTTGTGAGTGTTTTCCTTTGTGCAACAGTACAGTTGTCTCTCTACAATACAAAGTTGTTACAGGAAGAAAAAAATGCATGTGGTTGATTAATTTACTTTCAAAAATTCATGTTAAATACATAGGAGGAAGTTTTTTCATACATAAAAGAAACCTGAGGCTATTTGACCCAATCAGGAAATAGCCTACTTGTTACAATGCACTGTTTTTGCCGAGGGCATTACCTGTTAATGTGAAAGGAATGCAAGCTGTGGATAGTTGTCACAGCAGTTCTGCAGCCACTTGTTGCACTGTGCACTGAACCCTGAGCACAGCATGTATTTCTGCCATTCTTTGCCTCCGTATTAGCCTTGAGGTTTGTGTAATGTATCAGATATTCTTAGTCCATCTTTTATTTCAAATTGTTACTTAGGTACAGTGGATTTCACCTGTTGCTGTTGTTGCTTTTCATTTGCCAGACTGTTCATATCCCACAAGGAGGCAGGTATTTTGGCACTGTCAAGTGTCAATGAGGACTACAAACTTCTAGTCACAGCAAACCCCTTCCAGGTTGAGCTGCAGTCCAAGGGTGAGACTGTTATGAGCATGAATTCCAATGGCTTGTTATATTTTGAGCACCTTCAGCCACCTCCCAGTGATAGGTACAGTATCAGTCTATTGCATCATCGTTGGTACTGCTTGTGCTGTAGCTGGAGATAAACGGTTCTACGAAATTGCAGTTTCTGAAAGCTCTTATGCACTGAAATCTGTCTTCTCTTTTACTTAATAGGTACAATAAGTATATGGTGAAGTTTTAAGAAATAAATTCTAGATTGATTAGGTGCAGACTGTTTTAATCCCTTGCAGCAGCCATGTGCAAAATGCTAACCTCGTTTAATGGCCAATTCTGTAAAACTCTAAAGTATCCTGGTGCCCGTTATATTTCTTCAGATGAGTGATGGTAGTATGATGAGGTTATTAGTTTCATCTTTGTCATCACTAAACTTACCCTTTAGGTAAGTTTTATTCACTCTATAAGCTCTTGAAATCAAGTTTTGTTCAACTTAAAATGTGCCATGTAGCTGCAAGATTTTACAAGTCAACTACCCTGCAAAGTACTGGAAGGATGAGAAACCACAGTGCAGGATGTGTCATCTCTCCTATAGAGCATTATATCAAAAATTGTAATTAACATCCCTTAACAGAATGGTAAAGAAGTGAGGATCTTCTGGGTGGGTAAAATGCTGACGCAGATAGAAATAAACATGAAAGGCCAAGAAGTCAACCTAACTCAAATATTGAGTGAAGATTATTTTAAGACATTGAATATTAAAATGGTTTGCAAGTTGGAGCTCTCAGCTATGACATCCATTTTCAGAATAGTCAAGCACCAAAACTCTTTCATAATGTATAAAGCAATGCATAGTGCTATTTGAATTTTCTGCTGCTTGCATTAACAATAAACTGATTATTTCTATGTATTTGTTTTCACTAGAAAACCTACAGCACAAAACGAGGAGGCAGCAAGTGATTACTCTAAGGTAACTCATACTTACTGCAATTGCAGCATGAATATTTTGTAAAAAAAGGAATTAAAATCAAATGTTCATTTCACCCAGTACTATGTTAACAAATACAGTCTCACCACTTTCCAGTGAAATTCAAAAAGGACCTGGTATAACTATTGACATATTTTGCAAATTCTCAGTTGAATGATAGTTTATGCATTTTACCAAGTCTGTAGAAGGCATCAGTCAGGTAGATCTAGCACAAAAATGTTTTTCTCTATGTCCTTTTATTAGTAATTTCTGTCTCTTTTGTTCTCTTATTTGGTCTGGAGTAGATATGCAAAACAGAGTTTTGTGGTGATATTTGGTCATTTTCAAATTCCCTTTTCATTGCAAAGAGAGTTTCAAAAGAACAAGACCTTTTTTATAAGTCAAAAAATATGCCTCCACATATGTTCAGGCTTAATACAGAAGTAAGATTCTCTCTGATAAATGATCAGGTCCTGGCAGTGCATAGAGGCACATACCAGTTTTTCCAGGAGGCTGAGTTATGTCCATGATATAATTTTAGCCTTCTGTAGAGCAGATGGCTGGTTATACCACTATCCTGTTATAAATGACAGGAGCTATGCACCTTCAGCATATTTATGTCTGAGCTTTGAGTTCTGCCAGGGGAGTCATACAGCTGCAAGAGGCCATGTCTACTTATTCTGGGATCAATGTAGAAAAGAAAACTAGGAAAGACACTACAAAAAGTGAAAATTCCAGGACAATGAATGACAGGACCCAAGGAAGCTAAAAGTATCAGTTACACACATAGAACTCTAGAGAGTCTGGAGAGTTGTTTTTGTTGTCTGACCTTGACTGTTTCGGGGAGTGGATTGGTTTCTGTTTGTATGGATTTTCCTGTTTGGTTTTATCCATGTAGCTTTGCATTTCATAAATGTTTCCAATATCCAGAAAAAATGCATTTTTTACAGTGAGAATAATTACTCACTGGAACAACGTCCCCAGGGACATGGTATAGTCCCCATCACGAGAAGTTTTCAAGATTTATTTGGAGAGGGTGCTAGATAATCTCATCTAGGCTTCCTTTCCTATTAAAGGATGATCTTTTGAGGCTTGTTCCAAAATGTCGTATTCTGTTGTTCTATGGTTCTATCCAAGACCTCAGGTATTACTTTATGCTGTAGCAGGCAGCATGTGTGCAATGTGTGCACATCAGTTCATCCGTGTAAATACCTGCAGCAGAAATAGAATTGTGTTTTGGATTTATTTGTATTAACTATTTTTGGAAAAAAAGGAGCTAACAATTTTCAAATCTCACATAAAGAACCATATTTTTCTTAGAAATACATGATGTGAGCAGTTGCATTTGCTAGGTTTAGCTATTTCTGTTTGTGCAGGAAAAACAAGAGGATCTAGGTCTCTGGCAAGAGAAATTTGGCAATTTCTTAGACATCAAAGCTCATGGTAAGTCTCAGTCCAGTTTTGAAGACAGTTTTACTGCTTTGTATAAACCTGCATTCATTCATATATCTGTTTGCTTTCTGTTTACCTGCTTAATATTTATCAATGTCTCGCTCACTCCTGCTTTTCAGTGGTCTTAACTTTATTTTCATCAGAAATCAGTGGTGGGTAACAAATTTGACAAAGGTACCACAAATATTCATTAGATTTCTGTTCAAGAGGGAGTGCAATGTGACCCATTTCATCAACTCACTATGTGCCATTTCTGACACAGTATAACACTGTGTGTTCTCACTGTATATGTATATAATGTATATAGTATATAATACATTATTTCCTTTTTAACTTCTTTTTTTTTTTTTTTTTTTTTAGTATTAGTACATAACAGTGATTTGACCTGTAGTTTATTCTCATGCCATATCAGAAATCATGATACCTAAGTATTAGTAATTGACACAAAGAATCTCTTTTTAAGGTGGGACTACAAAAGGAAATGCTGAGCAATCCTAAGAGATAAGGAGCAGGTTACAGACACATGAGAGCAGTAGCTCATTTACAGTTCAAATTATCAATTACCAAAAAGTATGACCATCTGTTGTCTGTCTCATTGTATTCTATATTAATTAAGTTGGTTAGCTTTGTCCATTACCACTATCATGCAGACTGCTATAGCAACCAGCACTACCCAGCAGCTGCAGTAGGGAAAGGGAAGTCTGAAAGTGATTCCTTTTGGTGACAGAAACCTCTTCAGTTCACGGTCAGGACACAGAAGGCAGAATGCTGTTGCCTGTCTTGTTCATGCTGTATCTGATGTATTAGGCCAGCGTCATGGTTTTTTCTATGTTGGAGGAATAAATTCCACGTGGTCAGGTTTTGATCCTGAAGTTGCTGCTTGTCAGTCTACAGAATCTCAGGTCACCTGCCAAAAGTTGCCCTGGATTCAGTAATGTGACAAGATGTCCCTCTGGTAGGGACTCTTGTGCATGCTACTCTGCTGGCTGAGGCTGAAGAGAAGAGCAGTGGGAAATAGGCAACTTGGACTCTGAAGTCCACTGCACTGCAAAGCTTGGCTTTTAGGTACTGGGACAGAAACAGGAGACAATTTTAAGCCGTTTCACTACAGAATAAAGAAGTGACCCATGATTACACAGATTTGGTTGGTTTGGTTTTGGGTTTTTTTTGTTAAAGTGATTAATTTTATCTTCTTAAGCAGTTCAAAATCAGAATAAATACAATAAAATCTATTTAAAGTATTACTTTTGTGGAACAGAAGTAATAATGGAAGTGAAGTTGAAAAAAAGTATGAAAGAGTTAATTATTGAAACATTAAAACCTACTTTCAGTTGTTTTATCCAGTTAGGTTGCTCTGCTCTGTTGCTTTCAGATAAGCCCAAGAATAGAGCTCTCTGTTCTTCTCTTTAAACATTTCCACAGGTCCCAGTTCTGTAGGTGTGGACTTCTCTTTACACGGGTATGACCACGTTTATGGAATACCACAACACACAGAAACACTTCTTCTCAAAAACACCAGGTAAATGTGTCAGATTGCTAATGAATGCAGTGGGGGATTTTTTTTGGAAGGACAGTTATAAAATTGTCTTAGTAATTTAATGTAGACAACAGCTTGAGATATGTGTATCATATAGTGTATATTTTAGTCTAATGATACAGCAAACTGAATTGTAGCTACTATGCATGTGGAGTAAGTTGGTCTGCTTTCCCTTTTCACTCTGCAATTTCATAAATGGCCCCTTCTGTTCTCCCTCAATTTTCCATGTGTTTTTTTCTGAACTTCAGGACTCGGTCACGTTTTAGCAGAAGTTGTAAAAAAGCCAACTCCATGGGAGGATGGGAGAGTTCAGAAATCACATTTTGGGATTTAGAGCAAACAAACAGTAGTCTCACTGGCAGCAAAAATCTTGTTTGATTCAGATAGTGAGAACCAAAGCAAAAAAGCAGTAACCTAGGCTGTCCATATTTCAGCTCTGGATGCCAAACAAAAGACCATAATACAGAATGCTTACTGAGTATTCACCAAGTTTAGTGGAATGGCAATAGAGTTAAAATTGGCCTAGTGCAGGATGTTTACATGTAACAAACACATCTGTTTGTTTGTCCTAGTGATGGTGATGCCTACCGGCTTTATAATTTGGATATTTTCGGCCACAAGATACATGACAAAATAGGCATTTATGGTTCAGTGCCCCTTCTCTTAGCACACAAGCCTAACAGAACTTCAGGGGTCTTCTGGCTGAACTCTTCAGAAACGCTGGTGGATATTAGTACAAAGGCAGTAGCTGAGGTGAGAGTTGTTCACTTTCCTCGGAATTTGATAACCAAAGAAAACACTTCATGGCAGGGCCAACAGGAATGTAACAACATTATTGGAGATTTATCTTTTGTTCCCTAATGAAGAATTGTCAGTCTTTTTCTCCTGTCCTCACTACTGCTACATTTGTTGTATTAAGCCACTGAAAAGAACAAAGAGATGACTCCTTTCAAGAGTCAGGTTATAGATCTTGTATCTTAACAGGCCTACGGGAGGAGGCAGAGAGGAAATATGCGGAAAAAATCTACACAGGTGTATGTAGCAGGCAGAAAAAAATGGTGGGCAAAAACCTTGACAATCTCTTGGATTTGAGGAATTTTTCTGGGTTTTTAAATTCTTGGTATTGCCACAAATATCTGCTAAGCAGGCTCATTTGTCTGTGAAATGTAATTGACCTTCAAGAAACATAAAATATTTGGGAAAGAAACTCACTCAAATTCTTGAAACACAAACATGAAATCTGTTAAAATTGAAACGATGAGGAAAAAGAAAGTCTTGCTTTATTCCAGCACTGCATTATGTGGTTAAAATGATTAATTTTCTTTTTACTTATGATCAAAGACCCTATAGAAAAAGCATTATCTTTAGTTACAGAAAAGCTTTCATTATTTTGCCTGTTGTTACCCATTTTTTTCTTATTAACTATTACTTTACTTTGTATAAGCAGTATGCAAGGTAAAGGATTTGTGAAGGATATATAAGAAACATTCAGTATGTATTTCTAATACCTGCCAGGTACGTGTTAGTGAATTTTGTGTGTTTCCGTCTTTGCTCTTCATTGAATAAAAGTTTGAGAGAGAGATTGAGTTTTACCTTGGTTTCCTTTGAAGCTTATGCATTCTGGATCTGCTGCAGAGGCTGCTAAGCAGAGAGCAGTGCCTCTCACTGATGTACGCTGGATGTCAGAAAGTGGGATCATTGATGTTTTCCTGCTGATGGGACCCACTGCCTTTGATATCTTCAAGCAGTTTGCACAACTGACAGGTAATAACTCACATAATTGGAGTCAGTATGGCATATTTACCTGGGAGGTTCTCTGAGGAACATGCTGTACCCAAGAGTGGGTTAATGTTTACCTAGCCCATTGTGTGCAGTTGTTCCCAAGCTGCAGTATGTAGCACAAAGGCTGGTGCTTTGTGAAGGCAGGCCTCAATCCTTGTTTTCCCTAGCACTGGCAGCTGGTCAAAGTTGGCCCTAGTTGAGAAGCCAGCATAGTTACTGCTGTCTGAAACTGCACCCTTGGAAGAAGAGAGAAGATACAGGGGGCTAGAACTGCCATCAAGATAGGCCACCTTGTAATATGAAAATACTGAAGTTATAAAGTAATGTGTCCTGGAGACTAGAGAAATATGATAAGTAACTGTCCAGTGTGCCTCTTAGGGAAGGGAGCATATACCCATGCAGATATGAGAAAGGAAAGTAACAAGAGGCTCAGGAAGAAAGTAAAAAAAGGAGAAAAGAGGACTAACACTTTTTGATAGCAACATTCTTTGTGTACTAAAGAGAATTAAAAGCACCAAAATGTTCCTGATAGTTCTTTAGTCTGTTATCAATGATTATTTGCTGCACAGATGTTATGAAGAGAACGTGGCTCAGCTGAACAGAAACAGAAAAGTAGGCAGATTGCAAGAGGATCTCACCAAGCAGAAGTGCATGTTCAGGAAAGTTTCCAGCTCCTTTTTCCTGTATGCATACATATAGGCATGTTTGCTAATTTTGAAAATTCCTAACAATTTCGGTTCCATGGTGTTCTCCCTGTACTGCAGCATCTATGGACCTGTTTACACTACTCAAGTAATCACAGAAATTGCATTCTACTGATTAAAATCTATGAAATTGTTTGCATTAATGACAGATAAACCAATCTGGAATATTATTTATTAGAGAAAAAAAGAATAAAATTATATCGGTTACTGGATTAACACTTCAGGATCATGAAACAACAAGTTCCTTCTCACTCTTGTATTATTACAGCCCTCTGCTCTTTCTGACTGTTAAGCTATGGTAATGTTTATTATTTCAAGAGTTCAGTCACTTTGGTATGAAGAAATTAGGCCGGCATTCCCTAGCTCCACACAGACACATATTAATCATGTTAAGTTTTTGTAGAGTCTCTAGATAAAATCTTGAAGGACATTAACAGCTTTATCTTCATTTGTATACTCTTCCTAGGTACTCAAGCCCTGCCCCCCCTTTTTTCTCTGGGCTACCATCAGTGCAGGTGGAATTATGAGGATGAGCAAGATGTCAAGGCAGTAGATGCTGGCTTTGATGCACATGACATTCCTTATGATGTGATATGGCTGGACATAGAACACACAGATGGCAAGAGATATTTTACCTGGGACAAAAAGAAATTCCAGAACCCCAGAAAGATGCAAGAACATCTCAGGAAGAAAAAACGCAAGGTAAATAATATAGCAGAAAGAAAGAAAATACTTCTCTGTAGTGTGAATCTACCCAATCTAGGTACTTCAGGTAATGGAAACAGCTTAACTGCAACAGAGTACATTAAGCTCCTTTGCCACCTGGTGATGCTTCCAGCATGCAGGCTATCATGTTTAATTCAGTTCTTCATGCCATTTTACTCTTTTGTAATTTGTTGTGTATCCTGACCATCAGGCTAAGTCTGACTCATGTGAAGCTCCATCTTACAGAAGCAGCTCAGTGCTTTTGTTGATGGACACAGCAGAAAATTTTCATTCTTAACATGAGCTTTCATCATTGGTGGTTGCTGTGCTTGCTTCAGCTTTGCTTTGTGTGTCTTTATTTCTGCTTTTACAGCTAAAATATTTTTCTTAAAATTATAGAGGTATTAAAATGTAGACAATAGCTTAAAGTTGTAGCATTGCTTAATTATTGATCTTTGCCAAAAGTCAAGGAATGGTGAACTGTTGAAATAGCATTCAACTTTTATAATCTCTCAGTTGAAGGTGCAGTATTTTCTCAGCTCTACAGCAAAGCAGTTAATGGCAGCAGAAAGTAACTGCAAAATACAATATCTGTTGCTGTTGTATGGTACGCAAACTAAAATGTATTTAAATGTCTTAAGCCATATGATTTTAAGCAGGCACATGAACATGGAAGTCAAATATTTTCCCATTTACAGAATACAGCAGTGAATTAAACATATTGTTTTTAGCTTTTCATATACTTGCTTTTACCTCAAACAGTGGGTTTTGTCCTTTATTTCAGAGGGATAAGCATGAGTTCATGCCCTCCTTGTAAATTCATACAAGAACTGGTAACTGCTTTTTAAAATCAGTGACACAGCTATCTTTTTTGCCTGAAGTGAAATAATTCTCTGCCTTTTATCAAAAGGGAACTCGTACTGTTTTATTAAACACAGTTGATGCTAATAATGATTTTATTTTCTTATCCTGTCAGCTTGTCGTCATTGTAGATCCGCACATTAAGGTTGATCCCACGTATACCCTGTATTCACAGGCAAAAAACAAGGGATATTTTGTGAAAGACAGAAATGGGCAAGATTTTGAGGGCATCTGTTGGTCAGGTAAAAAACAGTCTCTACATTTTAACTGTTTATTTTAAAAATTTTGCGGAATAGTTTAATTGGTATCTGTGGAACTGGAATTGAATTCTTACTTTCCTTACATTTTTTTGTAAATATTAATAATTTCAAATACCTTGTGGTTTCTTTAATATAGTCATGTTCTGGTTGCCTCAGCTGTATAACTTCCTCTGTTACATTTATTGAATCTGCAGATCGTCCCAGTGCCTAGAACTAAAAAAATTGGATTTGTTGATGAGAACAGCCATTCCTCTTCTGAACTTGTTTTGGATACAGAAATGCAGTCTGGTCTATTGCAGTGAGCACAGCTTATGTAGGCTGGATGAAATTAAGTGGACCCTGATACCAAACCTTTGATTCAATCATAATACAGTGATTTGACATGTTATTTTTCATGAGGAGATCTCATTGGGTGGAGGCAAAGCAGATTGTCTCTCTTCTTTACAGATAGGAAGCCCACAATCCTGGCAAACGAATGATTATGGGAAAAATCAAGGACATACTACAACTTCTAGTAGCATGTCAGGATGCAGTTATTCAGCTTCTCAGTGACACTTTCCTGTTTGAGCTCAAAATACCAGGGATGTTGTCTTTTCCTGGCTTCCTGTTCACATCTGAACATGTTTCAGACTTTTAGCAGTCAGCCTTAAATGGTGCTGAGCTTCAGACCCCCAGAATCTTCATGTGTTGATAATGGCAGGGATTGTACTAAGTTCCAAGTCAGCCTGGAATTTGCTTTAAGGCTTTTGTATATTTCAGAAACAATAGTGACTACATTAATGCTGCTCATGAAAAACATTGTAGCTTTAGGCCACTGTATTTAGGTGCAAAGACAATGCTCTTAAAATCAGGTGAATAATTGGGCTCTCTCACATCCACAGGTTCCTCTTGCTACCTGGATTTCACCAATCCTGAAGTGCGAAAATGGTATGCAGATCAATTTGCCTTCAAAACATACAAGGTTTGTGTTTATTTGCTCTGATCTACATATCCCAGAAAGCCTGAAAATGGAAAAGAGTGAGAAGATACTGCCTAAGCAAGTTGTTGGCTCTTGTAGCTGTATTATTGTAATGTAGAGGAAAATACCTTGATAAGATGAAGTACCACAGGATTTTTTCTATGGACTTGTCTACACTGAGACAGTTGGAATCCATATGCCACCAGTGAATTTGCTCACTTAGTCACAGCAGTAGAAGGGGTAAACTGCAAGCATTTTAAGGACCCATAATCTAAACCAGCTGCTGCTATTCCAGCTTTTCCTACCATGATAGCACACAAGGAGCGATGTGGAAGTGCCCTGTCATAGCTCAGTCACTTCATTCTGACCATCCTGCCTAGTGCTTAAAGTGTCTGGGTGACCACTGCTGCACACCTCCAGTTTCCCAGCCCCTGCCCCAAAGTTCTGGTTTGCAGTAGAGTTGTTGAAACCACTCTCCTAGTAGACATGCATAGTAGATATTTCCCATTGCTGCTTTTCCTCCCCCAGCTTTTCATCTCTGCCTTTTTCTGGTTTTTCCTCATGGCTGTTTAATACTTCTCTTTTCCCTGCCTTTTTTCCACTCACCAGAAGGCAGGAATAGCAATTTCCTATTGAGTTTGTAAGAATTGCAAAAATAAGTGGGCTTGCAGGCTGCTACGCTGACCAGAAGGGCCTCCAAGAGAGATGAGATCAATGAGTGACTTTAGAAGTGTAATTGTCATGTCTTGCTTTCCTGTGACTGTTTCTACTAACACCCCAGACTGGCCTGACACCCACTAGAGATAAACATACTAAGTCACAGCAATTACTCTGCCATTACCAAATTGCAACCTTATGTCACAGGGATCCACTAATATCCTCTTTGTATGGAATGACATGAACGAGCCTTCAGTCTTCAAAGGGGCAGAACTAACAATGCAGAAAGATGCTGTGCACTACAATAACTGGGAGCATCGGGAAGTACACAACCTCTATGGATTCTACCAGGTAGAGTATCTAGAGACACAAACAGCAGTTACTCTCGTGAAGTATGTCTAATGTGGTACTTTACACAGTACTAGATATTCTGTAACCTTCATCAAGGACTCTCCTCTGCTAAATATTGCAATATTTGAAATAAACTGTGATTGGTCACAAGAAAATGTGACATCATCTGTGCCTTTCTACCATAACAATGTAAATTATATTGGCTGTGACTACACAATAGTAATATTTTTTTGTTCAAGTATATTCTAATAAGAATTTGTTACTTTAATAATAGATATTATTTGTGAGCTTTAATTTTCTTCACTTGGAAGGACTAAAGAGGCAATCTAGAAAATACCCTAATTAAAGACTTTGTCTTTCTAACTTTCGATTTTCAGCAAATGGCAACTGCAGAAGGACTCATCAAACGTTCTTCAGGAAAAGAGAGACCATTTGTCCTTACACGATCGTTCTTTGCTGGATCACAGAAATATGGTATGGACTAGCTGGAAGCCTTCCTTGCTGCTTTGTTCTATTAAGTTTGATGGGTAATAGTCCAGAGAGGACAGAAACTGTCTTAGAAATACTGGCATGATGAGCTCATAAGAGTGCAAGTGATTAAAAAAATCAGGAAACGCTGGCAAAGTGTGTACAAGTTAAAGGCAGAATAACAACCCGTGACGTTTGACAAACCACTGCCTACTTTTACTGCATATTTCAGCAGCATGTAAGTATAAAGAAAATATGTTGCAATGTACAGCAGTTCACCAGTAGTTCATGTCTATTGTCTTCTTTCCTTAACTGCAAACATAAATTGAAATAATCACTCAGTTTTCCTGCATAATTCTGAAACTGGGTATTTCCAGGGGCAGTGTGGACTGGAGACAACACAGCAGAGTGGAGTTATTTGAAAATATCCATTCCAATGCTTCTTACCATCAGCTTGGCAGGGATTTCATTCTGTGGAGGTAATGTGTTTCTCACTGTGCATAAATGGTGCCACCAAGCTGGTATTCCCAACACAGACTTCAACACAGATGGTGGAAAGCTCGAAAGTCCAGTGCATTTCCAGGCATTTTCACAGCTTAGTCTGGTTTCAGAAGCCTGAAACCTGGCTCTCACCATTATTTCTCCACTAACTCTTATGTGGTGCTCGTGTCCCATCCAGGGCAGCAGTCCTCAAGTGGTGTTCTGTAGCATCACTGTGACAATCCTCTGTCACTGAGAAAGGTATTCGGCCTTCAAAAGCTCTCTTGAGATTTTTTCTTAAAGAATAACTTGTTGCACCCAGCAGAACAGCGAGCACACTGTGAAATGCATAGATTTATAAACTTGGAATGTTTGTTAGAGGAGAGCTTCGCCTTTTTCAGAATAATTTCCAAAAATGTGTATTTTTATTTGTCTGCGCAATATCTAGCTGATGTGGGAGGGTTTATTGGAGATCCAGAACCAGAATTACTTGTTCGCTGGTATCAGGCTGGAGCCTACCAGCCCTTCTTCAGAGGTCATTCTAATATGGAGAGCAAACGGCGAGAACCGTGGCTCTTTGGGGAGAAGAACACCCAGATCATCAGGAAAGCCATTAGAGAGCGCTACGTCCTCCTGCCTTACTTATACACACTGTTCTATCGGGCACACACAGCGGCTGAACCAGTTATGAGGTAAGAACATAACTCAGGAGAGTGAGTGGCTATCTTCAGGAAGTTACTTGGAGAAGGGAAGTTAAATTACTTTTTTGATTACTTATTTGAATATTAAAAACACATAAAAATTCAAGTAATACTTAAGTCTCGTTCCTTGCATTCTGCAAGCTCTGCTAAGGTTCTCAGAGGAAAATTTCATGCTTTGGGTTTTTTTCTGAATGACGCCTGGAACACAGTAATTCAGTAAACACTTCACAGTCTTTAAACATGTTTTTAAAATACCATGGACTTCAAACTTTCTGTCACGATAAAGAACATTCCGTAGTAGTCCAGCCAATACATAAAAAAGTGCTTAATGGACTCTCAACTTGCTGACCTAAAATTGTAAATGCCATTTTGCCCCTCAGGAAAATACTTGTAACTGCTTAATCATTATTGTTATAAAAGCTTACTTCACTGCAGTATTCCTTATAATGTTTCTCCTAGCAGTGTATCTAATAATATAGAACAGAAATTAAATTAGAAAATAAATTTTTGTTCTGCTCCTCTATAACATCTAGGAGTGTGCCTCAACGGAACTGAATCCAGCAATTCTTTCAGCAAGAGATGAATGTCAATAATCTCCCTGGTATTGATTTCTGTGTTTTTGAGGTTGCCCTAGAACTGGTTTTTTTGCACAACATTTACCTTTCCTTACTGTTATGCAGATACATCTCCTAAGTTTTAAAAACACAAAGGTGTTTTTGGCATGGGTTGAGTGATTTGGGTTCTGAAGTTGATTTGCATTACAGACAGTGTGTGTCTGCACATATGTAGGCCAAGATGCACCTGTTGTATGAACTGGCATAGACAGTGGGTTTCTGTCTTTCTTGAAATGAAGCTTATGTTGACGTGTGAACTGCCTACAATATTAAATAACACTTCTATTGTGTTAAATTTGGTGCAGTAGGTACAAAACTAGAGAGGAAACATGATATTTTTCTCTCTGAGACAAGCAGAGTGCAAAATGTGCCTCGTTAGCAAGCACATGAGCAGCAGGGCTTCAGTGAACAAGTGGATGCCTGTGAGTAAGAAGGTGAGCCAGGCTTTTTACTCAGACCCTGTCTCTCAATGAGGTGTCATTGTCATAATCTCTCAAACTTTAAATATACATCTCCTGTTCTATAATCAGATGGTTATTACACTACCCTTTTTTGAGAAAGACTGAAAATTAACTTCTGGGGCAGGTTTTTCAAGTGTGACTGGGAGACTTGCTATAGAAGCAGCAGTGAGCTGTTGAGAACAGGAAGGACTGTGCTGCAGGGACTAGTTCATGAGGTGCCAGCACTGCTGGTAGGCTGAGACAGAAAGGCTTATTCATCTCTCCTTTGCTAGAAGGAAGATAGATGTAATGAAAGTTTGTAAGAAAGAAGACAGGATAGAAGAAAATGAGGTTGTGGGAGGTAAAGTCCTAGGTATATTGGATTTGTACTGGTTGTACTGGGGACTTTCAGTACCCCTTTGAGTCACCTAGCACAGAAGAGAACCTTGCCCTGTCTTCAGTTCTTCATAACTACACCTTGTAAAGAGAGGGATAAAACGGAGCCTGAAAATGCCAGAAGGACTCAAAAAGGCTGATTGGAGAGGGAAAGGTAACTGAATTCCACTTATTTTTTTTCAATAGGTCTCTCTGGGTGGAGTTTCCAGGGAAAACCGAAACTTTTGACGTAGAGAACGAGTATATGCTGGGTAAGCAGGTGTCTTATTCTCTGGAATTTGAGTTAAATACTTTGGAGATGATAAAGTGTTGCATGACAAAAAGAAAATATAAAAACTCTGCCCAAGACTTAAAAAAATTATATTGTAATTGAATACAGAACTTGAGACCTCTTTAAGGGACTTGCTTTTAATAGCACTTTGAAAATGGGCATCGTATGAAATGTAAAAACTGAGTTTTATCTCACTAGTCACTTTGAAAAAAATATGGTTGATTTTGACCTGAAACGTGAAAGTTCACTGTAGCAGCTAAGACCACAATCTGCTTCAAAAATGGCAGTAGCAAACAACTACTATTATGTTATACAAACTATTATGTTTTTCTCTGATAAGGCTGGCTGCTCAAGTCAGTCAGCCATCAGCTCCCTACACATGCATTTTTTCCAGTAGAAAGTGAACTTAAGCATATGGCATGTCCAAGCAAGCTCCCAAAATGGCTGTGGGAGGCTGACAACCTCAGAGCACACAGTTTCTGCTCTGGTGAGATGCAGCCTTGAGGACCACAGCCATGTTTGTGTCTTTCTCCAGGAAATGCTTTGTTGGTGCATCCAGTCACAGAGAAAGAGGCCAAGACAGTGAGTGTTCTGCTTCCAGGGTCAGAGGAGGTAAGGATGAATATGAACTGCTCAGCTCTTCAGCCCAAAGAAGTATTTAATGCAGGAACCTTCCAGCTCCCCATTTTGTAACTTCTGAGCACTGCTGCCATGCCAAGTGCTGACCAGCCATTCTGTGCCATTCTGAAACCTTCCTTCCACCTCGATACCTTGCATGCCTTGCTCACAGGATATCTACTTTCTTGCTTTTCCAAGAGCTGTTGTGCAAATCTCAGGTCCCCTATAATTTAAATGTTCCCTCAAAGCTTGCTGCTTCTCATTGAGCACCATAAAACAGCTTCGCTAAATTGTCAGTTTCCTTTTTTCATGTATGTCTCTTTGGGTTAAACTTCAGTTTTTATGTGGAAAAAAGGGAACTTTGAAGATAGGTCATAAGGAAATCAGAGGGAAGCTGTGAGGAGGGAAAATTTTAGCAAGGAAATACAAGTCTCAGTAGCCTAGGACATGTGTAGCAAAGACTGACATGTAGAGAGATCAGTTTCTCTCTGAAGCAAAAGTATTTATCCACAGGAGGGCACAGTGGTCCACTCCTACAAAGAGTGTTTGGCTACAGCAGCTGAGGGGTGGAGGAAGCGAAATAATTTAGGGAAAATAGTTCCTGAGGGAAAGCCTAACACTCTAGAGGGTAAGCAGCAAAGGGGAGTGTGTGAGACCATGCAGAGCCTTGTGACCCTACTAAAGCACGTGAGAACAATTAGAATTCTTCTCAGTATAGGAAGAAAAACAGACTAGACCCTCCAAACAAATTAAGAAAAAATATTTTTATCAAGGTCTCTGTGGGAATTGAACTGCTTGGCACACTTAAAGCAGTTAAACCTGCTGGCAAATGTGGTGTGTGGGAAGTTCAGATGCAGCTCTTTTTTGTCACCTTTTATTAGCAACTTTGTTGTTAATTTTCACTTCAATATACTCTGGAACTAGATTTTTTAAAAAAAACAAAACAAAAATTGTTTCATTGTTTTACACTTCCAGATGCTTTAAGACATACAAGATGTTATGCAAACTGTAGAAAAAATCAGATTACCTTTGTGCTTCAGGAATGAGAATTTATTCTTTCCATCCAGAAGGTCATTTAATTAAAAAAGGAAATGCTTTTTCTTGCACATCCAGTAGGTTGTTAGGAATAGTGACAGGTTAAGCAGGAGAGTAACTGCATCTGCAGAGGGAACAAATCTTGCCATAGATGTCATGCTCATTCTTTTTTCATTTTTTCTAGATTTGGTATGATTTCAGAAAATTTAAACGAATGGAAGATGCAGGCACTCTGAAGATCCCAGTAACACTAGAAAATGTATGTTTTCCTTTTAAAATGCTACTTCCACTGAACAGAATAAAAAATAAAAAACTTAGATTTTGTTTTGTCCATGATCAGAAAAGTGACATTTCAATTTTTTTGAAGAAATGTAATCCAAAATAGCTATTTTAGAAAAGTCCTATCTCCTTTATTGTTAGATGGAACACTTCTGTGTCCTGGTAGTAAACTGAGGTGATGTGAGCATGACTCTTCCAAGCAAAATTATTTTGCTTATACACATACAGAAGGTTACTACTATTCCCATTGTTAATTGAACCATTTCCTTTATATATTTGTGGTAAAAGTTCACTTCTCAGTTTTGATAAGAGCAAACTTCATTTACCCGTGATCCATGTTAAAATTATATGATCAGAGTGTATGAACCTTTCTACCCTGGCTTTATTTTCCTCAGATTCCCATATTCCAGCGGGGGGGCACTGTGATACCTCTGAAAACTACAGCTGGAAAATCCACTGAATGGATGATAGATATTTCCTATGAACTTCACGTGGCCTTGGACACAGAGGTACTCTAAGAGAGCATTCCCTTTTCACAAAGATGTCTTGTCTCCTGCTCTATCTGACCTTTGTAGGCCCTTGCTGCATATTCAATCAGCCCAATGGTGTCTACATCTGTATGCCCAGCGGCTCTTCTCCACGTCTGTTTCTTGAGGCATTTCCACCTCTCATGCACTGTTCCTTCAACAGGAGACAGTATAGCAGAGGCAGAACATTTTTCTGACCTTTCTCAGCTCTCAACTAGTCCATTGGAGGAAGGAGCAGAGAATGAACAGGCCACAAACTTCCTTTTGGACACAGAGGGAAAACTTCCTACAACTCTCTTTTCTGATAAATGAGGTGACACCTGACACTCACATCCATTTACAAAACCAGCATGTCCAGCACTCTCAGAGCTGGACTGCCTGAGCCTTCCAGGAATACAAGTTGTTAAAGAAAAATAAACACACTCCTTCAATATGAAGCATAACATACAGTGAGACATTTTTCATTTCACTGTTCAACAGTAGAAGCTGCTGATAATTTGTGCTCTATCTGCTGTGTTTCCCAGGCCTGTGCCGTAGGTGAGCTCTACGTAGATGATGGGCATTCATTTCAGTATCTCCACAAGAAGCAGTTCCTGTATCGGAAATTCACTTTCCACAAGAACATTCTCTCTTCCAGGTAACAGCAATTATGGACAAAAGCCACCAATTTATTGTCTTTGGAAATACCTTTTCTAGTTCATGAGGCCTTCTTACAAATGTAGTATTAGTCTCATCTAGTGCTTAGTGAATTCCTAGAGTGTGCAGAATCTGCTAGAAAACTGCAGAGGTAAACAATGTTCTGCATAGGTCTAAGAGCAGCAACACATGAAATAGAGTTGTCTCATATTGTTTCAGTCTAGTCAGATTAGAGATTCTGTAGATTTACTCAAATACAAAGAAAGTAATTAGATAGAGTGAAGCCCATCAGAGAGACAAAAGAAGATAAAGCGAAAGATTTGCAAGTAGGCAACACCTGGAGTATTTGTATTTTCTAACATAATCTGCACTGAGAGGGTGTTCAGTCACTGGAACATATTCCCCAGGGAAGTGGTCAAGGCATCAAGCCTATCACAGCTCAAGGCACATCTGAACGGTGGTCTTAGTCATATGATTTAACTTTAGGTAGTCCTGCAAGGACTACTTTAGGTAGTCCCTGCAAGGGAGTTGGGCTTGAGTCTTATATGTCCCTTCCAACTTGAGATATTCAGTGCTTCTGTCTGGGAACCACAAACACACACCATTGTAGTCTCCAAAAGCAATCAACAAATTTCACCATATATTAGCATAAGGAAAAGCACTTAAAAGGAGGCACAAGGAGATAAACCTGCTAAGGCTGACTGACAAAACCTAAAAGCCAAAAAGATCATTAGCTGCTTATAAGAAAAGAGATGGTAAATATGTCACTGTAACTATGTTTAGTTACTATTGAACTATGTTACCAGCGGGGCTATGCAGTGCATAAATGGCGATTCTACAGACATTCTTTAGTCCTTCAGGGTTCAAAAATACGCAGGAGGTGGTCCTAAAGCTACAAAATTTAACACAGAGCAAAACTGTAGTCCAGCGTGGATAATGCAGTTAGAAGTATACTTCAAATCTCTTTCCCTGGAATATGAAATTTGAAAAGCTTAAAAATACAGGATCAGAAAGAAAAATGTTGCTAAATTGCGAGCAAATCTAGAAGTTGGAAAAAAAGTAATTTTGAGATGAATGATACAACATTCTGTTCACTACAAAAAGTTTCATTTTGATTTGAGATTTTTAATAAAAATTAGTTACAAAATGAAAGATAATTTTGTCTCAGATTCCAACATCTTACTTGGAAAAGTGTTAAAATTAGGTTTACATTTATAACTAGGAGTTTTAACTACCATTTTGCAAATATCCAGAACTTTTCTGCTTGTCAAAGCCATGCTTTTTGCCATAAAATATTTTCACAACTTTTTTTCTTCTAACTTTATGAAATCTGATATGTGGTGAAAAATTAAGTGACAATGGGAGGAAGTGTTACCTGCTTTTAGGAGAAAGGTAGATAGAGGAAAGGAAACCAGCATAAGGAACTTTCAGGGTGAGACCAAAGTAGTGCTTTCTCTGTATGATACTGAATTTCCACTGATGGACAGAAATTAATGTGTATGGAATAATTTTCTCTTTTCAGCTGTGCAGATGAAAGTGGACAATACCAAACTGCCTGTGTGGTTGAGCGGGTGATAATTCTGGGATTTGGAAAGCAACCCACTTTTGTGACAGCCAGTTCCAAGGGTAATGAGCTGACTTCTATTTTATTACAATTTTTTGAAATGTTGTTGCTCTGCTGCCATTCACTAGAGGTGTCAAACTAACAGCTCTATAGTGGAAGTGTTACAGCATAGAAAACCTCTTTGTTTAGCTTTCTTTGGTACTTTTTTGATATAAAGGACAGACTTTAGTGAAAAGAGCCAGCAGCTTTTCACTGCTAATACTACATGCAGGACTGAAGAGCACTGGCTTTGGAAGGCAATAGATACATCAGTAAAAGTGGTTTAGAATTCACAAGTTCAGACAACATTGCCCTGCACAGAATATGACCAGAGACAGCATTTCAAATGAAGGCCCATTTGTTCAGATCTGTAAACCTGCCTAGTCTAGAATAGGAAACTTCCAGATGAAACCGAGTTTACTCTTCTGTTTTCTTGCTCATCCAAAAGCTCTGGAGTTCTTGATTATGTGAGGATCTCTACCAGTTGTTGGGGATCCCATACAGATAGGCAGTAGCATCTAAAGAAAGGACATATAATTTCTCACTCCTTTCCAAGCATGTCCCTTCACTTGGGAGTTATGGGGAAATTGAGTTTCTACCTGTACCTCCTGCTTGGAGGAAAACCTATGCAGAAACAAGGGTTATTTTTTTCAGAAGAATCCTTTAATAGTGCCATAGTCTGATGTAAAATAGTTGAAAGATCAGAAAAAGAGAAATAGTTATTTTCCAATTCTGCTGCATTCTTACGTGTATGCCAGGCAGCTTTGACTTCTGTTTCTTTTTCAATCAATTCTTTCTGCCAGTGGCAGGGACAGTCAGAATTAAAAACTGGAGAGAGTCGTATATAACTGTGTTTCAGAAGGGTAAAAAATAGTAAACTCTTTTGTCCTGTTCAGGTGGGAAAGAAAAGGAGGTGGTTTTCACATATGATACGAAGACCTCTGCGCTGACAATGGGAAACTTAGCCCTGAGTGTTGATGCTGACTGGGAGATTCGTATCAACTGAAAGGAGACACAACTTCTTCAGAGAAGCAATTCATTGAGAGGTTGAGGAGAAATAAACTGGGAGGACTTAAAACGTTCACTTGAATCCAACCAAATGAACAAATATATTTCCCACTGACACCCCCTAAACTAAAATTTCCTACAATTTTTCTCTTAAAGCACTAATTTGAACTTGGATAGCTCTTCTATTCAGGAAAAGTAATAGCACTAGGGTTGTGTCTTTGGGGAAATAAACTAAATACTATTTGCTCCAGGGTAGCTTTAGTTAGGCTTTAAGCTTCAGCTCTGCCTTCATTTGCACTTAAAAAAATCATGAATTGATGGGGTGAGATTGTGTCTCATTGGCACAGGACTTAATGTAAGTGTTTGGAAATCGCATTATTCAGAGACTGGAGCACTTGAAATCTTGGCCAGTTCGACAAGCAGCATCAGTAGATATGCCAGAAGTAGAGGTTATCACCAGAGTTTGGCCTGAAAGCTGCCTTGTGAAAACACAGAAGGAGCCACCCAGTGTGATTAGAGACACATCTCTTTTCCAGTCCTTATGACAATGCAAAATTAGCCAGTCTGTACAGGAAAGTAAACAATGGGCTCGCCAAACAGTTCGGTCAGTGGAGGTGAGGTTTGAGTAGGTTGGGCCAGTCAGTTGTGCAACAGCAGAAAACAGTAACATGGCAGTGTAGAAGGCTCTTCAACACCTGGCTTTGAAACTTGGACTTCGAAAAGGCACAGATCCTCACTAAGTGCAGTATGGGCTTAGGATAGCAGCTATACTCGCACAGAAACATTTTCCGTGTTGTTGCTCCCCTCTATCTGCAAGTACTACTTAAAAAAAAAATAAAAATCTTTTGTTAAGAAAGAATTGGCATTGATGATTGTCATTGATCAAAGCCAGCCCAGTGAAGCAGCTGTGCTTCTCCACATTTTCCAGCTCCTGCCAAGGTTTAGCTTCCTTTACACATTTTAGTAAAGTCCTGGTCAGTTTTTAGTATCTGGCTGATACCTGAGCTAGGCATTTATGAAGAAGTTTAATGTTCCTGAGATTAATTCTATGTTTAGCCATCCCACTTCATGATTATTCCCCCACATTCTGTTACAGCTCAGCCTAATGTTCCCTTGCCTCCTTTTCCCAGCTTCTCTGCGAAAGAACTGGTGTGTTCCGATGTTTGCTTCTCTTGCAAAACTAGGAGACATCCTGAGTCTCACATCCTCTACGTCCTGCCTGTTCCCTCAGGGCTTTCCGTACTAGGCATCTCTTTTCACAGACTGCCATTGCTCCACAGTTTGTTTGCCCTTTCTGTTTGCTGCACTTGTCAACTATATTATTTTAAAATCAGTTCTGCTTTGAGTCAAACCTGACTGTGCCATCGGTTGGGTTTCTGAATATAAAAGGACATAGTTTACTTTATTTCTTTTAGTAAGAGAAAGGAGTATTTTCTAAAAACATTAGTAAATTAACTCATAGGAAACAGATAGGGATAGTCACCATTTTTGCCAACTAAAGGTGACATAACATTACTCAAGTTCCCTGTGCTTAGTAAGTCATTCCCACCTGCTGCTGTTTGTCCTCTGCAGAGCAGATTTCTGGGAATAGCAAGTCTGAGAGCAAACTGAATGCTCCACTCTTGACTACTCAGACATAACTTTTTCCCCACAAGACCCTTAAGTTCTTTCTTTTTCATTCTGCAGAGCTAGTTTTCAGCATATTCTAGGAGACAGTGTGAGCCTCCACACCAGGAACTGGCAAGATAAATATTGTTGTGCTCAAGGCAGATGAGTTAATCCAGGTAGAACAGTAGCAAATAGATCTTTTACATCAGTGAAAAGAGAGACAGACCCTATTTTTCTATCAGCTTCTAAGCTTTAATTGATGATTTCTTATTATGTTTAAGCATAGCAGTGCTTCTGGCAGGATGTAATTATTGTCTAGAGCATTTTAGTAAGAAATGTTAACTGCTCTTTCTCAGGTTGGAAAGTGAAATAAAGTAACAATGAAGCAAGTTATACGCCTTTTTCCTTCCAACCTTCTTTCTGATGTTGAGAATCACTACTGGGTATTCTTCCAGGGCTATCTGGTTAAAGTGAATGCTAAAGTGACTAGCTTTTATACTCTGGCTCTCAAAATTATATCTGCACCATAGTAAGTACTGATGGGTCAAATTTTCAGCAGTATTAAGTGACTAACTTCTATGGATTTCAATAGGAATTAGTTGCTGAAAATCTTAACAGTTGCGTCTTTCGATCTGAGGAAGTGAATTTCAAAGAATATGATTTACATTGCTTTATGTAGTAACCCACATACTTTTCCACATATTAATGCCATAATTGGGGAAATAAATTTTTAGTGTATCTTTACAAAAGAAAGAATTCAATTAAATTAGTGAAAACAACTGGAGAGAAGTCTTCACAAAAATTAACTAGCAACATTAACATCGTAGATTAATTCACTGAAGATCATTTCATTTTTGCTCTGTCTGAACAGGTCAGCTAGTGCTTGCAGTAAATTCCAGCACATACGTAGTTTAACTCCTGGGAATTGCAGTTTGTAGTAAACAGCATATCCATTCTCCTCCATGGAAAATTGTATTTCTTTAAAGACACCATTTGTCTTTTACTAGCAACTACTGTTACTCACACACAAAAAAAAGAACTGCATAAAAACCTACTGATAATTCTTCCAGAAACAGAGCTCTGTATATGAGATAAATAGATGTATTGTTATATTGGGCAGAAAGGGAGAACATGAAATTAAAAACATGAACAGGTTGCAAAAGGAGCATTTTTGCTCCAAGTGTGCAGCGAAAGGCCCTTGCATTTCACTCCTTGCATTGCCCTTGAAATATCCTGCAAAGAGTGACATATGGCTCTGCCAACCTGCCCTGCAAAGTAATGTCAGGTATGAGACCTGGAATACTTGCATCTAAATGTAATGAAGAAGTCATTAATTCTGCATCTGGAGAACCCACCCTGAAGAAATTGCATTCCTGTTTTCACAAATGCTTGAATCTGTCTTTTTCAATTGCTCTGTTGGTGCAAGGTGGCTTGAGTTCATGATGAAAAGAAAAGGATTTAGGCCACCATAAAAAGACTGATGATTAATATTTCTAGAAGTTAGTTATGCTTGTCAACTATATTACCTTCTTTAAAGGTTCCCCTAGTGGATTCTTCTTTAATGAGCTGTAGAGATTGTCCATTATACTGTTGATTGGAAATTTATAAGCCAAACAAATGGCTGAGACCAACAAAAAAAAATAAATCAGTGGTTTGGAAAAGACCATAGCCCTAGGACAGAAGGTCAGCAATGTATATTTGAGCCAGAGTTGAGTGTCATTAGGCAAAAATAAAACTGATGTCAACACGTGATAGAAGACTCCCTAATCAAAGAAAACACAAGGCATTAGGGTGCTTTTCTTGACATAGAAGCATTGTCACCTTTTAAAAAACATGGTTACAGAGAAAAGCAATGTGTTTAGATTTTATCTCAGAGAGGCTGTGAATTTGTCTCATGCCACTGTTGTGTGACAAAGTACATGTGCAGAGTCAGATATCTCCTGTAACTTTGGTATATCCTAACACACAGAGAATGGCCCAGTTTCCACACTAGGCCCCTTACAAACATTTCTGCCCTTACACAAAAAGATGCCTTTTATATGGGAGGTAGCTATTATCTGGTGAATTTTAGTGCTGCTGAGCTGCTCTCTAGAGGAACCAAACCCAGCTGGCAGGTATTGACCTGACCTCAGGAGCATGAAATTACCACCTTTTTCGCCATTAGCGTGTCTTCAAATAATCCTAATAGTAAAAATTCACCTCTATCTTTTCTGCAGCAAAGGGTAGAAACAAGTCAAATACAACAATTCCTTTGGGAGTGTCAGGACTAGATTATTGCCCAGAAGTACCTCATAAATAACGTTCCCAAATGAGCAGGAGAGCAGCTTCCAGTTTCACTGTTCTCTCTAGTTAAGGAAAATATGAACTGCTTGCACCAGGAGTCAGTCCACACACGAAGCCTGTCCCAGGAATATGCCTGGCCTCGGCACAAGCTGCGCTAAACATTGACACCATCTCACTAACGTCCTCCCTCTCATTTTCCCTCTCTCTTCGCCTGTAGTTATTTTTAGATTTCAGGGGTTAAAGCTTGTCCCTTCTGGACACTTACATGCACAGGGCAGGCACACACGCATGCTGTAGATACTACAACTCAGACACCGGACTTAGCCAACAGATTATCTTGCCCCACAGCAAGGAATAAATTCCCATTTCTTACGACAAGCTATTTTTTGAGAGGATGAAAAACCACCTGGAATTTTCTGGCTTGCAAATTTGACTAGAAGACTTCCAACGGACAAAAAAGACAGTTTACATAGCAACTTCCTCTTTTCTGAAATTTCCTTCCAGTCTGCAAGATCTTGCTTTCTTTCAACGTTTGCTTTGAGGCTGATTCCCATGCCGTCCGCCATAAATGCAGCGGTGGCTCAGCAAACAGCTGCTGGGTCCGTTCCCAGCGCTACTGTTAGCACTACAACTGAAGGGGCAGGTGGGGGCACAGGGGGGATTTATTCTGCCATTATAAGTCGCAACCAGCCCATTATCAGCGTAAAGGAGAAGACCTATGAAGAGCTTCACAAGAAGTGCCTAGAGAAAAATATTCTCTATGAGGATCCTGATTTCCCACCAAACGAGTCCTCCCTCTTCTATAGCCAGAAAAGCCCTGTCAAGTTCGAATGGAAAAGACCACGTGTAAGTAACATGTTTGCTGAGTACCTTTTTCTGTAAATTGAAGTAACCACTTCCAAGAAATGGAATGATGTAGAAAGAGACATAGGGAATTTGATTTTCTTCATGCATGGTTTGTGTGGGATTTTCTTGTCTGAATCTACCAAAGGAAACCCGTTCTGCAAGAAGTTACTGGTTTGCTGAGGCTTAATTTTTTTAACACTACCTTGTTTCACTTACCACTTTATTTTAGCATTCTGCTGTTTTCCTAATGTGTGAAAATAAAAGGGCAGATTATAATTTGAAACATGCTTTTATTCAGTTGTTCCAAGCATTGCTTATTCAACTTGCAAAGGTTGGTTAGCATATTACTCGGTTACCATGAATTTGGGTGTTCTAATCACTGTGAAGACCCACTCATGGCTACTAATCCCATTCATTTTTCCTGTCTTGTGGGCATTCCCCAGGTAGTCTTCCTCTTATTTTCATGTCATATCTGCTGGGCAGCTGCTTCCCTCCAACGAGGCAGACCTTGGGACACTGCCTTGCCCCCCTGCCATCCCCTGTATGATTGTGAGGGCAAGGTTCCGAGGAGCTTCCACAGCTCCCTCTCCCTGGCATTTTTTGGCCGCATCTTCTAGACTTGTCATACTTCCCCTACACCCAAATCTGTGCTTCAATGGCAAAGTCAGTGGTAATAGATAATACTGACCCCAGGAGCATAACTGAATAGCAAGACCAGGTGCTCTTGTGGGTGGCTGTTACAGACATAGAGGAAGGTCACATGTTGTGGTCACATGTTGCAGTCACAACCACAAGGTGAGCAATGTGCAGGGATCAAAACAAGTCCCCCCATCTGTTGTGCCCTGTGCCCTGTCGTTCCTTCGTCATCACCACGGCTGCATCAGTCCCTGGAAATGTGTGTGAACGAGTTAAATGCAGGCACACATAAATCCCCATAAAGGGATGGGAGTTCCCCTATTTCTGGAGAGGGAAGTGACACAGCACTACAGTGCATGAGTGCCAGCACCCTGGAGCAGACAGACTGCAAGTATGCATATCAGAAAACACCAAAATAAAAAAATGCACAATATAACCTCAGACTTGTCTAATATGACTGTGCCTGCACAGATCAAGTGTTTGTTATTGGGAAGGTTCAGACATTGGGGTATTTATCCCATAAACATTTCTTTAAGTCACTCATCAATAAGTAAGCTCGGAAGATCTGTACTTATCATTCATGTAGAAGCAACAAGCTGTGGACCATTAAAGACTTAAAATAAACATCAAAGTGTTCTTTTGACACAAGTGTTCAGGTACCTGATGTATCCATGGTGCCAGCTGTGGGCAGAGCAGGGACAGGAAATCTGGAGAGCTGTAGTCTGCACCTGCAAAGTACTGGCATGCTGTGAGATTATGGATCCAGTCAGTCTTGACCCTGACGGAGACAGCTGTCCCTGCTGGGGATACGCCAGGCCTGATTTGTATAAATGCCTGTGCCTTCTCTAGCAAATGTATTTGTTTTAAAACAAACCCTGTAATTCATGTCACTGCTGTACCCATCAGGTGCCCAAAGAGGAGAGACTCCCTCATCTAGAATGCTTTCTCCTTTATAATATGTCCCCTACTGTGTCATTCATACCACAACCACAAAATGAGACTGTTCCTGCGCACTGATGCAAAAGACGTGTACTTATTGGTGCTGATCTCTGGTTGAGCCCGGGATTTGAAACTGTAGGTTATATAGCACTGGTAGGAGGACTTGTCTGATAATACTAAATATACACAAATAGCCATGTTTTGTAATAGTCTGTAAAGATATGGACAACTTCTTATTACCTTATAATGGCTTTTTTTTTTCTTTTTCTTGGCAAAGAAAGAAACTATCTTATAAACTATAGTCTTACAATGTGGTAATTTTAATAGCTTTGAAATTCAGATCAACAGTTGAATAAAAATGAGCTGCAGTGCCCACTGAGCCCAGTGTAAGCAACTCCACTCCCACATGTGGGCTGTGGGGACCTGGGCCCTCCCTGCTTTCCCTGCCAGTGGCTGTGCTGTGGCTCCACCTTTTCCTCGGGGCTCCTGCAATTCATTTCTGGAGTGGTGAGGTGTCCAGCATCTCAGTCCCAGAGCTGCCCCAAAGCTACTCCTTGCTCTCATGCATGTGGCCCTACAGACTGTTCTTAGTAGTCAGTGCTATCCAGTCCTCTCCTGCCACCTCCCAAAATGATTTACCTCTGCTGCTGTGAGGGCAGCAAGTGCACGGGGACTGGTCTTGTCGCTTACCAACAGAAGGACAGCTCCATGGAGGGCAGCTGTGAGCCTTGGCATGAGGGTAGCAAGAAGGCCTCTGTAATTCTACCTGGCCATTGACTGCCGTGCCACGACACGAATGCACACAGAACACCTCCTAATACTCAGTTCAGGCAAAAGCCAAGTGACAGCCCTGAAAGTTTTCATGAGTAAAGACTGGAGGATCCATCTCTGCAGCTTTTCTGCTCAGGGTATGCCTGAGCATGGTTTACGTACATAGAGGCAACAAAGAACTGCTCTCACCTGCACCAGGTTATATCCAGCTCAGTGATGGACTGTGCTGTTTACTTAAGGGCTCAGCCTCCCACAGCTGTGCTGCCTGTGGGAATTTCTCACAGCTGAGAGCAGGGAGGAGGTTACCAATCGCTGAGAGCTGAGAAAAAGTGTATTATAACTTTATGCATAGTATTGAGAGGTCTTGCTGCAGTCAGTTTAGGTCTAATGACACTAAGACATTGATAGGAAGGCTGTGCCATAACACTGTGCTTTCAAATGCACCATTGTCATTCTCCTGTCATTCTCACAGCCAGGTCACAGCATTAACCACCAGATCCAATAACTTCCTTATGGTGATCCTCTCCGTGGCCAAGAAAATCACCAGGAGGAGTTTGCTTTTTGTAATGAATACAAATAAAATCAAGTCAACAAACTATTGGATTTTGCTTAGAATGAAAATTAGATCATCTACTGCACACATATGAAGCTGTTTGAATTTAGTAACCACACAGTGTGGGCCAGGGCAAGTAGAACCACAAAGCAAAGATGGCATTTAGTGCCACCAAGGCAGGACTTTCTGAGGAGGGTAATCTGAGCGGGAAGCTCTAAAACGAGCTTGGTGTCTGCCACCATTGAGCTCTGCTTTGAAGAGTGCTGCACAGCCCTTTTAACGGCATGGTCTAGACCACAAGAGACCAAGTGAGAAGAATGAGGCTACAAATTGTCCTAGGCAGGCCAAAGAAAATGCTTCCTCTATTTGATAGGATCAGTTTAGGGAATTTACTTAGAATGTCTTAGTGTATTCACAACAGTTTTTGAAGGAATTAATGCCCTTTCCTGCAACAGTATAAACTGACTGGCAGATTTTTTTTCTGACAGAAGAAAAGCTAATGAAAATATAACAAAGGTCAAATGCCATTTTTAGTTGCATGCTGCCTTTGCATTTTCCAGTGCTCCCTTCCAACTGACTCATAAGTCCACTCTGCCCAGAAAGCAGGTTGAGCCACTAATAGGTTTGTCCTCATATTCTTTGTTTTACTTGCTATAACTTTGACTCTTTGTAATGAAATTACAGTCTGAACTGAATGAATGCAGTGCAACACAAAGGCCCTTTGGATAGCACTAAGGCAGTCTGAGGCACTCAGATCAGAGGAGACTCTTTTAAATAAATTATCACATCAGTGAAGTGCAGCCCGTTGGGATTCTCTGTGATAACTTGACCTAAAAGATGAAGAGCAACCCCTTGCTTAGCCAGGAAGACTGGAAGGACAGACCTGCCACCTGCATCTTGGACACCAGGTTGTTTTGCTCTGCTATTTCAGTCCTGGAACACCTTCAAACCTTTCTCTGCAACTTCAGCTGTACTCAGCACAACTAGCACAGTCGGAAATCAACTAGAGAAATACAATAATAAAATCACACCCTCAGTGTACCAAACACAACGGGCCACCACAAAGAAATGCAAGAAAAGCAATTCTGTCACAGCTAAACCAGTCCGTATGACAATTGCATGATTCCCTGCTTTGCATTCCTTTACCAACCATCCTACAAAACAAAGGACCCCAAGATGCAATAAATGGCCCCAAGTAACAATCAGCACTGTACATTTAATCTTTGGAAACACTTAGGAACCATCTAAGTACATTCAAATAAAACATAGCATGCTGGATTTCAAAGCTTGTTAGAATAGGAGCAGGATCAAGCCAAAATAGAATAATAGAGTCGAAAAACCAAAAAAACTGACATCTCATGGCTGATTTGCAGCACCACAGCAATGTGAGGAAGAACATTTTCAACAAAGCATGTGGGTGGAGAAAAGTATGAAGGCATCTCAAACAGCTGCCCGGACAGAACTGGACCCCAGAACAGCTGACCAGGGTCAAAAATAACAGGATAATCCCTACATTCTCTCCCTCGAGGAGAATAAGGTGACGTGGAAGTTAGTCTTCTCTATCTGGCTATGTGACTAATCCAAATATTTACATCAAAGAAACTCTGCTGATTACTGTGAAGGAAAAAAGTGGGCTTAAGCCAAGTGAAACCACTAGACCTGAAACATGAGTCTGGGAAAAGCCAGGGCTACCCTGATGACATGAGAAAAAACTAGCTTGTAGAGTTAGAGCCAGCTGCCTGTGCTGCCAAACAAGCAATTGTCAGTTGTTTCTTCTTTCGCCTTCCCACTCTAGTCCCAGTGTCTTTCAGCAGCTTGGGTTCTTGGACTATACTTTTTCTTCTTCCCTACTTACAGTGTTGACGGGAGTGGTCTTCAGGCTGCAGTATCTTTCTTTCCTTATCTCATAAAAGATGGGCCAAAAGCTGTGTCTTCTTATTCTTCCCCGTATCAAGCATTTGAGTATGAGAGATGGGATAAAGCAGGGACTTTCTTTTTTCCTCTGTAGAACAGGTTATACCCATTTCTTCCCTTGGTCTTCCTACACTCCACAGTTCTTTGTCCCATATAGAAAAACCTTACAATAGTCCCGCCTCATTTGCTGGTAGTTCCTACATAATCTTTCCCTCCCTGCAGAAATTTCATATTTATTTATGTCTGTACAGCATCTTGTACCCATTCTGTACTAGTGTAAATACTGACAAACCCAATACGTTTTGCTGTGTCTAGGACCAAAGAAGAGTTACCTGTCCTGAGAGACAGATGATATCTGTACATATTTTTGAATGCAGCATTGTCAATTAAATACTGCAACATAAGGAAAAGAATAAAATCTCTTAACTAGCAACTAATTATTTCTGGTAATTAAAGGTCTGATCCCGGGAAAATTTTAAGGAGGAGTACTGCCATGGTTCATTCCCAATGAAATGCATTCTTCAACCCCTCTAATGCCCCAAAATATTAGTTACTGCAAATTGGACACCGTAAACCTGCAGTCATTTTAAAAGAATTTAATTTGGTCCCCTGATGGTTTTTTTTCAGTTACCCACTCTTCTGTCTCCTTCAGCGTTTTGTTTTTTTCATTATTGTGTAGAAAAAAATATTTTTTCCTATTTTTCTCATTTTAAAGTGTTTGTACCCTGTACAGATGAAGCCTCCCAGGCTAGCTATGAGACCCTCTAGGTATCTGGAGAAAACTGACTGAAGTCTGGAACATCCAGATTCCAAAACATTTTCATAGTCAAACTCTGCAGATGAAAACTCTGCAAGAGGTTTTGATATCCACGTTATCCTGTAGGAAAATGTTGTTCTAAAACTGTCTTTACTTCTGTGCTGAACAGGCATCATAATGCATGCTTTTCCTGCTCATCCGTCTGTTTCTATTTTGCAGGAAATCTGTGAGAATCCAAGGTTTATTATTGGTGGAGCCAACAGAACAGATATCTGCCAAGGAGAATTAGGTATGAAATTCTTACTTTAACTCTGCACTTTTTTAAGTCTGCAACATAGTTTAGCTCTCAATTTTTTTTTTCTTTCACGATGATATTTGAAATCCTCTGTCTCAGTGTACCACTACACATCTACTGATTCCTCCTCTCTATAGCAAATCATTGATACCTGCTTAGTAACAATCTAGGCAGGGTGTTGTGCTTTTCATGAACTAATACTATGAGTGTGTTTCAAAAAACTATTTGGCCCTTATTTTGGACTTTGAAGAGGGACAAAAGTAGTTAAGAATAAGAAATAAATAGGAGTTATTTGACTGAGAGAAAAATCTAATCAGTTACTGTTGTATTTTTTCAGATATTTAGTCCTGTTATTTCCACATAGGAGTTTTTAAAGGCCTTCAGCTAAATGTGCATTGTACCCAAGAACAACTACTATATTCATGACTTCAAACCTAGATGCTCAAAGAAACTTTGTTATATAGAGGCACTACTTAGTGCTTGTTTAGGAGTTGTCCACACCGTACTCACCTGCACTGCTCCGTTAAGTCATTGCCCACTCAGCTTTCCTATGTCTTTCATAGTTTTATAACTCCTTCTGTGATCTTTTTCCTAAGCTAACACACCCTGTGTTATCTTTTCGTTTTAAGTGTTCTATGCTTGTGACTGTCCTCATCATCTTCCTAATACTTTATTTTTTAAATTTGATTAAAACTGCCTTTTTTTTTGAGGTGACCAGAACTTCACAGATGCCAAGGTGTGGATACAAGTGAACTTATGTGCATAATATGCTCTCTCTTTTGTCTTCCATTCCTTACCTAACTACTCATGGAATCGTTTACCTTTTTGACATCTGCCAAACACTGGAGAGTTTAGAAAACTCCTGGTCAAAGTGGCTCCCCTCCCTTTGTAAGGGGAAATAGGTAACTTAGAATAGTTACCATATAGTACTGGTATATGTATAGAGTTGGCTTTCCAAAATATATACACATATATGTATTTCTGTGTGTCTTATCCCTCTACCAGATTCATAAATTTCTTTTACAACTCCCTGCAATCAGGTTTAGTTTTCACTATCTCATATAATTCTCTCACTCTACTATTTCACAGTGCTCAGGCAAGCTTACCCTAAGAGTTTCTCTTACAGTAGCAGCTAGGTTTTAGTTAAGGGTTGAGGCATCCTTTGCTTGAAACAGTCCTATGGGAGAAAACCACTTTCCCAGAGCTCCTACAGAGGCAGGAAACCATACAAGAGTCTGAAGGAGAAACTGGAAAGCATTGTAGGGAACAGTGTTTTCAACAGTGCAAACACAGATTTAAAGAGAGGAAAAGAGCAGGAAAGAGGCCCCACAGAATGATGATTGGGACAATGGGTTTTCTTGAGAGCAGAAAATGAGAATCTGAACCTCAGCTGTAGGGAGCTCCACCTGCCAGAGAGTTATCTCTCAGCTAGTCTAAGCTTGAAAGGAGAATTATTGCAGGAAGTGGAATAGGCATTCACATAGGATAGGGAAATCTTAACACAAGCAACAGTGTCCATCAGATTTTAGGCTTTTTCTAAATTACAGGGCCCATCATCCGTGTAACATGTGTGTATCCAGCCATGAACAATGCTCCTGAGCATTTCTAGAGCACAGATAGTGCTAAACTACTGGAGAAGGCATGGAGAATCATGCTCTACTGAGAATTAACATGTCACTTTCCAGTATCTAAGGTTTTCCCTTTGATTCTAGTTGCTCTGTCCCTTCATTTTTGTCTGCTGCTTCTGCTTGTTTACAGGTAACTGCTGGTTTCTGGCTGCCATTGCTTGCCTGACACTGAATAAAAAACTACTCTGTAGAGTCATACCTCATGACCAGTCCTTTATACAAAACTATGCTGGCATCTTTCACTTCCAGGTGAGTCCCTCCGTCTAGTGGTAAGCAGATGTATTTAACCAAGACACAGATCAGCTCTTAGCATGCTCTTCCCTCTAGCTTCTCTGCCCTTTGGAAGCGTAAGTGACAGCAGGGAGGAAAAGGGATTGAATTGCCTCATGCCAAACTCTTCTATTAAGGCAGTCACAGAAGGGCCAGCCCATACAAGCAATTAGGGAGCATTAACCCACCAAGGAAGCATTTGCAGATTGCTGTGTCCTGTGCATAAGGAGTAGCAACAGGTGCCCAGTCCTGCCTTGCTTGGATGTGACACTACAGCCAGCACAGACATATGGGTAGTTGGCAAGAGTGTCTATTTTTAGGCCCATAAACAGCTGGTCTGTCAAAAGGTCTGTCAGAAGTTATTGAAGAACTTGCTCAGAAAAGATTGACTGCTTTTCACATTTCCCTTGATCCTCTTAAGGGACCTTTCACTGTCCTGCGCACACTGCCGTGGACAATTCAGTACAGCTGCCTCCCTCCCATCAGTTTTAGCCACATTTCTTGTCTCTCAGCCTGACTTTTCATCCAGGCTCTCCCTGCCTGCAGCAAGTCAATCCAGGGTGTTTTTCTGTTTGCCTTTATTCAGTTCTGGCGCTATGGAGACTGGGTGGATGTCGTCATCGATGACTGCTTACCCACGTACAACAACCAGCTGGTCTTTACCAAGTCCTCCCAGCGCAACGAATTCTGGAGTGCCCTCCTGGAAAAGGCCTATGCAAAGTAAAGCAAACTGCGGGACTCTGACCGGTTCCCCCACAAGGCCCTGGCTGGGCAGGGTGTTAAACCACTGCACATAGAGAGGTTCTGAATGCCTTTTCCTTCATGCTTCAGAATTGGGGATGGGCTAAAGCATATTTTCTAGGAAGTTTTGCTACTCATTCAAAAAATCTACATTTGATTTTCAGCTTCTCTTTTTTTTCTCTATGTGTGCAGGTGGCACGTTTTGAAACTTTTAATTTGTGAGTTACCAAACAGATATTCGGAAGGTTTTATAGTATGTGTGTTTACATAACTGTAGTTACACACACACAAGATAGATATAAATATATAGGGAGGTATAATCATCTGTGTAAAAGAGAGTCTTTTTCTTTTCTCTTTCTAAGACTCCATGGATCATATGAAGCTTTGAAGGGAGGCAACACCACCGAAGCCATGGAGGACTTCACTGGAGGAGTCACAGAATTTTACGAGATAAAGGATGCTCCTAAAGATATCTATAAAATCATGAAACATGCCACTGACAGAGGATCCCTCATGGCCAGCTCCATTGATGTGAGTCCATATGAGTTTTGCAGATAAGCCATAAGAAATGGCAGAGGAGAGGGACCTCTCCACTTGTAACCAAATATAGGCCACATTTGGGACTGCTTGGCTTAGGCCACATAGAAAGTATCCATTTCTAGGAGATGGAGTAATCCCCAGTAGAAACCATTAGCAAATAGTGAGTGTCAAAAGGGAAATAAACAGAAGCAGAACATGGAGGTGGAGTGAAGGGGTGCAGTCAGCAAAACCAGCACCCCTTCCCCACTCAGTACCTCTGCCCAGTGAAATGAGATTAGTATGGCAGTGCTGCAACTCCGTTAAGACACAAATCTTCATCTCAAAGATGCTAAATGTGCAAATACTCAGGAAATTAACCTTTTATTGCCAATGTGGCCTCAGATTGTCTTCATTTATTGTGGTAAATTTAAAAGTTAAAAAATTAGTACTTTATGGAGTGTGATGTTGCCCTAAAGGTAAGAGAACAAACAGTGCTACTGATCACTGTAATAAGTATGGATACAATGAGAGAGAAGTCATCTAGGCTGTCTTTTAGCACTCATCTTTCTTGCATCATTTCTCTTCTCTCTCCCTTCCTCATCTTACTGCATGATACTTTTCTCCCATTCTCTGTGCCAGGATAACCTAGGCTTTTCCTACGGATCAGCTCCTCGGAGCGACATTGGGGAACTCATTGCTCGCATGGTGAAGAATCTAGAAAATGCACAGATGACTCACCCCACAGTAGACTACCAGGGCATGGATGAGAGGCCAGCCTGGGTTCGTATGTCTCCTAAGCAGTTGACTTCACTGTGCTTTTATTTACAAACTGTTGGAGAAACATATCACCTATGCTTTTAAATCCTTGTTTGGCTTCACAGAATTGTCCCAACACTAGAGAAATGTTCTTATGGATACTGTTTGACACATGTTAAAAGACTTCAGTGCTTTCACACACTGACTGATAGGAGAGGGTTTCACTGATGCTGAGGCAAAGGGCTGTTGGCTCATGGCACAGGCCTTTAAGCTCCAGAAAAAGAAATTTATTAGTGGATTTTATCAAGTCCCTCACTTGCAAATGGTGGAGAGGACAAAAAAATTAAAGTACTAGAATAGAATAAGATCCCTGAATAAGATTCCCTGGGTGTGGAATGTGAAAGAAAGTAAAAGATCCCTGAGTGTGCATAGAATGTGAAAAAAAGAAAAAGCAAGCTCTGCGTGGCTCTCACTCCAACCACAAAAGCCCTTAGTGAACTTATTTTGAGTGCTCTGCTCACAAATGGAGGAGAGATGCTCCTTTCAGATTACTGCCATTAAAGTTCTCATTTAAAATGCCCAACAAGCAAGAGGAAACACATGTTGAGTTTTATATGTGTGATGAAATACAAAGTAACTCTGGCATATCTAATAGGTATCTTGCAAAATAAAGAGAGAGATGTTAAAACCCTTTAAGAAAAATCCTATATCAAACAACTTAAAAGTTTTCAAATCTGTAGAAGGATATGTTCCTTCTTTGTGTCAGGCACTGTCATACCTTGCCCTTTAAGGAGCTGCATTTCCATGACAATGGAATTACATCTCTTGCTTTAGAGAGGGAGGGGAAAAGAAAAAACAAATAAATAAAAACAACAACCAAAAAACCAAACAAAAATCCTCCACAATTACATCACCTAAAACTTTTGGTTGTGCAAACTTTCTTCTGCATTTGTAGCTGAAATAGCTGATTTTTCCTCTTTTGACATCCCTATTTAGTTCTTCCTAAAAAACTGTAATGATGTAATTCTTCAGGAAAGCCCAGTATGACTGTCTTGTTTTGCAAGCATGGCTGGCCAAACCACCCATGCCTGGGGTGAGAATTTCCTCCACGCTGACTGTCTACTGACAGAAAATTGCAAAACTCTTTCTGTATCTGCTGCCCAGCAGCCCCTTGTGCTGCTGGTTACTACATATTCCTGAACCACCAACAGAAAAAAAATCATGACTCTGTATGGGAAGAGGCAGATGAAGCCTGCACTTTGAGAAGCAGTCTAGGACACCAGAAATTAATGTAATTAAACAGAAAGAGGAGAAAGGGGTTCTGACAAGTAATGTTGGCAACAATGTGTGTAGGAATGAAGAAAAAAGGAAATAGATGTGAGGCTATAGGCATAAAAAGTAGGAAAACAGGACCAAGGGGGAAAAAACACAGGAGCATAAGTGAAATAGTGGAAAATAATTGCAACAGCCAGGAAATATTTGGATGAGATACTCCCTCTGCAAGCTGAGACCTTAGTAATCTGTGTGACCTTAGTAATTGTCCCTTCATTTCCAGCCCTGCCTTTCTCATGCCCTCAGATGTGTCAAGAAGAGAAGGCAGAGTTACTGGGTCTTGCAGTCCTGTCTCAGCAACAGACATAACAGAGGAGGGGACATTTTGCACATGGGCTGTGTATGCATAGCAGGGCCTTCCCCTCCAGCCAAGACCAGTGATCACTCCTGCAAGTACAGCAACCTGTGTGCATCTGCCACCTTGCTCTCAATTCTTTATCTCCCAGATAAAACCACATTCTGAGATTTGCAAGTAAAAATCCATCAGACACAGTAAAAGTTGATTACTAAGACAATAAATGTGTTTACAACTGAGCAACATACTGCTATGCCCTTCCTGAATGTCAGATAGAGAAAAATCAATCATGAGGATTTTAAAAGTTATGGAATAAAATGTCCACTCCCATAGGAAAGGAAGTAAAAAAATACTGCTGGTTAATAGGAACAGTGTATTAAATAGAGTGTTTAAAAGTCATTATGATAAGATAGCTGCCATGTGTAAAGATGAAATTATTCTAAATGTTGATTTGCTCTGATGTTTCCAGTTCATATGTCATAACCTTACTGAGCTATACAACAACATACTATCCTAAAAAAGGATGAATAGTCCTAGTAATAGAAAAATCTAATTACTTTGATTAAGCATGCTATAAGCTTATAATGTTCTGAATGCAAAAAGCAGTAGCCTACAGAAAAGAGAAATAATAAACCACAAAATGTCCTTTCCAAATTATATTATTAATTTTTCCTTTTCTAATTCACACTTCATTCCTTTCTAACCAACAACATGAATTCTATGGGCACTAAGCTTGACCACCTTGACAAACACAAAGAGGAGAACAAGGCAAAAAGCACTGTCACCCGAACGGTGTCGTCCTCCCTCCAAAAGCCCTGGGTGGCGATACATGCCTTAGAGCAGCCAGCTGAGCTTTGCATGACTCCTACAGGTTTTTATCTTGTGTCTAACAGACCATAGTGCCAATGCAGTATGAAACCCGGATGTCTTGCGGGCTCGTCAAAGGTCATGCCTACTCTGTGACGGCCGTGGAAGAGGTACGTACCGTCCCTGTGCTCCTGCTGTGCTGAACTGTAATCTACACTGGCCTGGCACAGTGCATGTCAGCGAAGCTGCAAGAGGGGTGAAAAGCAAAACAAGTTATGAGCTAAGGAAACAAAATTTATATTCAAATAAATGAATCCCTTGTGGAGAAACAAACCTGTCCAGGTTTTTGCTTTCTGGGGAAATGGATATTCCACTGCTTGGGCAAAGGTGGCCACAGCCAGCCACCTCCTGGTCTTAGAGCCTTCCTGCATTCTCCCCAAGCAGGTCAGGCTGGACTATGGACCAGGAAAGCATCATCACTGGAGAAGTTGGTATCAGCAATTTGACAGGCAAAATATTTCCTTTTGAACATACTCTCAATCTGTTCTTGTTGCATTCTTTTTCAATTAGACAGTATTTAAAGGGGAAAAAATACGTCTGGTAAGGCTGAGAAACCCCTGGGGGCAGGTGGAATGGAATGGACCTTGGAGTGACAAGTGAGTAAAATGGACCTTCATGTTGTTTGAAAAAAGAAGTTGCAGCTTTACTTGCCCTTATGCAGCTTGTGCATGACTAACATTCAATGATGAGGTATCTGAATTTTTTTTGTTGTTGTTTTGACACATGCACTTTGAAGTTGATTTTAGTGGAGTGCTTAGCTGAAGCTGGGGAAAAAAAAAGGAGTACCTTAAAAATATGTTAAGAGGGGCTTTAATAGATGGAAATGAAGAGAGAGCCCAGTATAATGACACATTAAATCTGATTTTAATATCAAGTTCAGTAATGTCCATTTTCACAACGTGATTTGACAGTAGAAAAATCTTTTCAGTTATGAAAGAACTCAATGAAGCAAGATGTCAGTGTGCTTTACTAAAAGGAATTTCAATAGCTACTTCAGCAATGATAGTCTGCAAACACCTTTTTCTACAAGGTAAATAAAATAAACACAGATCAGAAGATGTTTGAATGCTGCTAAGAGGAAGTCTGAAGAGAAGGCAAGGAGAAATAGGACAATTGCTGTTTTTTATTTGGGCATTTGGAAACGAGGGTAGCATTGAGAACAAATGGTTGCAAGGCTCACAAAAAAATTTATATGGATGTAGCAAGGTGACTCTTGGCTTTTCACTCTATGATATTTAGAATAAAGTGTAGAAATTTTAGTGAAAGCTGTATTGCAAATCAAAACCTAACTTGTTTACTCCTTTGAAGGTCAGAGGAGTGGGACTCTGTTAACGAAGCAGAGAAGATTCGCCTGCAGCACAAGGTCGTGGAGGATGGGGAGTTCTGGTGAGAATGAGTCAAAAACCTGTGCTTCTCTAGGAGATATGCAGACATAGCAAGAATGAATCACATTGCACTGCTGCAAATCTGCTAATACCACTGCAGTGATCCCTGTTCCACTTCATATTCCAAATAAGCCCTGCTCTGTGATCCTCTCATTCTCCCACCAGGGATTATCCCATGCTGCCAGCACAGTCTAATTATGCTACATTTCCACAAACTCTCCATCACCTTTCCTATGTACTATCCTCTCAGCTCAGTTTCTCTGAGTTTGGAGTTGTACCTGTTTTAATTGACCAACCAGCAGAACAAATGCATTTGGAAAACACAGCACTCCCATTGCAAACTTGTCTGAATACTGACAGTACTGCTGGTCACCCTCCCTCACCTCACCAGGGTCTTTTGAACAACTGCCCACCATGTAAATCCATTTGGGTTCAATTTCCCCTGATTTCCTACAGGATGTCATTTCAAGATTTCATGAGGCACTTCACAAAGCTTGAGATCTGTAACCTCACGCCTGATACTCTGGAAGTGGATAAATTCCAAACCTGGACTGTGTCAGTCAATGAAGGGCGCTGGGTGAGAGGCTGCTCTGCTGGAGGTTGCCGCAATTACCCAGGTGAGAAAAGGGTTTAAGAGATACAGCCTCTTTGATGGGGACTATGTTAGATCCTAGAGGCTAAGCCTGAACAGGGCTCAGCCATAGGAAAAGCCTTGCTTCCTCAGTGGACAAGGCACGCGATTGACTTCTGACACTATGTTGTGACAGAACAGCATAAACCCAGAAGATGGCACTGGCAAAGATAAATCATTGTTCAAATACCTCACAGGGCCTCAAGTAAAAGAGATAAATTTCACTCTAACAGATTTCACTTGAGAAATTCACTTTATTGGATTAGTGATAGTTTTAGGGGCTCTGGAAGATTATCAGATGACAGTTCTTCATATATCCTCCTTTGCTATGCAGTTTTCTTAGAACTAAGATATAAAAAACCATGTAAAAAAACCTATCTACATCTTAGCCCGATTTTAACTTTTCCCTCAGGAGCCACAGGCAGGAAACTTAAAAGTTCTCTTTGATCACGCGTATCCTTAGAAAACTGAAGCTTTACATGTCTTCTTTGGATTGTTGGTGGGATTTCACAGATACATTTTGGACCAATCCCCAGTATCGCTTGAAGCTGCTGGAGGAAGATGATGATCCTGAGGATGAAGAGGTTATCTGCAGCTTCCTTGTTGCACTGATGCAGAAAAACAGGAGGAAAGAGCGCAAGCTGGGAGCCAACCTGTACACCATTGGCTTTGCCATCTATGAGGTACCAAATCTAGATTTTGTTCTTTGCACTGTGGTCACAAATCCTGACAGTATGCATTTACCAACAGAGTCACTGAGTCATTCAGGCTGATTACGAGACTTGCAATTTTTGCCTTGCAAGGAAGTCAGGGAAAACCTGGAAGTAAGGAAGGAAATTCAAGTCTTTGTAACTGTTTGTACCACAGTAACCTCAGGGGTTACCCCATTTATTAAGAAACATACCCTTTAGGCTCTTATAGTGACCTAATGCCAGATTTTAGCACATTCTTTCCCATATATTCTTCAATCTCCCTTTCACTCTTTCTGAAACTAAACATTTCATTGGCAGAAGAGTGTAAAAAAGGAAACAAACACCCAAGATATATAAGTAGAGATTAACCTCTGTCCCTCCTATCAACCTGACAAATAAGTCAATTTACTCAGTCCCCTGCACCAACATACTTGGTGCAGATCTTAGCTGATCTCACGTAGATGCCAAGAAGCTAGAGTGGAAGAGGGAAATTGGTTATCTAACTAGGGGCATTTTAAGTACTGTCTGTGTCCCCAGAAATCTGTGTGAACACTTTTCTGATCTATAAACAACAGGACTCCCCCAGCAGCTCTGACTGTTTCTTTTCTTTGTTTCTCCCTAAGGTGCCCAAAGAGGTATGCGCAGAACGGAGGCAGATTGGCATCTTGGTGTATATTCACAGCTAGTGTTACTGTAGTGCCTATCTGTAAGTCAGCAGGAGACTGTCCAGTCAAGTTTGCTTTCAGGGATGTAACAGCAGTGGAACTGCTAACCTTTCTGCTTTGAGTGCTTATCAGTAACATTTTGTGAGTAGTTTTTAGTTCCTTCTCACTCACACCCCATTTTCACTTGCACCTTTTCTTCAGTTCTTCTTTTCTATTCTGTAGAGATCGGGCCATTGCTTGCACAGTCAGTCAGTGAGCCTATGTTGCAGGAAGCAGTGCCAGTGAACATTTTGCCTCTGCACTCTGTGCAGAGTGCAGAACCACCCTAAACCACTTCCATTTCTCTCTAAAATAAAGCCAATGTCCTATATTCTGCAGTCACAGAGTTTTCTCTATAGTCTTAGATTTTGTTTAGAAAATTAATGGTATTTTCAACCATTGAAGAAAGCTTATTAAAAGTACACAGATTACATTTTTTCTGAGCCTGACAGTAGCTGAATAATTGGCATCACAAGTTTTGCTAACAAGCTCAACAGAAGGCTGTCTTACCTGGAAAACATGAAAATGACAGTCTGAATGTTGTCTTTGCTGACTGTCTTACTGATGGTTATTTCTGCAGAAAATAACCTGCAAGTGTTCTTAGCCACAGTTCTTGAACTTAACTTTCATATTTGAACCAATGCCACGTTTGATTGTCATGTTTGTTTAGCAGATACAGAATTCATGTTCTGTCCAGCCAAGGAGACTGTTACAGTGAAAGCACCTTCACTTTACCACTCTGTATGTAGGAGTTTGCATACACCATTCCTTGCCATACCACCCTCCAAGGAAAGTAGCTGAGCTTCGGTTACACACAACTCAGCACCCAGCAAAACAGTCAGATAAAAGTGCCTACACAGCAGGTCAGCCACACACTCTGCAGGTGGGCCCTGGAGCAGCCCTCAGAAACCAACTTGACTCAGTCAGTAGCAACTTAAAGGTGACAGATTGTATATGCCACCAGCTATCACCACTCATCAGCTCCCTGCTTGCTAAGCTGCTGCTTCTTTTGTCTTCTGTCCCAGCCATGTACTGCCCACATGGCAAGCCACTTGGGGAATGGGTAAGACTTCCCTGAAGCCATATTGGCTCATTTGTTCTGCAGATGCATGGTACTAAACACCACTTGCAGAAGGATTTTTTCCTCTACAATGCCTCCAAAGCAAGAAGTAAGACCTACATAAACATGAGAGAAATCTCTGAGCGCTTCAGGTTACCTCCCAGCGAATATGTCATCATCCCATCGACATACGAACCCCACCAGGAGGGAGAATTCATCCTGAGGGTCTTCTCAGAGAAAAGAAGTCTTTCAGAGTAAGTTGCAGATCTGTTTATCTGACCATATAGGTGGAGGTCAGCTTGCTAGTCTGCTAAAGTCATGTTACCAGTTTGCTACACCCTGCTTTTTATATTCTTAACCTCATTAGAAACTCCAAGCTGCAAATTTATTTCCCCACACTTCCCCTACAGTCTAACAAGAACCTGCTTTGAATTGTCTTTGGAGAAGCTTACTGCTTACAGGATATCCTTCTAAGCAAACCATTAGCCATTTACTAAGGCCAAAAACTTCTGTTTTACTTCCAGTTCACTGTAATCAAGGCTCTTTACAGGAGTAAATCAGGCAGCAGCCCTCCTGGAAATGGTATTTGGGATGTTCAGCTTAAACTGGAAAAAAGCTACACCTAGAGCCTACAAGCTGCAATGCTGGAAGCCAGTCCACACCACTGGCTGTTTGGAAAGTTCAAGTGGCTGCTTACAAACCACCTACAAAAACTAGCAACGTTGGGAAGTCACTTTCCTGATTTATTTACTTTCTGCTTTCTACTAGGGAGGTTGAAAATATGATTGAAGCAGAGCGTCCATTGGTAAGTACTGTCCTGGTCCTCTTTTGTATGATTAGGGGTAGGGAGAGGAGAAGCATGACATCTAGGGAAATCTACAGCAGAAAACCATTTGCAGCCACATGACAGCTCCTTTATCACAAATTTCCATGTTTTTTCTCATCAAGATACTTCTACAGACACTTACTTTGTATACACTACTTTCTGATTTGGTCAGGCCAAAATGTCTTTCCAGGTTTGAAAGTTGCCTCTGGCAGAACGAAGTTGGATGCTAACCATTGCCTTTGCTTCCATCAGCAGAGATTATTCATTTAGCAGGGCAGGCCTAGCCCTGTGCCCTGAGATATTTTGTTTGTGAAGCTGGCATCTCATCTAATAAAGAAAAAAGTACCTTATTTGGGAGTACTTGCTTCCTGAAAAGGGATCCTAATGGTACTCTGATTCAAACTAACATCTATGTCAAGCTCTAACTCTTCACCCTGGGTTTTTATGTATCTCTATGGGCATATACTACAGCTAACAGTACAATTTGTCTTGAAAAAAATTCAGAGGAAGTGCTGTTGCACAGAATTGAGCTCCATCAAACCTAGCTCAGAAACGTTCCCCTTTTGTTTGCTGTGATAGTAAAAAATAACTGTCCAGATCTGGGACAGTTTAATTGCCACTTCAGATATCATTGGTCTACGGGCACAGAAGTTCAATCTCCACTGCACAGACAGATTGGGAAAAAGAAAAGGCATAGTCAGAGCTAGAGTAGAGATTTTATTCAAGTGGACAAAGCCCTAGATGAGATAGGACATGGTTTTGCTGTGGTTTTTACAGTGTCTATCCTTCGGTATGCCATTTCCTGGTGGGTGCATGGAATGATTTGAAAGCTATATGAACACAGGAAATGGTAAAATTTGTATGAATATAGGAACGGGAAAAATAAATATAAGGCAGGAAAAGATAAAAAAATAAAACTTTACCATCAGCTCTGGATAATCTGATCAAACCCTTTTTAATTTTGCCTCTTTTCATACAGAAGAAAAAGGGCAAGGTAGGTACTTGTGCAATGTGCTAAGTGCCAGCAAGGCAAAGAGCATGTGCAATGCATGCAGCAGGAGCAGAATTGCTTGGTATCATCTTTTCTCTGCATCTGGAACCTGATCTAGTTAGTGATGGGCACTGGATACAAAACCATTTGCATGCAGCAAAGATTTTGTCTTCCTACACTGGATTCTGATGAAATAGCGTTAGCATCATATACCTTTCTCATTCAAAGGGGCAGCAAAAGGGTAACAGAAACCTTTCAGCTTTAACAGCTTGATTCTCTGGGTTGCTTGGACTGCCCTTCCTCCCTGCCCCTTCACAGTGAAAAACACCCTGACACCCCTTGCTAGTGAGAAGCATCTCTTCTCCAGACATGCCCTCACATTTGCTTTCCATTGCCTAATGCAGCTGCTGCACTTTCCTGAAGTTTCTGCTCACCAAAGCCCGGGATTCTATTTTTGATTCTACACAACAAATTTAGGATCTTGAATATGTAATCAGACATTTTAATGTCAAGACAGGCTGATTGTAATTATTACTTCTAGAATAATACATTCAGATGTTGTAGCAGTTTTCCTTGTTTTAAAAGCACTAAACCAGAACAACTTTACGTGGCTGGTTACAGCTGAATGCTTCAAGAATCATTGCAGGGAAAAAAACATGTTTCACATAACTAACAAGCTCCTTCACAAATATTCCTTTTCTGTGTAAGATTCACATTCTGTTTGTTTTCAGTGCTGCCATCCTTCATAGCAAGGGGCAAGCTCATCAGTTTAACGGATGAGAATCTGGGAAGATTATTTTACTTAAAAACAGAGGGGAAAAAAGCCACAAATAAAACAAAAAACCAACAACCAACAACCTCCACCAAATCCAGATATGTTCAAAAGGTTACTGGCTTTCTGAAAAGAAAAACTAGAAGCCAGAAATTGCACTATTTTGCATAAGGACTTTTGCAGCTTTTTTTAGCATGAGGAGAGCAATAACCTCAGAGATTCCTTCACCTTTTTTTTTTTTCTTCTTTCATTCTGAGATCTGGCTTCTCTGGTCATGCACTCAAGAGTGGGAGCTGTTCTTGCATGCACTTTACCACAGAATGGTTGTCACCAAATATTTTCTTTTCCACTACTTCTTGTGTAATTTCTGTTTCTCTTTTGCTCTCTTCCTTCTTCTAGCCTATCATCTTTGTTTCCGACAGAGCAAACAGCAATAAGGAGCTGACAGCAGACGAAGATGCTGGCAAAGATGGTGAAAAAAGTCAAGTAGATGAGAAAAAGGTTTCTGCAGCAAAAGGCAAAGGGGGAAATAGAGCTTGGTCTGGCTAGCATGAAAGAGTGGCTGGAGAGAGCACAGAAATGAGACAAAGAGGTGTCCTAAGATACTAAACAACTTTTCATAAATCTTAGCATAACTTGCATCTGGTTTATATGGATCTAATCAGCATGTGCAGACAAAGTCTCTCTCTTCAGTTATTTAACACCTGTGCAGGAGGATTTAGTTGCTTAAAAACATCTGGTTGCTCTCATGGTTGCATCATACAAGGATCCCAGCTGTGAAAGATCCCTTCCCCACAAGCAGTGAAGTTCAATTCGTTCCTGCTCAGCCCCTGCCATGTGGTACCTGCTTTACACAGGGCACATGCATATATTGCAGCCGAGGGACTTCAGAAGCTCCTGGCAATGATCACAGCCTCTCCCCATCACAAACTACACCCCCCTGTACTAGTCCCTGTTGGCCAGAGGATAAAGGACGAGCAAACCCAGGAGCTGCACCCCTCCTCTTCTCCCTCACTGCTAGAGAGAAGGAAAGCAGAGTAGCAAATTCAGAGTTGTGTGAGTGACAAGAAATGTAACAGCCAGATCCCACATCCAGGCTCGTGGCATCTGGAGGCATGGCTGGAGCATCTGCTTACAGGGTGGGTGCTGTTCTGCTGCATGACTGCCAGAGCATGCAGCTGGCAAAGGGGGAACTTCCCTCTGCATTTAGACAAACAAAAACAAGAACTAAGCCAAGAAATTAACTTTGTTGCATATAATTTTCTAGTTTCCTTTTTTCAGTATCAGCTTCAGAGTTCTGGCTTGCCCTTGCAAGTGTCTGAGAAAGCTTCATGTTCATTGTTCTCTTCTGTCTCACCTTCTATGTGCTTCAAGCAAGGGGCCCCCCACACCATAAAGAGCTCTCATCTGGTCATTTACAGCCTACAGCGTGGCTATGAGGTGGATATGGTGTCCCTGCCCAAGCCAAGGGTGTTTGAACTAGATAATCTTTAAGGTCCCTTCGAACCCAAACCATTCTGTGATTCTATGATATGCCTCTTCTGCGCCAAACTTCTTGTTTGCAATGTTTTGGAACAAAAAATTAGAAGATAACTGCCAGTGAAAGTAATCCTGTAGGGTCCTTCAACAGAAAAGAGAACAATGGGATGAAGTTAAGTACCCGACAGTTTTAAGTAACAGAATTAACCAAAAAAGGGGGAAAGGAACAGGAGGACAACCCATTCTTTCTAAGGTCTCCAGATTCACTAAGGTGATCCCTCCTGTCAGGGCAAAGCGAGCCATCCAGGCTCTTTCTCTTCCCCACTAAGGGTGTATCTCTTCTTTGCTTATCTCTTTTCAGCGTCCTTCAGCAAAAGGTCGTGAGGAGAGTGAAGAGCAAAAACAGTTCAGGAATATCTTCCGACAGATTGCAGGGGATGTGAGTATGCAACCAATTCCTGTCTCTGCCACAGCCACAATAGCACCTAAATCAACTGCTTCATAGATTCAAAACACTGAATATTAAAATTTGCTTTGAATTTCCTTCCATCAATTTCTCTTTGAGATTTGAAGACAAGTAAAATCAAACAAAACTCCCCTGACTATACAGCTATCTTCATATGTGCCTATAAACTATTCCCACTGTGTATGAGGGAGCCTCGTTTAATTTCAGCCTTTTTCTTCTACCCTACTACAAGATGCTATTTTGCACAGCAAGTATAAACAAGTTAGGAATGCAATGCCCTCTGGTATATGCTTATCAAGGAACGTTAAAGGTAAAAACAGATGAAAGAACTGCATAAATCAAGAGGCTGCAAATAGGATACAAAGATTTTTAGGTTTTGCCATTTGACTTATACATTGGCTTTTGAAATTAATGGTCATTCTTCTAGTTGTCGTTCAATAAGCAATAACTTCAGACCTACCTTGTAATGCAGCTTCAAGAAAGATTTGGACTAATGTTTATAGGAACTAGAATGCTTCCTAGTTTGAATCGTGTGTATGCCATACTGAAAAGTGACCAAGGACTTCATACTTTTAGCATATCCATCCATGAAATTCTGTTTTGTAAGGAACATTGTAATCAATTACATTCTCACCGCATTTCCAACAGGACATGGAGATCAATGCTGAAGAACTTAGGAATGTCCTCAATAATGTCGTTAAAAAACGTGAGTTTGAGCATGTTTTTTACTAAGCCTGGACAAAAAAAAAATAAAAATCTGTGATATAACATATCTCCCCCCACCCCTGAGTTTTGCACTAAAAGTTATTTATGTTTTCCAACTCAGAAATCTCCTAGTTACACTTCTGTGGACATTGCATCCAAGATTTAGCAAGCTGAACTTTACAAAGAAATGATTCCTACAGGTGATCAAGTACGGAGAATTCAGAAACGAGCAAAAGTTCATTGGAAGTACCACACAGAATAACACAGCATTTCTAGCAGTCTGCAAATGCCCTTTAAAATGAATTTCTAATGGAGAGGCAAACCTTTATCCCAGTTTAGCAAACTTTAGCCTACACACCCTGGACTTGCTGAGTGACTTGGAAGTTAGTTTAGGGTTTTCCAGAGGTTTTTACTGTATATAACAAGTCAAGAAAAGTTATCTCTAATTCACAGGCAGTAATATTAGAGTCTTTTCAGAATTCTCTATCATTTCTTATTGCATGAAGGAAGTAGGCTTGGCTTTCACTTTGATTAGTTTCACCTGAGAAGAAAATCAGTTGCTGATTTGCATGATCTGTATTCACCTGGGATCATTTATTTCAGATAAGGACCTAAGGACAGAAGGATTTGAATTGGAATCCTGCCGCAGCATGATTGCTTTAATGGATGTATCCTTTCCTAGTGAAAAAGGAGTGCTTGAAACCACACTAGTCCACTATTTCTCACCACTACACACACACCTTAGTAAGCCAGGGAAGCAAAACAGCACGTTACAGTCTGTAGTCAGATGACACAGTTCTTGCCAACAAACTTACTATCTTTCTCTCTATAAGTTTATAATGTATTACATATTCTACTGTATGCTCAGCATGCAGTGCATACAGAAATTGTCTAGGAACAAGTGTAATAAAACACACTACAAGATGCCACATGGGGGTTACTCTGCTACAACGTCACTCGGTTTTCCAGTTTGACATAAGGCACGACTTTGGGAGGACATAAGCACATTGCAACACAACGAGAACAAAACTGTAACTACAAGCCAGAGCCATAATGACCAGATCCTAAACACATTTTTTTAAATAGCTTTTACTTAGTTCTCAATTCATTTTAAAGCAAGGCAGAAAGAGCTTCACTCCAGAGTAAAGCTCAGTTGTCTTAAAATCATTGGGTGAACTTCACATTTGGACATATTTCAGAAGAGCTCACTAAAACATCCTACTCGTGTACTTTTATAATAGCTCCAGGAGCAAAGCTGTCTCCTGCACCAGAAGTCTGCTTCTACACAAAGTACAAGTACTACTTCACACTCCTGAAACAATATGCTATCCACAGTAACCAAAATGTTTACAAATATTTTGCTGCACAGCTCAGCCAGCTCTTAATGCTGAGGAAATCTCAAACTCAGTTTCATGTTCATCCCTTCACCAGTAGTTGCAGATTTAATCAATTTTATCTTTTAAATATTGTGGGTTTCTTACCTGAATGTTTGCATCACAGACAGATGGCTCGGGGAAGATAAACTTTGATGAATTTCGTCATCTTTGGGACAAGATTAAAAGCTGGCAGGTATTGCTCTTCTTCACAGCTTCTGCAGTGCAAAAGTTGTGTAGGAAAACCAGAGCTTTACACTACAGCAAAAAGAAAGGCTAAAAAAATTTGTGAATTAGCTTCTAAAATGAAAAGTAACGTCTCTCCTCATCCTACTTCACAGCCTAAGCAAATAGCCTGAATTTCTGAAGCTCCAGCACTCATGGAGAGACTTCCCCCATGGGAATAGCACAGGGGCTTACAAATTGAAGGAGGAGAATGATGGGAAATAGAACCAGGCTTCCAAAATAGCTTAATTGGGACAATCAAGAGAGATAATTAACAGCAAGTCAAACAAGGAGAGTCTCTAGGGGAGAGCTTTTTGCTACCCCCAGATTGGATCTAAATTATTTCACTTCGTGACTGAGAAGAGCTCTGTGCTAACAATGCAGATTGCTCAGCAGTAGCAATATAAGGCATATGGCAAAGCCTCCAAATGCCTGAGGCACACATCCCATATCCAGTCAGTGGGTACATTTAAGAGAAGTACAAGGTTTTATTACTACTGTGTATTTTTTTTTCCCCAGAAAATTTTCAAGCGTTATGACACGGATCATTCAGGAACCATTAACAGCTACGAGATGCGCAATGCAGTCAACGATGCAGGTACTTTCCCCAAAGCACAGTGTCCAACAGCTGAAGGAACCTTACTCTGTTTGATGTATCCCACGGTGAGATCAGAAACACAGTGCTGCCTTTTGAAGAGAGACCCTAGAGAAATTATAAAATACTTTGTTCCACCAACAGAGCTTTTCAAATATCCAAATGGCAAGCCTTGTACATCTTGCCAGCCAAATAGATCTCTTCAGCTCCTCTAACTTTCCAATGAGTGATGCTCTGCTGTCTCAAGGATCTCCAGGATCCTGCTGTTCAGGGAGATGAGGGAGTGCTGAAGACATTTGCTCTTATTTCAGCTGTGGATTCTTTATGTTTGTGTAAGTAACAAAGAACAGTGGAAAACCTTCAACCCAAGTGTACAGGCATTGAAACCGAGATGGAGCAGGTCAATGGCCAAGTTTGCATCAGAGGCAATTAGATGAACATTTCTTGAGTCATGCTAATGTTTCTTAGGTCCTGAGCCACTGTGGGTTCAGTTTCTTCTACCTGCACAATGAGAAGGAAGTATTTTTGCAAAACTTGCAGTTAGTGAAATTTGTCCTGTAAAGAGAGGCTTGACTTTTCTTGCTTGTCACAGGCACACTGGTGTGCTTCTTTCCCTGGAGAGCCAGCCTCCCCCTGCAAATGTCTTTGCCAGGTCTCTAAGGGAGCAGGATGACCTCTTTAATCACAAAATCTGTAGTATCATTATAACCCTAGATGGGATGATTTCAGTGACACTTTGTCTTCAGTAGTATTTTGGCACATCAAGGACCAGAAACAGATGGCTACCTTGTACTTTATGAAACATTAGTAATTGATCCTCTGCTAAAGACAAGACTACAACTGGATTTGGACTCCTGCTGCAGTAGAAATATGGGTCATTTTTATTTTCCAGGTTTCCGTTCTCACCAGGAGAGTTGTCAGTGTAGAAAGATAAAATATTTAAATACCTCCTGCCTTTACAACTAAGAAGACATTTTGCAATAAACATTTCAAAGTCTTACAGTATGTAGGCAGTGCATGACCTTGCATTTAGCCAACAAACAACTGTACCCAAATTGTGACAGACCCTTTCGAGGCACAGTCATATGTTGCAGCACTCAGTGTCACAATTCAGTCACACCACACCAAGGAGTTGCCTCCTTGTCTATTTTTTGACCACTGTGTAATTTTTTTTTCATAGCAACTTCCTCTTGGCTGGGCCTGGGAAGTGCCTTGGCCAAACCACTGCTGGACCAGCACTTCCCTCAGCCATGGCCCAGCTGTGCCCTGTTTTTGCTCCTCTTCAGGGTTTCGGCTGAACAACCAGCTCTACGACATCATCACCATGCGCTACGCAGACAAGAACATGAACATCGACTTTGACAGCTTCATCTGCTGCTTTGTGCGCCTGGATGCCATGTTCAGTGAGTGGCTGCCCCAGTCCTACCACCCCTCCTGCCCCCAGACAGCCCACAGTCACAGATTCATGCAATGACTTGGGCTGAAAAGGATTAAAGATGATCTTGTCCCAACGTACCTGCTGTGGGCAGGGACACCTTGCACTAGACCAGGTTGCTTAGGGCCCCATTGTACTCACAGCAAAGTTTTTCAAGGCACTACTGCCTATGTGGGGTATTAATTATTAAAGATATGTGTTTACAGAATCTAAAATATGACAGCTGTCTCGTACAAGCACAAAAGAAACCACTGTGTTTCTCCTTGAATTAGCTAAGGAAAAAGCTGAAACCCTTGCTGACCATGTAAGGAAATACCTGCACAAGGTCTCATAACACAACAGGAGCACCACTCGGTTTGCTATCTGGGAATCACCTTTACACACAGTAATTTAATATACTTCATATATTTTTGTTTCCTTTTTTAGGGGCATTCCACGCCTTTGATAAAGATGGAGATGGCATCATTAAGCTCAATGTCCTGGAGGTAAACTGCTTTATGCCAGTATTTCTAACATAATGTCACAGTACTAAATTTTAATTGTATTATTCACTGTACACAGTCTCAAGAGAGTTCATCTGAAATAGTCATCCAATTGATAAGAGGCCACCAAACCTCCTAAAAATTTTGATACCAATTTTACACAGAAAATATCCATGATCTGCAAGCAACAGCTGCTTTGTAAGACCTTAGCTGGTGCTGAAGGTCACAGCTGCACTCTTTATATCATCTTTAAAGTCCTTCAAAAAAGTTTGGAGATTTTTTTAATGAGGCAATTTAGATCAAACACAGTGATACAGTGTTAAATGATAATGGGGTTTAACATAGTTCTTTACTTTTAAGAAGAATTAGAAAGTTTCAAGATAAAAGCATGTCCTCTGCTACAGAGACCATTAAAAAAACTCTTTTTGCAAAGGAGGGAGAAATAGGAGCAAGAGACCAAGTCAAAAATTGCCCACTGCCGCTGTGCTTCACACTAAGTGGCAGCCTTGCAGCTAGAGAGGGTGTTGTCTCAATACAATTTGTTGGAGGATGCCAACAACTCTTGCATCCTTTAATTCTTCTTTCAGTGGCTGCAGCTCACGATGTACGCATGACACCGGAGCCAGTGGCCACCTTCATCAAGAACACACTCAAGACTTCAGCGTGACTAGCACTATTCTTCCCAAGGGCAAACAAGAGCACTTCCTAATTACGTGATTCACTTGCCAAGAGAAACAGCATATGGGAAGAAGCCCTTGGAAAAAGAGACAGCCATACTCCAGCAGGCAGAACAGTGTGCATATGCTGTAACTACTCCCAACATTTTTCTTTTGGGCAACAAAGATTAATTTATTGATGACTGACTTAAGCTTTCCCTGCATGGTAAAGACATAGAGCATCCATTGTTATTCTGCTTCTGCTGACAACTAGAAAGGTTTTCCCTCAAGTCAGGTGAAACAGGAGCTGTATCTAACTGCAAAAGTCAGAGGTGTTTACTGCCACCTTGTAATTAGTCATTAACTCTTTGTCCTGCTTTTGGTAGTATCCTTTAAGTCACTTTGTAACATTTACCGAATATTTCACATGAGATTGTGTTCATTACATTATTATGCATCCCAATCACATTGCTATAGATTTGGCTGTGCCAGCTGGATCTCTGCTATGCTAGAAACGTGACAGTAAGGCATGACAGACTGCAAAATACAGCTCAATCTAGTGCCTCAGCAAAAGCATGAGAACTGAGAAATTTGCCCTCATTTTTAGTACCCCATGGGATCTTAATTACATTATAAGTGTTTTTTGTTGTAACTGCATTCTCCATAATATTGAGAAACTTGTCTCCCATTTGAGGCAGAAAACCTGTTATACATACAAATCTGTATATCCACACACACACACATTTCCCCCAAGCCCCAGGGTAACAGTACCATCATGTACTTTTTTTATTACAAGAGGTAACTTGTAGCAGAATCAGACACAATGTCAGCATGACCACTTTGGAAGTATTATTGCAATGTCCAAGTTCAATTACTTTAATTGAACCAGAAATAAAATCAACTGGATTTTGGCCTAAGCTTTTTTGTTTTATTTTGAAAGAACAGATGAAGATAAGACATTGAGCACTCCTCCATCATTCTCCTGAATATACAGCAGTTTTTTGAGTTTTATGGCAAGTGTAAAATCAGCTTAATATCTCAAACACTTGCCAGTTCACTCCTTCAAAGCATTTGAGAAAACAAACAAACAAACATTTGAGAGGTTCCCTTGTTACCACCTTACAGAATGACAGATTTTCAGAAGTGGCCAATCCTTGCTCAATATAAAAAACGGAAGGAAAACCAAAACGTGCAAAAAGGATCAGATTTTGTCAGGAGAACCTTCTACTCAGTTCTCCAGTGGTGAAATGTAGCAAAGCAATTGACTATTGTAAAGTGAAATTTTGAAAACAAATCATAGCATTCACTCAAAGTTACTCTGGTGAGTAGCACGTTAACTGAAAGGTTATTAAAACAAAGAACATTTTGATTATAAAGTTCTTAATGTTGTCTTGCACCGTAACTTACTCTGAAAGAGTAAGAAAATCCTATAGTTTAGATAAAGAAAAGTTATTCTCCTTTAAATTCACCTTTTGTTTTAACCCAACTAATTTTCAAGCGTGGAGCCCTGGCTTCCAGCTATGCATTACTTCCACTAAGCTATTATTTTCTATACAAAAAGTATGGCAGAGATGCTCTAGGTTGGGATGTTCAGAGAAAAACCAAAATCTATCAGTCAAAAGGTCAGTATCAGGATTTTTAATTGGCAACTCAAAACTGGTCCTTAAGGTCCTGGTGAGCAAACTACCAACTTCCACTGCATCTGGCCACAAAGCAAAGCAGTCAGTACCTCATCTTGGAGGCACCAGTTGGGTGGACAGTTTTCATTTCCCTGCCAAATTACTAGGTCTGAAATTCCTGCACACTTGTAACATTCCTGCCAATGCTGGAGCTTTAAAGTGGCCTGTCTGATTTTATCCAGCCCTCTTAAAATAGCAAAAAAACCCAGAACAAAGTCAAGGTCTACCAAATCCTATGAAGAAGTCATTCTGTTTAAAATAAAGGACAACAAGACTGACAAACCATAATAATATAAAGAACTTTATTTTTTTCTCTTCTTATTTCTTTTTTGTCATGTAAAGTTTCATTATTACACTCACAGCTTTGTAAGAAAGTGAGAGAAGAAAACCACAATCAACCTGTGCACATGGTCCACACAGGTTAAATTATTCAATATTTCATCAAGTTCTTTTATTCAACTACCATTCTTCAAAAAGACTGTTTAACATTACAGCAAAATGAAATCAGAGAAGCTGGCAGGCACATATAACAGAATACATACCTACACAGTTTACTCTTTGAAGACTAATTATTTTACAAACAGTAGCTGAAACCGTTTCCTTATTCTTCCTCACATATTCTGCAACTCTGAACAACTTAGACTGTTTGAATTATAGTACCATACAAGCCTGTAAACCAAGATTCACTTGTACTTGTGTTTTAATTCAACAGAAGGGAAAAATACTTTCCCAACAAGAACATTTTCCCTGCCATTTATTGCAAGTTTGCAGTCATCATTTACCTTGATCCAGCATGACTACAGTTTGAAAATGTGCATTGAGAACTGCACTACTTCAAACACACCACACAGGCAAGCTCCTGCTATTTTGCAGAAGTCAACTTATGTGCTGATAATATGTTTAAAGTCTGTGATCCACACCTAAGTGACACAAGGTAAGCAGAAGCTGGGATATTTAATGCATCTTTGTACCAACGGATGCAGCAGTTTTCCCTCCATCCCCTTCCACATACAGAAGCAGCAGCATTAGGACACGGAGCATTATGCACTGCCAGGTAGCTGTTATTTTTCCCTGTATTTGAAGGAGGAGAAACAAATATAGACCAATTCCACAAGGCCCCCAAAGGGCCTGCCATATGTAGTCAGCCATATATCAAGTCCAGAATTCACTATTTAGCATTTGACTAATAAAAAAAACCCCCACAGCTAACCACAAAAAAACCCCTCACTCTACTCACTCCTCCACCCACAACTTTTTTCTTGCATAAAAAACCAAAACAAACCCAAAAATAAATAGTCCTGAAACTGGCTTCAGACATGCAGTACTGCTTTTCATGCAAATGTTACTCTGTTAAATTCCATGAATAGTCCACCTTCCCAAAGTCATTACACACTCCAACTGGAGGTATAGTTAAAACCCTAAGGTTCAAGACCAGAGAGAATCTCATTAATGAACACTGAGCCAATTCATTAGTTTGGCATGTCTTTTCTGCAATTGCCTCCAGAAGTGAATGGCCAACAGAGAAATCTGCACGGAATTCCAGCTGAACAAATAGGAAACCTCTCCACAGACGCCTGGGGATTTTCACAGCTGCACAACTTGACAGCAAATGCTTTCAAGATGTCCTCTTGACAAAGCAGTACAGCATCTTCCTCTGAACCCCTGGGAAATTTCTTTTAATTGTTTACACTATATGAAGCAAACTTTTTCACTCATGCAACTCTGCTATTTTACTACCTCTTATCCATTTTAAGATTTTTAAAATGTACATGAAATGACCTAAAAAGTAGCAAAAGACACTACTGCTAAAGCTGGACTTCAGAAGCCCAGACTTCTCAGGAGGATTGTTTTCAAGGACAGATTAGGAAATATCATGGACTTCAAGAAAAGGACTACTTCCACCAACTAAAAAAGAGAAACCCAACAAGCAATCAGGAATGCAAATAAACTGTAATAACTGTGTTGCAACAGCAAGTGAAAAAGATCTTTACACGTTCCTGAAAACAGCTGAAAGAACGCGAAGAATCACAAGGAAGAAGTAACAAAACCTACTCTCACACACCATTTTTCAGAATGCTACTATTGCCCCACACACTTGTCCTCGAGACACACCTCTGTATCTTCACTTCAAGCACAGTCCATGCAGCACAGCTTGAGATGTCCACAGTTTATGCCACGCTAACATGTTCCCTCACTGTCGTTCAACAAACTCACAGAAGAACTCTTGAACACCAACACTTTCGGAAATGGTTTATGTAGTAGTCTTATTATTATGTAGTCTTCTGCTTTTAGGTCATGAAAAATACTAAACACTCTCAAGAGACTTTAGAAGATTACAGCCTCCATCAGAAAACATTTACACTGCTTAAACATCTCCCTGAACTTGATTCTCTATTGAACTGTTTCATCCACAAACCACAAAAAGAAAGAAAGATTAAAAAACCCAATACCAAAACCACAAACACACATTCCCAAGAACCAAAACAAGAACACCCTCAAAATAGCCTGAGGTCTGAGCCACATACTGGGGCTTCTTCCTATCCACAAACATAATAAAAAAAAAAAAACAACCAAGAAACCAGAAACAAGTCACCACAAAAGCACTGGAACCTCAACAATTCCCATGTCTTTGAAGCAGGATGCTACTGCATCTCCTTTGTATTTTATTCCTCTCTCACAAAAAAAAAAAAAAATCAATGTCAAGCAATTAACAGAGAAATGCTTGTCCACTAAGACAATACAAAACCAGTGTACTTCAGAGAAGTCCCTGAAGTTCCTCCATTTGATGGCAGTGGAACTTCTATGGACTTCCCTCACTTTCTTGTCCTAAAAAGGCTTCTTTATAGTCAAAGAATGAGGCTATAAAACTTATCTGGTCTATGACTGGCAAGTCTCAAAGTAGTGGTGAAAGAGATGCCCTGTAAGAATTGTACACTAAATTTTTTTGAAAAGGCCTGGATTCGTTTATATGCATCTCAGTTTGACATTGGTCTGTCTTCACTTCTGTCACAGTTTAAGGAAACTCTGCTTGTTTTATCCTGAGCAGCAAGTTAGGTAAAAGTTAACACAAAGCGCCTTGCTAGGATTAGTCTCCATGTTAAGTGGGTTCTTTGCTAAATTGCTGTTATTATGGGAGAGAGGATCTCAAGTACAAGAAGTCCATATCATGGAATTTCACAGGTGAAGTGCTCCCCCTCAAGGGGCACCTACACAGGAATCCTGACAAGTAGAAACAGTCTCCCCTTCTGCACGGGCCTCTCTGGTACTTTCTGTGCAGTAGTAGAAACAAGGTTTTTACATGTGATATGCATTTCGTATCCTCAGCTTCTGCTTGAGTACTATAGACTTTTAAATCCTGCTCCAATCTTTCCAGTTGAGTTTTTGTGAACTTGACATAGCCCGAGCCAATTACACCAGTTCACAACAGAAACAAAACACTACCTAAGAGGATGCACTTAGACAGGCAGTGCCTTTGCATTCCTCCTAGTTTGCTATGCCATGAAGATATGGGACGGCAAAGCTCAGTCACTAAGATTCCAAATAAAAATCAGGAATCCAACCCTGGTGGTGTGTCAAGGTAGCAGTGGTTATACTGGTCTTGAACTAGAAAAAAACCAGACACCACTTACTTCTTTCCAGTACATAAAGAGCTATATCGAAAAAGACTAAGATTGCAAAGCACATGAGTGGAGCTACTGGTCTGGCTGTTTTGCTGCTACTGGCATAACTTTCAAGAAATAACTGCTTCCCCTCAAATAAACAAAATACCTCAGGAGGTATGGTATCTATCACTGTATATATTGTGCCAGTTATAGTAATTTTTACACAAGGAATAAAAAATAAGTTACCATTAACATTAAAAAATTAATTTATTCCAGTCTCCATAAAATACCTTTTCTTGTTTATGAAGAAAGTAAAAACGTACAACGGGTATTTAGGTTACATTTAGAATTTGTGATATTCTGGTTTGCAGAATTTTATTAAAATTGGCTAAAAAATTGGATACACCATAAAAAGACATATCTTAGACACTTAACAGGCTTCAAGCTGAGTTTGCAAACACCAGCACCTATTGGAATCTAAGTTCTTAACACCCCTCTGAATTTCCCAAAGACTATACATCTTAAAGTAAACAAACAAAACAACACAAAAAAAAAAACCACCAGAAAAAGAACAAACAACAAAAAACTAAGGCAGACAAGAGAAAGGAATATTCTTGTCTGTCAATGAATTAAAAAGTTGCAAGAATCTGGGCTAAGTCTCAACGACCAGGCTTGTTCCTACAGAGTGCAGCACAACCTGCAGTCTCTGTAGCAATGCATTTCAGCCCCACTCAATTTTTGCATTCCAAGTGGAAAAAAAAAAAGGAAAGACTGGAGTAATAAACATGTTATTTGGAATAATTTGACATATAAAATTACTTCCCAATGTGGGAGGTGAAAAGCTTCATGAGTCAATCCTGCTGTCATCCTCAGCATGTCTTTCAATGTGTCCTACAGCATCCTAGAAAAGAACCAGAAAAGTCAATTAAAAAAATAATTACTATCAACACCAAAAAGCCCACAAAAAACTTGGCAAAAGATGCTTGAAGCCTCAGTGAAAATGACATTCTAAATAATATATATTTGTTTGGCTTAAAGCTTCCAAAAAGATAAATATCAATGTCAAGCTATTAAATTACATATACAAAGCATTTCACATACCACATACTTCAAGGCAAATAAAAGCCAGTTTCCTTGCTGACTAGAAGAGCAAACCAGATAAACACATCATATCCAAAGCCAGTGCCTAATGATAAATTACGTATTCTACTTTGCTTTCTTAGTTTTCAAAGAAACCTCCTTCCTCTCCATATTTTGGAAAGCATTCAAAGGTAGTTTGTATTGCCAAGGAGTAAAATGTGGATTTTACCAATCAGTCTATAAGTAACAGCCCTTCTTACACCCACCACCCAACCCCCTTTCCACATCATGTAACCCAACTCTTATGCTTTCATAATTTTTTCCCCATCTGTGCCAACTTTTACTCAAAAATTTATCCACTGCTTATTTAAACATTGGTTTTGTTAACAATCTCATGTGAAAAATAAACATCATTATCCAGAGCAATGAAAGGGGTAGTGATGAATAAGAATTAAAAGGACAAAAAACAGTTTTCAAGGCTAATGTTTGTTCATCTTAAAAATATCTTTCTCCTAAAAAACTAGTATCTTGAGTATAATTTCTTTAATATTTTAAGAATTTTACTGTTTCCATGTAATAATTTTGGATCAAACTTTTTTAAATTGATCAAACTGTTTTAATTGGGCTGTATTTCCAGTTACCATAGCTGCACTTTTCATCTGTCACAGGCTGAAAGAACCATGCAAGCCCTGTATGACTGTAACCATACACAGTTAAGCCGGTCAAGACTAGAAAAATTTAACCCTTTTTAAGAGAAATAGGATCAAGGTCCACAATTGTGGTGATATAAAGTACTTTATATTATCAAATACAACCACGTTAATTTAACCACATACCTGCTTGGAACCTTTCCTGGAAGTAAAGAAAGCATCACAGTTCTTCCAGCGACATTTCAGAGTCTGAAAATTTGGATTGGTGTGGTCAGTTAGCAGATGTTGTTTCAGATGGTCCACGACTCCAAAGATCAGTGAACATCCATGCCACTGATGGAAAAAACATACCAGAATAAGCCAGGGAAATAGAATTTTAGCTAATGCTTTTCTTCTTCTCTTCTTGCAACTTCACAATATTCTTCCAAAACTGTTAACACACACACCTCCAGGAAGTTTTTTATCTTCTTATTCCATTTCCATTTTCAACGGTCTCTGCTCCTTTTATTACAGCTTTACAGAAATTCTTTCTGCCTCCATCCAGGCCTAGACTATCAGCAGGAATGGCAGGAGGAAGACAGGAACTAAGGCTTTACTAGATTTAAGCTTACCTGTGACAGAGTCATTAGCTTTTCTGTGTCACTCAGCTGAAGTTTTTGGTTTTAAACACTTACATGTCACTATCTAAAAACCGCCAGAACAAAAAATAACTTAAGCTATCAACATGCCCCAAGGCATATATATATACACCCCAAAGACAACAAAAAATTGAACCAGTGATATGTACCTACATTTAGAAAGGACATACACATTTTATATAAAAATAATGAACTATAATAAATTAAATGCCAAGCTATCCAAGACTAAGCGAGTAGAGACCACCCCTAGGAGACTCTATGACAAAGGAAGGTTAAACATTTTGCTCCTTACCCAGCACCGATAATTTTGCATCAGATTAAGTCTCACAGCTCTGACACTGCCATCATAGCATCCAGTGTAGATCTGTAAAAGAAACATTTGTGGATAAGCAAGCTGGGTATATTAGGGAAAAAAAAAATAAATTTGAAGAAGGCTTCAGTGTAGAGTGTATTAGGTGAAAAACAATAAATATCAAGATGCATGGCTTCTATATTTAAAAAAGGGGTATTATCCTTTTGTAAGAAAAGGATGCCAGACATTTATAATCCCATAACAATCATTTATTGTTAAAAAAAAGTGCTTGCAAAACACAGAAAACTTTGCAAGCTAAAGATTCCATTTATTATTTTTATTCAAGTGTTTTTCTCTCTTGGAAATTTTCCACTAGCCAATCTGCTATAAAACTACACTTTACTACTAAGATTACTACAGAAAATCATAATCCTTCACTCATCACTAAGCTTCTTACCTGACCACTTCTTTGATTTGAGAATACCCACAACAGACTACTGCTGGGGGACAGTTCAACCCTCAGATTATACTCATATGAAATGTGATGATTTGGCAGTATATGCTCCCATTAGTAGGAAATCAGTTCTGTTGGACTTCATTTCTCTGTTTTTAGAGATCACTACTGCACCTTTTATTTTACAATCCCAAAGAAACTCTGCAAACAAATTCCTTCACATGCAGACAAATAAGTACTTTTAATAACTACTTTTAGAAGTACTTATCCAAAAGTCTTCTGAAACTTATCTTGAAGGGCAGATGCCTGAAGAAACCTGTGCACCTAAATGAATTACATACCTTTATGTTCTATCAAAGGTTACTAGAGGTTTTGACTGTGGGTGAAGTTTTTCTCTAGCATCTCTGTGATTCCCTTGAGTAAAAGTCACACAGGATTGACATTTGAAAAGGGGGAAGTATTTTACTATTTCTGGACACTTCATCATAATCATCACTGTAAAAAGAACTACTGTTTTAAGACTACAGTAAGCTAAAAAATAATTTTAGTCCAGACAACAATATTACATAAAGTTATTATAGCAACTTGAATTTTTGGCTGCATTTTCAAGTTGTTCTTAGTAAAACAAGAGGTTGATTTCTTTATCTGAAAAAATTTAACTGTCTTTTATATGCCTGTAGCACTTACAACCTTCTCTTTAAGATCAATGAAAAGAAGGAAGTTACCATGCTCTTATGGATGGTCATACACATGATCATATCCGTGTGGCCTCCATAGACTTGCAAGCGGTCGTGCGACTGGGAAGAAACAGAAACAAACATTTAAGAGAGTGACATTCAATAGCCACTTTTTACAGACACAAAAGGCTAGTGCTTCCAAGAGCAGTCTCCTTGGTAGCAGCTAAACTCCTCTGGCAGATTCCAAACTTTATAGCCACCTTGAAAGCTCACTTTTGTTTACATTGCTTCTGTGAGTCTCTTTGTTCAACTAAGCACCTGGTCTTTCAGCAGACAAAACTAACATTTCCCCCTTTTTCAGAGCTGTCATTGCCTTAGAATCACCCAAGTTCTAAAGAAATGGTTTAGGTGACATGCTTTAAACCCCATGTATTTTGGCTGGTGAGACAACTATACATTCTGAGTGACAGGAAAGAAAGGGATGGGCCAGAGACCAGTAATCACAAAGATGACTTCTATTTGACTTCAAAATAATTAACACATATGAGGTAAACATCATTAGTACCCATCTATTTTCTTACCTGCAGTTCATAAACACGAACAAATTTGTCCAGACATGCTGTCACCATTACTTTCCCAAGAATGTTCACAACTGTCACTGCATGGTTATGGCCCTTGTAGATTCGTACCAGCTCTCCAGTCTGCAGCAAGAAAAAGCAAAGGTAAACAGGTGTTTGGTTTGGTTTTTCTTAAACAATAAAACAGCCTTACCTAATCTACATGGAGAAGCTAGCTTCAATACTCAATATCAAAAATGTAGAAACCCTTTATTATATTTCCATTTCCTGTGAAGGCACTTTAGATTATGATCAAACACTACTTCCTTCTTTTGTTTGCCCATCTTATCACAGAGCCACTCCAGCACAATAGAAATGCATGAGTCTAAAGTTCTCCTTCTCTTACCTTCCTCTCCTTCTCTTTCCATCTTTAGTTACGTATTCCTACCCACTCTAGGTAGGGTACTAGTACTGCAACTAGTACTGTGCTATTAATACCAGCAGTATTTATGTAGCCATGAGGATCAGTGAGCAAATTTAGCTTAACACGCAAATATATTTTTCTGTCAATTAAATTTACCTCTGATAAGTTTCTTAATCTAACTTACTGTATAGCTACATAAATGCTTCTGCTATGACTGGGGAAAGATGTTGAAAAAGAGGGAGAGAGTGGCAGGCTACAAACAAAGCATTCATGACAGCTTTTGAACCGTCTAGTTTGGAACACTGTGTTCCTCAAGTTTTTCCTGTAAAAAAGAAACTCTTCCCCCACCACAGCATCTCACACACCTTTGCTCTGAACCCTTTCCATATTGTCAGTACATTTGTAGTAATATTTGCAAAAGCAAGATCCTCAGGTAAAAAGGCATTGCATATCATGTGACAAGAGTTAGCATGTTTATGTACTCTTCACATATCTTTAGTCAGCTAGAGTGCATAGTCATTTTACCAAAATCATGAGACTTCCTGTTGTGGAAATAATTTGCCCCACCAGTCAGTGAAAAATTCTGGAAATATTGACTTTATAGCATAGGAATTCACTGCCTTAACAGCAAAAGTCATTCCATCCTTATATATGAGACTTACATGAATGTTGTGAGCATGGACAGACTGATCACTGGAGCCACTGAATACCAGATCATTCACAACCTTAGAGAAATAAAAAAGTTTTATTTTTTGTAGCAGATATTGAAATGGGCAAGTGAAATATGAAGACACTGTTCAGTTCAGAGTTGTACTGTAGTATTTCCTAAATTTGACAGACTTAAAATCAATGGAGAATATGAAACGGCATGCACTGAGTTCTTACGTAAATATTAAAGATCCCTGAATCTTCTAACAACGTGAAATAAACATGCTTCGTACATAGGTCTTGCACTTGGATCACAACAATGCCACGCAACACTAGACTTCAGGAAGAGTGGCTGGAATGCTGCCTGGAGAAAAAGGACCTGGGGATGCTGGTTAACAGTGGCTGAACATGATCCAGCAGTGTGGCCAAGAAGGCCAATGGCATCCTGGCCTGTATCAGCAATAGTGTGGCCAGCAGGACTAGGGCAGTGATTGTCCCCTTATACTCAGCACTGGTGAGACCACACCTCGAGTGCTCTAATTTGGAAGGACATGGAGGTGCTGAAATGTGTTCAAAGATGGGCAACAAAGCTGGTGAAGGGTTTAGAGCACAAGTCTTATGAGGAGCAGCTGAGAGAGCTGGAGTTGTTTAGCCTGGCGAAAAGGAGGTTTGGGACAGACCTTATCATTCTCTACAACTACCTGAAAGGAGGCTGTAGTGAGGTGGGTGTCAGCCTCTTCTCCCAGGTAAAAAGTGACAGGACAAGAGGAAACAGCCTTAAGTTGCACTGGGAGAGGTTTAGAATGGATATTAGGAAAAATTTCTTCACTGAAAGGATGGCCAGGTATTGGAACAGGTGGCCCAAGAAATTGGTGAAATCACCATCCCAGTGTTCCAAAAACATTGGTATACATGGCAGCTGCAGACATGTGATATGCCAGCCAGCCAGAGACAGTTTTCCTACCAGATTACTCAGTTTTCATAATTTAAAATAGAGAAACCCTCTATTTCCTATCACAACCTGCTCACTAGTAGATGAAGAAAAAGAAAAAACCCATCATTTTAAGCATTGTCAAAAATGGGTTTTCAGACACTTGCCTTCATGCAGAGTATGGTCTTGCTGTGACCTTCCAGGGTTCTGAGAAGCAGCCCGTTCCGCGCATCTCGCACACTGATGGTGCAGTCGTAGGAACCCACAACCAACAACTTGCGTGCTCCTTCCTGAGCTGTGGCCAGACAGCTCACTGCTCTAGGGCCATGGCATTCAAAGATATCAACCTGTTTATTAGTCTGTTGAGGGAAGAAAAGAACGGTATTTAAGAATAAAACTCTGCTGACACTGACTAGACCACTTTTTGTGTTGCACTTGTTAAAGCATCTGATTTCAGTTTAGTAACACAATTTCAGCAGCAGTAAGAGTTGCATCTTAACAACTAGTTTCCAGATCAAGGAAATAACTCCTTATGTTAGGCTTCAATTTTCTCTCTTTTAAAAATGTATTTAATTATTTAGCAAAGGTCCAGAAAATCCTCCCTCCAAGTCAGAACACTGAAAGGAAAACACTGTTAGGAGAAAAATGCAAAACAGGATAAATTTGAGAAATTAAGTCTAGAATTCATAAAAAGAATAATCAGAAAAAATAGCTTATTTAAATAATAATTTCTATTCACTTTTAAACATCACGGGGATGGCTGATTAAACCTCTTTGCCAGAAAAATACGTGAATGAGTCTCTTTTATAACTGCAAATGGAGCAGGCAAAACCAGCAACATGTTAAAGTCTCTCACACTACTGGAAAGGGCAAGAAAGGAGGATTCATGTATAATCAGCTGTGTCAGAAATGACACAGGGCTAGTAGAACAGAAGGAACCTTAAGGAAAAACATAACAACAATACAGCAGCTAAAATAAAGGTAACCAAAGGGACAAGGAGATGGGATAGCTTCAGGCATAGACAAAATAAAGGAACAAAAAGGGCCAAGAGTGCCCATTTATACCAAGTACTTTCATTCCAAATACATTTACTATTCTAGAGAAAGAATGGAAAGAAACAAAAATTTTGAGAGAAACAGCATCACAACAGGCTTTTAGGTGCCAGTATTTAAAGACACTAACCTTTATGCTGAAAGTAACCACAGTGCCATTTGCAAGACCTGCATAAAGGATCCGCCATCTACTGTGTAAACAGAGCACTCGATCTTCCAATTTAAACTGTTCCATGCACTCTTTGGTCTGGCAATAGAAAGAAGTACTTAAAGCTTTTCATTAACTGAAAACAATTCAGGGGAAAAAAGCCTGAAGTGATGGTTTTCACCTACAAACTGCATTTTTTAGAGAAAATGAGAAATGCATTTTTTAGAGAAAAGAGAGCTGGAGAAAAACATCTTAAAGTCTGGTGTCACGTGGCAGTTTGATCCTGGTTTTAATCAGGACCATCTCTGAGACTTGACTGTACTTCAGCAACCACTTATAACCCTATGAGCTTATTCTATTCACAACCTCTAATGTATATAGAAATTTAGACTACGACTATATATGTATGTATGAAAACCACCCTGTTACACAGCTGAGGTTGATGACTCCCCATGAATTTCCCCACAGGGAACTTAAGAGTTTAAAACCTCCATCAGTTTGCTCCCTGAAGCAGATTTTTGCTTTCTAGTCCTTCAAGTCACAGGTTGGGCAAGCCTTCTTACCATTTACCCTCAAACATCCAGTTTCAGGAACTCTTAGTCTGCTATTTCACCTGCCCTCAGAATAACAGACACTTGTTCTCTCTCTAGCTGCTCTACAGCTAGAGAGAAAGCAGTGCCTTCCATAAACAATGAAGTTAGAAATATAAAAAGAGAAATATTCTATTCATGGCCAACCAACCATCCTGCACTTTGGTGTTCCCAACATCTGGGATCACATCATGCTGTTCTGGCAAAAACGTCTGACAAGCTAGCCAAAAGATTAGGGCAGTTAATCACTTAATGGTTTGCCATTTGGTTTGTGAGGGCGGGTGTCTGCTCTGCTCTAAGGAGGTATGAAGTGGGGCTCATGTCCAGCTCATATGGGTTTAAAAGGCTTTTTAAAAAGAAACACTTGCATAAAAATGCAGTATATGTTAATCGACACACAGTTTGAGCACCTTGATATTGTAACAGTTGATAGTGTGGTCGCTTGAGCCAGTGTAGAGTGCGGCATTCTTCCCATTTGTCTGAGTGACAAGAAGGCAGTTCACTTTTGAAGTATGTCCTTCAAAGATGGCCACACACTTCCTGCTCTAAAACAGAAAGCACAGAGTCTGTCAGCATAAAGGACCATAATACCTCTCAGGATATGTACCTAACACAGTAAGGCAGGACAGCGAAAAAAGGGGTAGGACACATGCAGCCATCTATGTCCCTCTGCCTCTCTCATAAGGAGGAAGAGGTTAGGGAAGGGGAGAAGACAGGTTTGAAGAAAAGAATAGGATAAAATAAATTAGGCACTTGAAAAAGCAGCTGCTTCCTTAGCTACCTAGTCAGGTACTTTTACAAAAAGCAACCTTGTGATTGTAATTCATGTAACTCCATTCCCAAAACCTTACTTACAACAAGATTGTAGGCACAAACAGTTTTGTCTGCTGAGCACGTATACAACAAATTCCCAAAAATCTGAATAGCATTCACTGCAGCCAGGTGTCCCTCAAAGGTTCCCTCTGTAGGTTCTTCATCCTCACCTGGCTCCGAAGACACTTCTGTAGGACAGAGACGTGTACTTTGATTATGGGAATACACTTAAGAAAACACAACTGTTGTTTGTATTGCCAACCAACAGAACTGTCGCAGACTCGGCACCTTCAAGTCAAATTTCATTGTGCACCCCAGCTGGAATGTGAAAGTGACAGAAGGCAATATAAAACACCAAAAAAGACCTTCATATGACATAAAGTCCAGATATGCCTTTAAAATAGAAATATGACTGTATTACTGTTTTTCCTACAGCTCTACAGAGACTGTGGAGTAGAAGTGTTTGTGTGGGAGGGGGCAAGGGGATGTGGAGGGGTCAAGGCAGAAAGCCTTCAAAGAGAGATGATGTGAGTACAGGTCACTTCCCACTTGAGTTTCAAGTGCAGGCTTTTATCTTTAGGGCAAAATTCTCCTCTGGAAGCAGTCTGATCAAGATTTAAAGTCCTGCAAGATACTACCTACCAAGTATCAGAAGGAAAGTTTAAAAGATATACCTGAGGAGTTCTTTGATCCTCTTCGTGATGATATGGAAGTCTGCGTCTCAGCCACACTGCAACACAAAAATAAAGACTAGCATGATTGGACTTTGTATGTTCATTTTCAGACAAAATATTGGTGTAAGTACTCCAAAACACAAGACTCTGAACTCAGAAAATATGCTGTGACACATAAGCTCAAAGACAAACTTTCCATGAAGGGCAGCCTTGTTCTTGTATTAAGAGAAATTAACAGGTAACAAAACACCTTCATTTGTTGACCAAAAAAGCCAAGTCAGTTATTTTCCCTTCTATTTGACTCCTGGATGAAATTAAAAGTCACTGATGTTGTAAGACTTTCTGAATTAAAAATAAATAATAAACAAATAAATAAATAATTTTAAAAGGGCCTTATGAATATTGTATAAAAACACTTTTACTTTTTTGAAGTCTACAATAATCTCACCTTCTTTTCTCATCATTCCTACAATTTGTGCCAATTTCACTGGTGGAAGTCACTTCATCATAACCAGAGCAAGATGCCTCTAGGAGTGCCTGATCCACAGAGCTGGGTGAATCCCTCTTTGATGGACTGTCTGGTTTCTCATCTCCTGACTCTGATGAACCAACATCAACCACCTCACAGTGAGGTGCTGAAACTTCCACTAGTTCCAGAGAAGCATCGCTATCATTCTTATCTTTGTTTCTTGCTCTTTGAGCAGTAGCTCTGTTCTCTTCTTTTGGAGGAGTAGATGTAGTAACTTTTTCTCCTTTAGGAACCTTTCCACACTTGACTTTCCGGACAGGCTTGGAGTCAATCATATCCTGTTCTGTATCGCTGTTCTCTGGCACATGGGCTGCCCTCAGAGTTTTCTTCTTCCTTAACCTTCTCCTCCTCCTGTTCCCTTTTTCTGCTGGGACTACAGTGGCTGCCAAGTGTTGCTCAGATGGGTCTGCTGATAGTTTGGGGGTTTTATCCACTGGCATTTCTATAGGGACGGGATGCTTTGAAAGAGAAGTGGTATAATGATCCAGTAAAAGTCCTTCAGCTACTGTATCATTTGCCTCTTTCTTGCTGAAAACAGACAGTGAATGAGGAGAAAGGTTCTCGGGCAGTTCAGACTTTCCCCTGTCTGCAGGAGGTTTGTGGACATCTTGATTGGTGTGTTGGAAACAAGATATCAGCTCTGATAGGGATATGGCTGCAGAAATAACTGGATACACTGAAGTCTTCTGGTTGGTCTCTTCTGAAGAAAACAGACTAGCATTACATTCAATCCCTAAAGCAATAAATATTTATGCAAAATGGCTCTCCCTGCATTTTTCTGTTTACATTTAATTATGCATGTAAAGTACATAATTCCTACATGATGAAAACTATGTGCACACACAGATCTGCTATTTCAGTCAGCTATCCAGCCTTTAAAACACATAGCTGGGGAATAAAATAATTTAAGATGTACACCATTTAAGGTGCTAGCCAACGATATGCTTTTAAAGTTCTGACAATTTTTGGTGAATCCTATATTGTTGGCTTTAGATGCTGCCACTCCTCTCTGTGTGCTCCCTTACCAGCTGTCATGACTGCTGTAGTAACGATGCATGCCAAACACAACTCAGTGACACAGTTTGAAGACCTTGTGTCTAACCCATCTGAATTAGTTACTTCTACCAAGTTACTTGGACCTAATTCTAGGTTGATGAGTCATGCAGAACCCACTCTACAGCACTGAACCTTCTATCCTGGGAATGGCAGAACTGCAAGCCATGAGAGTAGGCTTTAGTTAATTGGTTTAGTTAGTTCATCTGTGGTGGACTAAGCAATGAGAAAAACATACTCTCCTTGTGATTTAATTTTAATTGAATTAATATGAAGAATCCAATCTCTGAACTGAGACAAACTAAGGGCAGCATCTCACAGCTGTTTCCTACACCCTAAAATTCCCTGGTTACATTTCAGTAACTACAATCCAGAACAGGATGTTTCAAGTTCACTGCATTTATTGGGTGAGATCACACAATGCAAATGGGAAGCTGGCAGTATTTGAAACACTTCCCTGTTTCAGTCTCTCAAAAACAAGCTAATTAATCCTACAGTAATGCTTATCCAAAAGCACATTACACATCACAGTACAGAATGTGACACTTTGGAATTACACACCCAACTAGAAACAGCCAAAACAAGAACATCTCACCCACACCTTCCTCAGATGGGAAATTCCAAGATAAAACTAGAACTTGCTAACAGACCATAAGGTATGTTGCATTTAAAGTAAATCAATGGAAAGATTTTTTTTTTCCTTGGACACATAACTGTCATACACAGCTGCAAAATCTGATAGAAAACTCCCTAGATGGAAGAAATGAATATTTAGATGAAATTCAAACAGTTACAGTGTTGAATTATACTAGGAAGAAGGCACACAAACCCTGAAATTGTGAGTACACTTCTAATATCATGTGTCCCTCACTTCCCACTCGAAGAAGGAACTTGGTCACTTTAGAAAACGGAAATAATAGTAACTCGCAACTTAAACTGAAATTTCTAAACCCAGAAATTATTCTCAGCTTTTGGAGTACTGCAGGTATTAGGAAAGAAAATAGTAAATCACCATGGTAGTGTAAGAAAACAGAGTAACTCAGTTCTCCAGGTGGGAGAGATTCCTGCCAATTAGGGGAAACCAAATGCAATCAGCTCCTTCAAAGCAAGGCTGAGCTAACCTCCTAGGGAGGCTGACAAGCTAAATGTTCAACCCTTAAAAAAACAAACCATCTGCCCTAGAGAGAATTCCTCTTCCCCAAATTACAGAATTTACCTGATGGTAAACCCTGATTTTCCCTCCAAATTACTAAATTCATCTGATGGCAGACGCATTTTAAAAGTAGCACATACAGAAGTCCATCAATACCAAATCTATGTTCATGTGACAAACACCAAAGAATATTCTTGCTTTTAACGTGTCAAAAATAAGTTTGTAAGAGGCTGAAAAATACACTGATGTGATTAAGAGATTTCTGGTAATTATTGAATAAATATAGCTATACACTGAAGGTTCATCTTCCTAAGAAAAAAAATAAAAAACATCTTCAGCTTCTCTATTGTAAAGCCTGAAGATTCTGCAGGCAAGACACTTTGTGCCAATGCAGCTAGTGATCACTAAATCCTTATTCTCAGTTTTCCAATTCTAACATTAAAGAAAAATGACACCTCTTTTTACTGATGTTTACACATAATGTACGGCACATCCCAATAAAAATGGGAAAGCAAAGGAAAGGTAGTGGCTTCCTACGAGCTGAGCCTTAACAATGCAAACAAAACACAAAGGCTGATTCTCCCCCTGCCCCAAGTTTACTTTAGGGTTCATAGTCCCTGTCAAATCCTCCAAAAAGAGAGGAAGCAAAATTCACAATATTACATTACATTAATGTAATGTAACAGAGTGGAAGACAGGAAATCAATATGGATTAAAAAAGCACAAAGAACACTATTTATACAAAATTCTACATACACAGCAAGCTGCACAAAGGTAAAAAAAATTAAAAAATCTAACTCTTCTATTTAAAGAAGCCTAAGCTTCAATTCAGCCAACACTTGTGTCTGAGAAAAGAATATGCTTATAAAAGTAGAATGTGGCTTTTTCCAACAGTATTTTTCACTTCAGTTGAAGTGGGGAAAAAAAAGTGTGTTGGCTCTTTTGAAGAGCGGAGATTTTAAGCTTTGGGGGGTTTTTTTGTGTGGTTTTTTGTTGTTGTTGTTGTTGTGTTTTTTTAATTTTAGTTAATCAAATTATTCTAAGAGGATGTAACCTTCAAATTCATGTTTGTTCTATTTTTAAACCAAAACTAGAAAGTCCTACACAAGCTAATGGGAGCTTACTCCTGCACGTCAGATTGTAGGTTTGAGACAAGCCTTACGTTCTTTTGAAAAAAATTATTTCTTTATTTTCTCAAAGCTAATTGTCTTAAAACAAAGTGAAGCTACACATACCATCCTTCTGCTCTACCTCTTCTGCCCGTGAAGCACACGGAGAACTCTGGAGTACAGAATTAACATTCTCCTTTTTGCCTTTTGGAGACACAGGTTCTCGTTTAACTTGTACTGAGGAGTCAGGAGCATCGGCAGGTGTGCTGCCAGAAGGCTGGAATGGTGATGGTGTGTTTGCATGAACAGAAGCTCCTAGTGGAGATACAGAAGAATACAAAGGGTCCAAAAGGGGCTGGAGAGGGCCTGTAGGAATCAAATCAGCTGCCATCTGACATTTGCTGTTTCTTCTCTCACTTGAGACGCTACAGGAAAGTTGCTCTGAGAGTTCCGAAGGTTCATATGTTTCTAAAAGCAAGAGACAAATAAAATAAATAAAAACCCAAAACAGAAAAAAAAGTTTGTCTTTTACAATACAATTTAGTGGTGCCAAGACCTCATTTCTTGCAGACACAGTCAAAGAAAAGAAAAATTTGACAAAAAGCCACTAGATGGCACTACCAAAACTGACAGATCACATTTGCCAATAAAGACCTCATTTTTAAAGTCTGCAATTTTATTGCACAGTCTAAATAAGCAGATTCAAGAATATGAGTCAGCATTCTGCTGTAGTTTTATGGCATCCTGTACCTTGTAGCCCCTGCAAGATCTCGATTCTCTGACTTCTCAGCGTGCTCATTTCCATTGTTATCTGCAAAACATTTGTGGTTTGTATCAGTTCTACTGATTTAACAGGCAGTTTTTCAGGTTGCTAACTTGTAGTTCAGAGAGTTTCAAAAGCCCACTGTTACCTGCTGCTTTAATACAAGGAACCGCTGAACCTCAACATACGCAGCCTGCAGGGCAGCCCTAGCCTGCAAGAGACTGGTGTCGACACTCTGCAGGGACCTGTTTAACTCTTCTTCCTTCAGTGAAATAGCCAACAACTGGTCTACCTGAGAACGTTCTGAAAAGGAAATGAAATGTAGAGTCTAATTGTACTGAACAATACATTAAGATACATGATACATTAATACACATATCACAGTAAATACTACCACCTCGGAATGTCAAAATCACATAAATTAGGTCAAGCCATCTTCTGGACCCCAAAGTTCCCAGATGGTGATGCAATGGTTGAGTTACCAAAGGAGATATTCTGCCTAAAACATGGATGGTTCATTTTGATAAATGGTGATATGGATGTGTTAAGCATGTTTGAGAAAGATCTGTCTAATACCAGAATAGGAGCTGGTAGGAGTGAGGCATTCCACATTCATTCCCACTAAGGACAGAGAAGGAGGAGTAAAAGTAGAAAATACTGCTAGAGATGTCAAAAAGAGAACACGGAGCAAATTATGCAGAGTAGAAATTTTCTGGTAAGACCATCCAGAGTTAGAAAGGGAAAACTGCATGGCAAATTAGAAGGGAGTGATGGGGTCCTGTCCCTTCAGAACTTCCATCCAAAGAGGCAATAAATGTGACTCTGCTGAGCAGGGTAAAGTAAAGGTCCCATCAGGAACATGAACTGCAGGCAGAAAGGATGCAACACAGCCTTTTCTTAGAAGTAACTTCTGACAAGTTAAGACAGACATCTTCAAAGAAGAATGTGTTGCAGACTTGTGAGCACTCCACCCTATTACCCTCACTGAGTGCCCAAGAAGCACCAAAGTAACATTAAGGAACTATGACTTTAGGCAAGTCAAAATAGTACTGGATATTTGTAACCTCTGCACCAGATGCATACACGTATATGATATTCACTCACCTTTTTTACCTTTGATTTTTCTTCTCTTATTCTTTCTTTCTAGACTAGGGATTTCAGGAGATGATCCCTCCTGCAAGTAAAATCATATAGTAACAAGCTACAGAACAATTTTGTCTAAATCCACAAGTCAAACATCCATTGTCTTTTAACCATTACTTGTATGCACAGACAAGAACGCATAATTTATTTTGCACATTCTTGTATAACTCAACCTTTGCCATGCTCATAAGAGAGGGAGGACAACAAAGCAGTGCCACATTTTCATCTCAACTAGGAAGAAATATTAAATAAACAAATGGCCTTCTTGCTCAGATGTTTAAGACCACACTTGAGTCAGATTTTCTGCTCTACAGTTTTAGTTGAAGGTCTAGAGTATTTAACAGCGAGGAATTAAAATTACTGCTTTCTGCATATAGCAAAACAATTTTGAGAATTTGATCAGAAATACCTTTTTTTACCTTTGAATAAGTCCAAGACAGGACTGTGAAATAAATTCAGATTTAAGGATATTATTTGAAGTATGTAATTTTGTGAAAAGGTTTGTCTTTCCTTGTTTAACCATAAAACTGGGAGCATCTAAGGAAAATAAATTCCTACTACAACCTAGCATCCATTTAAATTGTGAAACAGCGAGATTCTTGCTAAAAAACCAAGTACTTTTACAGAAATATTTTAACAGCTCTTGCTTACCAGCATAGAGCGCCAGGTACCAAATTAAATAAAGAGCATTTGTCAATCGTACTAATTAAAAAATATTATTGGAAGTCCTGCACTAGGAAGTGGAATGGGAAAGATTCTTAAAGAAAATTAACTCAAACCAGCAAATTAGCTTGTTATTATCAATGTGCAAGACAACCAAATGGATTAAGTCCTGCTTGCAAAGATCATTCCAAGGCTGAATGATCACTGACAGGGAAAAAACATTTTTAGGGCACCAAAGCTGGACAGAACTGCACTTACTCCAGTCGCTCTTCGCTTCTTTCCAATTCCCTGGCTGTCATTCTGTTCAGTTCCAGATGTGCAGCTACTGTCTGTAGCTGCATCTATATTACTAGACACTGCAAGAAGTGAAGCACTATTTGAAGCTGGACGATTTTCTTCTGAGATCTCTAGTACATTTTGTTTTTCAAGAAGGGGTGTTCTCTTCTCTGGGCTCTCTTGGTCTTGTTTAGCGAGGCCTGTGATCTCAGAGGGGACCTGTAGGCTCTGACTTCTTCCAACAGTCTCAGTTCTCTCAGACATAAAAGGTGGCAAAACAAAAGATGATGTCTCTGTCTCCTGCTTTTTGTCAGCATTAATGTCAGTGCTTGCCTCATATCCAGATGTTATGTGATGTGAGTGGTTGACTGCAATTATTTGCCTTTGCCTGCTTTCTTTTATTTTGGCTTGTTCACTGAAAAAACTATAAGCAGAATTTCTGTCTGCTATGACACTGCTTTCAGAAAAGCTACGTTTTCTGGCTGAACCAGACACTGCTAAGGAAATCCCTTCCCACTGGAATCCTTCTAGAGTAGACAGATCAGATTCTTCACCGAGTTCTAGACCCTCTTGCTCATTTTGAACAAGAGGCACCATTTCTATGCCAAACCTTTAACAAGATAAAAAGAAAAATAAATACACATGTTACAAGCCAGCTAAATGCAGAGAGAAGCCTCCCCCTTCCCCATATGCACAGTAGTGCTTTAAGAGATCTGGCAAGTCATTACACTGGTATTCTGTGCTTTCTACCTCATCTGGCAATGGAGTATCCTTTGTGTACCACATAACCTGATTCAGTGGCTAAGAACTGACAGTCTGATTTTCAAGTCAAAAATCATGTTGTTATAATTATTCAATGCCAGGTTTGGAATAATCAAATGTGACTTTTGGTCAAGACACTTTAAAAAACTTCGGGTTTAAAGAAAGCTTCAACAAATGCAGTATTATATAATTACTTCCTCTAAATACAAAACCAAACTGCATATCAGAACAAAAGATTAACAAATGAAGAGGGAGCATCTATAATGTCTGCAGCAATACAAGCATTTCTTGTAGTCCTGAATAAAAAGAGGAAATAAGCAACTGTAACAGCATTGTTCTCATCCTGGTGGCATTTTTACATTCTTCCAATTACTGTAAGTGGAAAAGCAAATGTACTGCTACCATCCCTCTCTAGATATTCAAGCAACCATTATGAACTGATCAGAATATTTTCTGAGCAGATTACTACTACTTATATATAGACAGAAACTCACAGCAGCAATCAATGATAAACACACTATATTATTTGTATATGCAAAAGACCATGGTATAGCAAGCTTCATTATGAAATCTTAGTTTTAGGATTTTGGAGTTTATTTCAGATATGGAAAAAAAACAACCCTCCCACCTCAACATGCCCAGAGGTGCATGGTTAGATCTGAAAGCCACCAACCTTGGTAAACCTTTGCCAAGTTCCTGTTTCTTCTTGGTTACCTGCTGGATGACCTGATCCCAGTTCACGTTTCGCCGGGAAGCGCTAAGAATCTGTCTGAGGGTGGGTTTAAGCCCCGACTCCTTCTCTGTCTCGCTTCTCCGATGGCCACTCACATTGCGAATGCGCCGTGCATTATTGAGATTGGGCTCGGGGAGATGGGTCCCGACTTTGCTCTTCAGACTGATATGCCGTGTCAGGTCTCTTTGCAGAGAAGCAGGGAGGCCAAGTTTGCTTAAATCAGGAAGGAGGCCTATTGACTGACTTCCTCCTTTTTGAAGCTCATTATCTGAAGGATTTTCAAAACCTTCCATTTCAAACTGATCATGTGACTTGACACTCTCTTCATTCCCTTCTCCATCATGTGAAGTTTTCAAATCCATCTGCAAATGGTCCTGACTGCTCGATGGAGAAACCGTAGATTCTATCCGAAATGTAAAATTCTTTAGCTCAGCAGAAGCAGTCCTTGAAGCAGACAGCTTTTCATCGTCTTTCTTCTCATAGGTGGCAGGTTTACCTCCAGGAGTGTCACAGGGTAAACAAGAACTAACAGAAGAACCCAACTTTTCAACACTTGCTTCTGACTTCTCATTTCCCATTAAATCATCACCACTCATATCTTCTAATGAATCTAGTCTGAACTCTTTCTTTGGCAATGCTTTCTCAGTTTCTTCCCTATTCTGGTCACTTTTATCTTTGCAAGAGCTTAAGGGAGCATTTTGCAAGGAATGGTTGGACTGCCCATCTTTAGGATTTTGTTCTTTTTCTCTTAAGCTATTAACAAGCTCTTCAGTATTGCTACCAAGCCCATCTTTGTTGTCTTGTAAGTTTCCAGGAGAAGTACCATGCAGCTTTGACGAATAAGAAGGGAAACTGCTTGTTTCCAAGTTCATTGCATACAAATGATTCTGCTCTTCACCACTAGTAGAGGATAAAAGAAGCTTGACATTTTTTAAGAGACTGTTTGTGTCCTGCTTTGCCAAGGATAGTTTCATATCTGTGATATTCAGAAGAGGGGATTTCAGCAACGGCATCTTATTACTTCTGCTACCATCTTTGTCAAGCTTTTCATCATCGGAACAGTCTTTCATTACCTTGCAAGAATCAAGTTGATCTGAGGTTACATTAGAAGAGGAAGATGCTTCCTGGTTTTTAAGTTTTGAAATGCTAACATTGGCTTCACAAGCTTTTCCTTTCACTGATGTATCATTAGAAGCCGTAAGTACAGAATCCATTTTATCCGGAGTTTTAGAAACATTATCTTCAGACCACGGTTGCTGCTCTGCAGCTTTCTGAGATGGATAGGGAGTCCAGCGATATGTTTTATCTCTGGAAGGACTGACACTTTTTCCCCTGGCTCTTGAAGTTTTGCTTTCTGGTTGCTTCAACGCACCAAAATCCAACATCCCCTCAGAAGAAAGCTTATCGCTAGTAAAATCTAACAAGTCGCTCCTTTTTCTTCGACTCCTGTATGGCAGAGCATCGTCCTTCTCTGGCTGCTGCCATGCATACCTTTCCTTATTGTATTTAATTGGCTCTGATGAATATGACTCTCCTGAGCTTCCAAAATTCCAGCCATTTGCACCATGAGGACTTGGTTTCCAGTTTCCTCCATAACTCTTGGAATTCCAGCTAGAAAAATGACCTGTTTCCTCTGAGTGCCAAGCAGAATTTCTTTCCCTGGCACTGTGATGCCAATTTGATGTTCCTCCTCCCCGCCCACTTGGATACCAGACATTTCCAGAATTCCCATAGTTATGCCAATTTGAAGAGCTTCCTGAAACATTTTGGTGCCACCCAGAGTGCCCCCTTGGGCCACCTGAATGTCTGTTTGCATTAAGGTTCCTCTGAGAGTGTGAAAATTTGCCTTGTCTAGAACTAATATAATCATCCTTTTCCCACTTCCAGTCCCTTTGTGACGCATTATGACGATGCCACGAAGACTGATCATAAGCTTCTCTTTCTTTGTATGTTGCTCTTTCTTCTCGCCTTCTCTGTGATCTCCTGTCATCACATTCTACTTCTTGGTTTGCACAGCTTGGTTCAGCTTCCCTGCAAAACAAGTGAGAAAAACCTGAACTCTGATGCTATGCTACAGAAATCCAACAGTCTATAAGCCTTATGCAATTTATTTGCACTGGGAAGAAAATATTTTTATTATTATTATTATTTATTATAAAAAGAAAGAGAGATTACTTATTTATCTGCTTTACTGTTCAGGCTTCTGTAGGCTGACTTTCAAAACTAATGTTGTACCTTTACTTAAATATGGTAATTTCAAAATTGCTCTTACAAGAGCAACTGATTTGGCACAGGGACAGTTCAATAGACTAATTCTTAAACACTTCTCTTTAATTTGAAAGATAATAGTCCTTTCTATTTACCAGTTACCAAACTAACAACAATCTAATAAAAAGAAAGCTTGTCCATGTTGTATAATCTTACTAATTTGAATAGTCTTGATAGATGAAAAATTCATTAATAGTGAGACAATTATTTTTTCTGAAGACTATTCTGCTGGTGTTAGATGGTGTAACTAAACTGATACAACATAGAAGAAAAATTAGGCTGAAAAAGCAGTTATTCTACCTACTGGAGAGAACAACTGAGATGATGGCTCAGTTTATAAAGCTTAAGCTAAAACACAAATATAAAACCACCACAGAAGTTGTACATCAGAGACGAAAATATTTTGTCTTGTTTTAACCAACAGACTCCAACAGTCCATGGCATGCAATGAGTCTGTATGAGCCTCCCAGCAGCACTATCTACTGCCCTTTGGACAGTACTTGTGCTTGGCAACTTATCCTGAACACATGGCAAACTATCGCATGTACATTTAAAGACAAATGCTACTTTAACAGCGACAACTATTCCCAGGGTCAGAAGTAAAAACGTTCAAAGTATTTATTCTACCAAATAAGGAGTTTTTACCAAAAGTTTTTTTCAGAAACTGATTACAGAAATGCTTCATTCTGACATTACAGGAATACATCCATTCTAGAACCCTGGACAAGAAAGACAGGAAACTTTCACACAACTGCTCAAAAACAATTGATTTGAGTAAACTCAAAATTCATATTGTATCACCCTTAAAGTTTTTAATATATTACAGGTCTGCTAAAGGATTACTAAATAACTACTCTCTAATGGAAAATGGTCTACTGTGGAAAATGATATGATCTCCATGACAAAAAAGTGTCCAAGTGACACAGTAAATTATAAGAGCTGACTCAACTAGATTATGATCCAATGGAAACAATTTTTCTGAATTAGTAACTTAATCCCTGTACTTTCTGGTTTTCCCTTCTTCAAAGCAGCACCCCACAGACAGAGATTTTCTAAGATTTTAGTTGCCACAGAACAACACTGCACTGTCAGCATTGCTCCTTTACCATAAAACCAGGAAAAGTGACATTTTTGCTATCTATATTGGCCAATATGAAAACATTACCACTGTGCAGTACAGGGACACGCTAGTATGACAGAGTGGTGTCAAAACCAGATAATCTGCACAGATTTCAACACTTGTAAACATTAATTCAAATTTCTAACCACAGCAAGCAAGAGCTTCTTTCAAAAATTATACAGCCCTTTAATACCATTGCCATGCTCAAATAATATATTCCTACCTGGAGCATCATACAAGTAATGAACATGTGCAGGGTCACGTGGAAAATAAATAGCAATACTTATTACTCTCTGCAGCCTTCTATTTCATAGTGAGCCACTAGACTATGTTTAGCTCACGGTAAGCAGCAAGGTAAAACAGGTTAGAAATTTAATTCAAGGGTTGATAGAACAATCCAATTAATTTTAAAAACAGATTACTGTTTTATAGCAAAACATGTTCAGCAACAGTTTATACAAGGCCAGGTTACTACAGACACCCTCCACTCTACACAGTATTAGTATTACTGTCACATTTATTAAGCCTTTTAGTCAAAGGGGTGTAAAATATTAAAATAAAAGCATTAGGGCTTTCAAAACACAAGATACAACACTGGGGACTCTTTTTAACCATAATGAAGAATGGTATTTCTGCACTAGTAGCAGATCAACAGAACAAGAACATTGAAGAGAATCACATTTACAAGTTGAAACTACAATATCCACACAGGTCTCTTGGATTTTCTCACAACAAGTACACTGGTACAGGCACTTGACATTTCATGAGCACCTAAGCCTTATGAGTATATCCTCACAGTGTTAAAAGCAATTCTATGACCTAAGAGGAGAAAGAAAAACTCACCGTTCCTTCTTTTGTTTGATTAGTTGAATGAGTTCTTTGTCAAGGTATTCTTCTTCTGCCTCTTCTTTCTCTTCCTCTTTTCTGTCATGGGCATTAACATTGTCTTTGTGCAGCTGGCTGGAGATGTGCTTGGCATACGATGACAAACCCACGAGTGTCACCCGGCACACGCGGCATTCATGGTTGCTTCCCCTAGGAAGAGAGGCAGAGGGTGGACTTTCAACTCTGCCAACAGGCATGGCAGGTACCTCTGGTCTTACTTTGTTTCCTCTGAATGTCCTTGAGTTCACGGCAACTATGTTTTGTTCAGTATATTTAAGGTACTTGAATTCTCTGGCTTTTTCTTTCAAGGTTTAGTTTTTTGATGGTCAATTTTTAAAAGATTTTTTTCCAACAATCAAGAGGTAAAACACTTGGTAATAAAGCTGCATTAACTGGGAGGAGGAATTCTTCTTGAATTGTTGTACTCAAAATCTTTTCAGAGGAAACATAGTGAGCGAGGAGGCAGAGTGGAAGGCTTACAGAGCTAGCAAGAGCTCTGAAGCCGATCCATGGTGCCAGCTGCACTGGGGAAGCCTGGTGACAGCTTCTACATTTAATCCTCGCCTTGAGCCTTCCCCCAGTGAAATTTAGAAAAGGGAGGAGGTAGTACATGGATACAGCCAATCCTGATACAACAGAACCTAAACTGGGACAGCTGAGACTGCTGCCTGGAATCCAAAGACTCCACAGCACAGTGAGTGATGGTAGGCTGACTTCAGTTCACGGTACTTTATTTGGTTCAAGTGTGCATGAGGTCTGCTTTCTACTTTAGAGGACTTATCTTAAAAAATACAGAAATTATTTCAGCTGGAGAAAGTTGACAGCTGTGTCAGACAAATGGCTTTACTCATGTTTCAGTGAATACTGGATTAAGGTTACAAGATCTTTTACCTTTTTTTTTTCTTTTAAAGAAATTCAGATTTCTAAAAATATCATATTCGTTCTTCTGAGAAATCCTTTCAATACTCCAAAGTTAAGGAAATATTGTTAATAATAAACCTAAACAAGCAAAATATGTTCACCAGTTAAAAAAAAAAATCAGAAAAGAATTAATCAGAACACAGTCCACTGCAAACAACTCAGCAGGACCAAGTTAGGACTCACTGAATGCCTCCACAATGCTTTTTTCAATTCTGCCAGTTAATTCATAAAAGCACATCTGCATGTCCCCATGGCACACTTGAGACCAAAGTCTCAGAACAGAAGCATTATAATACTGAAACACAGTTCGTGACTGAGTTCAAGAAAACGCGATCCATAAAGGAAAAAGACAAACATGAATCCTCTTTTTTTTTAGAGAACAGTTAAAAATACAATGAGAAAAAGATCAAAAGATGCATCTTCACTCTGGATATTAAGCCAACATCCTAACTGGATTGGTTAATTAAGTGTCAGGAGCTGTTTTATTTATCCTAGATATGAGTGGTTTTCCTACTAACATAGTTGAGATATTTAACCAAAGCAATTATTCACACACACCTAGAGAGGGCTTTATTTTAAACAGACTAAGTATTAAAAATTAGAATTTTTATATTTGTTTTGTATGTTGTAGCCTAACTAATTTCAGATTTAATGTCTGGATAAACTTCAGTTACAAGGTCAGTAGTTTCCAAATTTAGTCTGCATTTTCCAGAACTTGAGAGTACTTCATTTTGTACACTCGCGTTTACTAATAAATATTCAAAGTCCAGATACTATCTCATTAATCAATAAAGATAACCAATCCGTATATTTACTAATGCCATTGGAAGAAGCCTCTCCACACTCATAATGCCACAGCTGTGCATAGCTAATAAGTCTTATTTTTAACTTAGGTCAGCACACAAGGCTGAAAAATATGCTCCTTTTATGTAACACTCCAATCAGAGGACACTTCAGCAAGAAACATACCCCAGCAGTATTAAATAGGTTTTAGACAACAATCCACATCCTTCACAAGACCAATGTTTCAATTCTTTCTTAAAACTTTTATCACCTTCATTTATAGATTAAATAAATAAATGCAAAGTTTTATTTACTTTGGACGAAGCCAATGATTTAGCAGCTGGACTGAGGACAAAGAACTTGTTTCTATCACTTTTAACTTGCGAATTACTAATTACAAAGCTGTGGTTCTTGTACCAACTGACAGTCTGAAAACTCAGGTGGCTAGTGACTAGACTTCTCTGACCTGCTGTTAATCTACACGAGCCTAAAGAAAAAACATTATTGTTTTTCTATATGAACAACTGCTTTAATCGAAAAATCAATTGGCTAGTTCACTTAAGAGATTTTAGATTTCTTTCAGTTCTTTTCTTTCCTTGTCCCCATTAATATCAGCCAGAATTACCACACTCCATGACACACACTGATCATGTGTACACATTCCCCACCATATAGGAACACCACACAATCTTAGTTGTTCAACAAAGCAGACAAAAGAAGTTTGAGATAAACATGACCAAAGTATTCTCAGGATAGAAGCATCCAAGAGCTTTATTTACTGAATGTAAATTCGATGTCCCTCATACAGGAGCATTATTTTACTTTCAATTAAAAGCAAATAAAACCTAAGTATGCTACAGCTTTGTACTTGGCATCCAATTCTCTTTATGTATCACACCGAGTAAGACTTCAAGAAAAGGAGAAGAGCTTTAAAATGTTTCAGAAAATTATTCCAGCCGTTAAGATTATTAAGTTAACTTTAAAAAGAAAAAAGCACGAATCAGTGTGTGCATCTCTATACAGGAAGTCTACAAAATGACTTCTAGTTGCATGTTAAATTTGAAGGTAGTAGGATGCTGATACTATACACACTTTAAAGGTCTTATCCTCTGTTACTTAATTCAAACTCATGAGGCTGTTAAAGAAGAAGATTAGAAAATGTTCTTCATATTTTCTACTTAAACTAGTTTTCGCTTTACAAGTCTGTAAAAGACTCCTTAAAGACTGCTAACTAAACTTAGACAGGAGGAAGAAGAAGAGGCAGAAAGGAAGGCAACAAGGCTGCTATTGCAGAGCGAAAAATTAAGATCATTATTTTGAAAACAAACATCTTCCTTCCACGCATTCTTCTGAAAGAAGCAATGAAGACAGCTAGATACACCAGTAATATAAAATGCAAGGATGATGAAACAAATTAGTATCAGTCTTATGGAAATGGAAACCCACAAATTGTCAGATCACTTGCAAGCCTATGCAGACACAATACAACTCCTAGAAATTAATGTTACCATAAACTAAAAAAAAAGAAAAGAAAGGTAGAAGGCCCCAGATAAGATGCTAACATAAGCAAAATTTTAAGCTGATCTCAGAATCACTGTTAGGAGAAGAAAGTCTAGAACAGAAATGCTCTGAGTTAGCTGACCAGAAGCCAAAAGTCAGCTTCTAGTGTAGAGCATTCTGGTTTTGGAGCAACCCCATCCCAACTGTTCATTAAGAGAACAAATCCTTTTCATGCTCAACAGAACAGATCTCAACTGGCATGATGCACTTGATCCCAGGTACATTTTCAGAATGTGTCTAGTTCCCCAGACCCAGATGTGTGGGGCACAGCAGAGAAAGAAACAAAATTATCTGGGATTCTTTTGGTTTTGTTGTATTTTCTGAATTCGGAATAGAAACCACCAAGAACTGTAGGGCCCAGCAAGGGATAGCAATAGCAGGAGAGGAAAAAATGGAGGATGGGGAATGTGAGGTATTTATTATTTTTATGCCTTCAATCTTTACTAAAAAGCAATTTTTACTTGAAAAGAAAGGAAATAGCTTCCAAAAAGCTGCTTTCATACATTTTTCACAGTATCACACAAGAACAACTTTTCTGAATCCCACTAAACTAAATTATATTTCAAGAGGGAAAGATTATTTTTCTTTCCAATATATTTAATTATTTTTATATTTATAATCTGCCTAAAGACAGGTTGATGATGGAGGTTCTGAAGATGGAAGCTCTTTTCCCAGTTCACTAACTTGCTGTGAAACCCCAGAGAAATTAATTAGATATTTTAAATAAGTAGAAATTAGACAATAGAGGTTATTTACTAACAGTTAATATGCACTTCAAGGTAAGCAGTATCTTTTTACTTATTGCCTTGCAGGAAGTTGTTGTTTTTTTTAATTTCAGAGAGAGAATCTGAAATGTTAGAAGACATAAGAGGGCACACACATATGCTACAGATTTGCTGGAGGTCTCAACCAAAAAAACATTTTAAGGTGTTGATTTAGACAAACTACAGCAATACTTAGAATTATACACAACAATAGTATAAAATACTGCACAGCTGGCTAAAACTAATGTCCTCATCTGTGGCATGTAAGTAAAACAGTCTTACGCTCCAAATGCGGACACTTTTCTGCAACTATATAAATGCTTTGCACATGAAAAGGTAATGAAGAGAAGGTCGTTTCTAACTTCCTCTTATCTTGAAACATTATAAAATAAAACAGTTTAAGAGTTTTACTAGAATTCAACCTGGCACAGTACAATTACATTGGCATCTATCATATCATTATCTATCATAGTATAGAATCAGTCTTAATTAACCTACCCTTTCTGTAACAGTTAAAAAAAGGGACCTGGAAACCTAACAGCTGCTCTCACACAAAACAAGAGAAGAAAAGCTACACAAATGAGAAGGGAGCAGAAGCAGTCTACAACTTTTTTCCTTGTGTATAAGGTACGTGTCATGACACAATTAATCTCCCACACCTCTAAGAGTTGAAAAGAGGATTAGTTCTTTAAAAGTTGTTTAAAAGAGATTTGCCATTTCCATATAAACTTTCTGCTGCAAGATGATTAAAAATTAGTCTGTAGATCCAATACTTAAGTATTTGAGAGTATTTCATTCTCACTAATCTCTCTGGCTATGTCAAAACCCATAAACCTGAAAATGCTTTTAAGTGTACTCCAGTTGCAACTTGATTCCATATTATCAGGACGGTATTTGAATATCCCTTAACTCCCTCTTCCTACTTTTCAAACATTGCAAATAAAACCAAGGAAACCTGAAAGAAAACACCACCCACTATGGTTAAGTCTCTTAACCGAACAACTGGACCAGGATGGCAAATGACTAGGCAGTCACTCAAGCAGACATCAGTCTTCTCACAGTGCTTTAAAAGATCAACATCTGTTTCTACGTCATTGAAAACTTAAAAAAAACCCAGAACATTTTAAAAAGAAAAATACCAGAGTTGATGATTCTGCCACAGGCAGAATTCTAGTGCTACAAGAAACCAAGCATGAAACTGCCAAGAATTAAGTAATTTTATTTCACTGCAGTCCAACAAATGCAGGTGAGCTTTCTTGGACACCACTGTTTGCCTCCTGAGTTCCTGACATTAAGAGAACACGTTCACTGCCAGCTTTCCGACAAGGCACGCTACCGAGACGCATAAAAATAAATCGTGCAATTCAGCTTTTATGGGAAATAGGTCATGAGTTCTTCCAGAGTGACATATTAAATGCACAGAGAGAAAGGATGTAAGATTGTTCTCATACCTTCCCTTCAGGTTTTCAAGTTCCCTGTGGTGAAGCATGCTTCTCATGTGTTCTTCCATCTCCTTCAACATGGGGAAAAAAATAAAATTGGTCAAAACAAAATGATATATTGTATCTGAAAAGCTCACTTTTGAGAACTCTCCTGCCTCGCACAAAGGTGTACTCTACTCCTATAAGGCTGTAGCAGTTCCCATTCCTGTTTCTGTGACTGAAAGCACAAGTAGGCATACTTTCACAAAGTTGTATGTCACCCTTCCTGAGAAAGGACACACCGGAATCACTAAAATTCAACACAAAGGAAGCAGAACTCCAAGAAAAAGAGAAATAGCAGTGCATGTAGCAAAGCTTATTAGACTGATTTTTGACAAATTACTGTTCATAGTCATTTTAATTAAAAGTCTCATTGATACCGCTCTTCAGAAGAGCAATACTTTAAACAGTTTTCCTATGCAATCTGAGCAATTTCTCTGTATGTGTATTACAATACAGCTGTAATTTCATCATCACATACTAATTTGCTCTGCAAGATGAACTTCAGAAACTGAGATGTACAAAATATGTCACTTTGTTGTTTACAGCAACCTTGATCCATGAACTGCAGTGGTGTTATATAATTAACTCCTGAAAGGGAGATGCTGGAAGAGCAAGAACACTCATCCTTCGGCAAAAGGAGGCAATTCAGAAGATTTAAGGTGGGTTTTTTAGGTGTTTGACAAAGTATTTGGAAATCTTCAAAGAACAGATACTAATCACCATTCTCTTTAGCCTTTGAAATCCCATCTGCAATGGGAAAGGAACATCTTCAGCCTTGAAGAGTTGTGTGAATTAATACATTGGCATTTGCAACATCTCCACATGGCATGCAGCTAAGCAATACATGACTGTGGATTAAGAAACACTTAGTTTCAATGCAGACTTGGCATAATATGCAGTACACAGAAGATGCGCACCAAACTGACACACTAATGAAAATACAAGTTGTGCTATACAATTCCACTTTGTCCTTTCTTATGGAAACCCAGACTTCCCAAAGGGAATTAAAAAGTTGCGTATTACAGTACTCTTAACACATCACAATTTACAGCCAAATGACTGTGCTTTTCATCTTAATATCTTTATAAAATAATAAATTCAAAGATCTCAGTATTTTTAGCATTCAGAATCAAGCATATTGCACAGCTCTCTTCAAGAAAGATACCACGAAGCTCATGTAAAAATATTCTTTGTGATAAACCTAGAGCAATATGGACCCGGTAGACAGAAACCATATTTTACACAATATTAAAATGGAAATGTTTCTCACACATTCCACATTAGTATGTACTGATACATGTAAAGCATTAATTATTTACCTTTTTTGAGTTGTACACAATGTGACATAATACACATTTCCGTTGCCGAACCATGCTTATTACCCTGGAAAGATCTTATCCCATACCTGCAAATAAAAATAATTAGAAAATAACCAACATCAGGATTATTTTTTTTATTAACCGATTCTACTACAGAAAGTAAAAAAAGTTACTACTCATGAAATCACTTGTGCTGAGCTTCTTTAAGAGAATATATGCCTCTTGTGCATAGTCAATATGCTTCAAAAACAGGTAAGGTAGTTTTGAATAGTCATCTAAAACATTTATAATAAAAAGAAGCTTTCTTTCATTTTGTTCCTTTCCTTCAAGACACAGCACTCATTCTGCAAGCAGAGATCTGTAGGAATCCTTTCAGCTACTCAAATCAGATTAACAAAACACTTTTCAACAAGAATGATGACAGAGAGACAAGGAATTGGGGAAACCAAAAAGGGCAAACTCAGTTCTTTATTTTGGTACAGAGGAAGACTCAAGGAAGATATTTAAAGAAAATGAAGCAAAGGCCATTCACAATATCAAAAACCACCAATCTTCAAGGCTTGTTAATCCATTTATTCACCATAAAACTTAAAGTGATTTAATTCAGTATTTTTCTCATTAGCTTCTCTACGAACTACATATATGCATGTACTGAGATACTCAATTTAGACAGCATTTTAAGATACATTCTCTAACATCATGCTCTCCATGGGTACCTTCTGTATTCAAATCATTAATAAAAGCTATTCATTTTTCTGACAGTGCAAGATTATTCAAAACTTTGCACCAGAACATTAAGCATTTAAACACTGATCTACTTAAGACTTACATATATACAAACAAAAGCAGCAGGTCAAATTAAATGCCATATGTATTTTATCATGATTAACTTATAAGGAGAGCAGTTAATTTAGAGAGGTACATAGCAGTCTAAGTTACAATACAAAAACAGGCATATCTGTTTATGTAACAGTGTATAATCTTCCCCCTTTTCTTTCTCTTAAGATACACTAAAGTGCAGAACAACTGAGCATTATTGTAATTCTTTATTGAATTGATACAGGCAGCTCCTCACCCTAAATTGGAAAGAAATCTATCTTTTTATTACTACACATCTTTTTATCTCTACACAAAAATACAAATCCTCTCAAGTTTTGCTATCTTATATTAGGCAACCTCAGGGCTAACTTAGCTAACACCATCAAACTTAACCTGCAAGAGCCTTCTTCAACAGCTCTTCTCCACAGCTGACCCTACAAAGTTAATTCTAATTATTTAACATTGAACTTCTGTATCAAGGGCATCAAAACCTCCAAATCTGGTAGTCTAGAAGCTGTGAGCAAAGGGCAAGAACTGGATTTTTACTAAATGCAGATTATCTAGAGTTAAAGCAGCTTTGACGTTCAGTGGTGCTGTCTGACTGTAAACAAACAAAAATCAGCAAGTAAAGCCACATTTCTGTAAATCCAAAATGTAATTCTTTGGCAAGTAACTCTTTTCCTCCAGATCTGCATGTTCACTTACAGTTAAGGTATGCACCAGCATATGTCCAGCTTAAACAGGAAGGAACTGAGAGTTGCAATAGTCCTTTCACCTTTAGACAACAGAGAAAGTTTCCTCCCTAAAAAATCCACATCATCATACCAAAACAAACACACTTAAAACGAAATAGGAGATTCAGTCATCTTATGTTCCCTAACCACCACTCCTTATCTTGGTGAAACACCTGATAGTGTTTAAATATGCACTCTTTAGCCTCATCACATTGGCACTCAATGCATTTGAATCATTAGTAACAGCTATTTGTTTAGACAAATCACCCCCAAAAAAGGTGTAAGATCATTCAAAACTTTGCACCAGCCTAGGTTATATAAAACATTCATATAAACTCACTTGGTGTCAGTGATATGCATGCAAAAGCACCTGCCTTCATGGAAGGTCAGCATACAGAAATACCATATTTTGGAACAAATTATTTTAAAAGCACATATAAAGAGCATAACTTGGTTTTAATCATGTTTCAGCTGAGACAGCAGTTAAGGAAAGTTTAGTAAGTAAATAGAGACACAAAATGAGATATCGCAGCCTCATAATTTTACAGTAAGTTATGAGGTGAGTACAGCAGCACATCATCAACATACTGCTTATATCCAGATCTGTGTAGCTGCAGCAGACCTAAGGGAATTATTAGTGGTCATACAGAAGTGACAAAGGTTTAGATGCCTATCCAAAATAGGAAAGCTGTTTTAATGCAATTAATAAGGATGTACTTATGAAAAGCAAGGCTGCTAATCCTTGCACCAATTTCAGACACTTCCTTTTGCATTAAAATTCTATACTCCCCCAACATCCTTCAGGAGCACTACTTTGTAGTTTAGTGGAGTAATGACCTACATGTGTTCAGGATCTTGTTCAAGATTACCCAACTATTTACAGAATTCATTCTGCACAAGGGACTTAAATCAGGAAAAGCAGGCCAGTTAGCACATAGCATTAAAAAGCCTCCACCATCAGAGCAAACATTACACCTGTTTTGGCTAATTAAAACATATAGTAACTATACACGATTACAGGAAGAGTTTTCAGCTAACTGCCCAATCAACTGGGCATTACTTATAACAGAGACTAAAAATACTAATGGAATTCAAATGCTATTGGATGTCACTATGAAAAGGGAAACTTTCACCTCTATGGAGAGAAGTCCTCAGAGGCATGGACTCAGAAGCAGAGATTCAGTAGATGCTACAGACACTGGGAGAACATAGACACGTTCTATTTCCAGATCACCTCTTGATTTACATAGGTATAAACCACTTTGCATCATCCTTAGCTTTCTCCCAAATTCTGCTATAAAACCCATGGCTCACTTTAATTAAGTACTTCAATTTCACCGTAAAGAAACTTTCATGGATTATTTTGAATCACATAATAAATCTAT